>CM034358.1:54704206-55904206 GCA_019925275.1 Mytilus edulis
AAAAAATCTCTACTTTTTTAACTGTTAAAATAAATTTCTTTTTAACTTAATATATATATAAACAACAGCCAACAAAATTTATAAAAAAATTAACCTTATATAAAGAAATATATCTCTGATTATATTTAGGATAAAAAAAAAAAATATTATATATAGCTTATATAAAAAAGGGGATAAAATTAAATAAATAAATAAAATTGTTTTTCTGATTAGTGGTGAAATATAAAGTATAACCTCTCTTGGGGGCAAACTCATAAATAAGATCACACCTGGCCAGAGGTATTAAATTCTAAATAAAATTGATTCAAAATTGCAACATCCTGTTTAAACTAAATAACAAGGCCTTTCGAATATACAATTGACGCCCGACAAGCAAAAACGACCCTTATGGCAAAAATTATGAATTTCAGATTTTTTATTAATTAAACAGAAAATACTTATGCCAACTCAATGTAAAAAATTTGAAAACGATCGGTGAAAAATAAGTTAAGAAATTTCAATTTTGGTAACACATGAAATGTGTTCTAACGTAAAATTCAACGTAACGTTGGACTCATACACTTTGACGTCGATTCAAGTTTGCAGCAATTTACTACTTTACTCTTCTCCTGATACTTGACAAAATGTAGCCTGATATTCCTTCCTAGCATATGGACGTTTTTTTTTAATATAGATGTTCCTACCTAACACGTGCAATTCTGGCTACAGGAATAACTACAGGACGAGACAACTTATCGACCTATTATAAAGGACGATGAAGAGTATCTATTTCTTTTTATTTGTTCATTTTTTTTTGTTGTAAAATTAATTTCTGATTTATCATGAGCAACGATGAAATAATGGTATTTTCTGATACCATAGAATAGGTTTAATCAAAACAGATAAATTGTTTCTAATCTCTCCATTTTCTAAGTAGTTTCATCGTTCTCTTGCTTACAATGTTAACCGACTTATCTTATTGATGATGATTTTTGGAAGAATTCTGCCACATGCGATACAGTATCACAGTTTGATCGTCAATATTTTTTTTAGCTTGACAAAATCTACCAAATGTTTAGTATGACCAAAGGCTTATTTTTCTAATATTGTCCAGTTACATGTAGCACACACAAAGCAAGATAGTCAGTCATATACCGATTTTTTTCTCGTACAATAACAGAACAATAAAGACTTTCATTTGTTGGATTTCAAATATAAAAGAATTCTTTTTATTTTGGTAGCGATTTCAGTGTTATCTTAAATGTAATATAAAAAAAAACACACTGAAGTGTGAACTCCTGATTCTTCCAGGGCACTATCTGTTTTTCATGGGGTTCGTGTTGCTCAATTTTTAAATTTGTGTTTTTTTTTTTTTTTTTCACTCGTTTGATTTTAAGACATGGTCATCTGAGTTTTATGTTTATGATTTATGATTTCACGCGTGGTGTCTGTTTGTATTTATTTGATATTAACGATAAACTTGACTAGTTTTTACTCTTATTCGATCTTTCTAAGGTTCAGATCGAATCAATTCATATTGCCAGTTAAAACAGTTGGGCCATTTTCAAAATCAAATTGACAATAAAATTAGAAATGAAATATAGATTAAAAGGAGCTCAATGTGGGAATTTGTCGTGGAAGGTTAGTGTTTTGAACATTTAATCTAAAGGAATAGAATATATTTTGCCAATAGGGCGTTTAATACTGGTATTAATTTACAGCCGATTCTATTGAGTGTGAAGGCAAAGGTAATATCTTTGGTTAGCTTGATTCGCGGCTAGCTTAACCGTGAAGTCATTTTTAGTTCAGGTAAACTACACTCCTTTAAAAGTAACTCATCCGACAGATAACCAATCTATCAGTCTGTAAGACCAAGCTTCTCCGAAAGGATGGTCGTATACCTTAGCTAACCAAAGATATTACCTTTGCCTACACACTCAATGGAATCGGCTGTAATTAATTTAATTGTTTCATATTTTTCATATCGGGGTCTTTTATAGCCGACGATACGGTATGTTTTATCTCAATGTTGAAGGCCTATAACTACGACATGGGACTATTGCACTAGTATAAGAGTCCCATCTACGACACACATCAGAATATATAGATGCAAATATTATGTGCGGACAGCAAGGCGACCAGACATTTGTCCATTCTGTTCAGTGGACATATCTAGTCTATAGATGCTCCGTGTTGAAGACCGTACTTTGACCTTTAAGGGTTTACTTTTTTAAATTATGACATGGATGGTGAGTCTTTTCATTGGCACTCATACTCATCTTCTTATATCTACATCCAGTTCCATTTGTCTGAAATGCTGATACATATGTGTCAAAACCCGACTATTTTTATTCACAAGAAGATAACACAATCTGAGGTTCAGAGTCATGTCTGCTATGAGGTACTGTTTGTGGTAAACCATGCAGACTAGCAGAATTTTTCAAATATTGTACCAATGAAAATGTATTTTTTGGACGTCTATTAAAATTTTGATATTTTCTTGGTATTTCTATTACAGTACTGTTGATGTGTTTAATCAAAGATTTTAAACGGGACTCTCGAATACTATAGGTAACAGAAATGTATCTCGACAAACTTACCTGTCGTCAAAAGTTTATGTAAAATTTTGTTCACTTTCGCTCTCCGTATCTAGAACGGGATTTGTCTACGCCGTTTTATTTCAATTTCACCCAATAAATACATATCTGTGGCTTCTTTGAATAGTTCATTTCTACATGTATTATCTTCAATGTTATCGTTAAATGAGAACTGCAGCTGCGAGTGCAATTTCATCCGTTTCAGATATATTTCTTGCAATAAGTATATACGCATGTTAATGTTTACAAAACAAACTAAAATGCACGTTAAACTAAAAGTGATTTAAACGAAATATAACATTTGAAATCTTTATTAAATAACATTTAAAATATATCTCAAGTGCGAAATTTCAATCTGTCCGTGTTCGTAATGAATATCAACCATTTTTATGTATTACTATAATTATAATAAGTTTCGCCTGGATATCCCTTATCAGAGAAATTTGATTCGAAGTGAACTTGAAAATTTCAATATTATGCGAAAGTAAAATAGATTGTTTTTTAACATCTAAAGTATGACATTTCAAGGTTGAAAAAAATATGAAGAACAACAAGTTTATTTGATGTGATCTAATTATATGTGTTTTTTTTTTCAGCTTGTACTGCCTCCATTAGTCCTTGCCTCATGTTTACAGATCATTGTAATATATCCAGCATCATCTTTTTTGAAAATTAACGCAACATTGCAAAATTGCATTTGTCTCTGTTTCTGATTTTACATGGCGTTTAAAAATACCATTGAAAGTTTATTATCGGATTGTTAACCTTATCTATCCGTGAATTTAGAGGTTTACACGACGGGTGATACAGTCAGTGACTCCTGATCATTAAGTCAAAATCATCAATTTAAAAAATGTCTTATCGTCGTTGTATAACCTTTCGTACTAGAGTTGCATATTTATTTCAACAAAGTTAACAACTCAATTTAAGTCAAACAATATCCCGCATCTCATTTTATTCACAATCAAAGAAAATTAATACAACAAATTTGAACTGTGACCATTAAATAGTATACATATATTTGACAACATTGTAACAATGATTAACCAGCTTAAACAATCTCGTGTATGCATCCAAAATTGTTAATAATTTTTCGAATTAGCTCAAGCCTCTAGCGATTTTTATTTTATAATGATCACTGATGATTTTTTTTCCTATCTTTGTTGTTTTGTTTCTTCATGGCCTACCACACAGACCATTTAAGAAAAAAGATTGAAAGATTTGTTTTCGAATAGATGCAGAACACCTATATTTTGTTTACTTTTAGAAAATGTAAAACAAGAATTAAGATAAAACTTGTCCTGAATAAAATTGAGAAAGGTAATGCAGAATCTGTCAAAAAGACAACATCCTGGCCAAAGAACCGAATTTTAGGTTTATTATAGTTTTTGTGCCGTATGAGCCGAGTTAATTCCATCCCCTTTCCACTTAGAAGATGAGTGGCCGGGATCTCTAAAGCCGATTTTGGCGATTTTTGTAGGAGATTTAAGTAAACTTCTAAAGCATTTATAAAACAAGTGAAACATTGATTTACTGCTTACTGATGATACCCCCGCCGAAATATTTCGGTAAACAGGAAGTTGTTGAGTGATGAATCTGAAAACGCATCGCACGATATAACTGAATTATATAAACCCTGAAACCAAATTTCAGAAATCCTTGTAATGTAGTTCCTAAGAGATATGCGACGAATATATTCATGGGACGAACGGACGGACTGACGGATTGATTGACTAACGGACAGACAGAGGTTAAACAGTATAACCCCATTTTTTTTTAAAGTGTGTGATATAATTATGAACTGATATTTGTTTCATACTAACAGTTTTAAACGCATTGCAAATTTGTATGCCCACCTACGATAGTAGAGGGCATTATGTTTTCTTGTCTGTGGGTCCGTTCGTTCGTTCGTCGTACCGTTCGTTCGTCCGTTCGTTCGTCCCAGTTCAGGTTAAAGTTTTTGGTCAAGGTAGTTTTTTATGAAGTTGAAGTCCAATCAACTTGAAACTTAGTACACATGTTCCTTAAAGCGTGGCAAAATAAAAGACGAAAAATTTCAGACAGACTTTCTTCTCTTTCGTACTTAATTTCTTGTAAGCAAACTCTCTCGTGTGATTAACCATGCAAGATTTTCCGCATTTGGCATGCATAATGTTGCGCCAAATATTAAATTATTTTCTTAGGTTATTCATACAATAACTTGCCGTATTAAAAGTATAAAAGAAATCGAGCTGCGGAAAAAAACTTTTAGAAAATATTTAAGTGGTTTTTTTTTACACAACATTGGTATTGTTTATATATTGTAGAAGGTTAATACGCGTATCATCACACATCGTGGTACTATGTATTAATGAGACATGGTGATGTGTGGGATTTTCTTATATTGTTTATAAATCATTCCTATCAAGACAATAAGAATATACAGCATATGTCAAAACAAGCATTTGAAAAGTTTGAATAGAAATTTATCACAAAATTAAATTTTAAATCGTAAATACGGCATTATTTTACAGAAGTATTTATATGTAATATAAGAATATATTATTCAGTTCGCATGGATAACGCTATGTTTAGAAAAAATATCTCAATTTCAACGTGCAATTTATCGGTTTGTTCTACATTACATTCTAGCGTTGACTACCGATAACGACGTCAAATGCGATAAGGGTGGCTTTTGCTTGACGGGCGTCACATGTATGTACTAGATAAGTAATACACGAGTTTAAGAAAATAGGGCTTTCTTTTTACCTGTAAAACACAAATGTACTGAGGTAATAAAAACACATTAAAGTGCTTTATGTATGCCATGTTAATTTGACAAAAAAAAATACTTAAATTAATTGAAATATTTTTTTACTGATGCTTTGGAATACATTTCCTTTTTTAAAAAGGTTATCAAGGATTGCTATGGAAATTCTATTATCATGATTATATTAAATTCTTGGTTTAATAAAACAAAACAATTTAGCTCTCATTTTTTTTTTTAATTTATTAAGTTGTTTTATATACTATTTTATATATATCTTAATAAAAACATTCACTGCATTATTACCTGAACTCAACTGACACCATAAATCTATAATAGGCTTAAGTTAGTGGTGAAAATAGTCCAGTTACCATAAAATACTTCTTATTTTTATAAAATTTTGGATAATATTGAAAATATTAGTCACAACTCATTTTTTTTAGATTATTTGATAGCTTGTTTTATTTATATTTTAAAAGTTGATATACATTATTTTGTAAGTGTTGATTAATATTGAGTTGAAGTTATATTATGGTTTATTATTGTGAAATCTTAATTTCAATACTGTATTGAATACATTTTCAATTTCAAGTTGTTGTTCAAATTCCATTTTTATTAAAAGAATTCCTAAATTGTTAAAATTCAGTTAAAAGATACAAAGAATAGGTCTATGTTGGTTAAGACTTGGTCGAGTATGGTTCAGACTAGGTCTAGTAAGGTTCAGACTAGGTCGAGTACGGTTCAGACTAGGTCGAGTACGGTTCAGACTAGGTCGAGTACGGTTCAGACTCGTATAAAATGGTTAAGTACTGGTCAAGTACACATTCAGACTGTTAAGTATGGTTCAGACTACAGTCGAGTATTATCAAGTAAATCTCAGACGAATTCAGACTGGTCGAGTAAAAATCAGTACAGTCGAGTACAGATATAGTCCATTTCAGACTTTTAATGGTTTGTAGTGGTACTAATCATCCTTTTTGTAGAATGAATTTAAACACAAAAAGTATAAGAACAGGTAAAAATTTAATAACGTCAGTAAACGTTATTTATAAAGTTGATAAGTGTAAAACTTGTAATGTTTACACAACAAACACATTCAGATTCAAATGTAAAAGAATTACATTTGTATAAAAATTTTGCTCCTATTTATAATACAAAGAACAAGTCGATTAATACGGACCCCTGTTGGTCTCACACAGATTATAAAGTGTCATTTAAAGTCCTGCTCTGAAGATGTGTAAAGTCCAGCGCTAGAGATGTAAAGTCTAGCGCTGGAGATGTAAAGTCTAGCGCTGGAGATATAAAGTCAAGCGCTGAAGATGTAAAGTCTAGCGCTGGGGATGTAAAGTCTAGCGCTGGAGATGTTTAAAATCTAGCGCTGGAGATATGGAAAGTCTAGCGCTGGAGATGTAAAGTCTAGCGCTGAAGATGTAAAATCAAGCGCTAAAGATGTAAAGTCTGGCGCTGAAGATGTAAAGTCAAGCGCTGGAGATGTCAAGTCAAGCGCTGGAGATGTAACGTCAAGCGCTGGAGATGTAAAGTCTAGCGCTGAAGATGTAAAGTCAATTGCTGGAGATGTAAAGTCAAGCGCTGGAGATGTAAAATCAAGCGCTGGAGATGTAAAGTCTGGCGCTGGATATGTAAAGTCAAGCGTTATCTACCTTTACAAAATAAATTTCTCGATTTGTGTTTTCAACTCATCAACCGTTAACCGTATAACCCTGGATTGTTTTTATTTAAGACCACTATGTCCTATCTTAGAAAATGAGGTTAAGGTCAAAGGTCAAGGTCACGTTCTAAATTGTGACTTTTGCTTGTTTTGGCATTTTCTTCGACACTTTGAAAGATACATATAAAAGAACAAGTGCACAATGTTTGCTTTATTGTAATGAAGATATGATACATTTGATCTGATACAATTTAATGGCATTTTACAGAAGTAAGTTCCCCTGAAATGTCTTAATACAAGGTTATTTGAAAATAACTTCAACTAAGTTCATTATAAAGCCATATGACCTTGTACAGATCGCGAGGTAACATATGACCTTGAAAAATGACAACCGGAAGTGACCTTGAGAAAACCGAAAGTAGCTATTTTTGCACTTTTTTTCACATAAAAGTAACCAAAATACATATATTTTGTCAAGCGCTGAAGATGTAAAGTCTTGCGCTGAAGATATAAAATGTAGCACTGAAGATATAAAGTGTAGCACTGAAGATATAAAGTGTAGCACTGAAGATATAAAGTGTAGAACTGAAGATGTAAAGTCAAGCGCTGGAGATGTAAAGTTTATCGCTAGAAATATGTTTTTAACTTTTTTTTACATGTTTTAAGGACATACAGTTTAAAACTTTAATTTTTTTGCACACACTTATCCAAAAATTTAACATGACAACTTGACCATGACAATGAGGTCAAGGCTATGGGAAAAGCAACTTGTTGACAAGCCATTTTATACCCTATATGGTTGTCCGAGGTGTCTGAGATAATCAAGTTAATAAAACGTTTACATTGTAACCACCGCCTTAACACTTGGCATTGCTACATAGTAGCTAAATGTGTCCCCCGCCAGTGGGTATATGTATGTATAACCAGGATTTTGACAGCTAGATATAGTAAAATATCATCCCGTGAGCCAGAATGTGAAGTTTGGAGGCTAGTGAGCTTAGCAAACGAGCCACAAAGCTTTATATTTTGTCGAGCGGGTTGATATTTTACAATATCTCAGTGTTAAAAATTCAGATGATATATTTATCACCCTTCGTAGGCGATATTTCTGGGTAAAATCTAACAACAATCACATTCTCCCAACGTTTTTGCGTGGGAAGCGGCACGATGTTATTTTGCATATCAATACTGGTTTCACCAACTGTATCATCATCCATATTATGACTTTACATTTTAATAAGATTGACCAATGATCTTTCTTTTTCATTTTCCACAGGTATTTTACATACTTGTATAGGGAAACGGTAGCGTTCGTTTATGCAACGTTGAGCAGAACTGATAAGAACGATGTCCAGCTAGTTTTTAGAACGTTTCATTCGGGAATTCTAAATAGTTTCGTTTTAATTGAAATCAAAATATGTAAATGAACATTTTTTAAATAACATATATATGTTATCAAAATTTTGACGTAGTAATAACTGTTTAAACGTTTTGAGAATCGCTTGATAAGTTCTGCTCTCGCTTGACAAGTTCTGCTTCTCTCCAAATGTCAGACCTATTGGTCAAAAGATACGGAAATGGTTTTTGAAATGGACAATGTCTGATAAGTCTGAATAAAGTCCGATGATCACAACAAAAATTGCAGCAGTGTTTCTTTTCTGTTCATCAGGGCAAACTTGCATACCAAATATCAGACCAATCCATCAAAGGACTACAAAGAAGAATCATGCACGAAAACGGTTTGTTTGGCAAAAAAAAGACAAAGTTTGATATTTGGCAAAAAAAAAAACAGTAATCACGACGCAAATGCAATATATTCTTCTGTTAATTGAGAAATCTTCCATACCATATTTACCAATCGCCAAAGGACTTCAGAGGAGAAACATAGAAAGGGATGGCGGATTATTGCCTATTAGATCAATAAAATACTGGGACAATAAAAAGCAATCCCTTTGTCTCGCCTTAAGTGACTTTGATCCAGGCGAGACAAAATCATCAAACAGGAATTTAATCCTCCATTTTACACAGAGAATTGGGGATTTGACTTTTACAGACTCACGAAGATGTCTCGCCTTAATATGGACGTGGACACAGATGTAAGCTTGTCAGAAATCCCAAACTGGATCATTAAATGCATCAAAATAAGAAAACTTGACCAAAATAAATGGATTGTGAGAATGAGGTCATAATCAGTTGACACCTGCCAAACTGCGACATGTACACCTTACAAGGAATTAACACACCACATATAATTGACCTACCATACCTAATTACTGAGAAACTGACTTATTCACGGACACTTGATCCTGGTCACTGGACGATGACAATGACCTTAAGGTCAGTACCTTACAACACATTCGCAAACCGCATATTATGGACCTATCATATCTAGTTACTAAGAGTCTAACCTTACCACGAAAACTTGACCCTGGTCACTGACAATGAGGTCAAACTGACCTAGTCGACACATGTTAGACAGACATGTACACCTTATGACAAATTCATACAGCAAATATTGACCTACCATACCTAGTTACTGCCGATGAAACTGACATAATCACAAAAACTTGATTGTGAGGTCAAGGTCAGTTGACATATGTCAGACTGACATGTACACCTTACAATGAATTTCACACTCCAAATATTATTGGCCTACCATACCTTGCTACTGAGAAACTGACCTTATCATGATAACTTGACCATGGTCACTTGACCATGACAATGAGGTCAAGGTCAGTTGATATGTGACCGACTGACAAGCTTATGCTTCAAGTTACATTGGCAAATTTGGTGGTCCCAGGTCAAAAATTTCGTGAGATATATGCATTTAAACCAGAGGCTCTAGCGAGCCTGGTTAAAGAAGTAGTTAGTATGTTTTTCTTATAGGGTTCAATGTTAAACTATATTTGGCCGGTAAACAGAAAAAAAGTCACAGGAAAAAAAGTCACAGGATAAAAAGTCACAGGAAACTGGAGGAATAAACTAATTAAACCGTAATGGAATATGTTCTTTTTTTTCAAAATTGACTTTTTCACAAACAGGGAAAGCTGATTGTTTCCTTTTATTTAATATTGAGCATGAGTTGTATTTCATTGGTATGGCTTCCTACGAAGACAGAAAGTAAAAGGTCTACAAAAGGGGAAGGTGCCTCAAGAAGCCACACATCAAAATCAACAGTCCCTTGACTGAATTCTGAAGAATATGTTTTATTATGCCAAAAAACCCTGTTTAATTTTTTTAAAGTGTTTTCTGAAGAAAAAAATATTAATACTATTTACTTTTATTCACCTGTATTATTGGCACAAATGAAAGGTTTTATTTTTGGCGCAAATGAAATATGGTTTCTTGAGCAAATGAAATGCCAATTGGCGCAAAAGCAAAGCACCGATCAAAAAAACATGTGATCAAGTTACATGTATATACTGAACTTCTAACTTGTATTCATAATGAAGGAAATTGTTGCTGTTAAAACTCAAAACTCTTACATAAGAGATATAAAACAAAAATAATTACAACAAATCCCTGAAAACATGTATCAATAGTACACCAGCATTTACACGTTTCATTTAAATGTTTTGTGATTTATATATAAATTTCCAAAGCTAGTCGTATAAAATGAATTAAAAAATGTCCATTTCTATACAAAATATCTATTTGGAATGTTTCTCAATATATTCATTTATATGTGCGGCCATATGACCATTTCCATTTAAAATACAAATTGGGAATGTTTGTCCTGTTGATACATGTATGTGCAGACCATATGACTATTTCATACATAAATTATATATTGTGATTTTTTTCCTGAGACTTTTTTTCCTGTGTCCTTTTTTCCTGTGACTTTTTTCCATCGTTTTTTTCCATCACTTTTTTTCCTCTATTCATTTGGCCATGGAATCCATGTTGGATTTGCAGTTGCCATACAAATCATAAAATTGTCAAATTCAGGACCATCATTTGATCATTCCTGCATAAAGTAGATTCATTGTACCATACGGATGCTCAAAGAGAGAAGTTCACATGTTTTCCCTTATGGTTTTTTGTTAAACTGTCTCGGCCTGTGGCGACCATCTTGGTTCTCCAATCAGCACCGAATTCATTAAAAGTATTAAGGACTATTATCTGATCATTTATCCATAAACTGGAATCGATATTTCAAAGTTTCTTTGTAAAAGTTGTTTGTACATTTTTTTTCCTATATGGTTCTATGTTAAATTTTATTTGACCATGGAAGCCCTCTTGGATTTACAGTCGACAAAAAAATCATAAAATTTATCAAGAACCTTCATTTGATCATTCATGCATATATTGGATTCATTTTGTAATATGATTTTTAATCCAGAGGCTCTAGAGAGCATGTAATCGTTCACTTGGTTTAAAAGAAAACGGTTTCTCAGTAGAAATAGTTTGCATTTTTTCCCATAGGGTTCAATGTTAAACTATGTTCGACAGTGGCGGCCATCTTGGACTTCCGATCGGCACTAAAATCATAAAATTTATGGAGGACCATTATCTGATCATTCATGCATAAACTGGAATCAAAATGTCACACAATGTCTCCGTAGACGTTGTTTGCATGCTTTTCCCATAGGGTTCTATGGTAATCTATGTTCGACTGTGGCGACCTTCTTGGATTTCCGATCGGCACCAAAATAACAAAATTTATATATCTCCTGCGCTTGACTTTACATCTCCAGCGCTAGACTTTGCATATCACCAGCGCTAGATTTTACACATCTCCAGCGCTAGACTTTACATCTCCAGCGCTAGACTTTAGATCTCCAGCGCTGGACTTTACATCTCCAGCGCAAGACTTTACATCTTCAGCGCTGGACTTAAAATCTCCAGCGCTAGACTTTACATCTCTAGCGCTAGACTTTACATCTCCAGCGCTAGACTTTACACATCTTCAGCGCAGGACTTTAAAAGACACTTTATAATCTGTGTGAGACCAACAGGGCTCCGTAAATAAAAGTTCCTTTAAAACTGGGAATAGTATTTTAAATAAAACACCTGGAAAAATGTTTATTTATCGTCTCTGTGAAGGTCAACTAAAATATCACTCCAAAGGGGATTTACCTAAGTTGACGGAAGCATGTTCAACTTGGATGTTACAAATAAATATTAAAAATACTCACCAACTATGATATTTAAAACAAACATCTTCATATCTGCACAGTAAATTGTAAAGGCTTACAACAACCTGATAATATAAAGAGATTGAATGAATGGTCAAAAACACAAATGTGACATTCGTCTTATGCAAGACACACACTTTACAGATAATTTGATAAACCATTTGAATACCGAATTTGAAGGCAAGCTTTTACAAAGCAATGGTTCAATCTAGCAATTCAACATGTTCTAAGGGAATAGTCATATAGCTGGAAAAAACTAAACTTTAAAATTATCGACGACTATAAAGATAATGAGGAAAGGCTATTGCTTGTTAATATTGAACTAGATGACACTATTATTTAAATAACAATAGTTAACATTTATACGCCAAATAATCCAAAAAGCAGAAATATTTTTTTAAAACTGGCATGCTGTAAAAGAAAAAAAAAGTTTGGGTCAACTAATTCTAGGAGGAGATTATAACGAAATTTTGTCCCATATTGATTCAAAAAGCAAATCTAAGCACCCAAAAAATAAAAATAAACTGCTCACAACTTAAATAAACTTATAATGTCCCTTAAACAAAGTGATGTGTGGAGAAACCGAAATCCAAACAAAATTCAATATACATGGAGTAGAAAAGATGGATCCGAGTCCACAAGAATTGATTATTTTTTAATTGCTCCAGAGGTATTCAAAAACTGTGTTTCATGTGATATTAGACCAATAGTACTACAATACACAGATCACAACTGTGTTTCGTTTAAAATAAATTTAAGTAGAGGACAAAAAGGAAGGAGATACTAGAAACTTAACCGTAGTGTACTTCAAAATGCAGACTACGTTGTAATAATTAATTAGATAATAACAAATTATAAAAACAAAGCAAAAACTAAATCTGAACTTGACATTCTGTGGGACAATTTCAAAATTGAACTAGAGACCAGACAATCAACTATTGTAAATAAAAGCTAAAAATAAAAACGACCAAATCAGCAAGTTGGAAAAAATGTTAACAGAATTAAATAAAATTATAGACACATCATAATGTAATGATAAAAACAAAAGTAATTTAGTGCAGAAAGTAGAAAATATAAAAATGAAATAGGAAAACTCTATAATGAGAAAATAAAAAGTATTGGAATAAGGGCAAGGGTAAAATGAGTTGAAGATGGAGAGAAAAAATCAGCATATTTTCTGGGGATGGACAAATCTAGACAGAGTAGAAAAGCAATAACCCAATTATATGATGATAAGGGTCAAGACAAAATATTAGAATAAGAAGCAAATTATTATAAAAATTTGTACTCTACAAAAAATCCTGAGATAGAAGAAACAAAAAAGTATTTAGAATCTCTAAAAGAATACAAAAAAATAAATGACTCTGAAAGTAATACTTGTGAAGGGGAAATAACTGTTGATGAATTTACTGATGCAATTTTTAAAATGAAACTTAATAAAGCTCCTGGGCTTGATGGATTAACAGTTGAATTTTACAGAAAATTTTGGGAAGAATTAAAAACTTTTATAGTCGCTACTTTTAATTATTGTTATGAAAAAGGAAAGCTATCAAACATTCAGAAAGAAGGTTTAATATCCTTAATTTATAAAAAAAAAAAAATGACCCTCTTCCACTAGATAATTATAGACCTATAAGTCTTTTAAATTATGATGCAAAACTACTCGCTTATACATTAACACAAAGATTAAAACTCCTGCTACCCAAGATTATACACACTGACCAAAAAAAGATATGTAAAAAATAGTTATATTGGTTTTAATATTCGATAAATACAAGATGTTATAGATTACTCTGAAACCTTTAGAATAGAGGGGGCAATCTTATTTCCTTGACTTTACAAAAGCATTTGACTCGTTAGAAAGGGACTTTATGTTGGAGACTTTAAAGAAATTTGGCTTTAAAAATAATTTTATTAGGTGGGTATTATTGAACTTACAGTGTCTTTGCATCAGAAATAAACACATTTATTCTAAAACCAAATGTTGGCATCCTACGGGTTATGTTCTTCTTACATGTATGTATTTTATGATGGAATGATACTGTACCCTTAATAAGAGTGATTGTGTTTGTTAATCATATGATGAAGACATACTATTTCAATCAGTTTAACGGAGGTCTGGAGCTGGCATGTCGGCAATTGCTAGTAGTCCTTTGTTAATCTATGTATAATTGTCATTTTGTGTATTTTCTTTTGTTTCCTACTCTGACATCGGACTCGGACTTCTCTTAAACTGAGATTTACTGTACGTATAGTTGTGTGTTTAGTTTTTTCTACATTGTTTAGGTATAGGGAGAGGGTTGATATATCAAAAACATGTTTTTTTTTGCGCCTGTCCCAAGTCAAGACCCTCTGGCCTTTGTTAGTATTGTATCATTTTAAAGTTTACTATCTTGTGTATAATTCGGAGTTTAATATGACGTCCACAATCACTGAACTAGTATTTCTATTTGTTTAGAGGTCAGCTGAAGGACGCCTCCGGGTGCGGGAGTTTCTCGCTGCATTGAAGACCCATTGGTGTCCTTCAGCTGTTGTGTGCTCTATGGTCGGGTTGTTGTCTATTTGACACATTCCACATTTCCATTCTCAATTTTATATTTGTGTAATGATTAGAAATAAAATTCGATTCAGGGTACTGTTGTATGTGCAGTAAAAAATCCTCACCAAATGAATACAACACGCATAGCATCAGTAACTTGAAAATACTGATCAGAATGGTTAAATGGATATTCATTCCTGTGAAAACAAAGTAGATAGTTATTGCACAGCATATATGTTTTGTGATTGCTCATTTCATGAATAAGACACTCAGACTTTATGCACAGCTTTTGTCGATACGTGTAATAACATTTGGGACTTTCCAAAGAGGTTAAAAAGAAAATCTGAAATGGACGATGGCAGTTTGTATTCTGTTATTATAGTTTAGTAGTATGATTTGCATATTACAGAAAACGTTAATATGATTGTTCAAAAGGGTTTTCGGTAATGGCAATTTGTGTTATTTTTTTTTAATAGTAGACGTTCACGGAACTACTGTTTGTAACCAATGTAACAATTATGGCGGCGGTAATAACACAAACTGGCTCGACGTTAAGAATGTTTATTTTCACTTCGAGTTCATCATTTAATTTAACAATGAACATAAAAAACATTTATTTAAATGATAATAAGAAATGTTTTAGTTTATTTCTTATTGAAGAAGTGTTAGAAAGATATCATTGGAAAATTCAAAATCATCGATCGAAAACAAACTGACAACGCCATGGCTAAAAGAGAAAAAACAAACAGACAAATAATAGTAAACAAGACACAAGATGAAAAACTAAAGACTAAGCAATACGAACCTCACAGAAAAAAACAGTGTTGATATTGGGTGCGAGTGTTGAAAATGTTTCATAAAGTTCATTCAAATATAATAAATATATTTATCGCTTTTTTTTTAAATTTTCCTTTGATCTTGCTGACTAATTATTTCTTTTCTCGGCGGAGTCAAGTGATATGAAAACTGAGTCGAGTGATATGAAAATTATCGCTAGAAACTATTGGGAACACGTGCCTTTGTCAAGGAATTTAACAACGTCTTCATAGGTGAAATAGCGATAAAAAGATAAATCAATCTCGTTGAGATCAACAACGATAATCCATAAAATTTAATACATATTAAATACGTTTAACTTTTTTTTTTTAATCCAATTAAATAATCAACTGTCCTTTTGCACCAAATTAGATGGGTTACTTTATTGACTGTTGGTGTTTAATACCAGTTTCAGCACTATTGGCTCTATCTTGGTGGTCAGTTTTAATTGGAAGGGAACTAATGAAGGTATTTAAAAAAAAATAGACAGAACCACAAAACTTCGGAATTAAAACCAGCAATGCTTTTCAATTAAGATTGAAGTATTACGCACCTGTCACGTGCGAGGTTCGAGGATAGTGATACAGTAAATGAACTAATAAGACCACTTAACGAAACAAGATTACATATTTTATATCTACAAACTGTGCGTATATAGATATGAGTCAGAGAAAATGTGGTTTGAGTGCCAATGTGACATGTTTAGCATGAACATTCTACCATTGTCCAATATAAAAAGTACTCGATACATAGCTGTTGAAATACATATCTTGAAAATACATGTGCTCTTATGTTGACCACTTCCAAATTACGTTAAAATCGTCATAAGAGTACATCCTTAAAGAGGTCTTTAGAATTGTCATATTAATTTCTTTATCCTCTTTTTATGAGAAAATAATGCGACTCTATTTATTACTAATCTTCTGTCCTCAAGGTTGCATTTCTGTATATATCGACAATGCAATTTCCCATAGGTACTCCTTTTACGGCTAAAACTGTACCACTTTTACTATGAAGTTTTGAAAACATATAAGTTAGGATTGAAAGTTCATATGCACTACTATTTTTTCCAAGGTCAAAATATGGGGCTGTGCGTAAAACGAGCCGATGTGATTAAAAGTTCCTGTTGCTTTCTTCATATGGTAAGCTATGCCAGCATAGGCGTATCCAGGGGGCCTTGGAAAAATTTGATTGACTATATAGGGAATCACTGAAGCATGACTTGAGCCCCCCCTTTTATGTCAGCCATCGGGCCCGCCTTACAAAAAGTTCTAGATCCGCCACTGCCCAGTTCTGCCCAGTTCTGCTTTTGAAGTGTTTGGAACAATGAGTACAAATCGGACTTTCTCCATGCTATCAGTTGTTATGCTTATTGAGAAGTCTTAAAATTTTAATTCACACTGGTCACATTTGTTTAACCCATTAGTGTGGATCTTCTTATGCCTGGGAAAACTAGCTACCCATTTTGTCTTGAAAGGACAATACGTGCATTGGTATGAAGACCCCTCCTTAACTTTAGTTCTTTTTTCTGTGATTCATCTTCACTTGCCTCCCCTATTGTTGAGCTCTAAATGCTTCAACATCCATATTCTGAAGGAAAGATACATTTTTTGTAGTTTTAAGCTCGATTGTTGCTTGCATGTACTATATAAAATGAAACGACAATGTGACATATAATTATCCAAAGTCATTAAAGCTTGAAATGCAAGTCAAGTTGTGTAGGGCAACCTTTATCTGTCAAAAACGTATACTGATAAAGTTGCATTGGAACATGATGTACGTGTTGTACAGCACCCTTGATACTACCGCAGAGGTCGAACCCTGAACAGTTTAGGGTAAGTATGTGTACAACATTCAAGCTAGACTTCATTTTTGATGAAATCAAATAAATGTTGAATTTCGGACCCTTTGGGCCTCAATGTGGATTCAGCATTCCAAAGTACCCCAAATATTCAACTTCTTAAATGGGCCAAAAATTAAAAAAATAATAATAAACACAATCATGTATGGATTCAGCCTACCAAAGAACCTCAAATTTCATTTTGGACCCTGTGGGCCAATTTAAAACCGGACCCAAAATCAAAAATCTTACTTCAAAACCTCATTGAAATTGGTCAAGAAGTGATTTATAAAAAAAATATTAGAAAGTACATGTATTGTTGTTTTTATCCCTTTTATCCCATTCTATTTCGATAGACATGCGAGATGTAAGTATTCAGTGATGAAGTTTCAATGCATTGGATAAATATAACTACACTTTAAATAAAGATTCTGATGAATTATAAAAAATTCTATGACATGATTTTTCTGATTGGTAAATAGACCCATACTCGAAATCCAATGATAAAATTTGTTTGCACATGCGTATAATGACTACTGCAGACACATGAATTTTATCAAATTGGCATGCATTTAAGAATTGAATGCTCTTTTTTGTAAATTTATTGGGGTGTAAAAGCGTTGACCGAAGTACATTTTGTATGAAGCGCGGAAGCGCTTCATACTAAAAATGTGCGCACGGTCAACGTTTTTACAACCCTATAAAGTTACAAAAAAAGCATTAAATACTTATAATTACATTTTTACCTATAGGATCATAAAACACGCCTTTTATCAAGTTTTTATTTCATTTACCTGTGCACTTTATTGTGGGACCTCGTGTCATCATGAATGAAAAGTTGCATTGTGTAGTGCAATTGATTACGGAATATCACGAGATTGCTAGTTAGCCAATCAGAATAACGTATTATAATGAAACATACATCTAATGTAATTATTTGAAAATATTTTGCATTAATCTAAAAACACTTTCAACTCTGAAATGATCCACATATTGTTATATTATGACAACGATATGTTTTATTTGAAATAAATATTAATTCTATTGGATTTATTGGAGTGTTCAATCAAACTTTCATCTCAAAGTCAGCACTATCAAATCCTTTTCTTACTTTAATTATTGTTTGTGCAAGTCGGCTAAATTTGAAATTTAATGCATAAAAATTAATAAAATTAATACAGTGAAAATGCACCGCATAGACAATACTAATGAATCGCTCTACAGTTAAAAATGAAAGTAAAGTATCATTATTCAACAGTAAACATGACTAGCATAAAGATACTTTTAGAAGCATCATAGTGGAATTCAATACAATATGGGCAAACTGAATAACAAAAGCTATTCTACGTTATACTACATTAATAATTGTGTTGTCATGAATATTTTTTTTGCAATTACATCTTTCCTGCTAGTTTTTAATCACCTGCACGATTTGTTCGTAAAACTTCCTAAATATTCACCCATTTCGGTATATATTTCACGTATGGATGGCTCTCGGCGCGATAAAAACCCATTCCCATCTCTTACTTTGTATAACTTGTATTATGTATTACTAAATATAATACATGTGAACAACTTTCTTCATTTTCTTCAAAAATCATAATTTTTTCGTCTGGTTATTTACCATTCTACATCAGAAATGCATGGCATATACAGCGAAAATGGTATTTTAGGATCCGCACTTTACATACACTGCTTATTTCCCACTTCTATTAAGATATTAAAATCAGAAATAAGTTTTTGATCAATATCCTTAAATATAAGTGTCCCGGAGTTATAAGTCACAGAATACATAAAAAACGTTATGTGTTGCTTGTAATATAAAATAAAACACTTTAAACATGTTAAAGATGTAAAGAGATAAAATGATGGAAACTTATTAGTTTTTAAGCTCAAAGAAAAAAAATCTGCTTAGTCAATGTCGTTGAATAAGGACAGCATTAAAAATCTGTGTTTTTGGTTTTTACCTAATCATAAGCCAAAAAAGCCCATTTTTCAACTATACATGTATACACTTGTTAAGGGTTCGTAGGTGGCCTGTTGTCAGGCAAAACAATTGTATCCATTCAATGTACTCTCAATGTCCAATGGCTGTCTGAATTTCCCAAATCTTCATTATATATGGTCTCTTCTGAATGACCTTCCTATTAGGTCTATTGTGAATTTCTTACTTGAATATGTTTGAAATATTTGCCACTGAACGTTTAAAAACCTACAATCTATCAATCAATCCATCATTTAATTATTTATTGTTTTGCTCATTACTACATAAAAAAGGAGATGTAGTATGATTGCAAATGAGACAACTCTCGAAAAATGACCAAAATGACACAGAAATTAACAACTATTACTAAGGGTCACTTTACGATCGTCGACAATGATCAAAGTCCATACCGCATAGTTACGCTGTTTACAGAAACGTGTTTTTTTGTGAAACCTATAGAACTCTCAAGGTATTCCAAAACAAAAATGTTACGATGTTCTAATACACCTATCATACATCATCTCAGAACAAATAATTCATGGTACTATGGTTAATCCTCTGTCCCTCATTTACGATGGAATCAAACAATTTTCTAACTTACTCCTGAAAGAAATAGAATGTCATGGTAAAGGACTTGAAGTTTAAAAGTAACACCACCGCCCCCCCCCCCCCCCAACCCCCACCCCAGCCGCTCTTTCCATATTTTTATTTTTATAAAAGTTACAGGTAACTGTCCAGCCTTCAACATTAAATAAATTCAAAAGAAACAAACAACAATCTGTATGCTACTGTTAGGAAACGGAAATGGGAGACAGCCAAATATACGTATAACAACAAGAAGTTGTATTTACATTAAAAAAGCGTATTTTTTTCACTTTTATTTAAAACCAATTCAGAATATCAATGAAAATGTGTTGTTATTTATTATGAGCTGAAATGGATAACAACCATGTTTATCTCTTATTAACGCCATTGAATGTTAAAAAAATTCAAGAGTTGTCTCTCATGTTACACAAAATCTTCATACTTAATATATCTGTTCTAAGTCCGCCAGAGTTGTCTCCCATATTGACGAATTTAATATAATTCTTAGTAAATAAAGCAATTGAAAACATTATGTTTTTGTATGTGTATGATTATCTTGTGCAATCTATTTTTTACAACTTTCTCAATTAAATTCTAACTGGGGCTTATTCAAATCAATTTGGTTCTTTTTTGATAATAATGACATCAAGACAATTTTTTCCAAATTCAACAATATTTGTATTTTCCTTTTTTTTTTTTTTTTACATCACATCAGACCAAATTATTCTGTTCAACAAACTTAGATTAATTGGTTGTTCATTTAACGTCCAGTAACAAATATGTCATGCATATTCAGGATGAGAACAAAACAACAATGTATAAATTGTAGAGGCTTGGCAAAGCACTCGACGGGGAAGAAGGGTGGGTAATTTGAATCGTCACTTAAATTAAGGGTACTATGTTGAATATGGACAAAACATTTGCCTGCTATAGGTCTTCATATTACCAAGACAGGGTTTCAAGGGTTTTTGACGTACAGATACAAAACAGAGCATCGGATTTAAAGCAACATTTCGACTAGACGTGGCTGTGTATTTATACATCCAGCACAGAAATGCGCACACACACTTTCGCAATTGTTTACATACTGGATAGAATGTTTATCATTTCTCTATAACCCAATTAACTCTTAATGCTTCGTTGATTTGTTTAATGCAAAATCTAAAAAATATTATACACCAAATCAATCCTTAAGCATAGACGAAAGTATGATAGGAACACGGGGCAGGTCAATAATGATTCAATATATTCCCTCAAAGGCAGCGAAATTCGGTGTTAAATTATGGGTGCTTGCTAAATTAATAACGGGATACATTGTTCATCTTAATGTATATAAAGGAAAGCGTTATGACCCAACCCCTGCCGGAATGTTACAGGAAAGTTACATCAGTGGCGTAGCTTCCATGTATGCTCAGATGCTCAAGCATCCACATCATTTTGACAAAAAAAAAATTAGCAGCAGTTTAACTCGGAAGTATCCAAACTTCACAAGGGTGAGGATATGAGGATAACGTCCAGTCATTTTCGAAGCAGTACACCTGGTCTTTCATTTAGGATAATTTAGTTTATGTAAACAAGATAGCCGCAGAATAGTGCTCAAGTTAACTTTTGTTCGTAAAAAAAGTCTACGTCATCGGCTAAGGCAAGCGGAGTGGACTGATAGGCAGACCCGTGGACATGTTTCATCTGAAATTGAACCTAGTGGAGTGATGGCTTCTCATTTGACTATAGCAACTAACAACTAAAACACCATATCCTGATATCGTTTCTTGCGACATGGTAAACGACGTGGTAAAAAAAAAAAAATTTGTAATAGATCGTGATGAGTCCTAGGCTTATGCACTCCTGTTTCTATCTAGGTTCACATACTAATTTTATGTTCAATCAGTAAAGAACAAAGATCCAATTTTCCCCGCCAAGCACAATTACATGTCATATTTTATCTATCAAAGGACAAGGAACAAGGGAATAACTAAAAAAGCACTTTTTTGTTCTTTTTCTTTTTTATTTTCAATATCTTAAGAGAAATAAAAGCTTCACAGCAAATGAAATGGGATTTCAATTACAGTTTAAATTTCAAAGGGTCATAACTGGTTAAAAATATTTGATTACGACTTATTTTCCAAATTGTCAAAGACATTGCTTATGATATGAGTTTCACTTAATCTGACAAGAATTGTACACATGAGAGTGCTAACAAGACCGGACGATTGGACGCCCTGATTTTTTATGTCTCCTGCAACGTGTTTATCTCAGTAAATAATCAAAAATGAAAAAGCCAAAGTTGTAGACTCAAATTCCTGGTAAGAGAAATCACTTCAGTTCCTATATTCCGAAGTTCCTAAATTATACAGAAGTGCCGCTGTAATGGGGTCCGTTTTTGATATGTCAAATATAAGATTGGGTGGGAAACTTTACATCAAATATTTATGAATTAAATGATGGTAGTTTCGAGGAAACAATAAAAATTGGTTAAAAATATGAATATATAAATTGGTGGGTATTTTGAATTTAAACAAAAATCTAACTAGTGTCGGATTCTTGGAGTACATGTGCTTAAATAAAAAATAATTTTCTGCATAAAAAGGTCCAAAATATTTTTTGCCTCGCTCCGCTCGGCAAAACATCCACATCATTTCAACCCTGGCTACGCCACTGTACGTAATAAATTCACTTTTAGACTCGTGCAATTTTTTTAATAGATACTACCACGTTGTCACAGACAGCTTTTTCACGTCAATTGATCTAGCAAAAGAACTACTGCGGAAAGGGACATTTATGACTGGAACTTTACGTAAAAATCGTACCATGTCAAGCTCTATGAAAAACCCGACAATTAATAAAAACGAAGCCAAGTTTTTAAGACAAGGACAGTTATTGCTATGTCTGTATAAGGAGGCTAGGCGTAGGACACATGTCCGTCTGTTATCCACAGCATGCAGAGCCGATAACGGTAAACCAAAATTGATTGAACATTATAACACAAAAATGGGAGGAGTAGATCTAGCTGATCTAGCTCTCTAGGTTAGCATTTCTGCAAAGTATAATTGAGGATCTCGCACAAGAGCATCTTTTATCGCGTCAGCAAAGACTTCCTAATTGTGAACCAAATAATGCGCGCATACGACTCCGTAAGATCCCCAACGGAAAGGTAAAAGATTGTAGCGGTTATTCAGACAGAAACGGGTGGGATGGGAGAAATAGAACGAGAACTGTTTGTGTTAGATGTGGGAATGGACTTCATAAAAAATGCAAACATAATCATGTATGTGTGGACGAATAATGAATAAATCTAAAATTGTGAAATCTATTTATTTATTCGCCATGTATATGCTAATGACTTACTCAGCCTAACCCCCTTTCCACACCCACACACAATTTCTAAAAGAAAATCCAAAACAAAAACAAAATCTGTCTGTACTATGTGCAAAAGAAAGAAAAAAACAAGCACCAAAATTATTGCAAAGCTGTACAAAACATTTGAATTGTAAATAAATAATCTTATGCAGGTAAAAGAAATAAATGGACTACAAACTATCGATAGACAAAAAACAAACACGGGAACAGATTAAACACACATGCAAGGTCATTCATCATTGTATCTTCAAAACAAACGAGAAAAACGGACACAAAAACTGGGGCGACCTTCGGAAGTGTAAGCAGATTCTACTTGTTGCAAATACACCAGGCGTGTTTCTAAAAAATAGGAAATTAAATGGAAATGGGGAATGTGTCAAAAAGACAACAAACACATCTAGCGGGGTCACTCACAAGTCTTCATTGAAAAGTGAGAGACAGTGAGCTAATTTTAGCGACAAACAAATAAAATTGATAGCCATACGCTATTTTTGAAATGCAACGGCAAGTGCGCTCTTAGATGGCGGGAGATCGACGTCACAGTTCTGTATTGTTGACGACGTTGGTAACGTCGCTAAAATAACATTGGCCTAAAATCGGCCCTCTGGCATTGAACGTAGTATGTACAGATCGGTCAAAAATCGGCCCTCTGACATACAATGGGTTAAGGTTCTAACTACTTCGTAGACCAGGCAGAAGCTAGCGAACAATAGCTATCGAACAATAAGGCGATATATCGAGAAAACTGAATAAGACAACAACGGCCGTTAAATCAAAAAATATTCAAAAAGGCAAAAATCCGTTAAAATATAGCAATTTTAACTCAATTTTGAAATGGTTTTTATCCCATCTATTGATAAAACAAGTCACATCTCTTTTTAGGCTAATATCCAGTACCACAATATCTCTGCATCTATCAACGGATTATTTGTAGGTGTAGGGACACCAATGCACCCTCTTCAATTTAGCTTCTGTCTGGTACTTCGAAGTGTTAACGCCAAAACATGATATTGGTCACGCAATTTTCCGTTTTTCCTTAAGTACACAAGAATATTTGCCGTCAGTGACGTTAACAATAACGCCGCGTCATAAGATTTTGAGTAAAAGGGTACGACATCTTTCAGTGCATTTGATTGACAATTTTGAGACCTCTTGCTTCTCTATGTGTAGAAATATTATTTTCTTTTTCGGTAATACTTTTATGAAAAATTATTTTTAAAAATCCCATGGGCAAAAGTAAGTTTAGGGAGACGGATTCATATAAGTTTTTTCACACTTGTTTCCGAATCATTTATTTGAACTTGATGTAACATTGTAATATATATCATGATATCATGTATTTTTTCATTTCATTAATAAACACTGTTTAAACTAAAAGTAAGTTTCGTTTTTTTTTTTAGTTGAAAGATATCACCCGATTTAATGTTTGACGTCATGTAAAAATATATCGGTTGACGTCATATTCCTCGTGTATCAAATATGGCCGACTCCAGTGTGTCAGAGCAGTTTTCAGACGGGGAGAGTGATGATGATTTTGAAGTTTTAAGCGGTAGCTCAGAATCTGAAGATGAGATGAATGATGTTCCAATGAATGCCAATCCTTGGTTTCGAGTTAGACCTCCGGAGATTGACTATTTACACGACCAAAGATTTGTAGAGAACAGTGGCCCTCAGAATGTCCCTGCTGCCGACGCTAAACCTATTGACTACTTCTTGCTGTTTCTGACACTTGATTTTCTACGACATATTGTCAGAGAGACAAACAGGTAAAATTTACAATTAACTGTTGCGTTATATGTTACATTTCACATATGAAAATAGTCATAAGTTTACTCAGTACGATATATTAATGCACAAGCGATTATGAAGACATTTGCCTTTGTTTTTTTCTTGCCTTTGTCCGGTCGTTTCAACACATAATATAATATAAACTATAGATATGAAATTGGTATATGATTTTGCTGATTCTATACACTACAAAGCAAAAGGAAATTAATTAGAAGAACAAAGACTGGTCGGCTGGGAGTCAGAATAAAAGGTCAGAGTAAGGTGACATGTCTTCCTGCGCAATGTAAACTTCTGAACTAGTACAAAGCAGAGGACATTTTTTTTACGTTAGTATGAGTATGTTCTCGTCCTAAATATACACATTAATTTGACGCTGGACATTAAACAAAAAAGCGCTAAAAATTACCTAATGGGCTACGCGCATTCGTGAATTAATTATTTATAAGGTCACGCGTTGAGAATGTTAACATGTTTTAATTCTAAGATTATTTTTACTATTTGTATATATTTCATATCAATTATACTGTCATTTTTTTTTTACAGGTATGCACAAGACTTCATCACTAGTCGGCAGAGGATAAGAAGATTTTCGCGTCTTCATTCCTGGTTTAAAGTTGGTGCTGTAACTTTAGATGAGATGAGAGGATTTGTATCAGTAATACTTAACATGGGCCTCATTATATACGTAAACCATCCATTACAGAATATTGGAACACCAAATTTCAAAGCCAGGATACTGTTTGGTTTCGTAACATGTTTTCTAGAAATCGATTTCAGAGTATTTTAAAAAAATTTCCTATCGTAGATAATACTACAATACTGAATCGGAACGACGATAATTATTAACCTACATCAAAATTTCAGTGCTTCGTTGATCTTTTTAATCGACAGTCGAAACAACATTACATTCCAAAACAGAACCTAAGTATTGACGAAAGCTTAATCGCATCTAAAGGCCGGTCATCAATAATAAATTATATATTCCTTTAAAAGTGGCGAAATTTGGAGTCAAACTTTGGGTATTAGCCGAGGCCGTCAGTGGCTATATTTGTCAAATCAGTGTTTACAAAGGCAAACAATATGACCCAACACCACAAGGAATGTTACAGGGTGCTTACGTAGTCAACAAACTGTTAGATGCCGCAGGAATGTTTTACAAAGCTTATCATTTATTTACTTACAGTTTTTTCTCCTCAATTAATCTGGCTAAAGAGCTTTTAGCAAAAGGAACATTGTTTACTGGAACATTACACGCTAATCGGCAAATGCCAAACACAATCAAGAATCATGTTTTGCAGGAAAAGGAGAGCATTTATATTAGACAAGGAAGAATTCTGTTATGTGCATATAAAGAACGGAATGGTCGAAAACCAGTTAGAATCATATCCTCTTTTTCTAAAGCAGCACAAGAAAATGATAAACCGGCTATGATTTGCTCGTATAATAAATTTATGGAGGGCGTAGATTTGGCTGACATGATGACAGAGAGTTACAATGATGGACGAAAAACGTTAAAGGTTTGGAAAAAGGTTGTTTTTAATCTTATGCATCGTATGGTAATAAATGCATACATTATTTATAAAGAAAACACTTCCGATAATCCGAAATTGTCGAGATTATCCTTCACACAAAGGCTTATAGAGGATCTCGCTAAAGATCACATGGTGCTATGAAACGAAAACCAAGTCGACAATAGACAAAATAAGAACAAACACGGAATCAGAAAGTTGCCCGGTCACAGAGAAAAAGATTGCGATATATGTTCAGACAGAAATGGTTACGCGGGTCGAAGGAGGAGTAGGACTGTATGTCGCGTTTGCGGTAAAGGTGTTCACCGGGAGTGTAAAGACAATCATTTATGTGTTGAATCATGATTAAAATATTTTTTTGTTTCTAATCAAATGTTTTTATTTTATAATAGGTGTTCAGACAACCCACTACAATTACATGAATTAGTCATTTATAATGCATCGAATCCTCATCCCTCACATAAAAACTGTAACATTTCTTTGATATGATTTTTTTTATACAATACAAAAAAGAAAAATCAGCAGAAAATCCACACAAATTAAAACCTTTAACGTTTTTCGTCCATCATTGTAACTCTCTGTCATCATGTCAGCCAAATCTACGCCCTCCATAAATTTATTATACGAGCAAATCATAGCCGGTTTATCATTTTCTTGTGCTGCTTTAGAAAAAGAGGATATGATTCTAACTGGTTTTCGACCATTCCGTTCTTTATATGCACATAACAGAATTCTTCCTTGTCTAATATAAATGCTCTCCTTTTCCTGCAAAACATGATTCTTGATTGTGTTTGGCATTTGCCGATTAGCGTGTAATGTTCCAGTAAACAATGTTCCTTTTGCTAAAAGCTCTTTAGCCAGATTAATTGAGGAGAAAAAACTGTAAGTAAATAAATGATAAGCTTTGTAAAACATTCCTGCGGCATCTAACAGTTTGTTGACTACGTAAGCACCCTGTAACATTCCTTGTGGTGTTGGGTCATATTGTTTGCCTTTGTAAACACTGATTTGACAAATATAGCCACTGACGGCCTCGGCTAATACCCAAAGTTTGACTCCAAATTTCGCCACTTTTAAAGGAATATATAATTTATTATTGATGACCGGCCTTTAGATGCGATTAAGCTTTCGTCAATACTTAGGTTCTGTTTTGGAATGTAATGTTGTTTCGACTGTCGATTAAAAAGATCAACGAAGCACTGAAATTTTGATGTAGGTTAATAATTATCGTCGTTCCGATTCAGTATTGTAGTATTATCTACGATAGGAAATTTTTTTAAAATACTCTGAAATCGATTTCTAGAAAACATGTTACGAAACCAAACAGTATCCTGGCTTTGAAATTTGGTGTTCCAATATTCTGTAATGGATGGTTTACGTATATAATGAGGCCCATGTTAAGTATTACTGATACAAATCCTCTCATCTCATCTAAAGTTACAGCACCAACTTTAAACCAGGAATGAAGACGCGAAAATCTTCTTATCCTCTGCCGACTAGTGATGAAGTCTTGTGCATACCTGTAAAAAAAAAATGACAGTATAATTGATATGAAATATATACAAATAGTAAAAATAATCTTAGAATTAAAACATGTTAACATTCTCAACGCGTGACCTTATAAATAATTAATTCACGAATGCGCGTAGCCCATTAGGTAATTTTTAGCGCTTTTTTGTTTAATGTCCAGCGTCAAATTAATGTGTATATTTAGGACGAGAACATACTCATACTAACGTAAAAAAAATGTCCTCTGCTTTGTACTAGTTCAGAAGTTTACATTGCGCAGGAAGACATGTCACCTTACTCTGACCTTTTATTCTGACTCCCAGCCGACCAGTCTTTGTTCTTCTAATTAATTTCCTTTTGCTTTGTAGTGTATAGAATCAGCAAAATCATATACCAATTTCATATCTATAGTTTATATTATATTATGTGTTGAAACGACCGGACAAAGGCAAGAAAAAAACAAAGGCAAATGTCTTCATAATCGCTTGTGCATTAATATATCGTACTGAGTAAACTTATGACTATTTTCATATGTGAAATGTAACATATAACGCAACAGTTAATTGTAAATTTTACCTGTTTGTCTCTCTGACAATATGTCGTAGAAAATCAAGTGTCAGAAACAGCAAGAAGTAGTCAATAGGTTTAGCGTCGGCAGCAGGGACATTCTGAGGGCCACTGTTCTCTACAAATCTTTGGTCGTGTAAATAGTCAATCTCCGGAGGTCTAACTCGAAACCAAGGATTGGCATTCATTGGAACATCATTCATCTCATCTTCAGATTCTGAGCTACCGCTTAAAACTTCAAAATCATCATCACTCTCCCCGTCTGAAAACTGCTCTGACACACTGGAGTCGGCCATATTTGATACACGAGGAATATGACGTCAACCGATATATTTTTACATGACGTCAAACATTAAATCGGGTGATATCTTTCAACTAAAAAAAAAAACGAAACTTACTTTTAGTTTAAACAGTGTTTATTAATGAAATGAAAAAATACATGATATCATGATATATATTACAATGTTACATCAAGTTCAAATAAATGATTCGGAAACAAGTGTGAAAAAACTTATATGAATCCGTCTCCCTAAACTTACTTTTGCCCATGGGATTTTTAAAAATAATTTTTCATAAAAGTATTACCGAAAAAGAAAATAATATTTCTACACATAGAGAAGCAAGAGGTCTCAAAATTGTCAATCAAATGCACTGAAAGATGTCGTACCCTTTTACTCAAAATCTTATGACGCGGCGTTATTGTTAACGTCACTGACGGCAAATATTCTTGTGTACTTAAGGAAAAACGGAAAATTGCGTGACCAATATCATGTTTTGGCGTTAACACTTCGAAGTACCAGACAGAAGCTAAATTGAAGAGGGTGCATTGGTGTCCCTACACCTACAAATAATCCGTTGATAGATGCAGAGATATTGTGGTACTGGATATTAGCCTAAAAAGAGATGTGACTTGTTTTATCAATAGATGGGATAAAAACCATTTCAAAATTGAGTTAAAATTGCTATATTTTAACGGATTTTTGCCTTTTTGAATATTTTTTGATTTAACGGCCGTTGTTGTCTTATTCAGTTTTCTCGATATATCGCCTTATTGTTCGATAGCTATTGTTCGCTAGCTTCTGCCTGGTCTACGAAGTAGTTAGAACCTTAACCCATTGTATGTCAGAGGGCCGATTTTTGACCGATCTGTACATACTACGTTCAATGCCAGAGGGCCGATTTTAGGCCAATGTTATTTTAGCGACGTTACCAACGTCGTCAACAATACAGAACTGTGACGTCGATCTCCCGCCATCTAAGAGCGCACTTGCCGTTGCATTTCAAAAATAGCGTATGGCTATCAATTTTATTTGTTTGTCGCTAAAATTAGCTCACTGTCTCTCACTTTTCAATGAAGACTTGTGAGTGACCCCGCTAGATGTGTTTGTTGTCTTTTTGACACATTCCCCATTTCCATTTAATTTCCTATTTTTTAGAAACACGCCTGGTGTATTTGCAACAAGTAGAATCTGCTTACACTTCCGAAGGTCGCCCCAGTTTTTGTGTCCGTTTTTCTCGTTTGTTTTGAAGATACAATGATGAATGACCTTGCATGTGTGTTTAATCTGTTCCCGTGTTTGTTTTTTGTCTATCGATAGTTTGTAGTCCATTTATTTCTTTTACCTGCATAAGATTATTTATTTACAATTCAAATGTTTTGTACAGCTTTGCAATAATTTTGGTGCTTGTTTTTTTCTTTCTTTTGCACATAGTACAGACAGATTTTTGTTTTTGTTTTGGATTTTCTTTTAGAAATTGTGTGTGGGTGTGGAAAGGGGTTAGGCTGAGTAAGTCATTAGCATATACATGGCGAATAAATAAATAGATTTCACAATTTTAGATTTATTCATTATTCGTCCACACATACATGATTATGTTTGCATTTTTTATGAAGTCCATTCCCACATCTAACACAAACAGTTCTCGTTCTATTTCTCCCATCCCACCCGTTTCTGTCTGAATAACCGCTACAATCTTTTACCTTTCCGTTGGGGATCTTACGGAGTCGTATGCGCGCATTATTTGGTTCACAATTAGGAAGTCTTTGCTGACGCGATAAAAGATGCTCTTGTGCGAGATCCTCAATTATACTTTGCAGAAATGCTAACCTAGAGAGCTAGATCAGCTAGATCTACTCCTCCCATTTTTGTGTTATAATGTTCAATCAATTTTGGTTTACCGTTATCGGCTCTGCATGCTGTGGATAACAGACGGACATGTGTCCTACGCCTAGCCTCCTTATACAGACATAGCAATAACTGTCCTTGTCTTAAAAACTTGGCTTCGTTTTATTAATTGTCGGGTTTTTCATAGAGCTTGACATGGTACGATTTTTACGTAAAGTTCCAGTCATAAATGTCCCTTTCCGCAGTAGTTCTTTTGCTAGATCAATTGACGTGAAAAAGCTGTCTGTGACAACGTGGTAGTATCTATTAAAAAAATTGCACGAGTCTAAAAGTGAATTTATTACGTACAGTGGCGTAGCCAGGGTTGAAATGATGTGGATGTTTTGCCGAGCGGAGCGAGGCAAAAAATATTTTGGACCTTTTTATGCAGAAAATTATTTTTTATTTAAGCACATGTACTCCAAGAATCCGACACTAGTTAGATTTTTGTTTAAATTCAAAATACCCACCAATTTATATATTCATATTTTTAACCAATTTTTATTGTTTCCTCGAAACTACCATCATTTAATTCATAAATATTTGATGTAAAGTTTCCCACCCAATCTTATATTTGACATATCAAAAACGGACCCCATTACAGCGGCACTTCTGTATAATTTAGGAACTTCGGAATATAGGAACTGAAGTGATTTCTCTTACCAGGAATTTGAGTCTACAACTTTGGCTTTTTCATTTTTGATTATTTACTGAGATAAACACGTTGCAGGAGACATAAAAAATCAGGGCGTCCAATCGTCCGGTCTTGTTAGCACTCTCATGTGTACAATTCTTGTCAGATTAAGTGAAACTCATATCATAAGCAATGTCTTTGACAATTTGGAAAATAAGTCGTAATCAAATATTTTTAACCAGTTATGACCCTTTGAAATTTAAACTGTAATTGAAATCCCATTTCATTTGCTGTGAAGCTTTTATTTCTCTTAAGATATTGAAAATAAAAAAGAAAAAGAACAAAAAAGTGCTTTTTTAGTTATTCCCTTGTTCCTTGTCCTTTGATAGATAAAATATGACATGTAATTGTGCTTGGCGGGGAAAATTGGATCTTTGTTCTTTACTGATTGAACATAAAATTAGTATGTGAACCTAGATAGAAACAGGAGTGCATAAGCCTAGGACTCATCACGATCTATTACAAATTTTTTTTTTTTACCACGTCGTTTACCATGTCGCAAGAAACGATATCAGGATATGGTGTTTTAGTTGTTAGTTGCTATAGTCAAATGAGAAGCCATCACTCCACTAGGTTCAATTTCAGATGAAACATGTCCACGGGTCTGCCTATCAGTCCACTCCGCTTGCCTTAGCCGATGACGTAGACTTTTTTTACGAACAAAAGTTAACTTGAGCACTATTCTGCGGCTATCTTGTTTACATAAACTAAATTATCCTAAATGAAAGACCAGGTGTACTGCTTCGAAAATGACTGGACGTTATCCTCATATCCTCACCCTTGTGAAGTTTGGATACTTCCGAGTTAAACTGCTGCTAATTTTTTTTTTGTCAAAATGATGTGGATGCTTGAGCATCTGAGCATACATGGAAGCTACGCCACTGATGTAACTTTCCTGTAACATTCCGGCAGGGTTGGGTCATAACGCTTTCCTTTATATACATTAAGATGAACAATGTATCCCGTTATTAATTTAGCAAGCACCCATAATTTAACACCGAATTTCGCTGCCTTTGAGGGAATATATTGAATCATTATTGACCTGCCCCGTGTTCCTATCATACTTTCGTCTATGCTTAAGGATTGATTTGGTGTATAATATTTTTTAGATTTTGCATTAAACAAATCAACGAAGCATTAAGAGTTAATTGGGTTATAGAGAAATGATAAACATTCTATCCAGTATGTAAACAATTGCGAAAGTGTGTGTGCGCATTTCTGTGCTGGATGTATAAATACACAGCCACGTCTAGTCGAAATGTTGCTTTAAATCCGATGCTCTGTTTTGTATCTGTACGTCAAAAACCCTTGAAACCCTGTCTTGGTAATATGAAGACCTATAGCAGGCAAATGTTTTGTCCATATTCAACATAGTACCCTTAATTTAAGTGACGATTCAAATTACCCACCCTTCTTCCCCGTCGAGTGCTTTGCCAAGCCTCTACAATTTATACATTGTTGTTTTGTTCTCATCCTGAATATGCATGACATATTTGTTACTGGACGTTAAATGAACAACCAATTAATCTAAGTTTGTTGAACAGAATAATTTGGTCTGATGTGATGTAAAAAAAAAAAAAAAAAGGAAAATACAAATATTGTTGAATTTGGAAAAAATTGTCTTGATGTCATTATTATCAAAAAAGAACCAAATTGATTTGAATAAGCCCCAGTTAGAATTTAATTGAGAAAGTTGTAAAAAATAGATTGCACAAGATAATCATACACATACAAAAACATAATGTTTTCAATTGCTTTATTTACTAAGAATTATATTAAATTCGTCAATATGGGAGACAACTCTGGCGGACTTAGAACAGATATATTAAGTATGAAGATTTTGTGTAACATGAGAGACAACTCTTGAATTTTTTTAACATTCAATGGCGTTAATAAGAGATAAACATGGTTGTTATCCATTTCAGCTCATAATAAATAACAACACATTTTCATTGATATTCTGAATTGGTTTTAAATAAAAGTGAAAAAAATACGCTTTTTTAATGTAAATACAACTTCTTGTTGTTATACGTATATTTGGCTGTCTCCCATTTCCGTTTCCTAACAGTAGCATACAGATTGTTGTTTGTTTCTTTTGAATTTATTTAATGTTGAAGGCTGGACAGTTACCTGTAACTTTTATAAAAATAAAAATATGGAAAGAGCGGCTGGGGTGGGGGTTGGGGGGGGGGGGGGGGCGGTGGTGTTACTTTTAAACTTCAAGTCCTTTACCATGACATTCTATTTCTTTCAGGAGTAAGTTAGAAAATTGTTTGATTCCATCGTAAATGAGGGACAGAGGATTAACCATAGTACCATGAATTATTTGTTCTGAGATGATGTATGATAGGTGTATTAGAACATCGTAACATTTTTGTTTTGGAATACCTTGAGAGTTCTATAGGTTTCACAAAAAAACACGTTTCTGTAAACAGCGTAACTATGCGGTATGGACTTTGATCATTGTCGACGATCGTAAAGTGACCCTTAGTAATAGTTGTTAATTTCTGTGTCATTTTGGTCATTTTTCGAGAGTTGTCTCATTTGCAATCATACTACATCTCCTTTTTTATGTAGTAATGAGCAAAACAATAAATAATTAAATGATGGATTGATTGATAGATTGTAGGTTTTTAAACGTTCAGTGGCAAATATTTCAAACATATTCAAGTAAGAAATTCACAATAGACCTAATAGGAAGGTCATTCAGAAGAGACCATATATAATGAAGATTTGGGAAATTCAGACAGCCATTGGACATTGAGAGTACATTGAATGGATACAATTGTTTTGCCTGACAACAGGCCACCTACGAACCCTTAACAAGTGTATACATGTATAGTTGAAAAATGGGCTTTTTTGGCTTATGATTAGGTAAAAACCAAAAACACAGATTTTTAATGCTGTCCTTATTCAACGACATTGACTAAGCAGATTTTTTTTCTTTGAGCTTAAAAACTAATAAGTTTCCATCATTTTATCTCTTTACATCTTTAACATGTTTAAAGTGTTTTATTTTATATTACAAGCAACACATAACGTTTTTTATGTATTCTGTGACTTATAACTCCGGGACACTTATATTTAAGGATATTGATCAAAAACTTATTTCTGATTTTAATATCTTAATAGAAGTGGGAAATAAGCAGTGTATGTAAAGTGCGGATCCTAAAATACCATTTTCGCTGTATATGCCATGCATTTCTGATGTAGAATGGTAAATAACCAGACGAAAAAATTATGATTTTTGAAGAAAATGAAGAAAGTTGTTCACATGTATTATATTTAGTAATACATAATACAAGTTATACAAAGTAAGAGATGGGAATGGGTTTTTATCGCGCCGAGAGCCATCCATACGTGAAATATATACCGAAATGGGTGAATATTTAGGAAGTTTTACGAACAAATCGTGCAGGTGATTAAAAACTAGCAGGAAAGATGTAATTGCAAAAAAAATATTCATGACAACACAATTATTAATGTAGTATAACGTAGAATAGCTTTTGTTATTCAGTTTGCCCATATTGTATTGAATTCCACTATGATGCTTCTAAAAGTATCTTTATGCTAGTCATGTTTACTGTTGAATAATGATACTTTACTTTCATTTTTAACTGTAGAGCGATTCATTAGTATTGTCTATGCGGTGCATTTTCACTGTATTAATTTTATTAATTTTTATGCATTAAATTTCAAATTTAGCCGACTTGCACAAACAATAATTAAAGTAAGAAAAGGATTTGATAGTGCTGACTTTGAGATGAAAAGTTTGATTGAACACTCCAATAAATCCAATAGAATTAATATTTATTTCAAATAAAACATATCGTTGTCATAATATAACAATATGTGGATCATTTCAGAGTTGAAAGTGTTTTTAGATTAATGCAAAATATTTTCAAATAATTACATTAGATGTATGTTTCATTATAATACGTTATTCTGATTGGCTAACTAGCAATCTCGTGATATTCCGTAATCAATTGCACTACACAATGCAACTTTTCATTCATGATGACACGAGGTCCCACAATAAAGTGCACAGGTAAATGAAATAAAAACTTGATAAAAGGCGTGTTTTATGATCCTATAGGTAAAAATGTAATTATAAGTATTTAATGCTTTTTTTGTAACTTTATAGGGTTGTAAAAACGTTGACCGTGCGCACATTTTTAGTATGAAGCGCTTCCGCGCTTCATACAAAATGTACTTCGGTCAACGCTTTTACACCCCAATAAATTTACAAAAAAGAGCATTCAATTCTTAAATGCATGCCAATTTGATAAAATTCATGTGTCTGCAGTAGTCATTATACGCATGTGCAAACAAATTTTATCATTGGATTTCGAGTATGGGTCTATTTACCAATCAGAAAAATCATGTCATAGAATTTTTTATAATTCATCAGAATCTTTATTTAAAGTGTAGTTATATTTATCCAATGCATTGAAACTTCATCACTGAATACTTACATCTCGCATGTCTATCGAAATAGAATGGGATAAAAGGGATAAAAACAACAATACATGTACTTTCTAATATTTTTTTTATAAATCACTTCTTGACCAATTTCAATGAGGTTTTGAAGTAAGATTTTTGATTTTGGGTCCGGTTTTAAATTGGCCCACAGGGTCCAAAATGAAATTTGAGGTTCTTTGGTAGGCTGAATCCATACATGATTGTGTTTATTATTATTTTTTTAATTTTTGGCCCATTTAAGAAGTTGAATATTTGGGGTACTTTGGAATGCTGAATCCACATTGAGGCCCAAAGGGTCCGAAATTCAACATTTATTTGATTTCATCAAAAATGAAGTCTAGCTTGAATGTTGTACACATACTTACCCTAAACTGTTCAGGGTTCGACCTCTGCGGTAGTATCAAGGGTGCTGTACAACACGTACATCATGTTCCAATGCAACTTTATCAGTATACGTTTTTGACAGATAAAGGTTGCCCTACACAACTTGACTTGCATTTCAAGCTTTAATGACTTTGGATAATTATATGTCACATTGTCGTTTCATTTTATATAGTACATGCAAGCAACAATCGAGCTTAAAACTACAAAAAATGTATCTTTCCTTCAGAATATGGATGTTGAAGCATTTAGAGCTCAACAATAGGGGAGGCAAGTGAAGATGAATCACAGAAAAAAGAACTAAAGTTAAGGAGGGGTCTTCATACCAATGCACGTATTGTCCTTTCAAGACAAAATGGGTAGCTAGTTTTCCCAGGCATAAGAAGATCCACACTAATGGGTTAAACAAATGTGACCAGTGTGAATTAAAATTTTAAGACTTCTCAATAAGCATAACAACTGATAGCATGGAGAAAGTCCGATTTGTACTCATTGTTCCAAACACTTCAAAAGCAGAACTGGGCAGAACTGGGCAGTGGCGGATCTAGAACTTTTTGTAAGGCGGGCCCGATGGCTGACATAAAAGGGGGGGCTCAAGTCATGCTTCAGTGATTCCCTATATAGTCAATCAAATTTTTCCAAGGCCCCCTGGATACGCCTATGCTGGCATAGCTTACCATATGAAGAAAGCAACAGGAACTTTTAATCACATCGGCTCGTTTTACGCACAGCCCCATATTTTGACCTTGGAAAAAATAGTAGTGCATATGAACTTTCAATCCTAACTTATATGTTTTCAAAACTTCATAGTAAAAGTGGTACAGTTTTAGCCGTAAAAGGAGTACCTATGGGAAATTGCATTGTCGATATATACAGAAATGCAACCTTGAGGACAGAAGATTAGTAATAAATAGAGTCGCATTATTTTCTCATAAAAAGAGGATAAAGAAATTAATATGACAATTCTAAAGACCTCTTTAAGGATGTACTCTTATGACGATTTTAACGTAATTTGGAAGTGGTCAACATAAGAGCACATGTATTTTCAAGATATGTATTTCAACAGCTATGTATCGAGTACTTTTTATATTGGACAATGGTAGAATGTTCATGCTAAACATGTCACATTGGCACTCAAACCACATTTTCTCTGACTCATATCTATATACGCACAGTTTGTAGATATAAAATATGTAATCTTGTTTCGTTAAGTGGTCTTATTAGTTCATTTACTGTATCACTATCCTCGAACCTCGCACGTGACAGGTGCGTAATACTTCAATCTTAATTGAAAAGCATTGCTGGTTTTAATTCCGAAGTTTTGTGGTTCTGTCTATTTTTTTTTAAATACCTTCATTAGTTCCCTTCCAATTAAAACTGACCACCAAGATAGAGCCAATAGTGCTGAAACTGGTATTAAACACCAACAGTCAATAAAGTAACCCATCTAATTTGGTGCAAAAGGACAGTTGATTATTTAATTGGATTAAAAAAAAAAAGTTAAACGTATTTAATATGTATTAAATTTTATGGATTATCGTTGTTGATCTCAACGAGATTGATTTATCTTTTTATCGCTATTTCACCTATGAAGACGTTGTTAAATTCCTTGACAAAGGCACGTGTTCCCAATAGTTTCTAGCGATAATTTTCATATCACTCGACTCAGTTTTCATATCACTTGACTCCGCCGAGAAAAGAAATAATTAGTCAGCAAGATCAAAGGAAAATTTAAAAAAAAAGCGATAAATATATTTATTATATTTGAATGAACTTTATGAAACATTTTCAACACTCGCACCCAATATCAACACTGTTTTTTTCTGTGAGGTTCGTATTGCTTAGTCTTTAGTTTTTCATCTTGTGTCTTGTTTACTATTATTTGTCTGTTTGTTTTTTCTCTTTTAGCCATGGCGTTGTCAGTTTGTTTTCGATCGATGATTTTGAATTTTCCAATGATATCTTTCTAACACTTCTTCAATAAGAAATAAACTAAAACATTTCTTATTATCATTTAAATAAATGTTTTTTATGTTCATTGTTAAATTAAATGATGAACTCGAAGTGAAAATAAACATTCTTAACGTCGAGCCAGTTTGTGTTATTACCGCCGCCATAATTGTTACATTGGTTACAAACAGTAGTTCCGTGAACGTCTACTATTAAAAAAAAATAACACAAATTGCCATTACCGAAAACCCTTTTGAACAATCATATTAACGTTTTCTGTAATATGCAAATCATACTACTAAACTATAATAACAGAATACAAACTGCCATCGTCCATTTCAGATTTTCTTTTTAACCTCTTTGGAAAGTCCCAAATGTTATTACACGTATCGACAAAAGCTGTGCATAAAGTCTGAGTGTCTTATTCATGAAATGAGCAATCACAAAACATATATGCTGTGCAATAACTATCTACTTTGTTTTCACAGGAATGAATATCCATTTAACCATTCTGATCAGTATTTTCAAGTTACTGATGCTATGCGTGTTGTATTCATTTGGTGAGGATTTTTTACTGCACATACAACAGTACCCTGAATCGAATTTTATTTCTAATCATTACACAAATATAAAATTGAGAATGGAAATGTGGAATGTGTCAAATAGACAACAACCCGACCATAGAGCACACAACAGCTGAAGGACACCAATGGGTCTTCAATGCAGCGAGAAACTCCCGCACCCGGAGGCGTCCTTCAGCTGACCTCTAAACAAATAGAAATACTAGTTCAGTGATTGTGGACGTCATATTAAACTCCGAATTATACACAAGATAGTAAACTTTAAAATGATACAATACTAACAAAGGCCAGAGGGTCTTGACTTGGGACAGGCGCAAAAAAAAACATGTTTTTGATATATCAACCCTCTCCCTATACCTAAACAATGTAGAAAAAACTAAACACACAACTATACGTACAGTAAATCTCAGTTTAAGAGAAGTCCGAGTCCGATGTCAGAGTAGGAAACAAAAGAAAATACACAAAATGACAATTATACATAGATTAACAAAGGACTACTAGCAATTGCCGACATGCCAGCTCCAGACCTCCGTTAAACTGATTGAAATAGTATGTCTTCATCATATGATTAACAAACACAATCACTCTTATTAAGGGTACAGTATCATTCCATCATAAAATACATACATGTAAGAAGAACATAACCCGTAGGATGCCAACATTTGGTTTTAGAATAAATGTGTTTATTTCTGATGCAAAGACACTGTAAGTTCAATAATACCCACCTAATAAAATTATTTTTAAAGCCAAATTTCTTTAAAGTCTCCAACATAAAGTCCCTTTCTAACGAGTCAAATGCTTTTGTAAAGTCAAGGAAATAAGATTGCCCCCTCTATTCTAAAGGTTTCAGAGTAATCTATAACATCTTGTATTTATCGAATATTAAAACCAATATAACTATTTTTTACATATCTTTTTTTGGTCAGTGTGTATAATCTTGGGTAGCAGGAGTTTTAATCTTTGTGTTAATGTATAAGCGAGTAGTTTTGCATCATAATTTAAAAGACTTATAGGTCTATAATTATCTAGTGGAAGAGGGTCATTTTTTTTTTTTTATAAATTAAGGATATTAAACCTTCTTTCTGAATGTTTGATAGCTTTCCTTTTTCATAACAATAATTAAAAGTAGCGACTATAAAAGTTTTTAATTCTTCCCAAAATTTTCTGTAAAATTCAACTGTTAATCCATCAAGCCCAGGAGCTTTATTAAGTTTCATTTTAAAAATTGCATCAGTAAATTCATCAACAGTTATTTCCCCTTCACAAGTATTACTTTCAGAGTCATTTATTTTTTTGTATTCTTTTAGAGATTCTAAATACTTTTTTGTTTCTTCTATCTCAGGATTTTTTGTAGAGTACAAATTTTTATAATAATTTGCTTCTTATTCTAATATTTTGTCTTGACCCTTATCATCATATAATTGGGTTATTGCTTTTCTACTCTGTCTAGATTTGTCCATCCCCAGAAAATATGCTGATTTTTTCTCTCCATCTTCAACTCATTTTACCCTTGCCCTTATTCCAATACTTTTTATTTTCTCATTATAGAGTTTTCCTATTTCATTTTATATTTTCTACTTTCTGCACTAAATTACTTTTGTTTTTATCATTACATTATGATGTGTCTATAATTTTATTTAATTCTGTTAACATTTTTTCCAACTTGCTGATTTGGTCGTTTTTATTTTTAGCTTTTATTTACAATAGTTGATTGTCTGGTCTCTAGTTCAATTTTGAAATTGTCCCACAGAATGTCAAGTTCAGATTTAGTTTTTGCTTTGTTTTTATAATTTGTTATTATCTAATTAATTATTACAACGTAGTCTGCATTTTGAAGTACACTACGGTTAAGTTTCTAGTATCTCCTTCCTTTTTGTCCTCTACTTAAATTTATTTTAAACGAAACACAGTTGTGATCTGTGTATTGTAGTACTATTGGTCTAATATCACATGAAACACAGTTTTTGAATACCTCTGGAGCAATTAAAAAATAATCAATTCTTGTGGACTCGGATCCATCTTTTCTACTCCATGTATATTGAATTTTGTTTGGATTTCGGTTTCTCCACACATCACTTTGTTTAAGGGACATTATAAGTTTATTTAAGTTGTGAGCAGTTTATTTTTATTTTTTGGGTGCTTAGATTTGCTTTTTGAATCAATATGGGACAAAATTTCGTTATAATCTCCTCCTAGAATTAGTTGACCCAAACTTTTTTTTTCTTTTACAGCATGCCAGTTTTAAAAAAATATTTCTGCTTTTTGGATTATTTGGCGTATAAATGTTAACTATTGTTATTTAAATAATAGTGTCATCTAGTTCAATATTAACAAGCAATAGCCTTTCCTCATTATCTTTATAGTCGTCGATAATTTTAAAGTTTAGTTTTTTCCAGCTATATGACTATTCCCTTAGAACATGTTGAATTGCTAGATTGAACCATTGCTTTGTAAAAGCTTGCCTTCAAATTCGGTATTCAAATGGTTTATCAAATTATCTGTAAAGTGTGTGTCTTGCATAAGACGAATGTCACATTTGTGTTTTTGACCATTCATTCAATCTCTTTATATTATCAGGTTGTTGTAAGCCTTTACAATTTACTGTGCAGATATGAAGATGTTTGTTTTAAATATCATAGTTGGTGAGTATTTTTAATATTTATTTGTAACATCCAAGTTGAACATGCTTCCGTCAACTTAGGTAAATCCCCTTTGGAGTGATATTTTAGTTGACCTTCACAGAGACGATAAATAAACATTTTTCCAGGTGTTTTATTTAAAATACTATTCCCAGTTTTAAAGGAACTTTTATTTACGGAGCCCTGTTGGTCTCACACAGATTATAAAGTGTCTTTTAAAGTCCTGCGCTGAAGATGTGTAAAGTCTAGCGCTGGAGATGTAAAGTCTAGCGCTAGAGATGTAAAGTCTAGCGCTGGAGATTTTAAGTCCAGCGCTGAAGATGTAAAGTCTTGCGCTGGAGATGTAAAGTCCAGCGCTGGAGATCTAAAGTCTAGCGCTGGAGATGTAAAGTCTAGCGCTGGAGATGTGTAAAATCTAGCGCTGGTGATATGCAAAGTCTAGCGCTGGAGATGTAAAGTCAAGCGCAGGAGATATATAAATTTTGTTATTTTGGTGCCGATCGGAAATCCAAGAAGGTCGCCACAGTCGAACATAGATTACCATAGAACCCTATGGGAAAAGCATGCAAACAACGTCTACGGAGACATTGTGTGACATTTTGATTCCAGTTTATGCATGAATGATCAGATAATGGTCCTCCATAAATTTTATGATTTTAGTGCCGATCGGAAGTCCAAGATGGCCGCCACTGTCGAACATAGTTTAACATTGAACCCTATGGGAAAAAATGCAAACTATTTCTACTGAGAAACCGTTTTCTTTTAAACCAAGTGAACGATTACATGCTCTCTAGAGCCTCTGGATTAAAAATCATATTACAAAATGAATCCAATATATGCATGAATGATCAAATGAAGGTTCTTGATAAATTTTATGATTTTTTTGTCGACTGTAAATCCAAGAGGGCTTCCATGGTCAAATAAAATTTAACATAGAACCATATAGGAAAAAAAATGTACAAACAACTTTTACAAAGAAACTTTGAAATATCGATTCCAGTTTATGGATAAATGATCAGATAATAGTCCTTAATACTTTTAATGAATTCGGTGCTGATTGGAGAACCAAGATGGTCGCCACAGGCCGAGACAGTTTAACAAAAAACCATAAGGGAAAACATGTGAACTTCTCTCTTTGAGCATCCGTATGGTACAATGAATCTACTTTATGCAGGAATGATCAAATGATGGTCCTGAATTTGACAATTTTATGATTTGTATGGCAACTGCAAATCCAACATGGATTCCATGGCCAAATGAATAGAGGAAAAAAAGTGATGGAAAAAAACGATGGAAAAAAGTCACAGGAAAAAAGGACACAGGAAAAAAAGTCTCAGGAAAAAAATCACAATATATAATTTATGTATGAAATAGTCATATGGTCTGCACATACATGTATCAACAGGACAAACATTCCCAATTTGTATTTTAAATGGAAATGGTCATATGGCCGCACATATAAATGAATATATTGAGAAACATTCCAAATAGATATTTTGTATAGAAATGGACATTTTTTAATTCATTTTATACGACTAGCTTTGGAAATTTATATATAAATCACAAAACATTTAAATGAAACGTGTAAATGCTGGTGTACTATTGATACATGTTTTCAGGGATTTGTTGTAATTATTTTTGTTTTATATCTCTTATGTAAGAGTTTTGAGTTTTAACAGCAACAATTTCCTTCATTATGAATACAAGTTAGAAGTTCAGTATATACATGTAACTTGATCACATGTTTTTTTGATCGGTGCTTTGCTTTTGCGCCAATTGGCATTTCATTTGCTCAAGAAACCATATTTCATTTGCGCCAAAAATAAAACCTTTCATTTGTGCCAATAATACAGGTGAATAAAAGTAAATAGTATTAATATTTTTTTCTTCAGAAAACACTTTAAAAAAATTAAACAGGGTTTTTTGGCATAATAAAACATATTCTTCAGAATTCAGTCAAGGGACTGTTGATTTTGATGTGTGGCTTCTTGAGGCACCTTCCCCTTTTGTAGACCTTTTACTTTCTGTCTTCGTAGGAAGCCATACCAATGAAATACAACTCATGCTCAATATTAAATAAAAGGAAACAATCAGCTTTCCCTGTTTGTGAAAAAGTCAATTTTGAAAAAAAAGAACATATTCCATTACGGTTTAATTAGTTTATTCCTCCAGTTTCCTGTGACTTTTTATCCTGTGACTTTTTTTCCTGTGACTTTTTTTCTGTTTACCGGCCAAATATAGTTTAACATTGAACCCTATAAGAAAAACATACTAACTACTTCTTTAACCAGGCTCGCTAGAGCCTCTGGTTTAAATGCATATATCTCACGAAATTTTTGACCTGGGACCACCAAATTTGCCAATGTAACTTGAAGCATAAGCTTGTCAGTCGGTCACATATCAACTGACCTTGACCTCATTGTCATGGTCAAGTGACCATGGTCAAGTTATCATGATAAGGTCAGTTTCTCAGTAGCAAGGTATGGTAGGCCAATAATATTTGGAGTGTGAAATTCATTGTAAGGTGTACATGTCAGTCTGACATATGTCAACTGACCTTGACCTCACAATCAAGTTTTTGTGATTATGTCAGTTTCATCGGCAGTAACTAGGTATGGTAGGTCAATATTTGCTGTATGAATTTGTCATAAGGTGTACATGTCTGTCTAACATGTGTCGACTAGGTCAGTTTGACCTCATTGTCAGTGACCAGGGTCAAGTTTTCGTGGTAAGGTTAGACTCTTAGTAACTAGATATGATAGGTCCATAATATGCGGTTTGCGAATGTGTTGTAAGGTACTGACCTTAAGGTCATTGTCATCGTCCAGTGACCAGGATCAAGTGTCCGTGAATAAGTCAGTTTCTCAGTAATTAGGTATGGTAGGTCAATTATATGTGGTGTGTTAATTCCTTGTAAGGTGTACATGTCGCAGTTTGGCAGGTGTCAACTGATTATGACCTCATTCTCACAATCCATTTATTTTGGTCAAGTTTTCTTATTTTGATGCATTTAATGATCCAGTTTGGGATTTCTGACAAGCTTACATCTGTGTCCACGTCCATATTAAGGCGAGACATCTTCGTGAGTCTGTAAAAGTCAAATCCCCAATTCTCTGTGTAAAATGGAGGATTAAATTCCTGTTTGATGATTTTGTCTCGCCTGGATCAAAGTCACTTAAGGCGAGACAAAGGGATTGCTTTTTATTGTCCCAGTATTTTATTGATCTAATAGGCAATAATCCGCCATCCCTTTCTATGTTTCTCCTCTGAAGTCCTTTGGCGATTGGTAAATATGGTATGGAAGATTTCTCAATTAACAGAAGAATATATTGCATTTGCGTCGTGATTACTGTTTTTTTTTTGCCAAATATCAAACTTTGTCTTTTTTTTGCCAAACAAACCGTTTTCGTGCATGATTCTTCTTTGTAGTCCTTTGATGGATTGGTCTGATATTTGGTATGCAAGTTTGCCCTGATGAACAGAAAAGAAACACTGCTGCAATTTTTGTTGTGATCATCGGACTTTATTCAGACTTATCAGACATTGTCCATTTCAAAAACCATTTCCGTATCTTTTGACCAATAGGTCTGACATTTGGAGAGAAGCAGAACTTGTCAAGCGAGAGCAGAACTTATCAAGCGATTCTCAAAACGTTTAAACAGTTATTACTACGTCAAAATTTTGATAACATATATATGTTATTTAAAAAATGTTCATTTACATATTTTGATTTCAATTAAAACGAAACTATTTAGAATTCCCGAATGAAACGTTCTAAAAACTAGCTGGACATCGTTCTTATCAGTTCTGCTCAACGTTGCATAAACGAACGCTACCGTTTCCCTATACAAGTATGTAAAATACCTGTGGAAAATGAAAAAGAAAGATCATTGGTCAATCTTATTAAAATGTAAAGTCATAATATGGATGATGATACAGTTGGTGAAACCAGTATTGATATGCAAAATAACATCGTGCCGCTTCCCACGCAAAAACGTTGGGAGAATGTGATTGTTGTTAGATTTTACCCAGAAATATCGCCTACGAAGGGTGATAAATATATCATCTGAATTTTTAACACTGAGATATTGTAAAATATCAACCCGCTCGACAAAATATAAAGCTTTGTGGCTCGTTTGCTAAGCTCACTAGCCTCCAAACTTCACATTCTGGCTCACGGGATGATATTTTACTATATCTAGCTGTCAAAATCCTGGTTATACATACATATACCCACTGGCGGGGGACACATTTAGCTACTATGTAGCAATGCCAAGTGTTAAGGCGGTGGTTACAATGTAAACGTTTTATTAACTTGATTATCTCAGACACCTCGGACAACCATATAGGGTATAAAATGGCTTGTCAACAAGTTGCTTTTCCCATAGCCTTGACCTCATTGTCATGGTCAAGTTGTCATGTTAAATTTTTGGATAAGTGTGTGCAAAAAAATTAAAGTTTTAAACTGTATGTCCTTAAAACATGTAAAAAAAGTTAAAAACATATTTCTAGCGATAAACTTTACATCTCCAGCGCTTGACTTTACATCTTCAGTTCTACACTTTATATCTTCAGTGCTACACTTTATATCTTCAGTGCTACACTTTATATCTTCAGTGCTACATTTTATATCTTCAGCGCAAGACTTTACATCTTCAGCGCTTGACAAAATATATGTATTTTGGTTACTTTTATGTGAAAAAAAGTGCAAAAATAGCTACTTTCGGTTTTCTCAAGGTCACTTCCGGTTGTCATTTTTCAAGGTCATATGTTACCTCGCGATCTGTACAAGGTCATATGGCTTTATAATGAACTTAGTTGAAGTTATTTTCAAATAACCTTGTATTAAGACATTTCAGGGGAACTTACTTCTGTAAAATGCCATTAAATTGTATCAGATCAAATGTATCATATCTTCATTACAATAAAGCAAACATTGTGCACTTGTTCTTTTATATGTATCTTTCAAAGTGTCGAAGAAAATGCCAAAACAAGCAAAAGTCACAATTTAGAACGTGACCTTGACCTTTGACCTTAACCTCATTTTCTAAGATAGGACATAGTGGTCTTAAATAAAAACAATCCAGGGTTATACGGTTAACGGTTGATGAGTTGAAAACACAAATCGAGAAATTTATTTTGTAAAGGTAGATAACGCTTGACTTTACATATCCAGCGCCAGACTTTACATCTCCAGCGCTTGATTTTACATCTCCAGCGCTTGACTTTACATCTCCAGCAATTGACTTTACATCTTCAGCGCTAGACTTTACATCTCCAGCGCTTGACGTTACATCTCCAGCGCTTGACTTGACATCTCCAGCGCTTGACTTTACATCTTCAGCGCCAGACTTTACATCTTTAGCGCTTGATTTTACATCTTCAGCGCTAGACTTTACATCTCCAGCGCTAGACTTTCCATATCTCCAGCGCTAGATTTTAAACATCTCCAGCGCTAGACTTTACATCCCCAGCGCTAGACTTTACATCTTCAGCGCTTGACTTTATATCTCCAGCGCTAGACTTTACATCTCCAGCGCTAGACTTTACATCTCTAGCGCTGGACTTTACACATCTTCAGAGCAGGACTTTAAATGACACTTTATAATCTGTGTGAGACCAACAGGGGTCCGTATTAATCGACTTGTTCTTTGTATTATAAATAGGAGCAAAATTTTTATACAAATGTAATTCTTTTACATTTGAATCTGAATGTGTTTGTTGTGTAAACATTACAAGTTTTACACTTATCAACTTTATAAATAACGTTTACTGACGTTATTAAATTTTTACCTGTTCTTATACTTTTTGTGTTTAAATTCATTCTACAAAAAGGATGATTAGTACCACTACAAACCATTAAAAGTCTGAAATGGACTATATCTGTACTCGACTGTACTGATTTTTACTCGACCAGTCTGAATTCGTCTGAGATTTACTTGATAATACTCGACTGTAGTCTGAACCATACTTAACAGTCTGAATGTGTACTTGACCAGTACTTAACCATTTTATACGAGTCTGAACCGTACTCGACCTAGTCTGAACCGTACTCGACCTAGTCTGAACCGTACTCGACCTAGTCTGAACCTTACTAGACCTAGTCTGAACCATACTCGACCAAGTCTTAACCAACATAGACCTATTCTTTGTATCTTTTAACTGAATTTTAACAATTTAGGAATTCTTTTAATAAAAATGGAATTTGAACAACAACTTGAAATTGAAAATGTATTCAATACAGTATTGAAATTAAGATTTCACAATAATAAACCATAATATAACTTCAACTCAATATTAATCAACACTTACAAAATAATGTATATCAACTTTTAAAATATAAATAAAACAAGCTATCAAATAATCTAAAAAAAATGAGTTGTGACTAATATTTTCAATATTATCCAAAATTTTATAAAAATAAGAAGTATTTTATGGTAACTGGACTATTTTCACCACTAACTTAAGCCTATTATAGATTTATGGTGTCAGTTGAGTTCAGGTAATAATGCAGTGAATGTTTTTATTAAGATATATATAAAATAGTATATAAAACAACTTAATAAATTAAAAAAAAAAATGAGAGCTAAATTGTTTTGTTTTATTAAACCAAGAATTTAATATAATCATGATAATAGAATTTCCATAGCAATCCTTGATAACCTTTTTAAAAAAGGAAATGTATTCCAAAGCATCAGTAAAAAAATATTTCAATTAATTTAAGTATTTTTTTTTGTCAAATTAACATGGCATACATAAAGCACTTTAATGTGTTTTTATTACCTCAGTACATTTGTGTTTTACAGGTAAAAAGAAAGCCCTATTTTCTTAAACTCGTGTATTACTTATCTAGTACATACATGTGACGCCCGTCAAGCAAAAGCCACCCTTATCGCATTTGACGTCGTTATCGGTAGTCAACGCTAGAATGTAATGTAGAACAAACCGATAAATTGCACGTTGAAATTGAGATATTTTTTCTAAACATAGCGTTATCCATGCGAACTGAATAATATATTCTTATATTACATATAAATACTTCTGTAAAATAATGCCGTATTTACGATTTAAAATTTAATTTTGTGATAAATTTCTATTCAAACTTTTCAAATGCTTGTTTTGACATATGCTGTATATTCTTATTGTCTTGATAGGAATGATTTATAAACAATATAAGAAAATCCCACACATCACCATGTCTCATTAATACATAGTACCACGATGTGTGATGATACGCGTATTAACCTTCTACAATATATAAACAATACCAATGTTGTGTAAAAAAAACACCACTTAAATATTTTCTAAAAGTTTTTTTCCGCAGCTCGATTTCTTTTATACTTTTAATACGGCAAGTTATTGTATGAATAACCTAAGAAAATAATTTAATATTTGGCGCAACATTATGCATGCCAAATGCGGAAAATCTTGCATGGTTAATCACACGAGAGAGTTTGCTTACAAGAAATTAAGTACGAAAGAGAAGAAAGTCTGTCTGAAATTTTTCGTCTTTTATTTTGCCACGCTTTAAGGAACATGTGTACTAAGTTTCAAGTTGATTGGACTTCAACTTCATAAAAAACTACCTTGACCAAAAACTTTAACCTGAACTGGGACGAACGAACGGACGAACGAACGGTACGACGAACGAACGAACGGACCCACAGACAAGAAAACATAATGCCCTCTACTATCGTAGGTGGGGCATACAAATTTGCAATGCGTTTAAAACTGTTAGTATGAAACAAATATCAGTTCATAATTATATCACACACTTTAAAAAAAAATGGGGTTATACTGTTTAACCTCTGTCTGTCCGTTAGTCAATCAATCCGTCAGTCCGTCCGTTCGTCCCATGAATATATTCGTCGCATATCTCTTAGGAACTACATTACAAGGATTTCTGAAATTTGGTTTCAGGGTTTATATAATTCAGTTATATCGTGCGATGCGTTTTCAGATTCATCACTCAACAACTTCCTGTTTACCGAAATATTTCGGCGGGGGTATCATCAGTAAGCAGTAAATCAATGTTTCACTTGTTTTATAAATGCTTTAGAAGTTTACTTAAATCTCCTACAAAAATCGCCAAAATCGGCTTTAGAGATCCCGGCCACTCATCTTCTAAGTGGAAAGGGGATGGAATTAACTCGGCTCATACGGCACAAAAACTATAATAAACCTAAAATTCGGTTCTTTGGCCAGGATGTTGTCTTTTTGACAGATTCTGCATTACCTTTCTCAATTTTATTCAGGACAAGTTTTATCTTAATTCTTGTTTTACATTTTCTAAAAGTAAACAAAATATAGGTGTTCTGCATCTATTCGAAAACAAATCTTTCAATCTTTTTTTCTTAAATGGTCTGTGTGGTAGGCCATGAAGAAACAAAACAACAAAGATAGGAAAAAAAATCATCAGTGATCATTATAAAATAAAAATCGCTAGAGGCTTGAGCTAATTCGAAAAATTATTAACAATTTTGGATGCATACACGAGATTGTTTAAGCTGGTTAATCATTGTTACAATGTTGTCAAATATATGTATACTATTTAATGGTCACAGTTCAAATTTGTTGTATTAATTTTCTTTGATTGTGAATAAAATGAGATGCGGGATATTGTTTGACTTAAATTGAGTTGTTAACTTTGTTGAAATAAATATGCAACTCTAGTACGAAAGGTTATACAACGACGATAAGACATTTTTTAAATTGATGATTTTGACTTAATGATCAGGAGTCACTGACTGTATCACCCGTCGTGTAAACCTCTAAATTCACGGATAGATAAGGTTAACAATCCGATAATAAACTTTCAATGGTATTTTTAAACGCCATGTAAAATCAGAAACAGAGACAAATGCAATTTTGCAATGTTGCGTTAATTTTCAAAAAAGATGATGCTGGATATATTACAATGATCTGTAAACATGAGGCAAGGACTAATGGAGGCAGTACAAGCTGAAAAAAAAAACACATATAATTAGATCACATCAAATAAACTTGTTGTTCTTCATATTTTTTTCAACCTTGAAATGTCATACTTTAGATGTTAAAAAACAATCTATTTTACTTTCGCATAATATTGAAATTTTCAAGTTCACTTCGAATCAAATTTCTCTGATAAGGGATATCCAGGCGAAACTTATTATAATTATAGTAATACATAAAAATGGTTGATATTCATTACGAACACGGACAGATTGAAATTTCGCACTTGAGATATATTTTAAATGTTATTTAATAAAGATTTCAAATGTTATATTTCGTTTAAATCACTTTTAGTTTAACGTGCATTTTAGTTTGTTTTGTAAACATTAACATGCGTATATACTTATTGCAAGAAATATATCTGAAACGGATGAAATTGCACTCGCAGCTGCAGTTCTCATTTAACGATAACATTGAAGATAATACATGTAGAAATGAACTATTCAAAGAAGCCACAGATATGTATTTATTGGGTGAAATTGAAATAAAACGGCGTAGACAAATCCCGTTCTAGATACGGAGAGCGAAAGTGAACAAAATTTTACATAAACTTTTGACGACAGGTAAGTTTGTCGAGATACATTTCTGTTACCTATAGTATTCGAGAGTCCCGTTTAAAATCTTTGATTAAACACATCAACAGTACTGTAATAGAAATACCAAGAAAATATCAAAATTTTAATAGACGTCCAAAAAATACATTTTCATTGGTACAATATTTGAAAAATTCTGCTAGTCTGCATGGTTTACCACAAACAGTACCTCATAGCAGACATGACTCTGAACCTCAGATTGTGTTATCTTCTTGTGAATAAAAATAGTCGGGTTTTGACACATATGTATCAGCATTTCAGACAAATGGAACTGGATGTAGATATAAGAAGATGAGTATGAGTGCCAATGAAAAGACTCACCATCCATGTCATAATTTAAAAAAGTAAACCCTTAAAGGTCAAAGTACGGTCTTCAACACGGAGCATCTATAGACTAGATATGTCCACTGAACAGAATGGACAAATGTCTGGTCGCCTTGCTGTCCGCACATAATATTTGCATCTATATATTCTGATGTGTGTCGTAGATGGGACTCTTATACTAGTGCAATAGTCCCATGTCGTAGTTATAGGCCTTCAACATTGAGATAAAACATACCGTATCGTCGGCTATAAAAGACCCCGATATGAAAAATATGAAACAATTAAATTAATTACAGCCGATTCCATTGAGTGTGTAGGCAAAGGTAATATCTTTGGTTAGCTAAGGTATACGACCATCCTTTCGGAGAAGCTTGGTCTTACAGACTGATAGATTGGTTATCTGTCGGATGAGTCTACTTTTAAAGGAGTGTAGTTTACCTGAACTAAAAATGACTTCACGGTTAAGCTAGCCGCGAATCAAGCTAACCAAAGATATTACCTTTGCCTTCACACTCAATAGAATCGGCTGTAAATTAATACCAGTATTAAACGCCCTATTGGCAAAATATATTCTATTCCTTTAGATTAAATGTTCAAAACACTAACCTTCCACGACAAATTCCCACATTGAGCTCCTTTAATCTATATTTCATTTCTAATTTTATTGTCAATTTGATTTTGAAAATGGCCCAACTGTTTTAACTGGCAATATGAATTGATTCGATCTGAACCTTAGAAAGATCGAATAAGAGTAAAAACTAGTCAAGTTTATCGTTAATATCAAATAAATACAAACAGACACCACGCGTGAAATCATAAATCATAAACATAAAACTCAGATGACCATGTCTTAAAATCAAACGAGTGAAAAAAAAAAAAAAAACACAAATTTAAAAATTGAGCAACACGAACCCCATGAAAAACAGATAGTGCCCTGGAAGAATCAGGAGTTCACACTTCAGTGTGTTTTTTTTATATTACATTTAAGATAACACTGAAATCGCTACCAAAATAAAAAGAATTCTTTTATATTTGAAATCCAACAAATGAAAGTCTTTATTGTTCTGTTATTGTACGAGAAAAAAATCGGTATATGACTGACTATCTTGCTTTGTGTGTGCTACATGTAACTGGACAATATTAGAAAAATAAGCCTTTGGTCATACTAAACATTTGGTAGATTTTGTCAAGCTAAAAAAAATATTGACGATCAAACTGTGATACTGTATCGCATGTGGCAGAATTCTTCCAAAAATCATCATCAATAAGATAAGTCGGTTAACATTGTAAGCAAGAGAACGATGAAACTACTTAGAAAATGGAGAGATTAGAAACCAATTTTATCTGTTTTGATTAAACCTATTCTATGGTATCAGAAAATACCATTATTTCATCGTTGCTCATGATAAATCAGAAATTAATTTTACAACAAAAAAAAATGAACAAATAAAAAGAAATAGATACTCTTCATCGTCCTTTATAATAGGTCGATAAGTTGTCTCGTCCTGTAGTTATTCCTGTAGCCAGAATTGCACGTGTTAGGTAGGAACATCTATATTAAAAAAAACGTCCATATGCTAGGAAGGAATATCAGGCTACATTTTGTCAAGTATCAGGAGAAGAGTAAAGTAGTAAATTGCTGCAAACTTGAATCGACGTCAAAGTGTATGAGTCCAACGTTACGTTGAATTTTACGTTAGAACACATTTCATGTGTTACCAAAATTGAAATTTCTTAACTTATTTTTCACCGATCGTTTTCAAATTTTTTACATTGAGTTGGCATAAGTATTTTCTGTTTAATTAATAAAAAATCTGATAATTCATAATTTTTGCCATAAGGGTCGTTTTTGCTTGTCGGGCGTCAATTGTATATTCGAAAGGCCTTGTTATTTAGTTTAAACAGGATGTTGCAATTTTGAATCAATTTTATTTAGAATTTAATACCTCTGGCCAGGTGTGATCTTATTTATGAGTTTGCCCCCAAGCAGAGGTTATACTTTATATTTCACCACTAATCAGAAAAACAATTTTATTTATTTATTTAATTTTATCCCCTTTTTTATATAAGCTATATATAATATATTTTTTTTTATCCTAAATATAATCAGAGATATATTTCTTTTATAAGGTTAATTTTTTTATAAATTTTGTTGGCTGTTGTTATATATATATTAAGTTAAAAAGAAATTTATTTTAACAGTTAAAAAAGTAGAGATTTTTTGGTCTAGTATGGTTCAGACTGGTCGAGTATTGTTCAGACCTTTGGTTAATTATGGTTTAGACTGGAAAAATAGGTCGAGTACATGTCGAGAATGGGTTAAGACTGTTTCAGACTGGTCGAGTAATAGTTCAGACTATTTTCAACGGCAAAGATAAGGGTCAAGTACGATTCAGTACAGTCAAGTATGGTTCAGACTGGGGTCGAGTAATGTCAAGTAAAAGTCAGACCAATTCAGACTGGTCGAGTAAAAATCAGTACAGTCGAGTACAGATATAGGCCATTTCAGACTTTAATGGTTTGTAGTGTACGGAAGCGTATTAGCGCCACACATTGTTTTCCCTATCTTTGCGTTAAACGCAAACCTTTGCGATAAAACGCAAACCTTTGCGTTATAACGCAAATATCTTGATTTCAATTATTCATTAAGTTTTGCATATATGTCCGTCTGTCATTCATTTCGAATATGATTTACTAGTAGATAAAAAAAGAAACATACATAAAAGTCCAAATCATTATAATAAATATGCATAGGAATAATGGAATACCTGAGTGGAAGTGCAATTATACATAAATTAAGACTGATTTGTGCATCAGAAAAGTATATAATTTAACAAGAAAATAGATATAGTTTAGTATATAGTCATATATAAATTGAAAGATAAAAAATAATGTCATACAATTGTGAAACCTCCGAGTCAAATAGACAAATGATCTTTCTGCTTTAAAATGAATTATTAATTAGGAATGTTTTTTTTAAATCTCAGAATATGACCAAGATTCTTTGATAGAAAGTCGTTGAATTTTCATTTCAATATAATGAAGTATTTTTAAGATGCTTGGGTAGCAATTTGAATAGATAGAACATGATTTCATTAATAAAACATCTTCATTCTATACATTTTTTGCCAAAGGGTATCTTGTTTGAATCTAACCTACTTTACACAGTTCTAAACGAGGTCTTCTTTGAAAGTATATTTATATTCGGTTATAGCTATATTAGCAGGGTTGATTTATTTTCTTCGGTATAACCTCAATGCACTCAATTTTCTTTGTAATATATATACTAGTAGTAACATGAATATCGTTTTTGGGGGCCTTTATAGTTTGTTGTTCAGTGTGAGCCAATGCTCCGTGTTGAAGACCGTATTTTGGCCTATGATGGTTTACTTTTACGAATAGTGACTTAGATGGAGAGTTTTCTTATTGGCACTCATACCACATCTTCTTATATTATTCTGCGCATTATTAGTCAAAGATATGATCTAATTATTCAAACATTTTACTTTCCAATGACTACAAAGTTGATAAATTTTAATATATACAGCCTCATCCATTAATAACTACTGTGTCCTTTGAATCTTAAATAAGAAATAAGATAAAACAAATGTTTGTGTTATTACGCAAATGTTTGCGTTATAACGCAAATGCTTGCGTTATACCGCAAAGGTTTGCGTTATAACGCAAAGATTTGCGTGATATCGCAAAGGTTTGCGTTATAACGCAAAGGTTTGCGTTATAACGCAAAGGTTTTCGTTATATCACAAAGGTTTGCGTTATAACGCAAAGGTTTGCGTTATAACGCAAAGATAGGAAGAAAAATTAAAAAAAAATGTGTGGCGCTAATACACTTCTGTAGATTTGTCCATCCTGCATATATCATTTTATTGGTTTTACATGCGTAAGCATGTAAAAAATTAGCATAGTTTATTTTCATGTTTGTATTGAAGACATATAACTACAAGTTACATTCAAAAATGAGAAAAATGTATTGTTTTCTTTGACCTCAAATGTCATTATTTTGGTCATCCTTGTGACTTAAAAAACAGTCATTGACATGTACATCATAACTTGAGTACACTCAGTGTCTGTTGGAATCAAGTAAATATAAACACATTATGCACTTCAACTTAAATACATATTCAAAACATATTTTAAAAGAACCATTGCATATACACATACATGTATAACAAATAAAAACAATTTTAATTGTTATAATCACAAAGCATGATAATCAGTTTTGTTAAAATGTTTGTTTTTATAGTAAAGATTGTTGGTTTAAATTTTTCCTTATAACCACATTTACACTTACAAAATTTAACTTTTGGGTTTTGAATATTTCTGGGTTTGTATTTTTGACAGATAAAATATATTGGAAAATTGTTTGCTTGAAGATTTTATTTTTTGCTTCATTGCCAAAATGTGTTTGGTTAAACAATTCTTATCTTTATTTTGAGGATTAGAAGATGGTGACAGATTTTGACTGGTCCTCAATGAACATTGGCTTCCGTAAGTTGAAACCTAATAAGATATGGATAAAATATGAAAAGCACAATATGTACAATAATGATGTACAGACAGAACAAATAGAATTATGTACAACTGCATTTTTTTTTATAATATATAATAAAATAGGTTTAATACAAAAGAGGGACGAACGATACCAAAAGGGACAGCCAAACTCATAAACCTTAAAAAAACTGACAACACCATGGCTAAAAATGAAAAAAAGACAAACAATAATACAATAATACAGTGTTCACTAGTATTGACTGCTGATTACACTCTGACAGATTATTTTTTTTTGGTGGTTCTTGATCGTTTTGTACTGTTATTTGTAGCAGCATCATGAAGTTTTTCTGTAGGAGTAACTGGTGACTTTTCAAGTCCGCTGCTAGTTGTTGGTTTCACTGGGGTTCCGTGATTTTGGCGTTGAGACGAAGATTGAGTTGTTGTTGATCGGAGTTTTTGTTTGGAATTACAGTAGATTTGTTCGCTGTATTTGCAGGTTTGTTGTTTTCTCTGCGAGCAGGTACGACTTTTGGTCTAGCTACTTGGGGAGTATCATTGTGCAGTTCACTATTGTTAGTGACAACCCTTGTTAGGATTGATTGAGATTGATACAGCTCTGTTTCAATGGATGTAGTTGTTATTGCTTCGACTATGTCTACTGGTGATTGTGTAGCCTCCGGATCTTAATTTTCCTTTATCTGAAAATGTGCGTTGGCTTCACAATGCTCGTTTTGATCTTCATCATGTACGCTAGAGTTTTTTTGTTCATGATCATGATTTGAAGACAAATCACTTGTACATTCGTTTTGCCTGTGGCCTGATTCTCCACAGCTTCTGCATTTGCAATCATTTTGGCAGTCTCTAGTTTTGTGACCAGCTTCCATACATTTGTTACACTTGATATTGTCGTTCTGATGACCTTTAAAAAGTACTGTGGCTCTGTATTTCCCGATAGGTATTGATTTGGGAATTGCCTTAGTTAATGGTCCATCACAGATGACAATCCGATCTCCTGTCTGACAATCGGTGACTTGATATTTGAATCTAAATCTTTCCCTGAAGTGTTTAAGAATTGTGCAGTTGTACCCCTCTAGCGCTCTCAATATTTGTGAATCATCCGCTGAGAGGGGTTCATCTTTCACACGTATTTTAACATCTGTAGAATTTTCCTGAAAACGAACGCGGGGATTTCTAGAATATATGAATATAGATTTCCCCCGAAGCTCAAGCCCGTCAGAAAGCAAACATTCTGTTTCTTTTTCTGTGTCCAAGTATATCCGCCATAGACCTCTAATTCTTTGAAGACACTTGATTGATCTTCTAGGTACTACTGCGCCTATGGCTTGGTACATTTCATCAGTTGTCAAATAAAACTTTTTAAATGTGGATTTAGGATATCTCCAAATACATCAGATTCTTCAACGATTACTGACGTTACTGAGGATATAGAATCATCAGATTGATCAAAGTTAGGTCCGTATTTGAAAGCTTTGACAAATGACGCCATATTTGTTTTTTCTTGATTGTCAGATTTGGTCATAATTTTCCACCTATAGTGATATTTCAAGATAAATTCTCGAAAAGTTGGTGATAAATCACTAAGGGAATGTTTTTGTTCATAATTGAACACTTATCGTTACCAGTAAGAATATCTAAATAAACTAAATACACAAGTTCTCTTGAGCTATCTGCATACCGTTACCGTAGTTAGGGGCCGTAACTGCGTTTGTTTATATATAATTCATACTTTACAATGAAAAATATATATAATAATGTTTTGTTTTCATTTAATACTTTCTGTTGTATATAACAAGCGAGTGAATAATTGGGCTATCCATTGCAAAGTGTTTTGGCGTTTTTTGCAGCACACTTGATGGGAATATTATTGTGTTTTGATAATTTTCATTAGTGATACATGTACTTATATACTGATGCATATCGATATCGCAAAGATCAATCGTCTGATAAGGACCATATTGTTTAAGTGAAGAGCTGTCATCGGAACTTACGACATCAGACATAAAAACCATGTCTGAGATACTGTCATTATTCACTTCCGCAACGTTTGTTATTTGTGCAAAACTATCATTATTATAACCTAAAATTGCTATTTTACGATCATTGACCTGTGCAGAGATGTTAAGCATCCGATTGTATTTTCTTGAACGATTCACTGAGAAGTATATATGTAAGACAATGCAGAATATTACAATTCCTCCAATTATACAGCCCATGAATTCCCAACAATTAACATACTTGTGTGTAGGTTTAGAATCTTCGTAGTCTGAAAATGATAAAAGTCTGTTTCAATTACATAACACGTCACTGTTGTGAATTTTTTTTCATATTTTGCTGCTTAATTTAAATAAGTGTGAAAAATGGTTTTCAAAGCTCTATCCAAGATTGACATTATTCTTAACTAATTGAAATACATTTTCACTATAGGCCACAGTAATATACTAACGGTTTCAAATATAATGTTCAAACTCATCTGGACGCAGTCAATTTCTCCTTTTACTGGACTTAATTTTAAATAACCCCATGGACATCGAATATATTTTTAGCTCACCTGTCCCGAAGGGACAAGTGAGCTTATGCCATCACTTGGCGTCCGTCGTCGTCCGTCGTCTGTCGTCGTCTGTCGTCGTCGTAAACTATTTCAAGAATCTTCTCCTCTGAAACTACTGGGCCAAATACTTTCAAACTTTAACTGAATGTTCCTTAGGGTATCTAATTTATAAATTGTATCCGAAGTTTTGATCTATCAACAAACATGGTCGCCATTGCTAAAAATAGAACATAGGGGTCAAATGCAGTTTTTGGCTTATAACTCAAAAACCAAAGCATTTAGAGCAAATCTGACATGGGGTAATATTGTTTATCAGGTCAAGATCTATCTGCCCTGAAATTTTCAGATGAATCAGACAACCTGTTGTTGGGTTGCTGCCCCTGAATTGGTAATTTTAAGGAAATTTTGCTGTTTTTGGTTATTATCTTGAATATTATTATAGATAGAGATAAACTGTAAACTGGAATAATGTTCAGCAAAGTAAGATTTACAAATAAGTCAACATGACTGAAATGGTCAGTTGACCCCTTTAGGAGTTATTGCCCTTTATAGTCAATTTTTAACCATTTTTCGTAAATCTTAGTAATCTTTTACAAAAATCTTCTCCTCTGAAACTACTGGGCCAAATACTTCCAAACTATAATTGAATGTTCCTTAGGGTATCTAGTTTGTAAACTGTATCCGAAGTTATGATCTATTAACAAACATGGTCGCCATTGCTAAAAATAGAACATAGGGGTCAAATGCAGTTTTTGGCTTATAACTTAAAAACCAAAGCATTTAGAGCAAATCTGACATGGGGTAATATTGTTTATCAGGTCAAGATCTATCTGCCCTGAAATTTTCAGATGAATCAGACAACCTGTTGTTGGGTTGCTGCCCCTGAATTGGTAATTTTAAGGAAATTTTGCTGTTTTTGGTTATTATCTTGAATATTATTATAGATAGAGATAAACTGTAAACAGCAATAATGTTCAGCAAAGTAAGATTTACAAATAAGTCAACATGACGGAAATGGTCAGTTGACCCCTTTAGGAGTTATTGCCCTTTATAGTCAATTTTTAACCATTTTTCGTAAATCTTAGTAATCTTTTACAAAAATCTTCTCCTCTGAAACTACTGGGCCAAATACTTCCAAACTTTAACTGAATGTTCCTTAGGGTATCTAGTTTGTAAATTGTATCCGAAGTTATGATCTATCAACAAACATGGTCGCCATTGCTAAAAATAGAACATAGGGGTCAAATGCAGTTTTTGGCTTATAACTCAAAAACCAAAGCATTTAGAGCAAATCTGACGTGGGTAATATTGTTTATCAGGTCAAGATCTATCTGCCCTGAAATTTTCAGATGAATCAGACAACCTGTTGTTGGGTTGCTGCCCCTGAATTGATAATTTTAAGGAAATTTTGCTGTTTTTGTTTATTATCTTGAATATAATTATAGATAGAAATAAACTGTAAACAGCAATACTGTTCAGCAAAGTAAGATCTTCAATTAAGTCAATTTGACCAAAATTGTCAATTGACCCCTTAAGGAGTTATTGCCCTATAAAGACTTTTTTTCACAATTTGTTCATCATGTTGACTTACTTTAAAAACTTCTCCTTTGAAACTGCTGTATCAATTTCAGCCAAACTTAGGCTAAATGAGTTTCAGAGTATCTAGTATAAATTTTATATTTTATTTCCTTGTATGTCAAGAAACATAGCTCCTATGGCTAAAATAGAACATAGGAGAAAATGATTATTTTTTTTGGCTTTTGAAGAAAATAGGACGATCCAAAAAACATTTAAATAAATTGAAAAGCCAAAATAATCATTGATGAGAGATTTAACCAAAAGAATTAAGGTGAGCGATTCAGGCTCTTGAGAGCCTCTTGTTTAACCTTACCGTGTAATGTATTAAAATCATCAATATTTTAAAACATAAAACAAAAGGTAATATATTTTAAGCTATTTAAGAAATGTTTGTGCCGTCGCTGTAACAAAATTAAGGGCATTTTCAACAAGTAATAGCACTTTTAAAAAAATGCAGTTCACAACGTTAACTGATACACTTATTCAGTCTAAGGAGACCTGTTTACTGTTTTCGAACATTTTTAATATATATGCAAGTTTATATTTGAAATTTTAATAGAATGAGTTTAAAACAGTCGGATGACGCCTCAATCATTTCTGAGGAAGACTAAAGAGTACACGGAGGGATCTTTACACAAAAAGCATGCTTGTGAATTCTGTATCAGATTGTTTAACACGTGATAGTAAAGTGGCACTGTAGGGTAGGAGGCATTCTAGTCAAACAAAACAGCCGCTTTGTTCTTGAATCCTTACAAATTTGAATAGATTCGACACTGCATCGATTTTTGCAATTAATTATGATATGATAGTATTAGAATATTAACCTTTTAAAGCAGCCATAAAACATTTAGAAATTGTGTAAAAAGAGATCAAAGTTGCAACAAACCTGATAGTATGATCTGCACAATGAATTCATTACATCCTTCTTTGTTACAAGCTTTAACTGTGTAATTAGTAAAATCACCCTCTTCATTCAATATCATCTGAAATGTTATTTTATTACAGATACGGTTATATGCACATTGTGAGAAAGTTCATGTGTAAAAATTCGCTGCTGTCTCGCAGGTATATTCAAAGACTCACTTCGTTTTGAAATATATGCTTGTATCTAGCCAAACTTACTGTACAAAATCAATGTCAAATTAATCTTCTCACCGATTCGTCCATTCTGTACTTCATTGTTTGAATTCACAAATATTGGCGGGACCAAAATAATGTTTTAGACATTAATTTTCTTGATAGATACTATTGTCTTAATGTTTCTTTTAAATGTCTAAATACATGCCTTGATAATTGATTGATACTCATATCAATTTTTTGTCTTTCTCATCATGTGAATATTATGTGTTTGTTGCTTTTTCACAATATTCTGATGTTTTTTTTCTCATGATTTTAAAGACTTTTAACACTTAATGGTATTGTTTTAGAGTCGCAAGGTAGTTATTTATTTTGGGTAAAAAGTGCTTTTCCATACAGTATAGTTCAAAACTTGAATCGTACCATGGCTACGTTATGATTGATTTAATTTTGTTTTATTTCTAGTTCAATCTATCGCGCGAATTAAGAGCATGTCAAAACAAAATTATGTTATGTATGTTTTAAAGATACTTATTTTTTGTGAATATTTGAAAATTTAAAAAAAAAGCATATAATTATCTATTAAACGTGTTTAAGGAAGTAGAGTAATTGTTACGTATACCCAATTTTGTTAAAACGTCTGTGCTTTATTCTAATTATTTGAATTGAACTTTAACTAAGGAAAAAAGTAGTTGTTAGCATTAGGTCAGATAAAATAAAAAGGACATTGTCACTTATACATGTTTCTATAAATACATAACAAAACTCATTAGACTTGACAAATCAATAGCATAAATTAATTATTGAATTTTTCTCAAAAATTATTAACTCATCACACTTGCATAAGTTGAATAATAAGACCCCATCCCGAGATGGTTGATCGTTATTGAATTTCCGTTTCTCGAATGATATCAGATATGTTTTGAATGTATTAACTGCAATCCAGTCCATGGCCATCTTTCATGATATATATGATCAACCGAATTATATTTATTACAAGGTTTTTACTAACATGAGCAACACGACGGAAGCCACATGTTGAGCTGGATCTGCCTATCCTTCCCAAGCACCTACAATCACCATTAGTTTTTGATGGGGTTTTGATATTTTGTCTTTAGTTTTTCTATGTTGTGTTTTGAGTACTATTGTTTGTCTGTTTATCTGTTTTGGTCATATTCTTTTTTAGCCACAGCGTTGTCAGTTTGTTTTCGACCTTGTGAATTCGAGTGTTCCTCTGGTATCTTTCGCCTCTTTTCTACATATAGGCCTGGATTCTTACCAAATACGATCATATAATATCGCCCCAGGCTTTTTAAGAAGTTTTTGTTTCTCAGTCTTGAGTTTTCTATGTTACGGTTTGTATACTGTTGTTTGTCTTTTGGTCGTTTATCGTTTTAAAGCCAGGACATTGCCAGATTATATTTGCCTCTCTGTTGTACTATACAGATATAAAAATTACAATTACACCATCAAAGTATATTCTATGACAAACGGGACGATTTAATCTTCCCAATTATCAATTTCCCATTTCTCAGAAGTAACATACCTACTATCCCATGGTGTTTACAGATCTCAGTGGATACGTTATTCTCGAGCATGTTCACACTATACGGATTTCATATACAGGAGTGTACTCCTTACGCAGAAACTGCTCCAACAAAGTTATTGGGAGGGAAAATAAAAAATGACTCTCCGTAATTTTATGGACACAATCACGAATTGTTTGATCCATACGATGTGTCTTTGTCTAAACTAACTTAGGACATTTTTTCCTCGTTTTAGATTATGGTTTACCATTTACGTCGTCTAGTCTTTTAAGTACCGAAAATGACCTATTCCCGGATATGACTGTTTTACTGAGTGTGCGTTCGCATCGCTATAAGACGTGTCACAGTATTTGTTATCCACAATTCATATATTTGGTTAAGATGTTGTATTTGTAATTCTGATCGGATATTTATAAATGTCTTATCGTTTGTAGTTAAAATTCTATTTTCGTTTATATTTTCTAATCGTATATAAATAATTGATAGTTAATCGCCCAGGTCATTTTTAAGTTTTTAGTTAAAAGCAACTAAACGTACACGATTTATTCATTTCATAGTTAAAAATACCAACATAGCTACATCATACAATTAATTATATAATTACTAAAACAATTCTATGTTAATAGTCTTGTAATCGTTATAAAATATATCAAATACGATAATTTTAAACCTAATCTTGAACTACATTTTGTATATGATTTTTTTAGAAATTTACATGTGACGTCACTTTGTAGCGTCAATCCAGTAGTGTGATACGCAATGCGTGGTTCTGTTGTGCTGTTTTATGTGCTGTCCTAGGTTGTTTTACGTGTTCGTTTTTATTCTGTGTTAGTCAGCACTTCGGTGTTGACATGAATATCAATTATATGGTCCTTTTCTTTTTTTGTTTATAAATTTACTGTTTGCAAAAGTATGAATTATTCTAATACTAAAGATTTTCTTTTCCAAGGCATAGATAATCATAGCCGTATTTGGTACAACTTTTATAAATTTTGGGTCATCAATTTTCTTTAACTTTATGCTTCTTTTACAGACTAAGACAGCCGTACAACGACTGTTACTGGTATGGACAGTTGTTTTTTCGTCCAGTAGTGTTTGGCTTTCTAACTATTTTGATCTAAGCGTCACTGATGAGTCTTAAGTAGATAAACGCGCTTCTGGCGTATTGATTTGTAAGTCTTGTACCTTTGAAAATTAATAGCATGTCGAAATGTATTGTTCTTTATAAAGCACAAAGGTGTCAGTATTCACCTCAAAAACTAACAAAACCTTTGAATAGACTTATTAAGAAGGGATATAGTTACGAGACTGTTGTCAGGTCATTAAAGATTGCATATTTTGGCGTTAATATTGATTCACTTATAGGGTCTTTGCATCGGAACTAAACACATTTATTCAAAAACCAGTTGTTGGCATGACACGGGTTATGTTATTCTCATATATCTTATGATGGTATGGTACTTAACCCCTAACGGGAAGGATTGTGCCTGATGTTCATATGATGAAATCATAATCTTTCAGTCAGTTTAATTGAAGTTTGGAGCTGACATGTCAGTTAACTGCTAGTAGTCTGTTGTTATTTATGTATTATTGTCATTTTGTTTATTTTCTTTGGTTACATCTTCTGACATCAGACTCGGACTTCTCTTGAACTGAATTTTAATGTGCGTATTGTTATGCGTTTACTTTTCTACATTGGCTAGAGGTATAGGGGGAGGGTTGAGATCTCACAAACATGTTTAACCCCGCCGCATTTTTGCGCCTGTCCCAATTCAGGAGCCTCTGGCCTTTGTTAGTCTTGTATTATTTTAATTTTAGTTTCCTGTGTACAATTTGGAAATTAGTATGGCGTTCATTATCACTGAACTAGTATATGTTTGTTTAGGGGCCAGTTGAAGGACCCCTCCGGGTGCGGGAATTTCTCGTTACATTGAAGACCTGTTGGTGACCTTCTGCTGTTGTTTTTTTCTATGGTCGGGTTGTTGTCTCTTTGGCACATTCCCCATTTCCATTCTCAATTTTATTGTATTGTTTATTTGTGTATTTATCTGTCCTGAATGTGCTTGTATTTATCTGTACTGTAGTCCTGTCATATAATATTGTCCTTTAATGCTATATTTGATATTGCCATAAAGGGTGAGGTTTTGCTAGTTACAAAACCGGGTTCAACCCACCATTATTTCTTAAAATGTCCTGTACCAAGTCATGAAAATGGCAGTTGTTATCTTATAGTTCGTTTCTCTGTGAGGTATATTGTCGTTTGTTTGTTTGTTGCACTTAAGTGTTTCTGTTTTTTCTCCCCGTTGTTTTCCTCTTATAGTTGATGTGTTTCCCTCGGTTTTGGTTTGTGGTCCGAATTTGATTTCACTTAATCGATTTGTGGCTTTCGAACAGCGGTATACTACTGTTGCCTTTATTTAACCGAAAGTTAATATTCCACCTTTATCGTTGATTAGACTATATCTTTTCAGTGCTAACCATCTATTTGCTCAAACCATTCCGTTCGTTGCTTGACAAGTATAAATACCATCCTTTTCATGCGATCTGTTATTACTATTTGATTTTGAGATAGTCAATTCCCCGTCATCTATTCTTTTAAACCTTCGAATATATTTATTGAATTCAGAGCGATACTCCAAATAGTTTATAGTGTAATAGTGTAATAGTGAGGCTTTCTCCTCTTGATTTACAACCGATCGTCATTTTGTGCTCATAAATTGTATATGTTATGTTCATAACCAGGGGATCAATAAGATAAAACAGGTTATAGTGAATGGAAGCACCATCCTGAAAATGAATCATTAAAATAATGAGTACCAAGACTACTTATGGTTTACAGTAAATGATTTCTTTTGTACAACGTTGTATATTATATTGTATATTTACATCGTCGGCGCATCCAATCTCACTTACTTTGGAGTCCAATTTATTTCCTCAGTTTGTTGTGTTACGTTGCATTATATATCTTAATAGATCTATGAGAATTCTACAACGAAAAATTAATTCCCCCTTTCATTAATGTAGATCAAATGGTTCTATTCGATTCCGCATTAAAACAAGCATATGTGGTATGACTGCGAATCCATCAAAAAAGTTGATATGGAATGAATGTAATTAGTTACAGATAGCCATACGGTCTTATATCAGTTCTGATTCATCATAAATATTGACACTGAAACTCAAGAGGACTAAATTATAAACTATTTAAGGAAGTACTGTAATATTTTTTCTGTCTATGAAGAAATTACATAAAAAATTTGGTGCACACTGAATAACGCGCGTAGCGGGTTATTTAACAATGTGCACCACATTGTTTATGTTATTTCGAATAGACAGAAAAAATACTACAGTCAATTCTTATAATTTAATTCTAAATTCGATTTTAAACCGTAGAAAACCATGACAAAACGTTGATGACGTCGCGGCTGCATGATTTATTATGTCTATGGGCTGATAACAAAATAACGTCGGCCAATCAGAAGACGCATTACATCCAAAATTAACTATCATGAGTACTTACTATGTATTTACAAAACACTAACTAGAAAACTAAAAACTAAATATAAACCGCAACCAAATACGGAGGAAAATCCAATAGCAAGATACAAAAAGATGTGTTCCACCAATTGACCCCGTCATGTTACTCATTGTTACATGTAGTCATAATGGAGGAAAAAGGGACACGATTGTGATAATGACGAAAAGAACAGTCAATGATATATGTGACAAAGATATTACATAATGGTTTAAATTACACACCTCAGTACGGCTCCTGAAACATTTTGAAGGTAGAACTCAAACTTTACCTCTGAAACCTTGTTTGGTAACACAAACGCTGGAATATCATATTAACCGGGATATATGCATTCCATATGTAAGCGCTGTCAAAATGCTGCCACATAAACAGAATTATACTATTATAAATATTAAAGCATCTGTTAAAACTTAAAGTTTTGTTCTCGAACTACCCTCATTTTCAATTTCTAAATGTCGGTCAGACTAAACTTAATGTATCTGAGGTATCCTGTATTTCATGTTTATGAATATAGATTCAATATTGTCTAGTGTTGTCAAATTGAACAGTTTTGATTACCCGGTTACTCGGAAATCTTTCGACCGATTAACCGGTTAACCGATCGTTGAATTGATGTTTTAAAGGTCTTCGGTTTTATAAGAAGATGAATTGAAGTTTATGGTTTGACATTATAAGGTTTGGCTTTTAGCAGTCTGATACAAAATTATTTTTGATAATCCAATACTACCATATCTACAATGGCATCTGTAATAACTTCAGAATGTGAAGATGAAAATCGTCTTAATATCATCGGATTAATAATGTATATAACCGGTAATTGTTTCATTTTCTCTGGTGTCACAGACAAATTATGCTGTGAAGTGCTTCAATTTGAGTTCATTAAGCTTGTTACTAGTACCACACAGTATTATACATTGATTCCATTCACATAGTTTGCGTTTAACAATTTTTGAGTCCGCATTTCGTTTAAAGTATAACAAAGCATTTGAAGATAGAAGTGACATATTTTCATTATCTACGCGATATTAAATCAAAGTAAAATATTGAAGTAAATCGTAAAATTTAATCAGCTACCAGCTGCTCACAATACATGTACGCTAATTATGTTTACCAGCCTGTTTTTTTTTTGGTTAAGTTTGTTCCATTAATACTTACTTTTAAATTACATCGTGCCCTGGGCTGATTTAAAAGTTGTCTGTGTGTTAATTTTGTAAAATTGAAGAGTTTTCAAGGTAAACAATATAGCAATCAATATACTGGACAATCGATCTGTCAAATTAATTAGCATTACATCTCAGCTCCTTTGTTTTAACAGGGGTAATCTGAGCCGGATCACCCCTACTAGATCACCCCAGTTTGAGTTTCTTTGTTATGCATGCTTTTATTTGTTCTGTAACATTTTGGTGGGAATGTCAAATCCACTTTAAAACTTATAATTAATTATACAGATAAGACTAGCTATCAAAATTCACGTAGAAACAAATCCAGTGTATACGCTGGGATTCGAAATCAAGACATTTGGCATATCAAGCCACGACACAAACCACTACACCAGGACAACTGGATACGAATTATCAATGATTTAACATACTTAAAGGAAGCAAGATATTTTTATAAGTGGGATCAGTTGGCAGACCTTTATTCAGTGGGGTTTAAACCCTTTTCGTTGATAAGTGAGTTGTCAGACTGATTGTTCAATTTGATTTTACACTTTTTCAAAAGTGGGGCGAGTCGGTAAACAAGAGTGGGGCGATTCTTTTTTATAAAGTGGCGATAAAGTTTGGGATGATTAACCAGGGGGCGAGTTGGCATCATTGATATCTACTCATCGTGTTCGGGTGTCATAAAGGGTTTACATCATATAGTAATATATACAGTATATTATAATGGTTGTGTGGCGTTCTAAATTAGATTTTATGAATTGTAAATGGTTTTTCGTCTAATCTAAAACAGCTGGGATGTTAAATAGTTATCCCACTCGGACTTGGTGTGCCATCGGAGTGATCTTACACTGACATACCGCGTCTTCGAGGGATAACTATTAAAGACTATCATTTAAAAAAATAATTAATCATTTCGATACGCATTTATATCAAATCTATTAACATAGAAAAAAGGTCCGGTTAACCGGTTTGAGTTTTTGGTATTCGATATTCGGTCCTTTTGACGGTTAACTGTTAAGAACACTGATATCATCATCACATATTTAATTATTCAGTGAGAATACATCAGCAATATTGATATATTAGAGGAACGGGAATTAAAAACGAAAGTGACAGCTACCTGTCATTCTCCCTGAGAAGCGTCTGTATTAAGTCAGTATCATATGAATTAAGCTACAAGTGGAAAAGAAGAGCATCCTATTTTGTCCCAATTGGAATGTCTATTGTTTGTTGTGTCACTTGTCTTTCGACTTTTCCTTGCCAATTTGATAGAGTATGACCTGATCCCATGTTTATCTAAATATATGTTGTAACCTTTTTTCGCAGTTCATGCTGTTTGCAAACATACAATTTAAGCTTTAACATAGAATAACTGTTTACAGTGTAGTCATTATTATTCGTGGGATACTAATTGTCGTGGAATTCGTTGTTAAAGGGGAATCGCGGAATTAAATGTTTAACGAAGTACTAATTTTCTGTGGGCTTGAATGCAGATTTTGGCTAAACCACAATAATATAATTGTTTTCTATCCAAAAACACGAGTACCCACAAAAATATATGTATCTACAGTATATAAAGTTAGACGCTGAAGAATTTATAATATATATTTGCATTACAAAATGTATTCTCTAAAAAAATTCACTCCTTATTTGCACATGGTAGGTGTCTATATACATATTTCCATTTTCCCAATTTTAACATTTGTAGTTTCTTCATCATCATTCGAAAACTGACGAACAATGAGGTTTCATTCACTGATTTTGTAATTGCCATCGATGTCAATGTTTGTGTTAATCAGTTTGGGATTGAGGAGAAGTCCTTGTGTATAAGGTCGGTAAATGTCAATTGTCTCATCTGTGTCTATTGATGTATCTGTTAGGTTTTTCAGTACTGTCCAAGAACTTTCGTTCTGTTTAAAACATGTGCAGTAAAGAATATCAATTTCGTTTTTGCCAATAAAAACTATTTTTTCAATAGCAAACGTCTGTCGCCACCCTACGATATAATTAGCCAATATACGTATAGTGTCTTGAAATATGAATTTTATTTGTATGAGGCTAAGAAACGGGAGGAAATGCGAGGTTTTACCGAGCATTTCCCCGTTTTGTGCTTAATACAAATAAATTTCATATTTTAAGACACTATACGTATATTGAATTTAAACTGAAATCGATAAAAAGAAAAAAACATAAAAAAAAATATGTAACAAATTCATTGTTAAAAAGTGTTTTGAATTTCTCTCTTGGGGTACCATTTTGGGGTATTTCCCTGTAAGCATAGTAGCTCTCAAAGTCCAGTCAGTAAGACTAAGACATTGACATTTTAAGGAATAAGAGAGAGAAAATGAACTTAATTAATAACATTTAACAAACAAGGTATGTAAAATACCAATTTGAAGGCATGTAACAAGTTTAAACTTATTGTTCGCCTACACGTAGTCATGGTTGTGACGTGACATTGTTGATGAAATACAGTAGTTCCGGTAAATAGGCAGGGCTAATAGGTTAGTTGATGTCATTGACGTATAAAGCTAACGTTTATACGTATAGCTTTATCTGTATAGTAAAATAGCTGATTGCAGTATAAATGTTAAAATATGTATCATTAGTTACCAAAAACAGGCTGCAGGTGTCCATGTAAAAAGAGTACAATGTTTAAAGTGTGTTGTTTTTTTTAAGAGTTTTATAAAACAATCTGAATATGAATAACATAAACGATACTTGCTTTGGATGCACAAATTACCCATTTCGACAAATAAGGCACATTTAGCTTTAATATTATTGAACTTACAGTGTCTTTGCATCATAAATAAACACATTTATTCTAAAACCAGTTGTTGGCATGATAGAGGTTATGTTCTTCTTATGTATTTTAGTATGGAATGATACTGTACCCTCAACGGGAGTGATTGTACTTTGATATTCATATAATGAAGACATTACATTTCAAACAATTTAATTGAAGTCTGGAGCTGGCATGTCAGTAACTGCTAGTAGTCCTTTGTTAATGTATGTATCATTGTAATTTTATTTAGTTTATTTTGTTACCTATTCTGACATCGGACTCGGACTTCTTTTAAATTGAGTTTAATTTGCGTATTGCGGTGTTTTTGTTTATACATTGGCTAGAGGTGTAGGGGATGATTGAGATCTCTAAACACATGTTTAACCCCGCCGTATTTTTGCGCCTGTCCAAAGTCAGGAGCTTCTGGCCTTTGTTAGTGTTGTATGATTTTTTATTTTAGTTTCTTCGGGATTTGAGTTGACGTCCTCACTGTATTGAAGACCCATAAGTGGTCTTTGGCTGCTGTCTACTCGTTGGTCGTTGGTCGGGTTGTTGTCTCATTGACACATTCCCAATTTCCATTCTCAATTTTATTTTTAATAATATTCGAGGACAAACATATATTTGAATATCAAAAACTGTATACAAACGTTGAATGGCAGATCAAACCAAAAACAACCTGAAGTATTTGTAAAAAATGTGTATGATAAAATAAAAAGTTTAACATGATTTTAAAAACATGTAATGTTATACATTTAAATGCTTTAAGTAATTAAAACTGTGTTTATTAACTTGGCGCATAACTTCAAATTCGCATCAAAGTTAAAGTTAAAGTAAAAGTATAATAAAGGCAACAGTAACAATTGTTATAAAAAAAAAAAAAAAAAAAAATCATGTCGATAAACATGCAAAACGAATTAATTGATAATATACGTACGGTGAATTTAAGTCCATTTAAACATGGTCAAAATTTCATCATTAATCTGATATCATGAACACAAACGATTTTTCTCCTTATGTTTTGTTGGACTTAATCTACGATATATCATGCATTTTGATATAGTCACAGAAAATATTTTCGGTACTTAAATCATTGATACTATTATATCTGTCTGTGTCCTTGCATTGTTTCATTACTTGGTCCATGTAATATGAAACATACATATTTGTGTGGTGCTTAAAACCCAAATTCCGATTGATGGTACAGCATGTTGTATGTGCGTTTCACGATGAATACAACACACATAGCATCAATAACTTAAAAGCACTGATCAGAATGGTGTAATAGTTATTCATACCTGTAAAAAAGTAGATAGCTATAACACATTGAATTTATTTTGAGATTGCTTATTTTATGAATAAGACAGACTTATGAACAGCTTTCGTCGATACGTTTAATAACATTTGGTTGTTCCGTGACATATCTGAAATGGACGATGATGGTTTGTATTCTGTTAAAGTTCATACATTTGCATATTACGGAAAACGTTAATATGATTGTTCGAGAGAGCTACCAATAATGGCTATTGACGTTATTTATTTTCGATAGAAGATCAAACGTTGAAGAGCTACTTTTTGTAACCAATGAACATAAAAACATTCATTTAAATGATAATAAGATATTTTTCTAGTTTATTTCTTATAAAATAAAAATAACAGAAGGACATTTTAATTCATAGATTGAAAACAAACTGACAACGCCATGGCTAAAAGAGAAAAAAGACAAACAGTCAAATAATAGTACACAAGACACAACATAGAATAGTAAATACTAAGCAATACGAACCACACCAAAAACTGGGGTGATCTCCGGTTCTCTGGAAGGGTAAGGAGATCCTGCTCCGCATATGCATGTGGCACCCGTCGTGTTGATCATGTTATTACAAATTCAAGTACAGTCTAATTCGGTAGGTCATATCCTTGAAAAGGGAACGGTATATATCGATTGTAGTTACGACATAAGGAACATGTCAGATACCATCTGTGAAACAAATATTCCGTAAACCAACCAAATCGTGATGGCGTCCGAAAAATTTACGACGGGATGATTTCAACTTCGCCATTTGGAACTCTTCGTTTAAATTAGATAGTCAATTTCATATAGTACTTTTTTTTTTTTGGCATTATTTAAAATTAAACTCATGCACCAGGCCAATTTAATGAAACCTATATACGATACTATAGAGGTTGCGAGTGGGGGAATTTCTTTTTGCCAAGTTTAAAAAAAAATTACGGATTAAACGCATTTTACGGGTGTTTATTGGTGTATAAACTGGACTTGTCACCTACAAACATATTACTTTGGTTTGTTTTTGTCTGTTAACGAATTGGTCGAGTGTATAACCAAATATTTTACTTTATAACGGCATGTAATCCTATATTAAAAAAACTCAACCAATGAGTATGTCATATGATACATGTATGTTCTGTTAAGTGAAACTACGATAAGAACGTACTCACTCTGTATTTCAGATAACAGTAGTGAATTTTTTATTATTTTTTTTCTAAATTGACTGAAGGACAAATTTTTCTGTCATTAGAACAATTTTTTTTTTTTAGAAAATCTAGATTCAAATCAGGAAAGTGAAACATATGAAGGAGAAAAAAAGACGTTTGTTTTTAATTGACTGATTGCTGTTTGTTTGATTTTATATCATTTTAGTAGCGAATATATCATGCATTTTTAAGAAGTGAACTACAGTGTATTCAGTTATATTTCGTATGGGTTTATCATTATATCTGCAGTGGATTGACCTGGATAAAGAACAGAAACTTGGACTACCACTAGCAATGGAAATGAAGGTATGTTGGTCAGGGACAGAGTTCTTAACGTACAGAAAGTGTTGCACTTTACTTACATGTGGCAATATATTTGATGTTCCCATTCAGAAATATTGAGAATTTGTAAGTCCACATCCAAGCAAATTCCCCTCTATAGCATGGGTTTCGCCCTACAAGGCCGTGTTTTTTGTGATGCAAAAGATATTAGTATCTTAATCTTCACTGCCTCAAGGAAATTCCTTGATCTTTGGAATCTGATGGATGAATGAGATAGTAGTTGACTTTGGTTAAGATCTTGAACTAGAGTCTCTCAAGAGCCTGTGTCGCTCACCTGTATCTACTGTGGTTTTGAAATCATGTAAAATAAGGTGATTGTGACACCCAATGTTGCCGAACGTTAAGTGTTTTATCAGCAAAGTTAATGAAAGAGCTAAAGGTAGTGAAAATGAAGATATTAATATCAACTATGGGAACATTAAATATATTACCACATGTTAGTAAAGCGCAACACTTAAACATATAAATACGTTTAACTTTTTTTTTATACAATTGAACAACCAACTATACCTTTGCATCCAATTAGATGGTTTGATTTATTGACTGTTGGTGTTTAACGTCAGTTTCGGCACTATTGGCTTTATCTTGGTGGTCAGTTTTAATTGGTGGAGGAAGACAAAACCACAAAACTTCGGAATTAAAACCAGCAATGCTTGTCAATTAAGATTGAAGTATTACGCACCTGTCATGTGCGAGGTTCGAGGATAGTGATACAGTAAATGAACTAATAAGACCACTTAACTAAACAAGATTACATATTTTATATATAAGTATATATATATATAAGAAGATGTGGTTTGAGTGCCAATGTGACATCTTTAGCATGAACATTCTACCATTGTCCAATATAAAAAGTACTCGATACATAGCTGTTGAAATACATATCTTGAAAATACATGTGCTCTTATGTGGTATTTGAATCGATTAATTTTGCATTTTACAGGGGATGACCATGAGGGCAATCCGGTGTATTGCTACCGCCTAGATTTCCATTACGTAATATTCGTTTTGGGTTTTTAACAGATGTATAAATATGATGAATAATTAGAAATCATCAAGTGCAAACTAACATTCCTTATCGCTCGTTAAAAAATCATTTCTTCAATGAATACTCATCAAATACTTTTTAAAGAAGATAAATTAATAATATTAAAATGTTTTGTTGTATGTATATACATATAAGTAAAAAATCATTAATATCTATGCACAATCATGCGGAAGAATATCTCAATAACGATTGCAATCTCAAGGAACGATAACTCTGCATGAATGATTAAACATTTTTTTGCGTGACAATACTAATGCCTACTCAAATCAATTCTATTAGAAAAATCGAAGTATTACAGAAGTACGAAAGCCGAGAAGGATCATTCAAAATTCAAAATTCAGAATTCAAAATTCAGAATTCAAAATTCAGAATTCAAAATTCAAATTTCAAAATTCAAAATTCAAAATTCAAAACTCAAAAATAAATATTGCGAAATCATAACACGTGTTTCCGGTATGAAGAACTGTCATCCTGACACCTTTTATACAGTTTTACCCTAGAACAGTTTTAGACAGTTCTACCTAGAACTGACCAAAGTTTTAGACAGTTCTACGACTAGAACATGTACAGTTCTACGACTAGAACATGTACAGTTCTACGACTAAAACAGTTTAGAACTGATTTGGGCAGTGCTACTGTTAGAATTGATTTAGTCAGTTCTATCATAGAAAAGTTTTAAGAACTCTTTGTCTTAACTATAGATAAGTCAAAAGAATATAATATATTTTGCGTGTGGCTTTATCAACGATAGTTATAACATTGAATGGTGACCAGTGAGATGTCCTAACTGCAGTGACGTCATTTAGAACTGTTCTACAATCCTGACAGGTTTGGTCAGTTCTACGGCTAGAACAGTTTTTGACATGCAGTTCTACGTAGAACAGTTTTAGATAGTTCTACCCTAGAACTGATCCTGGCAGTTCTACTTAGAACAGTTCTAGGGTAGAACTGTTCTAGGTAGATATGTTTTAGGACAGTCTAGAACAGATCTATGACAGATTATTCTGAGAGTTCTAATGAGAGGTTAGAAGTAATCTCCACTGTACAAGGGCAATAACTTTAATAAACAAAAACACTTTTAATTTGTTCTTTAACAGTTTTTATTAACATCTTGAAGGCTTCAGAGCAAAAGCTGATGACCAAATATTTACACAAAATAGACTGACACGACCGCAAGATAAATTAGATTAAAGCTAGATTCACACTGCTGATCAGATCAATTCTATACCCGATTACTCAAATTTCCACGATCAAGCGTAACCAATTTTTTGATCGGGACTGTTTGCATTTGGAGTTTCTACCCGACTGCTACCAGACCGCAAAAGACTCAAACTCGACCTTTAACGACTCCTTCACGACTTCTTCGCGACTGATCATGGGATCCAGCCACTAGTTCAATATCTTTTTGATGATCCCGACCAATTTACGATCCTTACATGATCTTTACTCGACTTTCTCGATTAAGTACCCGGCCACGTCCACTTTTATTTTTGTCCATCTGACGAGTTAAGCCCTTTTCAACTGATTGTTATAGTTCGTTCTTATGTTGTACTGTTATACCACTGACCCAGGTTAGGGGGAGGGTTGGGATACCGCTAACATGTTTAACCCCGCCACCTTATTTATGTATGTGCCTGTCCCAAGTCAGGAGCCTGTAATTCAGTGGTTGTCGTTTGTTTATGTGTTACATATTTGTTTTTCGTTCATTTTTTTTTTTATATAAATAAGGCCGTTAGTTTTCTCGTTTGAATTGTTTTACATTGTCATATCGGGGCCTTTTATAGCTGACTATCCGGTATGGGCTTTGATCATTGTTGAAGGCCGTACGGTGACCTATTATAGTTCTTAAATTCTGTGTTATTTTGGTCTCTTGTGGACAGTTGTCTAATTGGCAATCATACCACATCGTCTTTTTTATAAATCAACAATACTCGATCTCAACACGATCCTGACTAGACCAGATCGACATGATCGTATAATAGTATTGGTGGCAGAAATTATCGGTATTGGTCGGTTGAGAACATATTCAGTATAAAACGTACAATGAATAAAATGTCTTATTTTCGAGCCCCCGCCACTATAGAGGAGAAAATTAAGTGTTACCCTTGTCCGTCTCATCGCCCGACAGTCCGTACGCTGTATAACTCTATAGTTTCCCCCAACCAATAGTATATAAAACTTATATGCAATACTTTGCACCACAAAACACAGAAAAAAATAATCTGGGTTGTGTCAATTTTTCCGTTCTATCGTTATGCCCCTTTAGAAATGAAAAAAATAGCCGATTTTTTTGTTTCCATTTTCTAAGTTATGTTTGCCTCAACAAAATGTTATGAAAATTACAAATACTTATAACCCAAAACTCAGATCAAGTTGAAATAGCGGGTCATCATACATTTATGTGTCCCGTGGACTAAACTTGAATTGTGGCGAAGAAAATGAACATGAAGCAACGACGCCGAGAAATATGTGTGAGGCTTCAGTTAGCTGACACGTCGATTCTTGTTCGAGAGGCCTGTGAGACAGTTGCGGGATGTTTTTTTTTGTTTCTTGTAGAAAAAAATGCCTCAATTTGGCAAAAGGGTCTAAGAGAACTGAAAATTGTAATGCAGGAAAATAAATTCTTCACAAAGCACAATATGAATGAAACAAGAGATTCTGAAGAGCTTGTGTCGCTCACCTTGTTTTTTGTTTTGGAAATCATGTAAAATAAGGTGAAAATCACAACAAATAGTACAAGATACCCATATAACGATTAAGACCAAGTGTGGTTTAATTTGGCCTAATAGTTAAATTAATAGTAGGTCATTCCTGCAGTGTAGTCTTACATTAGTTACTGAAGACCACTTATCATTTTTTAAATAAGTGTTCAAGATGTGACCATTTGAAATTGTTTTTTTAACATTTCCCCATGGACTTCTTTACAGGAAACCCCTATGTTTATTTTCGTCCTGAACATGCATGAAATATTTGCCACTGGACGTTAATAATCAAATAATCAATCGATTTTTAGCCATGGCGGCAATGTTGGTTGGATGGCAGGATCATCGGATACATTTTTTAATCAAGATACCCTACTGAAAATGGTGGCTAAGTTTAATTCTATGTGGCCCAGTTGATTGAGTGAAGAAGATTTTTTGCAAAAGTTTACAAAATTTACAAAAAATTGTAAACAATTAAGTATAAAGGGCAATAACTCCTTAGGGGTCAATTTACCATTTTGGCTATGTTTGCCTATTTGTTGATCTTACTTTGCTGAGCATTATTGCTGTTTACAGTTTACATGTATCTCTATCTATAATCTTATTCAAGATAAACCAATAACTGCAACTTGTCCTTACAATTACCAATTCAGGGACAGCAACCCAACTACGGGTTGTCTGATTTGTCTGGAAATTTCAGGGCAGATATATCATAACCACATGAAATTTTGAAATACTAAGGCTTTTCTACCTCAGGCATAGTTTACCTTAGCTGTGTTTGGCAAAACTTTTAGGAATTTTGGTCCTCAATGCTCTTCAACCTCGTACTTTATTTGGCCCTTTTAACTTTTTTAGATTCGGCGTCACTGATGTATACTCGTGTATGGCCGAGTAGAGATCGAAGAGTGATCGAATGTGGTCCCGGAGAGATCGGGTTTTGGTCGAGTTGGTCTGGGATGAAAAAAATATAGAAGTCGCAGTGATCATGAAGCGATCGGCATTGGTCGAGTTAATCTTGACCACATATCTTACAGATTGAAGTTGATCGAGAAATGATCGGATATTAGTCGAGCAAAGATCGAAATGATCGAGTACTGATCGGTAAACTATTTGTATTCCGACCTAACTCGATCTCTACACGATCCTTTCCTAACAATTCGATCACTACTCGACGAATTATTGATCTCTTCTCGAGTGACTGGCTTCTCGATCCTTACTCGAATGTTTTTGACATGTCAAAAACTCTCGGGTAGAAAGTCAGATCGATGACGACCCGAACATTCTTGTTGATTGAGACGGACCAGACTCCCGATCGCTTAATTTGTCTTGATCGAGATTGATCGAGTTGGTCTGATCGGCAGTGTGAACCTAGCTTAAAAATGCGCGATTCTAGTCGGAGAGATTGCGATACGATCTCAAAACGACGTTACTACGACCTCACAACGACCATCTCGTTCTCTCTGCGACCCAACAACGCTTCTTCTACGACTATACCACGATTATACTACGCTTTTCAAGACCTTAGTACGATTCTAGCACGCTCATGCAGTCCTCATTCTACGACCTGATTACGTTCAACCATTTCGAGTTCTAGTAATGCTCATTGGCATTGTCTTTAAAATACATAAAAGCTCCTCAGGTTTTGATTTTGTATCAGTACCACTATTACTTTATGAAATATCGTCATTTGATCTAGATGGATTAGCAATACGTTGATTCAGGTTGGATTGTTGATTCGACATCTCTACTGGATAAGGATTCGTACCAGAGACCCATCTGACTCAACTACTACCCCTACCACCACGCACACAAGTTCTGGTGGATGTTGGTGGCATGTCAGTGTTGTTTTCTGGAACTCTACTTATTAATGACAGTTGGAAGTAATGGAACAGTATTAATATGGAATATGATGTGGATATTATTGATGAGAGCGTAATTGGATCGCGGTATGCACTTGCTAAGATCGTATAATGACCTTGATAAGAGAGTGCTATAATTGCAGAAGATGCGTGGTAAGATCGTTTTGCAGTCGGATTAATCGTGGTATGTCGTAGTGAGAACTTATTGAGCGTAGTAAGATCGCGATAATCGTATTAAGGTCGCAGAATAAGAGTGGTAAGAACGTGGTATAATCGTAGCGGGATCGTTGTAGAAGCGTAATGAGAACATAGTAGCATCGTGGAAACAACAAAAAATCCCATTTTCATGCCGCTCATACCGCGACCTCACCACGATCTGAATTTATTTTAGATCGTGGTGAGCGTAGTGCGATCGTGGTCTAGTGTGACTGGGGCATTAGGGGTTTATTGACAATGGTCATTTGACTTATTTGTAGATCGTAGTTTTCTTAACATTATTGCTGCTTTCAGTTTATCTTTATCTATAATAATATTCAAGATGATAACCAAAAACATCATAATTTCCTTAAAATTGCTAATTCAGGGGCAGCTACCCAGCAACGGGTTCTCTGATTCGTCTGAAAATTTCTGGGCAGATATATCTAAACCTGATGAACATTTTTATCTTGTCAAATTTACTCTAAATGCTTTAGTTTCAAAGATATACTGAAATTTCATTTGTTTTCGATGGTATCAATTTTCGTGGATTAAGGAAAACTTGCATATTCGTGGATACTTACTTTCGTGGTTTTGTGGAACTCTGCGTACACGCCTAACGCCTATATAAAAATTGACATTCGTTGATCATTTAATTTCATGGTTCACTTGTACCAACGAAATCCACAAATATATGTATCCAACGAATAATAATGAATCTACAGTAAGCCTAAGCTGCATTTACCCCTACGTTGTATTTTTAGCAATGGCGGCCATGTTGGTTGGCAGGCGGGGTCGTCGGACACATTTTTTAAACTAGATATCCCAATGATGATTGTGTCCAAGTTTGTTTTAAATTGGCCCAGACGACGACGACAGATCCAAATGATGAGGAAAGCTCACTTGATCTTGACCTTTTAGGTCAAGTGAGATAAAATTGAATATCTTGATTAGATTGTTCTTAAACTAAATGCAATCGATATTGAACTCTACGCCAGGTCGACTGTTGACCTCAATTTACCTGAGAATGCAGCCGCACATATCTTATTGCGCCGACAACAAATTTGCTTGAAAGGTGAATCAATTTGAAATACGATCTAATAAGAAATAGTTGCGGCATGACAAGCTAGGGGATCTAGGATTTTGCAAAGGGGGCGAGGTATAATAAGATCTTTTTTAAACTTTTTTTTTGCTAAAACAACATAAAATAAGTGTAAAATGCACTTTTGCAACAGTTCCTGTATATCTTATATTTAAAGTGTAAGGGTTGGACATGTTTGATGCCGTATTCTCCCAATTACTTGTCTATAATAAAATTATTGAAACCTTTTTTTTGGCTAAAAAAACATAAAATTTATCAGTAAAAATGTACATGGAAGATTTTCATTTGTTGTATGTTTAGGTAGCATAACCTCACAGACTTCTTGTTGTAAACTAGATATAAGCCGGGCTATTCAATGAAATTACTATAATAAAATTAATAATGGAAATGGGGAATGTGTCAAAGAGACAACAATCCGACCATAGTGGAGACAACAGCTGTAGGCCACCACAGGTTCTTCATTGTAGTGAGAAACTCCCGCACATGAGACAAGATAGACAAACAAGCAATGTTTATCCGACACGAGTTAAGAAAGACAAACAAGCAATATTTATCCAAAAATGTTTGACACCCAACAAGGGAAGTGAGGGGTTCCAAAACAACCAAGGCTACGAATGAGTCTGAAATGACAACGAATTTATGAATGGCGGTCAACAAATGGAGACATAAAGGCCACACCCAGCAGGCAGGTTGTAGTCGTGCCTTAAAAAAAGAATTCAATATATCAGTCCGGCGAAACAGACACTCTGGTCAGATATGGGATTTGCATTCGAACCGTGAAACAAGCCTCCCCCCCCCCCCCCCCCAACAAAATACGCCGTTGTTTATTCATCATGTTCATTTATTGCTAGAAATGTTTTTTTCTAATAGCCAAAAAAAAAAACATAAAAAAAAAACGGACAAGATTATTGTTTTCAATGCATATATATACAGCCAGAATCTTTGTTTAAGGCAAAACTCAGACTGCCTCCGTAAATCAAATGGTTCTAACCTTAGAATCAAAATCTATCTAGAGCTTACTGACTGGGGATCATTATTCAGCTATGTTATTAATAGACTGGGGCGTGTGGGGTTAAACATTGCTTTCGTAGGTAAATAATATTAACGTGAAACTTTTTTCACAAGAATGTAATAAAGTATTACATGTACTTTCTGTTTAGTGAAATTGTGAAATAGAAGTCTATATGTTCTTGCTAAATCCTTTGTCGGTTTGAAGGTGTCATGCTTTTTATCCTCAGCCTAAGCAATGTGTTACTGTAATTTGAATTTCAAAATGACTTGAGTAACACTTTTTTCGACGCACGAGTCAACTCCACCGTAGCAAATCACATGACTTTGACATAATCCATAATATATTACAGTAAATACGAGCGAAAAATATCTTTACAAGTAAAGAATTGTCGCATGAAAATTAGATACACGCACGGGAAATCGCGTTCACGAAGTCTAGTCTGATTAATCATTGTACAAAAAACAAAAGTGCAAACAAAAAGGGGGGCTACGCCCTCTACGACCCCTCTGGATCCGTCACTGCAACCACAAATTTATAGGAAAGAAATGCTGTAACAGAAAGGAGATGTCATGAGAAATGACCTTGAAATAACTTATTGAAAGAAATACATTCAATATTGTAACGTGACCGAGGGGAGGAACGACACCGACGCAGACGGACAGACATAATCATACTATGGCACAACAATACGACAATGTATCCTATGGTAATTCCCATGAACTAAATAAAACGTTATCTGTTCATTCACAAATTTACATTACTTCAGATGCATTGACAAACTACGTTACAAAGTTTTAACATATTAACTTTAAAAACCAAGTCCTTCAGTATCTATACTGATTAAAACAATCAAGGAAAATTTTTACAGTCGTGACAGTACTACAGCTTCTAGTATCTTGACCAACTGACCTTTATCATAGAGTTTTATTACTTTCTCTTTAGACAAAACAAATAGGCATAACTAATTTTATTACCCTACATCCCAAAACATCGTTACTTGTCTAATTAATCTGACAGTTCAACTTTAACTGCAGATAATAAAACTAGCCATTTGTCAAATAAGCCTTGCGTCATTAATTTTCTATGTACACAAATAAACAGTTATAAAGCAAATGAGTAAGAGGTTAATATTTACAAAACATAAATATTTCAATACCGTTTTTCAAAGAGTCCTATTCATCCTATATTTGTTTTGGTGTAATTGCAACAAAATTGTTAGCTAATTTTCTTTAGCCTTTTTCTAATTATTATTCATTACTTCAATTAATAAATTAGTATACCTTTCTAAACATTATAATAAACACTATAACATCTTAACCAGCAGCCATCCTTCACCGAGGTAAGTCGAGGCACAGAGACCACGTGACAAAGAAACGGCGGGAATCGGAATCGGAATTCTTTGTGTTTTGAATTATGAATTATGAATTTTGAATTTTGAATTTTGAATTTTGAATTTTGAATGATCCTTCTCGGCTTTCGTACAGAAGAGTGTCCACCATGCACTTGCACTGCACTATTACTGATATGGTAGAAAAGAATGATATACAAATGCATGAAAATTATATATACATGTAACTGTAATATACAAGTTTTAAACATAATATATAACAATAAACCAGAGTATACTCATTTGTATCACTACAATATAATAGTCATTACAGTGAGATTGAATTCCCTGTCATTAAATTTTCATCAACCCACGAACTTGTCCCAGAAAAAAATAATATTGGTACATTAACCTCACTTTCAGGTATAGAGAAGTGATTTTTTTCTGAGACAAGTGCTTGTTGGACCATCAACAAGAACTTGCGGTCATGGCGATGTTCAGTACTTCAGTACTTTGATTCATTTTGTATTCTTTTTTTATTTTAGCTTGCCTAATAGAGGTCTTTAGAATTGTCATATTAATTTCGTCATCCTCTGTATATGAGAAAAAAATGCGACTCTATTTTATATTGATCTTCTTTTGTCTTCAATTTGAGTCGGGCAAAATTCTAAAATAAAAACGATTTAACGAAAAAATATGTTAACCCCAAGGTTAAATGTATAATTCCCGATGCTGAAACCTACTTGTTCACATATCATGATATTTAAAATACTTATTAATGATTATTAAATTATCAATAAAACTCTTCAAATAGGGAAATTATCTTTAAATAACAACAAAAACAATTAAAAAATTGTATTTGTTAAAAGTTAGACAAGTGGTTTCAAAAATCCATATTTCCTGACGAATCGAAGTGAATGTAGAGGACAAGCAGGTTCGTTGTATACTCCGCTCAACTGCTTTGTAGTAAATGTTATTTATGGTGATGTTTAAAGAGTTCAACTCATGGTAATTATCTGAAATGTCTTTTATTCTAAAACGTATGACGAAATTTTCAATCGGGATAGTGAGATTTAATTTGTCGTTCCTTATTTTCCCCTTCCATTAAAATATTAAAAATTGGTAATAAATGTTTTGTATTTGTTTGATCTATGTTATTAAATTTAAGTGTTCCGTTATGATACAGAAAACATTCATATAAAAACGTTATTTGCTGTTCGTAATATATAAAAGAAAAATACTTTAAGGAAAGAAAGCAAACAATGTTTTTAAGCTAAAAAAAATAAATTCGAAAAATATAAATTCTAAGTCAATGTCGTCGAATGTAGACTGCATTCAGTGTAAATTTTGTATTTGGTCGTGCCTCATCATTGTATAATTAGATATAAAAAGATGTGGTATGAGTGTCAATGAGGCAACTCTCCATCCAAGTCACAATTTGTAAAAGTAAACCATTATAGGTTAAAGTACGGTCTTCAATACGGACCCTTGGCTCACACTGAACTACAAGCTATAAAGGGCCCAAAACATTACTAGTGTCAAACCATTCACACATGAAAACCAACGATCTAGCCTATATTAAAACTAGAAAAGAAACGAGAGACACTTATGAACCACATCAACAAAAAGTAACCACCTAACATCAGGTTCCTGACTTAAAACAGGTGCAAACAAATGCAGCAGGTTTAAACGTTTTTTAAAATAGATATTAATTATCATCCATACCTGAAACAATTGTGTAACAAAGCCCATTTTTATATTAGATTTATACTTCAAATTTCTGATTCTCTTACGGTAAGGTTGACTTTGTACAGGTTTGGCTTTATCTTTGAATGTATACCCTTTTGTGGCCTATTTCGAAAAATTTCGTACACATACATGTATGTGTATGTTGTGCCCACTGCAATTGGATGTGTTTTTTACCACTTTATCAATATAATTATGATCTGTGATTTATTTCAATTTTCTCAAATATAAGTACATAGCATACTTTAATGTGTATAGTGTTTCTCGTTTCTCGTTTCTCATTTTTCATTTTTCATATAGATTAGCTCGTTGTTTTTTTTTTCTGTTTATATTGTTGTACACTTGTCATGTTTGGGCTCTTTATAACGTGTTTTTATAACAATACTTTGACCAATGATTGCTATCTTTTTATACATTGTGTCTTGGATGGAGAGTTGTCTCATTATTCTGATCCCCAGTTCGATGGAGAAAGAAAAAAATGATGACAATTTTTTTTTATTCAAAAACAGATTTCTCCAATACATTATAGTGTTAATCTGAAAGTTTGAAAGAAATAAAAATTGACTGATATCGTCGAAAAACTATTAAATGTTCGCGAATAAAAGGAGTAGGTCCGGTAAGGGCTGATTTTGGCCTCAAATTTCAGGGGTTCATGTGACGAAAGATTTTGACCACTTTTTAAACACTTAAGTGTCCATTTAATTTGATTCAATTAGTTTAAGTGGAAGATTTCAACTGATTTTGTCATTAAAAACGAACCGGTTCCAGCTCAAATATAAAAAATCTCCCAAATATGCCGAACATTTTCATTTTTCAGATAGTTATTGTCAAAAATGAACGTGGCCGCATCCGTGTTCATCCTTAACCTTTATATATGTTATGTATAATATCATCAAATACAACTTACATTTCATATTAAGGATGAACACGAATGCGGCCACTTTCGTTTTAGACGAAAACCGTCTAAAATTTAACAAAAATGCTAGAATTGTGAAGATTTCAGTAATTAAGCATGACATTATATTTAAGAATAAAGAAACATTTAAAACAAGAAATTTTCAACCATGTCAACTTAAAACCAAAACGAGAAATAATCAATTTAAAACGAAAGTTCATATAAATATTCAAAACGAGAGTTCATATAACTATTCAAAACGAGAGTTCATATACATATTCAATTCAAAACGAGAGTTTCTATAAAGCACTTTGCAAATTATAGTAAAAGTTTCCAATGTCACTTTTCTTCCGGTTATACGTATACCGATTGTTTGAAGAATTGAAGAGGTGTCTTTCATAGCGCACACAAATCATATCATTTAATACATCTGATATAAGTCCACAAGAGGTGTCTCTCATATTTGACATAATATTTTTAGCATTATCATGGAAGAAAAAATGCAAAATATTATGTTTACGCTAAAGAATTATCTTGTGTAATGTATTCTTACAAATGTCTCAACTACATTCATACTTCTTTACGAAGGGTTTATCAAATCACCTTCATTGATTCATTTAATAAAGTTATAAGATATCTTGATAATCGTTTCCAAATGCGTTATTGGTATTTTACTTTAAAATTTGTCTCTTTCTATTTTACATCACATCTAACCAAAATGGTTAAAGCCTTGCTCATGCATCGTATATAAGCGACAAATATGTATTGCCTATTCAGGATGAAACAATTCAAAGATTTCTACAATAGGTAGGTCATGCAGGGTATATCGAGATGTCAAGTGTATTTGGCGTACAGAGAGATTGTGACGGCTAAATAGAGGCATCGGATTGAAAGTCCCCGTTTCGACTTGACGTGTCGTATAGTGATACATCCCGCACAGAAATGCGGACACAACAATTTCTTAAGGGTTTATTTACCGGACGGCATAAAGCCAGGGTCGACCATTTTTTACTTAACACCTAGGGTTCCAGGCATTTCAAAGTTTAATCTCTGTTTAATTGATCTAAAACATGTATTATATATTTTAAGATTTATTCATCCTGTGTTACAAAACTACATCATCAGTTTTCGTTTGACAAATTGACGTGCTTAAAAAAAATTCAACATACATGTAACAATGAAAATTTTTCATTTTTTCCATTTGTTACTGCTTATTTCTAGTTACATGTATTGAATGATAGATTTGTATGTTACTTAAATTATTCGCTTTAAAAGTGAACATTAGCGTATTAAATGTGTTGTTGTTGAAGCTAAAAAATCCTCAATTAGTTTTGTCAAATATGCTATCTCATATATAAGCAGGGTGCATATGCGTTTCACATTAACATATTCCCGTCGTGAACACTTATAATTCGACATCCTCATAATTATCGTATTTATTATTTGAGTTTTAAAATTGTGGAAGCAATCTTTATAAGCTTTTGATTAAATTATCCACTTTGCTCCCCATGATTGATATAGTTTAAAAATTGTAGCTGAAATCTTGAGGGTGTTTCAAATTACTTTTTTTTATAAGATCTATCACATGTATATGAAGAAATATATTGTATATGTATTGGTTTTATATCAATTGCTTCTTATTATGCATGTTTCGTCTTTTTCTTTTTGATACATCAATTTAACTATAAAGGACAATCATAGAAGTGATAATCTGATTGAGTGGAATAAGTTTCAATTTCTACTTTATAATGAAGAATGAAGGAAAAGAGGGGTGGTTTTAACATATAATTTGGATGTTTTGTTATGCCATCTTATTTAGACGATAACCACACGGATGATTCATATTATTACATAAGACAAGCGCAAAGCTTTTAGAGACTTCTTAACAGACGATACAAGTTTAGGACCCATTTATTTATTTCCTCTGTAAACTTACATCCCGTTTATATATTGGACATTCCAAAAAAAGTGACTCATGACAGCGGCATGTCTGCATGTGTATATATCTAAGAAGATTGTGGTATGAATGCCAATGAGACAACTCTCCATTCAAGTCACAATTTGTAAGAGACCCCTGTTATGAATATGCATATTGGTGATATGATATAATGTACTGCTATTTGCTATACGCGTTACACTCTGGAAGAATATTTATCTGTGTTTTTTTGTATTCACGTACAACCAAATGAAATTGAATTTCAACAACCAAAACGTAAAATCAGTTATTAAATTCTGGTTTGATGATGACAGATGTCTGTTTAAAATTCAGCGGCAAATTGAGTCTGCATCATCATGACGAAACCATATTTGGTCGATATGAATATCAACCCTGCTATGTATACTAGACAAACATTCTGAGCAAAATTGTTAACGTGCTAGTTCATAAACGAAAAGTCCACAGAAAGGCGTGTAACCCTACCCAAACACATGTGTCTTACTCCGATTCACAAGACTGAGAGAACATTATTTATGTAGTTGTGTTATCTATGGAATAGCAATCAGAAACTGCGAGTACTCATATGTTAGGTAGTGCAAATTATTCCGAGATAGTGAGGGATAAAACGAAAAGTAAATAAAACAAAAATCACTAAAATGTACATTTATATGAAATACTATAATAACAAATATTTAATATGTTCATATGAGTTAACATATTAATGCATTTGCAGTGCAGGTTTATGTTTTCCTCGACTAGTGTTAAGCAAAATTAATAATTAATAAGTTCAGATACACACCACATATAAACAAGAATAAGGCGGGAAAACATTTGCCAATGATTGTTTCAAAATTCGAAGCTGGACGATTTTAGGACTGTTGCGTGTGGTCATTTAAAAAAATGTGTAATGGTTTTATAGATTCAACATGCGACAATTTAGAAAATTGCTGATCATATGAAATATAAGTAAAATTGAGAGCATGTGTCAATGAGAAAAACAACCCAACCAAAGAGAAGACAACAGCAGAAAGCCACCTATGTGTCATCAACACAGCGAAAAAATTTCAGGGGCGGGCTTCAGCTGGTCCCTTATCAAAAATATGTACTAGGTTCGGTGAAAATGGACGCGTCGTACTAAACTCCAATACATTAATGAACTAAAATTAAAAATCATACAAGACTAACAAAGGCCAGAGTAAACTTTAGATAAGGCCTGTATGATTATCTGTTTTGAGGGTTTTGTTTAATCAACATAATCTAAATCATGAAAACTATTATTTCCGCAATAAGAAATTGTGACGTACAACACACAGGAAGTAATTAATCACGCAGAAATATTTTGAAAACATATATGCAGAACATAATTGATTGATTCAGGTGAATTATTTGATGATATTTTTATTATTTATCTTATGTTCTTGTTGTGCATTTTCGTTTTAATATAACTAATATTGATAATTATAACAATTAATAACAATACCTGTTTAAAAATAATTTTAGAACTGAATGTTTCTTTTTGTAAGTTTGTTGGGGTGTGAAAGCAGAGACAGAAGTAAATTCTATATGAATCCCGGCAGAGAGGAAGCGCTTCATTCTTAAAATAGTCGCATGGTCAACGCTTTTACAACCCTAAAAGAAGCATTCAATACTCATAAATACATTTTTGTGCTAGGATCACGTAAACCAATTTGTCAAGTTTTTTTTTTATTAATCTGTGCACTTTATTTTTGAAGCTCCTGTCATCATGAACGTTACATTTTAATTTTGAAATAAAGGTGAATTTCAGAATGACGCGAAATTACTATTAGCCAATCAAAAAAAATCATGAAACATACATGTAATGTAATTATGTACACATAACTCAAATACTTTTACTTTGACTTATTCGATTTCCTTGTATATATATATATATATATATATATAGGTTAGTCATGTTTGGATTAATTCCGCCTATGCCATGCAGGAGTTAGTATTGTAAGCAAATTTCATTATGATATTAAGGCTGCTTCGCAATTCATAACACGTCATTTATGTGCCTTGTATTTATAAACAAACTTTGAAAAAGCGAGAGAACCGCTTCTCATTTGGTTTCAGATTTTACAGCAAGTACAAGGCAACAACATTACATATCTGGAGTCGGTTTTACAAAAAAAAACTTACGACTAAGATTGATTGTAAGTATACTGAATTGTTCATGACTTAAGATCAATCTTAGTCGTACTTTTTTTTGAGAAACCGTCTACTATATTACATGCAGAGATGCAGACGCATTTACCTAATGCAGATTAACTGCTTGATGTCTGAATATAAAGACAGTGACCAAATTAATTTGTGACGATATACTTGTATTTGTTATGTGCGAATATCTAGTATCTCAATTAATGAAATAAAATAAACGCAATATCTGTTATTAAAAAACTGGTTACCGGCAACATGCATATGGTGATAGTTGCTATGTATTTGAACAATCCACTTGTTAAAATGCATATATAAATAAGCCATACTATACACAATATTCAAGAATCTATCTCGTCACTGACACAACCATAAAGTGTTGATACAGTGCTATAACTTCATATGACGTTAATCCTGTTCTTTGTAAACAGTTCAGTGGAAAGTTACTAGCCACTAGGGTATATACATCGAACAGAAAGAAAACTCTTTGACTATGCAACACAACATCAAACATTGTGAATTTAATAGCAAAGCTCTTCAACTTATTACTTTGTTTGGCCTTTATATTTATTTTTCATTCGAGCGTCATTGATGAATCTTTTGTAGACGAAACGCGTGACTGGTGAAATTCCTAGATAGTGATAGTGCGGGGAAAACAATCATAAAAATACTGTAAGTTCAGAGATTATTGCGTGCATTTACTATTGCTTTTTGAAGAATGGACATTCATGCAAAGATTTATTATTGCGATTTCTAAAGAGCTGCATACAGGTATATGCATCAGATGTCAGAATGCGAGTTTTCATTATTGCGATACTTATTATTCGTGATCAATATAATAAAATACTAAAGAAACGTAAGAAATAGATTTTCAATTTCCTGTTAAAATGTGTAATGTAGTCCTACTGTAAATGAATATCCATCGTTTTACCACTATTGAGTGCGATCCTAGTGAGTTTGACAATACTGATGCTGCTATCATGACATATCTGATCGTTTTTGATATTGTTTAAACGTTAGACATAATTATATCCTACATGCAGATACATACTGCATTGCTCATATTATCACTTTATTACTTTGTGTATTATGTATTGTGTATTTCCCTAAAAACTTATTTTATAATAATTATTGCATTATTATGTTTATGTAAATGTATCTTGCCCGACAATGAAATAATGTATAATGTATATTCTGGACTTTATGTAAACAGATAACTTATTTGTTGGTATGGGCAAATATCATTTCTTATTTCAGGTTACTATCTACTGGTTAAGGACGTACACCTCTAATGAGCCAACAGATACAGTAAAGTCTGCCTCATGTCTTGACTCAAATCTAAAAATTGACAATGAGGGCCAGTTAAACAAAACTTTACGACAACAACAAAAACTTCGCTTTCGGTGATCGATGTTATACATTTCCTTTTCGCATTTTTCTATCTATATCTTTATCTATATTATATCAAATATCAACATTTGATTAAGGTGTTCAAAATAATCCAACCTAATGACTGAAATAGCAGATGTAATGATTATACTACATGTATAACATTTATTTTTTATAGACATATAAGAATGGTGTATGGTTGGAATTCGTCTGCAAGTGTATTTGTGTTGCTCCTCGCTCTACTTTCAGGTATGTTTAATTGTTGAATGCAATGGGGAAAAAATACTAAGATACTTCAAGCAACCGCAGCTCTATCTCGTGTAGGCTTCGTAAAATATAATATGAATTACGTATATGGGCGTTTTTCAATAAAAGCGTTCCTTTCAGACCTAAAAAAAAATGGAAAATCAACTAGTCTAAAATTTATTTTCAAGAGTTATTTTGAATACCTCTATTATAGACTTGTTTGTAAACAAAAAGTGCAATCTTAAATACTCTTTAAAATTATATTATTTTCATAATTTGTGTACTGTTTCGTAGGGAAACTGCTTCTAAACACACATATTTTAGCAATTTTAAATGTTTCCTATAGACATTCCAGTTTGTTTACTTTATATACTAGAAAAATCTCATTTTTTTCTGAATTGGAGAACCATTTTTTATCGATAAAGATTAGACAGTACTTCACATATGAAGGTACAACTCATGTTACGTAGTGGACATTTTGATGCGTTTCGTAGTTGACAAAACCGTTTCGTAGTGGACAAAAAGTTTCGTAGTTGACATCAACCCTATTCTATGTTAATAAAAACATAATAAAAATTACATGAAACTAACCTTTGTGAAAAAAGACTGCATGGTAGTGGTAGTGTCCACTACGAAACGTTTTTCTCCCAAACTTGTTTCGTAAGGGACCGTTTCGTAGGGGACGTATTCACATGTTTTATTTTTTTCTCACAACCCCAATATTGCAATAGTAACAAGACTGACTGTATTCATCAAAGCGTAATTAAGCTGTACACATTTTTTTCATAATTTTAAAACCAGTTACTGAAGGAGATTTGACCCGTTTCGTAGTGGACATTTAAAAAAATACGGTATCATTCTGGTCCATTTGATGTGCTCAATTTTTCTTACCAACAGTTTAATTGCCGTTATAAAAGCATCACTTTTTTTTGTAAGACCCTAATGTTTATATCTCTTGCAAACAAAAAATTACATTGATTTTATAAAACTGTTTATAAGCAAGTTTTAATGACTTCGTTTCGTAGTGGACATTGTGTTAGGGACACACCTTCTAAAATAAAAAATCCTATGTTAAAAGCTGTTGGCTCTAAACATACTTTTGAATTATTAAAGAACTTATATTAAGTAAAATTAATATTTATTTCTACATTTTTTTACGATATTTGAGAGTATGAATGTTGAACAGGCGGTCTAGGGACATGCCATTTTGGTTGTTTTGGACCATTCAGGAATCAATTTCTTATCAATCCCTCTAAAAAATAAACTGTTTCTTTGCTTAAAATTGTTATATCTAATTCAATGTACTGACTGCACAAAAAATTACTTGCAAAGATCAAACACATTTTGTTTTAAAGTGGCTGGGACAAGAAAGTACGTTTTTATTGAAAAACGCCCATATTCCTCTGTATAAGTACGAGACAATAATTATTGCTTGTTTATGATAACGCTGAACCGTGATAAAACACCCATAACAAATACAAATGTATAAGCAATTGAAAACAGTCGAGTTGACCACAAAATTCTCGTGCAAAGCGTTAACAAAATTTCGGCTGTTGTCTGTTCTTTGGTCGGGTTGTTGTCTCTTTGATATAGTCCACATTTCTATTCTCAATTCTAACAATGAAACAAAAGGACACTCCTGAATATATATTTGCATATCATACATCTGTAAATATTTTGTCTTCCAATCAGACAACTAATGCACAAATAGCAGATACACAAATCAATATTTGTGTTTTGGTTGTTTACATATTTGTGCAAATGAAGTGTCGTTTTACTCCGCTTCCATATTGAGCAAACAGTTAAGTTAATATTTTGTGTGACACTTCATTTCTTCTCCTCTACGAAGTCCATGTTAAAACTGATGATTTCTTGGACAAGTCTTAGTTAACTATCTGGAATTATACAAATAACCCGTAAAGTTAAAAAAAATAAATTCAGAATACAAATTATAGTTGCATATTTTCTGAAATATAATTTTATTTTGAACTTGCTACGAAACAAAGCTCGACAATTTTTTCTTTTCGTCCTGTTTTCATATTGTATAACTAATAACTAAAAACATACGAATTGAAAAAATGACATTATAAGTGACAGGCTTTATGATTCTTTACAGTGTAAGTTTTAGTTCTTTTATTCATTTAGTTATTCATTGTAACAGTTTTAAAAGAGTTTTGCAGATCAGAGAACATCATTTACGTTGAAAGAGGACAATCGGCCATTTTATTCTGCAATGTTTCAAAAAGTAGTTGGCCAACATGGGATGGACCAGGTTTGCATGGTATCAATTTTTCCACCTATGCTGATAAATTGGATATCAACTCAAACCTTTTGAATGCAAAGAAAATTCAAATCATTGGAAACCTAAATGCGGGAGAATACAACATGAAAATTACCAATATATCATCGAAGGAAGAGGGTTTCTACAGATGCACGGAATTTATCAGTCACGAAATACAACCAAAAATAACAATTGTTAAACTACAGATTAATGGTAAATATTCTTTTGCAGTCTTAGCAGGGTTATCCTTGTATGAGGTTTGCTATTTTTAGGGCCATTTTGGCCATCTAGCTCATCACGTGGTTTTGTCTAGAATGTTTGAAATCGAGCGTTCTTGATAGATCTTACATTTCACTGATTCGAACAATAATGTTTTTTGCAAATAAGGGAGACAATTTGCTGATTTTGTTTAAAATAAATTATTGTCCGCAATCAATCCTGCAAAACAGCTTATTCTTAGTATTCAAGGAAAATAAACTCCTATCGAAAACCACGAGCTGTGTATTTCGACCCAAATATATTTGAATTTCGACAATAGCTATATATAGATACGTACACATGTACAATTTGATAAGCACACTATGATGTCAATATTTCCTTATGAACTTAATGATTAACTTTTGATTTAGTTTCGTGCTTATGTTCCATTCGATTCCGTCAATTACAATTGGAATTTAACGCACCTGACACGTGCGGTGTTTTAACTGGCAAAATCAGTGTTGACAGGCTATTCAAACTGTACAGTGAATACGACGTAAAAATTTAAAAGCAAACGAGGAAAAACTTAAAGGAAAAGTAAAATAGCTAATGAATCGACAATATTAATATTATAGGGTTTAGTGTAAAACATACGTCAAGTTAGGTTAACAGATTCACGAAAGACACAATTGTTATTTAAACATGTTTAAGGTTTGCAACAGGATAATGAGTCTACATTAATAATGGACGTAATTTAAAATTATAGTGAAGAAACATTGCCAAATATTTACTAGGTTCTGAAAAACCAAATCAGGGCGAATATTTTGTAGAAAAACTAAGAATTAAGAAGACGTTGTCCTTTTTTTTTTAAATCTCTATAACTATCCTAATTTTGGATATCGAAAACAGAAATTACTCTATTAAACCGATTAGAACAGGAAATGAGAAATTCGATATCCCACCTTTAACTATTGAATTACATGTACATGTAATAGTATGAACACTGACGCATCATTTATGAACAGTGCCACGTCCCTTCTTAAGATCAATGAAGCGGACAAAATTATTCTCATCTTTCGTAGTAATCAGTTGTCAAGCACAGTAACATGTATGTACTGTAACGGAAACATGACAAATTGCTAAATACGTTTAGTACATATCGCCAACAATTTGCACATTTATTTAGTTTTCACCAAATATATTCGATATAACTGTTTTATTAATTTTTATTTTTGACAGATACACCAATGAATATAACAATAACAGTAAAACATGCTAATAATGGAGTGCTTCGAGGAAAAGAGAATATTGCTCTGGTTTTAAATTGCAGTGTGGATAATTTAACTAAGGCTTCAATTATGTGGTACAACGGTTCATCTTTGCTTGGCATAGGAGGACCAAAGATGTATGATTTTAAAATCGTACCCCAGCGATATGATCATAACAAAACATATACATGCATTGTAAACAGTAGTAAGTTTAGACAAGATTTGAACAAGACCGTCAAATTGGATATTAAATGTAAGTTACATATGGTCAATCGCAGTGTTCATTAAGTAGATAATAAATAATAACAAAAGAAGTTTAAAATCTATAGGTTATATGAATACTGTTATTTCGTATGTATATATAAGGAGTGGACATGATATAAACACAATACATAAATATAAATGACAACCATTTATGTATGATATATCATACATTGGACAAGATTACAAAACTATTATGTTTCGCCTTTTGCTTGATATCTCTTATTGATTTGATCAGGACATAAATGCTTGTTATTAGTATATTAAAGTTGTTAGGAGAGAACAAAAACAATAATCATCGAAGAAAAACAGACAATATCCTGTACAGTAGAAAAAAGAAAAAAAAACGATTTGAAGACAAATCAAACAATGAAAATTAAAAACCCGATTGTAATTTTCTCTTATTTGACGATGATGCTCCTTTTGTCTGATCTGAAAGTGTGTATATTTCCCATTTTGTTCGCTAATTCTGTGTATGTAGTCACGTTTTATAGTTCGATGAACGTAATTTATGTATAAGTGAAAAATTATAAAGTCATGGATTTCGTTGCCTCAAATTATTTAAAACATCTATGAGATTCTCTCTTAAATATAAACATTTGGACAAGAAGTTTAGCTGTACTTGTAGAGTTCTTAATAAAAATGATGTGACATATATATAATAATTTAGTCTAGGAGAACATAATTTACGTACTAGTTGTAATTGACCATGAACTAGTTTTCAGTAACAACGTGTATTCTGATGTTGTAGCTTTATGTCTATTATTTTTATGTTAGTCGTAATAGTGGCAAGTGACAACATTAATCTTTATAGTTCGGTTATATGTTGTACGGTTATTCCACTGTTCCTGGTTACGAGAGGAGTAAGCGATTACAAACATGTTTAACCCGCCTTATTCTGTATTGGTCTGTCCCACTTCTTGAGTCTGTAGTACAGTTATTGTTATTGGCCTATTTCTGTCATATTTAGTTTTCAAAGAGATACAACAATCAGAGAAAAGTAGACTAAATTATTACTTAGACAATAGAAACATAGATATTACACAACGGTCGACCAACTCATGATAACGTCCGTATATATTTGAAAGTGATAGTTTCAATTTTACCGTAAACCTTGGTTTCATCGGTCCCTTTTAAGCAAAAATCCTTTATCAAAAAGTAAAATCACAAAAATACTGAACTCCGTGGAAAATTCAAAACGGAAAGTCTCTAATTAAATGGCAAAAATCAATTGATAAAACACATCAAACGAATGAACAACAACTGATATATTCCTGACTTTGTGCAGTTAATCATGATAGGAAACGCAAGCTCTGGAATATCGTATCAACTCGGATATATACGCTTCATATGCGACCACATCTTGTATTTAGCTTCAAATGATTGGACAGCATAACTGAATAACGGAATTCATTTTCAAATTCAAATTTTTAAATGAGAGGACAAGCTATATAACGTAACTTAAGTTCAAGGGTATTGCTAAATTAGTGAGATTTGACTAGAAATATTCTGCATGAACTTAATATGTCTCATATAAACAAAGGAATAAATCGGAAAAAGATCTGAATGGCTTTCCAAAGCTATAACTAATGTCTGACCTTAAAACGTCCGAAACACAAAATGAATTGCTATATGAAGTCACATTTCTGATACAGAGTCCATTTTGTTTGTTTCACTCAACATTTGTTTCGACGGAGAATGATATTAAATTTTTTTTGTGGATATGCGTATAAGTTGTGGTAAAATTTGTGGCTTCAATATATTGTCTTCATTAGACTCGAATAAAATTAGCTGGAAGGTACAATCAGTCATGAACGTGCTAAAACACCGAAAGACACACGTTTCAAGGCAATGTCTCAAAAGTGAATAATGCGAGTTATGATAGGGTAAACAAAACTTTACTGTTTTTGTAGTTTCACCTTTTATTAACTGTTAATTGAATTTACCAAAACAGCATCAAAGATGGGAAATTTAAGTATAGAAGTGCTGACAACTTGCATGGTGATACCACTATAAAACAAGGACGAAAGACATAAGAGGGAAAGTCAAACTCGTAGATTGAAAATAAACTGACAACGCCATGGCTAAAAATAAAAAGACAATCAGACAAATAATAGTACAGAAGACACAACATAGAAAACTAAAGACTAAGCAAAACGAACCCCATCAAAAAAAGGGGTTATACATGTATCAGGTGCTTTGGAATGATAAGCAGATCCTGCTCCACATGTGGCACCCGTCGTGTTGCTTATGTTATTACAAATTCGGTAAATAGTCTAATTCGGTAGGTCACATTCGTAAAAAGGGAAGGGTATTGAAGTTACGAGTGTAGTTATAAAGGACACATCATATTGCATTGAATCAGTGGTGTTTAAAACTAATTAAAGATACAATGCTTATCAATAATTGTGCGAGACACGTATGTCGTCTACATATTAAAAAATGATATGTGAATAAGATATTGGCCATTTTGTTAAATGAAACGAAGTCTTTCAGTCAGCCTTGTAGTTCAAAATCAGAAATGCTTTAGTAAAAGATAGATATGTGAACTGCGTTTGAATGAAGAAAGCTATTATGATTGTACATACTCAACGTAGATTTTATTTGATTTCCAACAATGTTTGTCTAGCATTTTTAGATAAGTTCAATTATGTTGTACATTAAAACTATTCAAAGATATTTATTTGCAAGTCAATAGATTCTTACATATGCAAACATTTTGAAAGAGGTTGCGTTGTATCTAGTTTGTTTTTCATTGTTCTACTACAAGTGATATAGATGTTGTGCTTGTTTGAATAATCGTTATATACTGGTTGTCAGTATACAAAACTATTTCCTGTAAAATGGTAAGTTTTCCCAGAGATATTTCCAGGTACCCTGGGAGCGTAAGTTGCTCCACTCATGGTATATAGAAACTACAATCTAGAATTCAAGTCTCATTTGACAAATAAAGTAAACATATATGTTGATTTCTTTTAAATTTTTAAGATACGCCTGTTGTTACCTTAAACAAAGAAATGCTGATAACAGTAGACGAGGGACAAAACCTTACTTTGGTATGCTTAGTTGACAGTAATCCTGCACCGAACCTTATATACTTCGAGAAAGATGGATGCATCCTAAATGTCATCAATTCAACGAATTCCTTAGACTTAATTAATATAAACCGAGAGAGAACCGGTACATACGAATGCAAAGCGGAAAATGGCATCGGCAAAGGATATGCAAATGTAAAAGTGTCTGTTAACTGTAGGTATTTGAGACTGTAGATTTGACTTTTTATTTTATCTCTTAACTAAGCAATGTGTCCAACTTAATTCAAGAGTATGTCACATCTCCTCATTTCCCTTACAAAAACAGCATTACTAGACGTGTCTGTGAAGTTTTTAACAGTATCTGTAAGAATTAGATAAATTAGATAAAGTTAGATTTGTTATTGATGTACAGTGTATATCTTCAGACAAAAGTACAACCAAACATGAATCCGTATCATAAACTGAAAAAACTTACACAACGAAACTAATAAACTATCAAAAAAGAAATCAAAATTCTAAGCACCCTTAATATGTTGAACGTGCTTTTTAAAAATGATCAAATTGAATGAGATAGACTCTAGTGGGGTTAAGATATGCATTGCGATATTGAACATTCTTGTGATACAACAATTGAAGAAAAGTAGAGCAAAAATAAAATATATGCTTGGTACTGCCTGGCAACATTGAAGATGTTGTTGAATTCTTATATTACGTTTAAAATACTAAAAAGTTGTTAGTTTTGCGATTATTTCATATACGTCAGGCAGTATATTCTGTAATTTTGGTAAACAATAAAAATCTCTCAATAGTGTAGGAGTCCATTGAAGGGGGAAGAACTCTATAAACATAAATAGTTACTGAACTATGTATTCTTATATTCATTTGACGTGACTCTGTACTTATACATCCTGCATTGAGTTATTGTTCTATGATTTTTTTTTTGTATTCCTGTCTTTCATTTTTGCTAATTCGATTTGTCTATATGCCTCTTTGTGTTCCTTTGATACATATAACGTGGCTCTGTACTTATACCTTCCTTAGTTGTGTTATTGTTCTATGATCGTTTTTGTAATCATGTCTTTTATGTTTGCTAATGTGCTTTGTCTATAGGCCTTTTTGTGTTTCTTTGATACATATGACGTGGCTCTGTACTTATACATCCCGTCTTTGTGTTATTGTACTATTGTAAATTTTGATATAATTCATATTTGATTTGTCTTTATTCCTTTTTGAGCTTCTTTGTTACATACGTTTTTTTATTATAGAAATAAAGATTATAATACAATGTTGACTGCTGTATCCTTGTTTCTGACATTTTTACCTATTATGTCTGTTTGTTTAGTTCAAACAACGTTGTCAATATAATGGAATTTGATGCGACTGTCATACACGCGAGAGGTTTAGCTAGCTATAAAACCAGGTTTAATCCACCATTTTCTACATAAGGAAAATGTCTGTACCAAGTCAGGAATATGACAGTTGATATCCATTCGTTTGATGTGTTTGAGCTTTTGATTTTGCCATTTGATTAGTAACTTTCCGTTTTTAATTTGGTGTGCTTTTACTTTTTTCAAGGAATTAATTCATAGCCTTTTCAAACGCTATAATAGATAGATAATCATATGATGAAAACTTTTTTTTTTATATATTCCAAATAGCAGAGAAGGTTGTTACCTATGGATTTGTTTAAATACTTTTTACTTTTTAGATAATACTAATACAGAGAGTCGTCCAAAATTCTTTTGGTATGTATTTATTAGCTTGTTCTGTGGAATGCTTATAGGATCTGTTTTATCGAGTTTACTTGTAATGACTTACATAAGACACACAAGAAGACGTGCAGAGATTCAGCAAGTTTCACAAGGACAACACTATCATGAAATAGGAACATTGACAAGTCCTGTTCCGGATCACGAACCTATGCCAACCAATTTAGAACACAACATAACGGAAAGCAATATGTCAATTGTAATTATAAGCGATGATAATGAACCATCAAGTGAAACAGACAGCAGCAATGCTATATCGAACCGAAGTACTCAAGAAGAACAAGTGCAGCGATATGAAAATGTTTACCAACCATTGGAATTAGATGGGACTGAGATACATGTATATACTGAAACATGTGATTTAAACGCTGGTAATTCGTCCAATTACCTGAATACTCAGATATTTAATGCACATGTATAAAACTATAAACAGTATATAGTATAAATGTGTCAAACAATGAACTGGTTATTAATGTCCTCCCCTTTACTTATACCAGCCTGCTCAGTCGCTCAGTAATTATCTTATCGCGGCTTTAAAACGTGACCTGAACTTATCAGCGACGTCACAGTTAGTAAGAGACGCGTTTAAACTAACTATAGTCAAGCGTAGTATAGAATTGAGGTAAAATAAAATACTAGAAATAGATAAGCCGATGGCTTTTAATTTTTGTGTAAATATGTAGGACTCTAAACTGCCATGGTACCCCGAACCTATATGGTCACTGTTGATAGCTACGCCGAAGTTTGATGGGTCGTAACGCTGATGTACATAAACCATATTTTTAGTATATTGCATGTCCACATGCTGATAAACAAGTAAATATCTTTGCTCAAATAAGCTTTCTTGTTTATGAAGTAAATCATCGGGAATATTTGCAGTCATAATTGTAACATTTTAGTTAACTTTGGACAAAACAAATCTCAATCTTCATTTAATCGTAGCAGATCCTTTTTCGAAATTTACAGACGTTTTGTTTTTCAAGTAAGATGGTGCTTGGAAATCTGTTATACCATTCGAGTCCGCAGACAGATTCTCTCCGTTTTAGGATATTACGGTAAACGTAGAACTCATGAGAGCTGAGAAATGATATTACTATAACACATATATCAATCTCAGATGGGGAGAACAAAGTAAATATAATAAAACTTTTAACGAAGAATAATGTCATTATGCAGCAAGCTTAAAAAGAAGTTTAGTATGAAACTACAACTAAGGAAATATATAGACCATCGCACTTCAGCGTACAGACCATCAAACTTCGACGAAGACCACTGCACGCCAGCGTGACCATCGCACTTAAGGGTCCCTATCGCACCTCCGAGTCCTACATATATGTTTTAATATATACTGTGTGCCAATGAAATATTTTGTTCAAAATAATTACCTTTATCGGTTTAAAAATGAATTGTCAGACTTCTTTCGAAAACTTTACGCTTGAATGATTTTAGAAAAAAAGTTACTTGCTTGACTACAAAGAAGTTATTTTATGCACGAGCCGTAGATGCCAAGACATTCAGACATACCAGAGACAAGACATTTGGGGCTTGGTGCAAGGAGACATTTCAAGTCGTGAAATTACACGCAGAATGTAGTATTCGGCCTCAACAATTACCAGACTCATCCAAAGATTTAACCAAACTAAGTCTTTGAATGATAGATCACGTACCGGAAGCCAGAGAGCTACTTTTGCCCAACAGGACCGATACATTCGTCTTCCGCAACTGCGAAATCGGTTCCGTACGGCTGTTCAATCAGCTTGAGAGACTGTCGGCGTCAATAGGAGACAAGTTGGAGTAAACACGGTAAGACGCCGTTGGTGCAGCAGTGGATTAAGGGAACGACAGCCTTTCCGTGGTAACATGTTTACAGCAGAACGACGCCAAACTCACCTTAGATGGACACAAAATCGTCAGAGATGGTCACACAGGCAATTGACAACTGTTTTATGGACGGACGAATCAAGATTCCATCTCGGACTAACACGTGTGTAGAGACGAAGAGGAGAACGCTATTCAGATTCATGTATCCAAGAGACAGACCGTTGGATTGGTGGTAGTGTCATGGTATGGGGAGGAATATCGTTCAACCATAAAACTCCACTCATCACTGTTAATGACAATTTAACCGCCCAACGCTTCGTTGATGAAGTTTTACAGCCGACCATTATACCGGTTATGGCTAGCCATCAAGATGTTAATGTTTTTCAACAACATAACGGTCGTTCACATCCGCACGACTCACAACTCCGTTCATCAATAACAACCATGTTCATACATTACCCTTACCAGCCTTTTCGCCGGATTTGAGTCCAATTGAACACTTATGGGATCAAATTAGAAAAGCCGTAAGACGACGACTGTTACGCTGCGCCAACTTGAAATTTCATTGCGGGAAGAATGAACAAACATTCCACAACACCGTATCCGACATCTGGTCAGGTCAATGCCACGTCGTTGTAGCGAGTGCGTTGCCGCTCGCGGTGGACACATTCGTTATTGAGACTGTGAGTTAGTTAATTGTAGCGCTGTGTTGCATGAACGCATTTCATTCGAATTGTGGTATTTTACCATTTTTGTTTGACTTTTATCTTTGGATAAACCCATTAACTGTCATTAACAATTACTGTAAAGAAAATATACTTTTGTATATAAATGTTATTTTTGAAAAACAAAGTGTTGCGTTTTCATTGGCACTCAGTATATTAAATTTTTGTTACATAAAACACGTAGGTGAGATCATTATATTAACTATGTGTTTTATAAGTTTTTATACCAACTGTTCCACATGCATTATTATTGTCTTTTTTAAATTCCAACTCGAAAGTACTTAATTATGACGACATGACGTACATAATAACGTTACAAGTATTAGAAAGAAAAAATGTGGAGCAATGGATATTTTTTTTATTTCGACAGTCTGAAAAAAAAATCTGATGCCAAAACGTTGACTTTGAGAATTGTATTTTAAATTGTTGATTTAAATGCAATTCGTTGGTTCAAATAATTGTTTTAAATAGTCTGCACGAGAGGGTGACATTCAAATATTATTTCCTGTTGAGCCATGGGAAAATAGATTATCTCAATCTTATTAGTCAATCCAAATTTAGCATTACAATGTATAGCATAAATATGCAAATGATCAGACTTTCGACAATGCAGCGCATTCACTTAAAAATGTCAATAGCATAGCTCAATATCAGTAAGAACAATGAAAATTGTCGACATTTGTATGTGGTTTCAAGGATAAAAGATACTTTTGACAATCAATAATACGATACAAATGATTACATAAGAAGGTCTCATAGAATTTAAAGAGTATTAACAAAAAGGCTATCGTAAGTTGCGTGTAGTTATGACGACTATAAATTTAAACATACGTTGAACCAAGAAATCACATTCATTAATACTTAATGCGAACATATCTTATTATGAATAAAAACAATCTTAATAACTCGTGGTTGGGAGCTTGACTCGCAAAATAATTAAAAAGATCTCGATTGTAAAATATACTTGCTGCTTTAATATTCATCGATAAACGATGAATCATTACTTATCAACATATGCAATATTAAAATAGTTACGATATGAAGTTATAAAACATTACATACAACATACCGAAACTTAATTATTATGAGATTTTCCAAAATAATAAATAAAAAAAGACCTTATAACTGATTCGTCCTCATGTGATCACCATAAATGCTTCTCATTGGTTAGTGCATTAAGACACAGTAGTTCTATGTCGCACACAATCTGCCAAACATCATATGAATTGTGTTTATCATCTAGCAACTTTACCTGACCATATCGGAAAATAGGTATTTAGTCGGATCTTAACACGTACTTGTGATTTGGTTAAAACCGGTTTTGATCAAAATATACGAAGAAATGTCGAAATGCTCAGTACTTAATTAAATCCGTATTTCGGTAGGATGGTGCATGCATACGATTTTTATTGCGTCTTACACTTTGAGAAGCGAATAATCTTCAACTACTTTATTCAAATATTGTGTGAAAACGTTAATTTTGAGCTATGAAAGTCAAGTGGCTCGAGCATTTTTCTGAGGAAGTTTTAGAAAATTGCAAAGAAATATTTTTACAGTGGGTTAGCTTTCCTTAGTCTTCACTATCTATAGATTAACAACTTTTGGTTATATTTATAATTTAGAATCATCATTGAAGGTGGGGGACGATTTCGCAGATAATTAATTATATTGATGTGCCATTTGTATGCAAGAGTGACATTCCGTTGTATTATGTGCCAATTCGAAAAAGGTATGCGAGTATTCTCTCCCCTTAACAGGTTCATTATTTTATGATTAAGTTTAGGTTTCTGATATAATTTTGAATAATTACAAAATGTATCAATTCAATACATTTCAGTTTTTGTTATTGGTGTACCAAAAACATTGATGTACGAATATAATTTCATAAATTTGAAACGTTTGAAATGATTACATACCAATATAAAGAAACGTTCATCATTTTTGAAAAAGACTATGAACGAAAATCGATTTTTTTTTATCTTCCCTTGGTGATAGATTGATTGGGAAATGAACCAGCGTAACATAATGGTAATCACAGAGAGGGACCAGCAAGCAATTTTTAATTGTAGCTTATTCAACGTTAAAACAATTTTCCACTATAAACGAATGTTACTTTATACAAATATAAGGACTTTGTTAGCTAAATCTACAAATTTTATTAGATATTATGATTTTTTATTGCAATAGATTAATAAGTTGAACTTTATGAATCAATAGTTCTACAACTCATGTATTTATAAAGTATTAGTTTTTTTGATTATTTATAAATCTAATCAAAATATGTTCTTATATTAGACATGTTATATAAATGTTTACAATGGAAAATCAAGAGTCGAGGGTCGAAGTTCGACAACTGCGACATTGAAATACGGAATCATCTAAAACGTATTAATTAAATTATGGACAAACATGATTTTACACACCTTTACCTTTAAAATATCTCGTATATCTTTGGGTTGTATTTAAAGTATCAATTTACAACGAACGCAAATTGATTTTAAAACTTGATATAGTAGAAGTTGATAAATACACCCCATAAACATGATAAATACCATGATTTTAATTATTCACGCCAGATCTGTGTTTTGTCAACAAACGATTCGTCACGAACGGTCTAAAAAAAGTCAAAAAGGCTATAGAAAATAAGAAGTAAACGCTCCCTGAGGAGCAGCATCTCCGAAAGGTCATGCAAAAAAAACCAACATAAACAGGGAAGATAAGAGTGTTTGAACAGACTTTGATTACTCTCTTTGAACAAGATACAAGTAACAAATTGACAATTTACGAATTATTTTTTTTTTAAATTACAAAGATACAAGTGACAAATTGACAATTTACGAAATAGAATTTTGAAATCTCACAATCATAAGTTACAAATTGAGAATTTACGATATAGAATTTTGAAATATCACAATCGTAGGTCATAAATTGACATTTTACGAAATAGAATTTTGAAATCTCACAGTAACAAGCTAAACATTAACTATTTACGAATCAGATATTGTGATCCCGTTTGCTTTCCATAAAAACTGAAGTGCTGAATACTGGTGATTATAGAGTAAAAGTTAAAAATAGACATTTTTAGGTTTAAGCTTGAATCTTTTTTATTTTTTTGTTGTCCTTTTTTCTTTTTTTTTCTTTTTGTGTGTAACTTTAGGGTACCCAAATTACACCTAATTTGACAGTGTTTTTAACCTATATTTTGTAATGGTCGAAACACCAGTTTCGAGCGTCACTGATGAGTCTTTATAGACGAAAGCGCGTCTGGCGTATATACAAAAATTAGTCCTGGTTTTTTATGATGAGTTTATTTCCATGTTGTGTTTGTTTTTTAGATGTATCTTTATTCACTATACAGTCCTACCAATTTAATTTTGATCGTCTGTTTAAGGAAAGATTCTTTTGTAGACCACAATCTTTTTTGCGGTCGTGAAATGTATGCCATTGTCGTCGTCTAACTACATTTGTCTTGCAGATAATGACTTGAAAATACGTGCATGGATATCTATGATCTTTTATTACAAGGTATTGATAACACAAAAGGACTAGATACGATTTATTTGAGGTGTTATTTTCCAAACTATTTAGTTATACGGGTTTAAAAAGAGGTAAACATTAGCCCTTTTCTTGTTACTAGGCAATAACCTGTGCAAAAGTGAATGAGTCTCTGTGAAATTGTATCTCAAAAACTTCTACATAATGTATACTTTCCAAATAAACTTATCAAAAGAGGGACGAAAGATACCAAAGGGACAGTCAAACTCTATATCTAAAACAAACTGACAACGCCATGGCTAAAAATGAAAAAAGACAAACAGAAAAACAATAGTACAAAGATGCGTTGGTCTTTTGTCTGTGCATCTACCACCAAATATACCCTTAAAAAACATGGAACCTAAAATTACCTTTCTTACGGTTACGGGATAAAAGATACTTCTGACAATCAATAACACGAGAAAATTGATCAGACACATAAGAAGGTCTCATAGAAATTTAAAGAGGATTAACGAAAAGGTTATGGAAAGCTGTATGAAGTTATGACGACTCAAATTTTATACATACGTTGAATCAAGAAATCATATTAATGGCTACTCATTTTGAACATATCTTATTATAACTAATAACAATCTTAATAACGTGTGGTTGGGAGCTTGACTTGCAATATAATTAAAAAGATCTCGATTGTAAAATATACTTGCTGCTTTAATATTCATCGATAACCGATGAATCATTACTAATCAATAGTTGATTCTTGAGAGTTCTATTACAGTTCGGTATGAAAGATATTTGCCTGGAATAACAACAGCGACATATAACAATATGCAATATATATGTATTTCAATACAATCAATAAGACTTTGACCAAAGACATATGTAATTATCGTTTTCGATATGAAGTTGTAACACATTTCATACAACAAACCGAAACTTAATTATTATGTGATTTTCCAAAATTATAAATAAAGAAAAAAACGTCATTACTTCTTGGTTCGTCCTCGTATTCATGTGATCATTAGTTAGGTAATTAAGACGCAGTAGTACTACGTCACTGACTGTATCTTAAAAAATCATATGTATGGTGTTGATGACTCAACAGTCTTTCAAATCAGGTATGTATTATATATTAGTTGTTTAGATTATTTATCAATGTAATCAACGTATTTACTTATAGTAGACATGTTATATAAATGCTTATAATCAAAATACAAGAGTCGAGGGTCGAAGCTCAACAACTGCGACATTGAAATACGAATCATCTCAAACGTAATGAATTATTATTCACAATGATGATTTTACACACCTTTACCTTTAACGTTTCGGAAAAAAATATCCTTATATTTGCTGAATAATTTTAATAGAAACATGCAGATATTAACAACCTTTCATGAAAATAAACATCCTTGAATATTCTTTTACGCAATTCCTTTACTTCTGGGGAATCTCGGATATTATGTTTTTCTTGTGAATCCATTACGTTATCATTGTACTTAAAATCGAACTTATCTTTTGTTTTGTAATTTGATTTCTATAAATCGTAAACCCCCCCTTTTTTTCTATTGTTTTTTTCTCTTTTGTAGGAGGGTTGGGAAAATTTTACAGAGAATGCTACATAAACTTTTAGTTACCGCTTTAAAAGCAGAGCCAAATACTATTTCGTCTTCAAGCCATTGTTCCACTACTAAATTGTCTATTCTTCTTACCAGCACACTTGGTACAATTAAAAACCTGATAATAAATTGTTCAAATAAGGCCTTCGAAAATAGTGGAATAATTACTTTTGGAGTGTCAAGAACTCGTTTGAAGTACTTGATAAATTGCATGCTTATATTGGTGATTTTGAATCTGTTCAAAGTTTTGATTTTTCTACCCTGTATACCACATTGCCTCACATTCTCATTAAGAAAAAATTCACACACCTAATTAAATGGGCATTTAAATAGTCAGAATGTGAATATATATGTTAAAACTCTTTTAGGTCATTTTGTAGTAGCAATAAACAAAAAAACTATGTCAATTGGACATGCTTTGATACTATATATGCCCTTGAATTTTTACTAGATAACATTTTTGTTCGCTTTGACGATTCCGTATATCGTCAGATTATCGAAATTCCAATGGGGACTTACTGTGCACCACTTATTGCGGACCTGTTTTTGTATTGCTATGAGTTACAATTTATGACAAAAATAAGCAAAGACCCATCAAAACAACATCTGATAAACAAATTTAATAATACTTTTAGATATTTGGATGATATTTTGGTTCTCAATAATGACGACTTCAGTATGTATATTAAAGAAATGTATCCTGTTGAACTTACTTTAAATAAGCTAATAGTAACAATGACCACTGCCCTTTCCTCGAGCTTGATATCTATATCACTAACGGAAAGCTGAATACTAAAATTTATGATAAAAGAAATGATTTTCCATTTCCTATCGTTAATTATCCATTTTTAGATGGTGACGTTCTCTTGTCACCATGTAACGGTGTTTTTATACCTCAACTTGTAAGATTCACTCGTGTATGTAACAATGTTTTAGATTTTAACGAGAGAAATGTATGGATTACTGAAAAATTATTACACCAGGGTTTTCGATATCACAAACTAGTCAAACATTTACTAAATTTTATCATCGGTATAAGGACATCATTTGTAAATATAGCTCAACATGCAGACTTCTTATACGTTCGGGTATTTCACATCTAATTTTTATGAAAATATTCTTTATAAAGCACAAAGGTGTCAGTATTCACCTCAAAAACAAACAAAACCTTTGAATAGACTTATTAAGAAGGGCTATAGTTACGATACTGTTGTCAGGTCATTAAAGATTGCATATTTTGGCGTTAATATTGATTCACTTATAGGGTCTTTGCGTCGGAGCTAAACACATTTATTAAAAAACCAGTTGTTGGCATGACACGGGTTATGTTCTTCTCATATATGTTATGATGGTATGATACTAAACCCCTAACGGGAAGGATTGTGCCTAATGTTCATATGATGAAATCATAATTTTTCAGTCGGTTTAATTGAAGTCTGGAGCTGGCATGTCAGTTAACTGCTAGTAGTCTGTTGTTATTTATGTATTATTGTCATTTTGTTTATTTTCGTTGGTTGCATCTTCTGACATCAGACTCGGACTTCTCTTGAACTGAATTTTAATGTGCGTATTTTTATGCGTTTACTTTTCTACATTGGCTAGAGGTATAGGGGGAGGGTTGAGATCTCCAGGTGCGGGAATTTCTCGCTACATTGAAGACCTGTTGGTGACCTTCTGCTGATGTTTTTTTTCAAAAGTCGGGTTGTTGTCTCTTTGGAACATTCCCCATTTCCATTCTCAATTTTATCGTTAAATATTTGTCACTGCACGTTAAACTAACAATCAGTCAATTAATCTGTATGAAATATGCTTCGCTTCATATTATAAAGTTGGTTTATTAATCAATCATTCAATCAATATGTCAGCAAAACAAACAATCAATATATATTCCGACGAACCAAACCATCGGCATAAAGAATATTTGATTTGATAGTATACAAGCAGTTCATTACCCAAGCAATCAACCATACAACAATTTTTGAAACAACTTCTTAAATTTTAATGGTAACAATTTTATAAAAGCTATAGGTGAACCTAGTTTTTCAAATATGCAATTATCCCGTATTTACATGTCTCAAATCTAGACTCTCCACTTTCGATTGTCAATTGTAAATATTTGTCTAACATGTATTAAAATAATGTACTTCTTACTTTTTCGACTGTCAGTGAATTCGGTTGTTTTAATACAAAAGAAATATTTAGATTTTATTCACTTACATAAAAAGAACATTTAGGTTTTTAATTGATGACCTTATTAACATGACGACCTTAAAATCAAGCTCAAACGGTTTAATATTTTTCAGTTTTCAAAATGTTTGATAAAGTTGATTATGACGAGGGGTATTATATGTATAGAAATACATTACGACAGTAGTTGTTATATAACCCGAATACGTAGCGAACGAAATATTTAGACAGGATAATTAAAGCTATAATAATTAATTCAAAATATATATACATTGTCCACATATGTGTTATACGGTAGTGAATTTATCAATCAAGTAAACAAAAACATGTTTCTCCATTTGTAGGGGAGAAATAAATGTATATATGATAGTTTACAGACGATTTAAAAAAAATCATTTAATAATCATATGACTCTGGAATTGGGATCTCTGCAGATAATAACTTGAATATACGTGCATGGATATCTATGATATTTTATTACAAGGTATTGATACCACAAAAGGAATGGATAAGATTTATTTGAGGTGTTATTTTCCAAACTATTTAGTTATAAGGGTTTAAAAAGAGGTAAATATTAGCTCTTTTCTTATTACTAGGCAATAACTTGTGCATAAGTGTATGAGTCTCTGTGAAATTGTACCTCAAAAACATGTACATCATGTCTACTTTCCAAATAAACTTATCAAAACATGCGTTGGTCTTTTGTCTGTGCATCTACCACCAAATATACCCTTAAAAATACAAGCAACCTAAAACTACCTTTCTTACGGTTACTGGCTTTGGAAAGATGCATGTATTTTTTAGAAATTAAACATTTTTTTTAACATTTCAAACGATTTGTTGAGCCAACTTTTGTTACCAAACTGATTTTGTGTTTTGATATCTGTAAGAAAAATTAAAATTGTCGAAATTTTTATGAGTTTAAAGGGATAAAAGATACTTCTTACAATCAATAACACGAGAAAATTGATCACATAAGAAGGTCTCATAGCAATTTAAAGAGGATTAACGAAAAGGTTATCGAAAGCTGTAAGAAGTTATGACGACTCAAAATTTATACATACGTTGAATCAAGAAATCATTTTAATGGCTACTCATTTTGAACATATCTTATTATAAATAATAACAATCTTATTAAGTCGTGGTTGGGAGCTTGAATCGCAATATAATTAAAAAGATCTGGATTGTATAATGTACTTGCTGCTTTAATATTCATCGATAAACGATGAATCATTACTAATCAACAGTTGATTCTTGAGAGTTCTATTACAGTTCGGTATGAAAGATATTTGTCTGGAATAACAACAGCGACATATAACAATATGCAATATAAAAAGTTTTCAATACAATCAATAAGTCTTTGACCAAAGACATGAAAGATATAAGTAAGTAAAAACCAATTGTTCAGAGAACAATTGAATGTCTTTCCACCACTTAAATATATTTTCATATGAAAACGTTGAAATTCACTTTAAATGTCAGTTCATATGGCTTTATGATGTAAAAATATAAATTTTAAGCAAAGGTCATAATCTAGAACGTCACATTGGCCTATGACCTTGATTTCAATTTCAAGGTCATAAACCAAGGACCCCAAATAAAAAAAAACTAGGTCTGTAATATGTATGGTTAATGAGTTATATCATTTAAAAATTATTCTAAATATATAAAAAGCGAAAAAAAATTCAGGTCAATGTAACCTAGCAATTAATATTTTTAGTGTTACAACATGTTGAATTAACAATTTAGTAAACATATTTTGTCGTTATCTTTTACAGTTTTTGAAAATAATTGAAAATAAGCCAAAATCAAAATTCATAATATGACGTTAACCTTTGACCTTGACCTTGAACTAATTTCCCTTTTTTGGACCAAGGACCTCAAATCTTAAGACCATAGATATCTATCACTTATGGTTTACCAGTTGGAAATGAATATCACTTGAATCAAATGAGAAAGGGGAATAACTCTCATATTGAGTCTCTGTATAGCTTCTGTCAAATTAAAATCCTAATCTTGAAGCTGTTACGAGCAATTTGGTGAAATAAATTTGTCGAAATCATTTACGGTCGCGAAGGAGTAGTGGTCACAAGAAAAACAGTCTTTTGAGAGATAACTCTTACAACGTTAAATATTTTGTTACGCGGTTGTCAGTTTTTAAAGCTTATAAACTATACGATATTATTTTCCAAAAATCTAAGCAACATCTTATGAAACAACAATACTACGCATGAAAAAATTAGGTGGGAGACAAAAAAAATAATCAGAACAAAATCAATAGGTCTTTCTACGGAAAGGTAGAAAGACCTAATTACCGGTTTTGATATGAAGTTATAACACATTTCATACAACAAACCGAAACTTAATTATTATGTGATTTTCCAAAATTATAAATAAAGAAAAAACGTCATTACTTCTTGATTCGTCCTTATATGCATGTGATCAACATAAAAGCTTCTCATTGGTTAGTCAATTCAGACGCAGTAGTACTACGTCACTGACTATATCTTAAAAAATCATATGAATGGTGTTGATGAATGAACATTCTTTCAAATCAGGTATTTATTATGTATTAGTAATTTAGATTATTTTCAATGTAATCAACGTGTTAACTTATATTAGACATGTTACATAAATGTTAACAATCGAAATCCAAGAGTTGAGGGTCGACGGTCGACAACTGGGACATTGAAATACGGAATCCTCTTAAACGTATTCATTTAATTATTCAAAGAGTTAAACATGATTTTTCACACCTTTACCTTTATCGTTTCGGAAAACGTATCCTTATATTTGCTGAATAATTTCAATAGCAACATGCATATATTAACAACCTTTCATGAAAATAAACATCCTTGAAACTTCCTTTACGCTATTCCTTTTCTTTTAGGGAATCTCGAATATTATGTTTTTGTTGTGAATTCATTTCGTTTTCATTGTACTTAAAATTGAACTTATCTTTTCTTTTGTTATTTGATTTCTGTGAAAAGTAGAACTCCCCTCTATTTTCTTTTGTTTTTTTCTCTTTTGTAGGAGGGTTAAGAAAATTTTACAAAGAATGCTCGTTAAATATTTGTCACTGCACGTCAAACTAACAATCAGTCAATTAATCTGTATGAAATATGCGTCGCTTCATATTATTAAGTTGGTTTATTAATCAATCATTCAATCAATCAGTCAGCAAAACAAACAATCAATATATAATCCGACGAACCAACCCATCGACATAAAGAATATTTGATTTGATAGTATACAAGCAGTTCACTAGCCAAGCAATCAACTATACAACAATTTATAAAACAACTTTTTAAATTTTAATGGTAACAATTTTACAAAAGCTATAGGTGAACCTAGTTATTCAAATATGCAATTATCCCGTATTTAAATGTCTCAAATCTAGACTCTCCACTTTCAATTGTCAATTGCAAATATTTGTCTAACATGTATAATAATAATGTACTTCTTACTTTTTCGACATCAGTGAATTCGGTTGTTTAAATACAAAAGAAGTATTTAGATCTTATTCATTTATATAAAAAGAACATTTAGGGTTTTTAATTGATGACCTTATTAACATGACGACCTTAAAATCAAGCTCAAACGGTTTAATATTTTTCAGTTTTCAAAATGTTTGATAAAGTTGATTATGACGAGGGGTATTATATGTATAGAAATACATTACGACAGTAGTTGTTATTTAACCCGAATACGTAGTGAACGAAATATTTAGACAGGATAATTAAAGCTATAATAATTAATTCAAAATATAAATACATTGTCCCCATATGTGTTATACGGTAGTGAATTTATCAATCAAGTAAACAAAAACATGTTTCTCCATTTGTAGGGGAGAAATAAATGTATATATGATAGTTTACAGACGATTTAAAAACAAAATCATTTAATAATCATATGACTCTGTAATTAGGATCTCTGCAGATAATAACTTGAATATACGTGCATGGATATCTATGATATTTTATTACAAGGTATTGATACCACAAAAGGAATGGATAAGATTTATTTGAGGTGTTATTTTCCAAACTATTTAGTTATAAGGGTTTAAAAAGAGGTAAATATTAGCTCTTTTCTTATTACTAGGCAATAACTTGTGCATAAGTGTATGAGTCTCTGTGAAATTGTACCACAAAAACATGTACATCATGTCTACTTTCCAAATAAACTTATCAAAACATGCGTTGGTCTTTTGTCTGTGCATCTACCACCAAATATACCCTTAACAATACAAGCAACCTAAAACTACCTTTCTTACGGTTACTGGCTTTGGAAAGATGCATGTATTTTTTAGAAATTAAACATTTTTTTTAACATTTCAAACGATTTGTTGAGCCAACTTTTGTTACCAAACTGATTTTGTGTTTTGATATCTGTAAGAAAAATTAAAATTGTCGAAATTTTTTTGAGTTTAAAGGGATAAAAGATACTTCTTACAATCAATAACACGAGAAAATTGATCACATAAGAAGGTCTCATAGCAATTTAAAGAGGATTAACGAAAAGGTTATCGAAAGCTGTGAGAAGTTATGACGACTCAAAATTTATACATACGTTGAATCAAGAAATCATTTTAATGGCTACTCATTTTGAACATATCTTATTATAAATAATAACAATCTTATTAAGTCGTGGTTGGGAGCTTGAATCGCAATATAATTAAAAAGATATCGATTGTATAATGTACTTGCTGCTTTAATATTCATCGATAAACGATGAATCATTACTAATCAACAGTTGATTCTTGAGAGTTCTATTACAGTTCGGTATGAAAGATATTTGTCTGGAATAACAACAGCGACATATAACAATATGCAATATAAAAAGTTTTCAATACAATCAATAAGTCTTTGACCAAAGATATAAGTAAGTAAAAACCAATTGTTCAGAGAACAATTGAATGTCTTTCCACCACTTAAATATATTTTCATATGAAAACGTTGAAATTCACTTTAAATGTCAGTTCATATGGCTTTATGATGTAAAAATATAAATTTTAAGCAAAGGTCATAATCTAGAACGTCACATTGGCCTATGACCTTGATTTCAATTTCAAGGTCATAAACCAAGGACCCCAAATAAAAAAAAACTAGGTCTGTAATATGTATGGTTAATGAGTTATATCATTTAAAACATTATTCTAAATATATAAAAAGCGAAAAAAAATTCAGGTCAATGTAACCTCGCAATTAAAATTTTTAGTGTTACAACATGTTGAATTAACAATTTAGTAAACATATTTTGTCGTTATCTTTTACAGTTTTTGAAAATAATTGAAAATAAGCCAAAATCAAAATTCATAATATGACGTTAACCTTTGACCTTGACCTTGAACTAATTTCCCTTTTTTGGACCAAGGACCTCAAATCTTAAGACCATAGATCTCTATCACTTATGGTTTACCAGTTGGAAATGAATATCACTTGAATCAAATGAGAAAGGGGAATAACTCTCATATTGAGTCTCTGTATAGCTTCTGTCAAATTAAAATCCTAATCTTGAAGCTGTTACGAGCAATTTGGTGAAATAAATTTGTCGAAATCATTTACGGTCGCGAAGGAGTAGTGGTCACAAGAAAAACAGTCTTTTGAGAGATAACTCTTACAACGTTAAGTATTTTGTTACGCGGTTGTCAGTTTTTAAAGCTTATAAACTATACGATATTATTTTCCAAAAATCTAAGCAACATCTTATGAAACAACAATACTACGCATGAAAAAATTAGGTGGGAGACAAAAAAAATAATCAGAACAAAATGAATAGGTCTTTCTACGGAAAGGTAGAAAGACCTAATTACCGGTTTCGATATGAAGTTATAACACATTTCATACAACAAACCGAAATTTAATTGTTATGTGATTTTCCAAAATTATAAATAAAGAAAAAACGTCATTACTTCTTGATTCGTCCATATATGCATGTGATCAACATAAAAGCTTCTCATTGGTTAGTCAATTCAGACGCAGTAGTACTACGTCACTGACTATATCTTAAAAATTCATATGAATGGTGTTGATGAATGAACATTCTTTCAAATCAGGTATTTATTATATATTAGTAATTTAGATTATTTTCAATGTAATCAACGTGTTAACTTATATTAGACATGTTACATAAATGTTAACAATCGAAATCCAAGAGTTGAGGGTCGACGGTCGACAACTGGGACATTGAAATACGGAATCCTCTTAAACGTATTCATTTAATTATTCAAAGAGTTAAACATGATTTTTCACACCTTTACCTTTATCGTTTCGGAAAACGTATCCTTATATTTGCTGAATAATTTCAATAGCAACATGCATATATTAACAACCTTTCATGAAAATAAACATCCTTGAAACTTCCTTTACGCTATTCCTTTTCTTTTAGGGAATCTCGAATATTATGTTTTTGTTGTGAATTCATTTCGTTTTCATTGTACTTAAAATTGAACTTATCTTTTCTTTTGTTATTTGATTTCTGTGAAAAGTAGAACTCCCCTCTATTTTCTTTTGTTTTTTTCTCTTTTGTAGGAGGGTTAAGAAAATTTTACAGAGAATGCTCGTTAAATATTTGTCACTGCACGTCAAACTAACAATCAGTCAATTAATCTGTATGAAATATGCGTCGCTTCATATTATTAAGTTGGTTTATTAATCAATCATTCAATCAATCAGTCAGCAAAACAAACAATCAATATATAATCCGACGAACCAACCCATCGACATAAAGAATATTTGATTTGATAGTATACAAGCAGTTCACTAGCCAAGCAATCAACTATACAACAATTTTTAAAACAACTTTTTAAATTTTAATGGTAACAATTTTATAAAGCTATAGGTGAACCTAGTTGTTCAAATATACAATTATCCCGTATTTAAATGTCTCAAATCTAGACTCTCCACTTTCAATTGTCAATTGCAAATATTTGTCTAACATGTATAATAATAATGTACTTCTTACTTTTTCGACATCAGTGAATTCGGTTGTTTAAATACAAAAGAAGTATTTAGATTTTATTCACTTATATAAAAAGAACATTTAGGGTTTTAATTGATGACCTTATTAACATGACGACCTTAAAATCAAGCTCAAACGGTTTAATATTTTTCAGTTTTCAAAATGTTTGATAAGTTGATTATGACGAGGGTTATTAAATGTATAGAAATACATTACGACAGTAGTTGTTATATAACCCGAATATGTAGTGAACGAAATATTTAGACAGAATAATTAAAGCTATAATAATTAATTCAAAATAAAAATACATTGTCCCCATATGTGTTATACGGTAGTGAATTTATCAATCAAGTAAACAAAAACATGTTTCTCCATTTGTAGGGGAGGAATAAACGTATATATGATAGTTTACAGACGATTTAAAAATAAAATCATTTAATAATCATATGACTCTGTAATTAGGATCTCTGCAGATAATAACTTGAATATACGTGCATGGATATCTATGATATTTTATTACAAGGTATTGATACCACAAAAGGAATGGATAAGATTTATTTGAGGTGTTATTTTCCAAACTATTTAGTTATAAGGGTTTAAAAAGAGGTAAATATTAGCTCTTTTCTTATTACTAGGCAATAACTTGTGCATAAGTGTATGAGTCTCTGTGAAATTGTACCTCAAAAACATGTACATCATGTCTACTTTCCAAATAAACTTATCAAAACATGCGTTGGTCTTTTGTCTGTGCATCTACCACCAAATATACCCTTAAAAATACAAGCAACCTAGAACTGCCTTTCTTACGGTTACTGGCTTTGGAAAGATGCATGTATTTTAAGAAATTAAACATTTTTTTAACATTTCAAACGATTTGTTGAGACAACGTTTGTTACTAAACTGATTTTGTGTTTCGATATCTGTAAGAAAAATTAAAATTGTCGAAATTTTTAGGGGTTTAAAGGGATAAAAGATACTTCTTACAATCAATAACACAAGAAAATTGATCACATAAGAAGGTCTCATATCAATTTAAAGAGGATTAACGAAAAGGTTATCGAAAGCTGTGTGAAGTTATGACGACTCAAAATTTATACATGTGTATACGTTGAATCAAGAAATCATATCCATGGCTACTCATTTTGAACATATCTTATTATAAATAATAACAATCTTAATAACTCGTGGTTGGGAGCTTGACTCGCAAAATAATTAAAAAGATCTCGATTGTAAAATGTACTTGCTGCTTTAATATTCATCGGTAAACGATGAATCATTACTTATCAACAGTTGATTCTGAGAGTTCTATCACAGTTTGTTATGAAAGATATTTGCCTGGAATAACAACATCGACATATAACAATATGCAATACCATAATGTTAAAGTATGGTATTAGTTTTCTGTTTTGCTTTTTCCAATCATATTGTGTTGTAAAATGATGTCCTTTATGGGTTCTTGATTAGATTAATAAAATTCTTATCTTATCTTCTTATATTATGCAATTTAAAAAGTTTTCAATACAATCAATAAGTCTTTGACCAAAAGACATGTGTAATTATCGTTTTCGATATGAAGTTATAACACATTTCATACTACAAACCGAAGCTGAATTATTATAAGATTTTCCAAAATTATAAATTAAGAAAAACACGTCATTACTTCTTGGTTCGTTCTTATATGCATGTGATCAACATAAAAGCTTCTCATTGGTTAGTCAATTAAGACGAAGTTGTACTACGTCACTGACTACATCTTCAAAAAATCATTTGAATGGTGTTGAATAATCAACAGTCTTTCAAATCAGGTATTTATTATATATAATTTGTTTAGATTCTTTATCAATGTAATCAACGTATTAACTTATATTAGACATGTTATATAAATGTTTATAATCGAAATCTAAGAGTCGAGGGTCGAAGGTCGACAACTGGGACATTGAAATTCGTAATCCTCTTAAACGTAATAATTTCATTATTCACAGAGTTAAACATAATTTTTCACACCTTTACCTTTATCGTTTCGGAAAAAGTATCCTTATATTTGCTGAATAATTTCAATAGAAACATGCATATATTAACAACCTTTCATGAAAATAAACATCCTTGAATCTTCCTTTTCGCTATTCGTTTTCTTTAAGGGAATCTCGAAAATTATGTTTTTGTTGTGAATGCATTTCGTTTTCATTGTACTTAAAATCGAACTTATCTTTTCTTTTGTTATTTGTTTTCTGTGAAAAGTAGAACTCCCCTCTATTTTCTTTTGTTTTTTCTCTTTTGTGGGAGGGTTAAGAAAATTTTACAGAGAATGCTTTTTAAATATTTGTCACTGAACAAGAAAACTAACAATCAGTCAATTAATCTGTATGAAATATGCGTCGCTTCATATTATTAAGTTGGTTTATTAATCAATCATTCAATAAATCAGTCAGCAAAACAAACAATCAATATATATTCCGACGAACCAACCCATCGACATAAAGAGTATTTGATTTGATAGTATACAAGCAGTTCAATTGTTAATATTTGTCTAACATGTATAATAATAATGCACTTCTCACTTTTTCGACCTCAGTGAATTCGGCAGTTTTAAAAACAAAAGAAGTATTTAGTTTTTATTCACTAACATAAAAATAGCATTAAGATTTTAAATGGATGACCGTATAAACATGACGACCTTAAAATCAATCTCAAACGGTTTAATATTTTTCAGTTTTCAAAATGTTTGATAAAGTTGATTGCGACGAGGGGTATTATATGTTTAGAAATACCTTAAGACAGTAGTTATATAACCCGAATAGGTAGTGAGCGAAATATTTAGAAAGGATAATTAAAGCTATAATAATTTATTTAAAATATATGTACATTGTTCACATATGTTTTATACGGTAGTGAATTTATCAATCAAGTAAACAAAAACATGTTTCTCCATTTGTAGAGGAGAAATAAACGTATACATGGTAGTTTACTGACGATTTAAAAGAAAAAATATTTAATAATCATATGACTCTGTGAATAAGTTCTAAAAAAAATGTGTTACTTTAATGTATCCGACAGCCTTTTTTTAGGACACTGAAGCCAAAATCACGCATTTTGATTTAAACCATTGCCTTGTCGTCAGCCTATTCAACTACCGTTTTTTTTAATTATTCAATAAATCAGTCAACAAAGCAAACAATCAATATATATTTCGATTCTAAATCCGACGCTGAAATATATATATATATATGTTGAATTGTTTTTTTTGTGTCCAAAACACGTATGAATTGGCTAATTTGAAGATTTTTGTTCACAATTGGAATTGATTTAAAAACTGATATCAAGCACATCGACAAAATAAAACACGTCTATCTATGGGTTGTATTTAAAGTATTAAATTACAACGGACATAAATTAATTTCAAAACTTGATAAAGTAGAAGTTGATAAATACTTTGATTTAAATTATTCAGGGGGGGGGGAGGGGATATGTTCTGAACCCCAATTGGATACAAAAAAAGTCCAACAGATGATACAAACAAATATAAATCAAGAGTTTCCCCATACATTATAGTATTAAATGTTGAAAAAAAAATTGATTACCAGCATCGAAAAAAAAAACCCGGAATAAAACGTTTCCGCGGAAAAATTTCTGGCTCAGATAAATTAACAAAATAGTACCCCCCCCCCCCTTTTTTTAATTAAAGTGGTTGCTTCTTTATGAAAGCCGTTTTGATGATTTTCAGTAGTTTAAAATAATAAAGATGTCTCGATTAAGCATTAGAAAACGTAGGCTGCAGCAGCGTGCTTACAGGTGAAGAATATATGCTTTAATCGCATAAAGCCAATGCATTAAATCGGTACAGAGATTGAAGGAGAAGAAGGAATGATATATTAGGGATCATTATATATTTCTATCTTTTCTGTTTGTTTCAAATGGTATTTTTTTCTCCAAGGAGTATTTGGCAAAGGGAGGGGGTAATGTTTTTTTTTAGTTTTAAGGGTAATTTAAAGGATCCGAGAAACATGTACTAGACAAACAATACATTTACGTCACACTTTTTTAGTAATGCATTTATGATTGAATCGTTGTTTGAGTAAAGACCAGTGGCAAACATTTCAAGTCGATTCGGAAAGACTTTAATTTTCAAATGAATTATGTGTTCGGCAATGATGCTGCTTTGAGTCTTGATAAGGGCTTAACAAAGCTGCGTTAAGTTTAAAAAAAAAAAAAAAATATATCAAGTTTAGACAAATATTTATGTAAAGAACTTTATTAATAATTGTTATAAATATCAATTTTATTCAAAATAAAAGTATTTTATCAATTGGAACGTAACTATGTTTAGTTTACGTGTGAGTTACACTTACACAACACCGAGTTTATATCAATGTGATCACGGCCTTAGATACAAGTAACAGATTGACAATTTACGAATTAAGTTTTTTGAAATTACAAAGATACAAGTGACAAATTCTCAAATCTCATTACCGTACGTTTCAAATTAAATTGACAATTTACGAAATAGATTTGAAATCTCACAGTAACAAGCTAAAAATTTACAATTTACGAATTAAGAATTGTGACCCCGTTTGCTTTACATTAAAAACTGAAGTGCAGAATACTGGCGATTATCATGATTATAGAGTAAAAGTTAGAAGTAGACATTTGTCGGTTTAGGCTTGAATCTTTTTTATTTATTTGTTGTCCTTTTTCTTGATTTTTTTCGTTTTGTGTGTAACTTTAGGGTACCCAAATTACAATTTTTAACCTATGTTTTGTTTGGTCCAGACAAAAGTTTCCATGTTGTGTGTATTTGGTAGGGATAACTTTATTCACTATACAGTCCAATCAATTTCATTTTGAATCTACAGTGAAACCTGGGTAAACCGAACCCTGATAAAACCGAATTTCAGTTTAAACCGAACAATTTCCAAAGTCCCACAAAATTTCCCTATCAATTAACGTTAATCTTACCCGAAAAAATCGGTCCCTGTCAACACCGAATTCCGAACGCTTTTTGGAGGCTCATTTGGAAATATGTATTCAAAATTACCTACAAAAAACGATCGATAGCAATCAGAGCAAAAAAGTATTTTGCATGATTTAATTGAACAAACACAGGTTGACAGAGTATCCCCGAGGGTATTTGAGGTTTAATGAACTGATGTTGTTATTACAAACTAACTAGTACGTTTGTGTCTATGTATTCAGTCATCAAACGTTTTGTTGTTGTAAAGAAACGTTAAACTGGTAAGCTGCCCCTATCGCTGGTAAAAAACAAGAATGGAAATTCCTTTAAATCAATTGAATGCACTTAACTAAAATATTTACGGCCACAAATGTGTTACTGCAATTCAGTAGCTAAACTGTTTAATTAGATAATAGTTTTAAAGCGTTTCACTGGATTAAGAAGTCGTGCAACACAACAAGGTCAATAACTTTCGAATTATATATCAGAATGCTCTTGTGTTCAGATAATTGAAAATGACGATCTCGATTCAACTATGGAATTCTCATTTGACAGTGACTGAGAATCTGAATTGGTCAGTGAATTATCAGATGAAAAAATAATTATAAAAAGCAAAATCGCTCCACGTCGGTCTTCATTGAACAAATAATATCTTTACACAAAGACGGTTATTGACGGAGTCGCGTGTGATTTATATATAACTGTACGTCTATCTTCATCTACCTAGATTTTTACATTAACATCTAACTCATCATGAAAATAAATAGTCGTCTGTTGTGTCACCTATGTCCCTTTTCCGTAATTGCCAAAATTATTTTGGTGTCGACTTCCGTTTACCTCTTCAATCCGAATACCTGTGAAAACCGAACAAAACGAAAAATCCCGTGGGTATTCGGTTTGTACAGGTTTCACAGTATATTGAATCATAAAACAATGGATTTGAACTGACCTCTAAATGAAAGTCTATTAGGGTCACAAACAAACAAAAATTATCTCGTAATTACGAGAAAACTATCGCGTAATAACGAGAAAATTATCGCGTAATTACGAAATAATTTCGCGTAATTACGAGAAACGATCGCGTAATTACGCAATAATCATTGTTTTAACTCGTCATTACGCGATAATCATCTCGTAATTACGCTATAATTATCTCGTCATTGCTAAATAAAAAAATTCTTATCTCGTAATAATGAGATAGTTTTCTCGAAATTACGAGATAATTATCTTGTAGTTACGAGTTGAATACATATTTTGTGATCCTAAATGGCTTTCGTACTAAACATTCTAAGATTATGTTAGAAGTAAAATCACGAAAAATACTGCACTCCGAGGTAAATTCAAAACGGAAAGTCCCTAATCAAATGGCAAAATCAAATGATAAAACACATGAAACGAATGGACAACAACTGTTATATTCCTGACTTGGTACAGGCATTTAAAAAAATGGTTTTAAAGTGCTAAACCTCTCACTTGTAAGGAAGAGCACGTAAAGTGCATCCATGCTTAAATTAACATCCTTTAAAATTAAATTACATATATTTTGGTTTATTTCTTCAAATAATAAGAAAAATTTGACATTGGTCGATGCTTAATATTCAGTTTTCAAGTAATGGATGCTTGTAACATATTTTATTTGCTAATTTGTAAAAAAGGACTTTTTGTGAACGTTGCATCTTTTGATATAAACTGTGAACGTTTTGTGTATATCTTAATAAGTTTTCCTATGTTGAAAGACGTGTAAAAGGTCAAATCATAAAACACGAATAATTTTGTCTCATAGAAGAATAGGAAGGTTTTCGCAGCTATTTTTGATACGACCGCAAAAACAAATTTGCGTTCGTATATTGCAATTGGTAGCACGTTGTCGTCGTCGTTGTCGTCGTCGTCGTCGTCGTCGTTGTCGTCGGCGTCGTCTGAAGACACTTAGTTTCCGGATAATAACTTTAGTTTAAGGGGTATTGCTAATATATACAGATTGTGCATCTAGTGCTGGGTGGGGTCTCACTTATCAGCGACAAGAAGAATAATATAACGACAAAAGCACCTATTTAACGCTAAGAAATCTCAATATTAATTATATAAATTAAATAAATACAGACACATGCATTAAAGGGTGTTTTTAAATAGCGGTGTTTTTCCGTTACAGTACTTATGTTTCAGGTAGGGCTTGGGGTTGGAGGAGGAGAGGGGGGGCAACTCAAATTTACAAGGTGATAGGACGTGCCTCTGGAATAGGTCATCTTTTTAAGCTTAAAATAAGTGAAAAGTTAAGAAAACTATCAGATATATATGACAAGGGCAATACAGTTCCCATAACTTCTTCGACTGTTTACTTGTTTGGTGTTCCCGCTGTGTTTTTATCAACCATTTTTTCTCTTTTGACACTTAAGTATTCAAAACTTTTACATAAAACCACATGAAACCAAATCAATATGGGAAAATGTTACTTTTTTCCTACGCAATATATGAAAAGGTATATATTTTTAAAATCTAAAACAGGGTGAGGTAACAAAACAGCGGCTCCCCATATCAATTAAATATTGAAGTACAACTCCCCCTCTCTAGACATATGTAGAGGATTGCTAGGATTGACTTTTTTAAAATTCATCTTATTTTTATCTATTTCAGAGGTCCAGATCACCATATCAATAGCATTACAAAACTGGTACATGCTTCTATCTGTATTCTTAAAATTATTTTTATATTCATTATATATCTTATTTGTTTTCTTGTAGTTCTTGTCACTATGACTAGTTTATCATTTTCAAATAGGTCTACATTAAGGTCGAAAGGTCCAAAATTTAACTTCGTTTGATTTAAACAAAAATTGAATTCTGGGGGTTCTTTGATATTCTAAATTCAAACATGTATTTAGATTTTTGATTATGGGCTCAGTTTTCAAGTTGGTCCAAATTGGGGTCCAAAATTTAACTTTGTTTGATTTCAAGAAACATTGAATGTTTGGGGTTCTTTGATATGCTAAATCAAACCATGTATTTATATTTTTAATTTTTGGGCCTTGTTATCAGATTGGTCCACATTAAGGTCAAAAGAAAGGGTCTAAAATTAAACTTTGTAAAAGAGAGGATATTGTATCACAAGGTTTTGATCTCACAAAAGGAGAGGTAAACTTTTTTTAATTTCATCAAACATAAAATACTTGGGATTCTTAGATATGCTGAATCAATCCATGTATTACGATTTTGAATATTGGACCATTGTAGATAAAAGTTCATTAGATCACATTCATTCTGTGTCAGAAGCCTATGCTGTGTCAAATATTTAATCACAATTCAAATTCAGAGCTATAACAAGCTTGAATGTTGTGTCCATAATGGCCCCAATTGTTCAGAGTTCGACCTCTGCGGTCGTATCAGGAGCGCCCTGCGGAATATTTTTTTGTTAAATAGGTGCAATTCGGGTACTGTGATGTTAATTGTCCATTTTTCCTTTTCTTTTAATTTTGTTATCGATTATTTCAAATGATTGAAAAAGTCGATAATGTTACATTCCATTTGTCGATGTGTTTTATAATATAGAGTGATTGCATTACTTGTCAATGGAAATTTCATTAATGTATACCTAAAGAACAATATAATATTATTTACTGATTATAATCCACTACCTGTATTGCTCTAGTTATCGGTTATTTCTTGTGTGAATCTCTTAAATAATAAACACAATTGATAAGCGTTGAATCGTTGAAAAGGTACCACTCATCTGATTTGATTTTAACGAACCAACGCTTATCCATCATATCTACGTCATGTATTCAAGATTGATAACAAAGCTCGATACGCATATTTAGAAAAAAAAATGCTTATGTATCAAATAATTTCAAAATTAGCAAGAAGCAAGAAGCAATATGACCTGTGTTTAGATATAAAGGTCGCATGTACCTAACAAATTGTTGAAAGGAGATCACGTTCTCGTATTTCTACCTTTCCTAGAAACCCTCGAATTAGGAAACTGATAATTTTTACAATCGATCTAAGGAAAGTTTTTTTAAAGACGACAATTTTTTTTTACGGTCGTGTAATTTATGACATGGTCGTGGCCGAAAGACATTTGCATACAATGACTTGAATATACGTGCATGGATCTCTATGATATTGTATCACAAGGTTTTGATCTCACAAAAGGAGAGGTATTATTTGAGGTGTTATTTTTCTAACTATTGAGTTAAAAGGGTTTAAAAAGAGGCAAAAAGTAACCATTTTCGTGTTGCTAGGCACTAACCTGTGCATAAGTGTATGGGTCTCTGTGAAATTGTACCACAAAGTTCTATACCTCAAAAACAAGTTTTGGCTTGAAATTTGGGGTTACGCCTCTAACCGTTTACGAACTAAGGACACAACACAATTGGATTTTTTTTCTAGACAATATATAACTGGAGTATACATCTATTGAATTTTTATGAAATTGTGCCATAAGGTTCCATATCGAAAAATGAAAGATTGGCAATAATTTGAAGGTTATTGTCATAATCATTTAGGAAAATAAGTCCAATACTGTTGTATACATTCATTATCTATTTCTTGACCAATTCTAATGATGTTTAATTAAAAGTCTTAAACTATTGGGTTTTTTTTTAATATGCTGAAACTAATAATGTATGAAGATTTAGGATGTTGGGCTTGTGCAAAATTTGTCCTTAATAAGGTTCAATTTCTTCAAAAATTAGCGAAAGTTTCAAGAAGAAATCTTCAATTGCACAGTATTGCGGAATAGATTTTTTTAGATCTTTGACCAAATTTATTTTGTGTCAGATACCAATATTATGTCAAAAATTTAATCACAATACAAATTCAGACAGTATCAAGCTTGAATATAGTGTCCGAATTTGCCCGAACTGTTCAAGGTTCGACCTTTGCGGTCGTATCAGGCTGTACTTAGCGAAGCATTTTATGTCAGTTGAATGACCGCTTTTATTCTGTGTTGGATACAATTGGTGTGTTTTTGAAATTTTAAACCACAATCTAAGCTTGACTGTCGTGTTAATACTTTCCCAAATGTTCAGGGTTCGACCCGTGCGGGTATACTAAGCAGCGCCCGCAGAATATCTAATTTACAAGTGTAAATGGGGTGTTTTTCAATAACACAATCTGGTATGTCAATATAAATTCCACCGCAACAGTACATTAGCATGTCTTCATATTAAAAATACAAATCCAACTGACATTTGCTGTATGTGTTAATTTCTGAAAATAAAAAAAGTAAGCACGCCAATGACTGCCATATTCAAATAATGGAGAGCAGAATACAGTTTAAATGGTCAGAGTTCAATTTTTTCATGTGTTATCGCTCTATATATTCCAAATACTAGATAGTTACACTGTTCGCATTATTATATTCAACTCACTCATAACTACGATTTTAACACTTTTCATAAGTTAAACAATTGTTGTCAAAAAATAAATTGCGTTAATTGACTATAGAATATGATTGGTATATGTAAATTGTCTTTATTTTAGAGTTTCGTTAGATGATAGAATTGAAAATAGCAGCATTTTATACCATTATGAAAGTAACACTCCTGAGTTTTCTTTTGATGCACAGAACATCCGCAGTCGGTAAGATAATATAAGGCAAGCATTAACTGTAAAAGAGGACGAAGACCTTATGGAATTATTGTTTTAATTCGAACATACTTTAACTTCAAAATCTGTAAAAAAAAAAAGAAACGGAAATACCGATGTTGGTCCTGTTGTTAGGGATTTTAGTACTGACGTCATTTAAGTCACGACGTCATTTTTATCGCTTTATCAGGTAACGTTTCTATACGACCGCAAACAAACTTTTGGGATCGTATAATGGTATCATGCCGTCGACATCGTCGTCGTTTACGTCGCCGTCGTCCGAATTGGTTTCCGGATAATAAATTTAGTTTTGTAAAAGTCTCATGACAAAACAGACAGGAAGTAAGAAAGAATCTTTCTGCGCAAATGCTGGTAAATAAAAAAAAGGTTAGCAAATAAAAAACTTAACAATATTGAGTTCAATAGTAGATCGATTTTTTTATATTGACTTTTCTACTGTAATTGGGGTCTAATTTAGAAACCTATCTCAGACTTGTTTGTAATAGAACATGCATTGCATACTTCATTCTTTAATTGTCATGTCACTTGAAACACAAATATGTTCAGGCAGCTTATAACTACTGTTTTACATGTAATGATGTTCGTAAAGTATGATTGAAAAATTCATGATAGTCTTTGCCAATTAATTGATAGAATCGTATAGACGTGTGTCAATTAAGATATTTGCAAAGATACTTAGATATGTACATTTTGAAACTTATAGTCCCAACATTTAATTCTTTCAATTTGCAGTGCAATGGCAAGTAAAAGAAAATACAATAGTTTTAGGACAGCCGCTCAATTTAGAATGTACGACGTCCACCGAAAACAAGCATAATGTAAGTAGGCGGTGGACCGGAGGACTAGGAAATAGACTACTTTGTTTTAATGGAGTATCAACGAACCCCGAAAAATATAAAGAATACGAAGAATCTGCTAGCAAATATACTCTGCGGATTAAAGAAACAACGGAGGATGATTTAGCGTTCCCTTATTCATGTAGATTTGGAATTCAATCAGATGAGAAGATATTGTCTATTACAAAAGACAACTTTCAGTGTAAGTGTTTTGTACCACGCAATGAAACATGATCTAGTAGTTCATTTAAAAAGTAAAAATATACAATGTAGTAATCTTAATTAAATTTTATATCAAATAAGATGATACGTGATACCATAATTCAAATTCCTTAAATACGAATAAAAACAAAGTAAATAATGAATATTTCTGCCTGCTGTCAGCATTTTGATACATTTACCAAGTGCTCAATGAATTTATTGATCAATTCTTTGTTTGTAGATTTACCAGACAAAAACACAACTACGATAGAATATGGCTTTAACAAGGACAATTACACATTACATCTTCAGTTAATGAAAGTATTCCCAGAGCCAGTTTGTGGCATACACATTGGGGTAACTATATATATATATATATATACAACTCGTCTAAACATCAACCCAACAATGTTAGATCTGTACATTTGCTTTCGCAAATTTTTGGTTCTTCCCTCGAAGAACCAAAAATTTGCGAAAGCAAATGTACAGATCTAACATTGTTGGGTTGATGTTTAGACGAGTTGTATATACATTATGTACACAGCCATGTATCACCATCATTGATGGCGATCCGATGGATACATCTGTTGTAGGGTTGTCACTGACTCAGACGTACTTATATATATATATATATATATATAACTGTGTCTTTAAATGATGTAATTCACGTGTTTTATGTATGTCATAATTATATAATACTCCTTTTGAAATATAATTTCAACTAATTTCGGTTGCCGAAGAAGGTTTAAATATAGTATAAAATACACAAAAACTATTGTGTAAAGAGTTATTCCCCTTGGAAATATTAAATACATGGAAAGTTGCACCGTTAGAACACGCATTTGTTGGTTCTTGCCAGATACTTATAAAACTTATATTATAGGTTTCAGATAGGTTCAAAAATAAGTGCCATTCAATTATTTTTAAAAGAGTTATGCTACTTCAAAATATTTATTATATCGCAAATTGCCTTTCGAGTGCTCACATTTGTACAATCCTAGCCTGAATTTTATAGAAAATATATTGCAGGTTTATTTCATCAATGTCTTGAATGAGTTCCGTAATCTGTGCCACTTATCTATTTTAAAAGAGCTATGCCCTTTGAAATATGAATCATTTGAAAAAAGTGCATCAATAGTGCTCTCATATGTAAAATGCTAGCCAGGAGTTGATGCAATCATAGGTTTATATTAGGGATGTCAACGAGTACTCGAGTACTCGAGTATCGATCGGTAGTACCGAGTATCGATTACCAAAATGATACTCGACTAATCGGTTTCATGTTAGAATGTAGTTACTTGGAAGTTATATATTAATTAAAATTATTAAAAATTAAAATAAAATTCGAATGTTTGCGTTTGACTGTCATTTAGAATTAGGTACATGCTACATACATGAGTAAGAGCATTTTTACAAGGCTTTAAAAGCCAATCTCAGTCATTCCCCATCCTCTGTGCCATCATAGCATATATTTCATCAGCAGGACTGTTTTATGTGGACGTTTCGTCCCCGAGGGTATCACCAGCCCAGTAGTCAACACTTCGGTGTTGACATGAATATCGATAACGTGGTCATTTTTATAAATTTCCTGTTTACAAAACTTTTAATTTTTCGAAAAACTAAGGATTTTCTTATCCCAGGCACAGATTACCTTAGCTGTAGTTGGCACAACTTTTTGGAATTTTGGATCCCCAATGTTCTTCAATTTCGTACTTGTTTGGCTTTATAAATATTTTGATATGAGTGTCACTGATGAGTCTTATGTGGACGAAACGCGCGTCTGGTGTACTAAATTATAATCCTAGTACTTTTGATAACTATTTACACCACTGGGTCGATGCCACTGCTGGTGGACATTTCGTCCCCGAGGGTATCACCAGCCCAGTAGTCAACACTTCGATGTTGACATGAATATCAATAACGTGGTCATTTTTATAAATTTCCTGTTTACAAAACTTTGAATTTTTCGAAAAACTAAGGATTTTCTTATCCCAGGCATAGATTACCGTAGCCGTATTTGGCACAACTTTTGGGAATTTTGGATCCCCAATGCTCTTCAATTTCGTACTTGTTTGGCTTTATAAATATGTGATATGAGCGTCACTGATGAGTCTTATGTAGACGAAACGCGCGTCTGGCGTACTAAATTATAATCCTGGTACTTTTTATAACTATTTATAATTAGTTACTTAATACATTTGAGAAATCTCAACGTCCAAGAAAAAGATAACAGGATAATATTTTTAGATAAGAACAAATTTGTTAAACCCTGTATCGACCATCATGATTAATATGATTAATTGCATCAGTAAGTTCTAATCATCAACCCTTTGTTTGTCATTAGGTGTGTTTTTTTTACTGTTCCAAAATATTGTTGTTTCAGTAATAATTTTTGTATAGATATTTATTCATTACTTGATTAGGTTATTACCAGTTTACATAATTAGTACATGTATGTAGTAAATACAAATGAGCTTATAATTATGGCATAACATTCCTTGGACTATTATCTAGTCCTAGGTGATAATATTGAGGGTTTTACGATACCAAAACAACGACCGGCAAGACCACAAGACATAAAATGGGTAAACTTTTGTGTTTCCATTTTGTAAATAATTTACTGAGCGAGAACTCGAGTATCGCTCGGTAAATCAACCGAGTAATCGATTAGAAAATCTTCACCGAGTTGACATCCCCAGTTTATATCATCAATGTCAGACACATTCGAAAATAAGCGCTAATCAGATAATTTGAAGGATTAATGACCCTTTGAAATATTAATTGTCCTCTCAACAACGCGTTGCAGGGGACATGGATATACAGGGCGTCCGTCGGTCAGGTCTTGATAGCGCTCTCACGTATACGATTGTTGCAAAATTGTGAAGCTTATATCATAAGTATATACCAGTATGTTTCGGACGAGTTCGAAAATCAGTGATGATCAACTATTTTTTAAAGAGAGCCCTTGGAAATATTTATTATATGGAAAATTACACCGTTAGCGCTCTCATTTGTACAAATCTTGTCAGATTTTTATAAAACTTATAATTTGGATTTTTATCAGCAATTTATCACACGTTCAAAAATCAGTGCTTATCAGTTATTTGTTAGTACTCTACTGACGAATTCGAAGTGGACTTTTAGTTTTTTCTCCATCCGTCAGTTTGTCTGTGTGTCCATCCGTTAGTCCGGCAATTAAGTTTTCCACACTTTATTTCTTCTTACTTGGAGATGTTGATTTGATATTTGGTTTATTGTTTTATCAACAGTTCAAAGTCAAATTTTTTTACCGTCATACGAATCTGTGCAGAGTTACATGTAAATGAATTAACTGTATGTTCCCTGAACTTAGAAAATTCACTTAACCATTCGTTTGTACTGTTTAGTCAGGCTTAAATATATTGATTTGATGATTGATATATAGTTTTACCTGACAAGTTCCAGATCAAAAATCGAATTTTGGTCTGCATGGTTTTGTGATTATGTGCAGAGTTGTGGTCCTTGGACTTAAAAACATTAACCAAAATAATCAATCTGCCTCACCTTTTATTCGTCATGCTAGGAGATACTAATTTAATAGTTTGTAAACAATCCAATCACGACAAGTGACATATCAAGCTCGAATTTGGTTCCGGTCTGATGATGTTGTGCAGTTTTGATTGAATTAACTGAAATATTCCATTTTCCACATTATTTATTATTATCATGATTGAAAAATAACGACTTGATATTTGTTGTATAGTTTACACTATGACAAGTTTTTTGTTTCAGTAATATGTGACCTGTAGGAATGGTAGTGGACTATGTTTTGCCTTGCAATACTCACATAGTGATATTTTAAGGAGTTATGCCTCTTGGGCATTGCCTTCTGAGCGTTCTAATATGTACATTTCCTGGCAGATGTTTATGAAATATATATGTTAAGATCATATTATCAATGTACAATGATCAGTGCTGATCATTTATTTATGAAAGAGCTTTGAAATACTTGATTATATAGAAAATTTCATTACTCTCTTGTGTTCAATTCTTGCCATAATTTAATGAAACTCGGATCATTGGTTCATACCAGCAATTTCCTTGACCTTTTCCAAAAAAGGACAGGTCAACTATTTTGAACGAGTTATGCCCATTGGAAATATAAATCATAATGGAAATTACATTGCTTTTGCTCGTGAGCCTTCAATTCTTTGTATTGATATTATTTAAAAGTTTTCAAGGACAAAAACAAATTGATTGTCTTAGTTTTTGCCCCTATACCTTGGATATACCAAACTAAAAGCTCTCAAGAGCCTGTGTCGCTCACCTGTATATACTGTGGTTTTAGAAATCATTTAAAATAAAGTTAAAATTATAATACATAGTATTGTATACCCCAATAATCATGATAATGATTGAGACCAAGTTTGCATAGTTTAATTTGGCAAAGTAGTTAAAATTAGAAGCAGGTCACCCCAGTGTAGTCTTATAATAGTAACTGAAGACCACTATCAATATTTTATATAGTGTTCAAGTTGTGACCATTTGAAATTTTTTTTTAACAATTTTCCCACTAACTTCTATAGTAAACCCCTATGCTCTATGTGTAGCTATAGCGGCCATTTTTGTTAGATGTCAGGGTCATTGGATACAATTGTCAATCAAAAACCCTACTGAAAATGGTGGTTAAGTGTTGGTCTATTAGATTCAGTGGAGAAGATTTCTGTAAAAGATAACATGAATTTACAAAACATTGTTTAAAAATTGACCATAAAGGGCAATAACTCTTTAAGGGGTCAATTGATCATTTTGATTAGGAGACTATTTTGTAGATCTTACTTTACTGAACATTATTGTTGTTTGCAGTTTATCTCTATCTATAATAATATTCAAGATAAGAACCAAAATCTGCAAAATTTCCTTTAAATTACCAATTCCGGGTCAGCAACCCAACAAAAAATGTCTGATTCGTCTAAAATTTTCAGGGCAGATAGATCTAAACCTGATGGTTATTTTTCTCTCTTCAGATCTTTCAGATATATAAGCCAAAAACTTCATTTTACAATATGTTCTATTTCTAACAATGTCGGTTATGTTGGTAGTAAATCAGGGTCATAGGACACATTTTTTAATCTCAATACTCTTATGATGATTGTGGCCACGTTTGGTTGAATTTGTCAATACAGTTTTAGAGGAAAAAATGTTAGGAAAAAGATGACAAAAACTTAGGGAAAATTGTTAAAAATTGACTATAAAGGGCAATTACTCCTAAAGGGGTCAATTGACAATTTTGAGCATGTTGACCTATTTTGTACATTTTACTTTTGCCTAACATCATTGCTTACATTTTATCTCTATCTATAATAATATTCAAGATAATAACCATAATAACCAAAAAAAAAATAACCTCTAAATTCAGGGGCAAGAAACCCAACAACAGGTTGTCTGATTTGTCTGAAAATTCTAGGACAGATTGATCTTAACCTGATAAATAATTTTACCACGAATCAAATTTATAGTTTTAGATATATAAGCCAAATCTGCATTTCACCCTTATGTTCTATTTTTAGCCCTGACGGCCATGTTGAATGGCAAGCGGGGTCGTGGGACACAAATTTGTAAACTAGAAACACCAATGATGATATGCAGCCAAGTTTGGTTAAATTTGGCCAAGTACGACGACAACAGACGACGACGACGACTAATAAGCAAACATTATATTATAATGCTATTAACTGGCTGTTTCTGTATTGTCCCTGTTATAGATTCGAGTTTAGCTGTATTGGACCCGAGACTCGAAGAGTCGAGGTTCAATTCAGCTGATCGAGAATCTATAACAGGACCAATACAGAAACAGTCAGTTATAAAACTTGTATGATATGATTTTAATTCTTTAAATCAGTATAAAGTAAGAAACTTACCGTGAAAAAGATACAGAATTATATATCTGAAATTGTCTTTTCACATTCATGGACTTTTGTCAACATTATCAGATGTAATTTCTGATTTCTTGTCAAAGTACATAATATTATGTTATTACAATTCATTTTATCCAACAAATAAATATACAGAAGCTGGGAAGAACTATTTCAACTGTTGGTTCTTCTGCCCTCTGATGATTGATGATTAATCAACGTCACTGAAACAGTGTCAATAATCGAAAGTCGTACTCGAAAAAGCTGTGAAATTGTCCGTTTCATGACGTCAAGACGTTACAAAACACTGAACAACATTTAAACTTTTTATTTTATGGTTCGAGGTTTAAAATAATGTAATACAAATGCTTTTTATGCATAACGATACGTCCAAAAATAAGTGAGGTGTAAGAAAATTGAAACCGGAACTTCCCGTATAAGACAATGTGTCAATGCGGCTTTTTTTACTTTTGCCCTGTCCGAAAAGCAGTTTTAACTCTTGATTTATATCGACAGGGCAACGTCATCAGTACAGCACATGCTATGTCGTTAATATTAAAATGTAGGTAATAACCTTTCAGCTTGATATTATTTTAATAATTTCATTGTATGTATCTGTATATTTATCATGTTTTTATTTAGGGCACACTGAGAAATCTTACAAGTGTCAAAGTATCAAAAGGACGAATATTCTATCACATATCATATCATCTTGAGTCAAGGGAATCGCTACATGAATGTGGGAGTCAGTTAAAGATAGAATGCACCATTGGTAAAACACTGCATACTTTGGACTTTCCACACGACAATATCTGCACAGGTGGGTCTGAAATATAAATCACTAAAAGCTGACACAAAATGCAAAAATACTCTCAAACACTAACAATTGATGTTCGAACAGTTTTATTATTCGAACTTCTAAACTGCTGGGTTTTCTGGATATTTTCCATGACCCTAATGATTTGGGCTGCGGAGTGATAAAAGTACAATGCATTACACATTTAAAATTTCTCGTAATAAACTCATTGTGTCTATCAAAAATGTATATCAATCGGTAAATGTTAAGTTAAGAGATTTTTTGTAAATTTATTTTAGGTGTAGACATATTAGATGAAACCATACCAACTATATCATTCATAGCCATCACAGTTTCAGTGCTATCTGTTGTTGTTATAAGTGTTATTGTAGTATATATCATTTACAAAACATCGCTACAGAATAGTGGTACGTATATTATGTAATTGTGATTTCATCAAACATTAGTCAAACAAAAAGAGGATGAAAAGTATTGTTAAAATGAAACGTTCTGAAGCTCTTCTGTAGGCGTCAATAGTTATCAAAGGTACTCGGCTTTTAATTTAATACACCAGACGCGAGTTTCGTATACATTAGACTAATCAGTGACGCTCAGATCAAAATATTTATTAAGCCAAGCAAGTACAAAGTTGAAGAGCATTGAGGACACAAATTCCAAAAAGTTGTGCCAAATATGGTTATTAGCCAGGGATAATACATTTCTTGGCATTTCGAAAAAATCATACTTTTGTAAGCAGGAGTATGTCCGGTAAGGACCGATTTTGGCCTCAAATTTCAGGTTCATCTGACGAAAGGTTTTGACCACTTTTTAAACACTTAAGTGTCTATTTCATTTGAATCAAATAGTTATGTGAAAGATTTTAATTGATTTAGTCATTAAAAACTGTCCGATTTAAGCTCAAATATGAAAAATCTACCAAATATGCCGAATAATGTCACTTTTCAGATGTTTTTTTTTTGTCAAAAATGAAAGTGGCCGCATCCGTGTTCATCCTCAACCTTTATATATGTTATGTATTATCATAAAATACAATTTACATTTCAATATAAGGATGAACACGAATGCGGCTACTTTCGTTTTACACGAAAACCGTCTAAAATTTAACTAAAATGCTAGAATTGTGAAGATTTCAGTAATGTGGCATGGCATCCGATATATGTGCATTGTGTTGTCAAAAACAGCCCATATTTATAATGCAGAAGCATTCTTCTGTGTAATAAATAACTGAAAGTTTACATTTTTACAATTTTGTAAAACTGCTATATTTTGGGGCCGAAAAGGGGTCTTACTGGACCTACTCCTTCATAAAAATACCATGTCTTCAAACCAACAAATAAATCACAAAACAGCAACAGCAAAATAATGTTTAGACATGTTACATATGTAGGAAGAGAACTAATGACGAAGAGTTTGAATAATACAGACATAAAACATATTGCTGGGTTAAACAATTTTGTTTGTCCAATTTGTTATCTACCTTTTTGTAATGTAAATCATTATAGTATAGTACATTTGGTGCTCGCTGCGTATACGACGAAAAAAATATTTACATCTAATAAAAATGCTGTATATATCAAAATTCCTTTTAACACATTTTTCTTGTATGTCTTTGTGCTGTATTCATTTTGATCGTTCTTTATATCTTTCCCCCATTTTGTTTTAAATATCTAAAGATTATTTCTAGCATTTTTTGTCACTTTTTTGGTATTTTGAATATAATATAGATGTAACATTTCTTTTTTAAACTGACAGTACTAAACCGTTATTCTTCCTAAGAGTTATGTCTTGTTCGCACTGCTCATACGGTACAATTATAGATCACAATTAGTCTGGATGTGGAAAACAACGGAAGTGATTAAAAAACTCCATATGTGATTTATGTATATATATATATATATAATATATATGAATAATTTGTCTAAACAGCAGCCAAACAATGTTAGATCTGTAAATTTGCGGAAGCAAATTTTTTTGTTCTTCCCTGGCCGGGATTCGAACTCATGCTACTGAGATATCGTTGCACCAAATCGCCTTGCACTATGCCCGACACGCTAGACCACTCGACCACATAGGCTCTATAAAAATAGAGCTTACGGTGGCCAGGTGTTACCTTTCCTCCACAGTTTTTATCTAGCGTCGTAACACAGTACATGATGTATAAAGCATGAAGATAGAATTGTTACAGATCAGCTGAATTATCTATTGTAAAGATCCTACAAATTAATGTAAGATGCAGTCACATAAATAATTATATTATAAGTACATCTGAACCAGTGACGACTCTTCAACAGATTTTATCCATCGGATCACCAGAAGTGATGGTGAAACAAGGCTGAAAATACATTCTTTATATAGAATTCCTCTAAACAACAGCCAAACAATGTAAGATCTGTAAATTTGCGGAAGCAAATTTGTTGTTCTTCCCTGGCCGGGATTCGAACTCATGCTACTGAGATATCGTAGCACCAAATCGACTTGCACTATGCCCGACGCGCTAGACCGCTCGACCACCTAGGCTCTATAAAAGTAGAGCTTTCGGTGGCCGGGTATTACCTTTCCTCGTCATTTTTTATCTAGCGTCGTAACACAGTACATGATATATAAGGCATGAAGATGTTATTTTTACAGATCAGCCAAATTATCTATATGTTGCATTTCTGTAAATATTGACAATGCAATTTCCCATAGGAACTCCGTCTACGGCTAAAACTGTACCACTTTTACTATGAAGTTTTGAAAATAATCTTATCCTAGAATTGAAAGTTCATATGCACTACAATTTTTTTCAACAAAGGTCAAAATATAGGGTTGTACGGTAATATTTTCAACTTTTATATAACCTGAACTTGTCAGAGTTTAAACTAACACTAATTTTCATAACTACCCCTACCTTGAATGAAGGGTTACCACAGATTTCAATGTAAACAATATCAAATGTATATTTGCTGGTAACATTACCTAGTTATTTCTCTATGATATATAACACAGAGAGCACAACTGGGAACCAGTATGTAAACAAAATTAATTTTCTATGTATATTCAAGATCTCCCCAAAAGAGGCGTGGTTTGATAAACAGCTGTTTTTACAAAGTACCACCTATGACGGCGTGCACAAAGTTGACGGCAACTGTAAAATGCGCTTTTTAAATAGTTCTATACAACCGTGTTTAAAATAGTTTTGTATAAAAATAAGAATAAGAAATTTCTTATGATAAAATAATAAATGCATGCCATTAAAATGCACATTAAAAGTAAGGTAAATTAAAATTTAATCTATAAAGCATGAAACGGACATATAGAAAACGGCAAAAATACGGTGTAACTTGTAACATTAAATAAGCATAAATTAGAGTTTTTGACCTAAAACTTATACAAATGCAACATATTTTCCTGCATTTTCGTATTACAGAATTGTTCGGATTCGGACTCGGGCATCACATGAAATTCATCGCAAAAAAATCAAAAACGATCATGGTAGATAAGTTTGGAATTATCTTCGTTATGTGTAAGAAGTAGTAATTTAGAAGGACTAATAATCGAAATGGAAGAATCGGCAAGAAAAAATATGTAATTGCAATCTTTTTATTTCAAAATGACTTGGTATTCAAAATGTGCATAACCAGTTGTTTAAGATAATCTGCAAAATATGAATGATTTGATAGTCTCGACTTTACACTTGAATTTTTTTAATGTCCAGCTATTATGTTACAATCTAAAGAAATGACGTTTTAACGCTATTTTCTGAAAAGGGTTTACGACATAGTCGCTAATCATTTCCATTGCACTGCTCTTTGCATATATTTATTTATATTTCCAGAATGTGCATTTGCTGCACTTTTTTGTTCGAAAGAAAAAAGAAATATGTTGAACGTAAATATTTAAAGTTATATGATAAACTAAGTGTCCAGTGTTTTTGTTACGCGCTTGTTTTCTGGGGGAAAATGCGGACGTCGTAAATGGTTTTAGTAATTTGAAGACGTTACGTTTGTGGACTCAGCTTTGTGCACGCCGTCTTATACAAACATGTATTCAAATAGAAAACTCTCTAAAATCAGTTTTTCTTACATTAATACTCATATAGCAGAATTATAGCCTTAAAGAAATCATTGTGTATACTCTTAAGGTATTTTTTTACTATACATTTTATACCCCCTCCCTTATTTAAATTTTTAATAGAATTTGAAAACAAGACTTTAATTATTGCCAGCTTACCCTATTTACATATTTTCTGATATAAAATGTCTAGAACCTGTTTAAAACTGTTGATAACATATTGAAAGCATATCAGAATACTATAAATGTTATGTTTAGCAGTCAACCATTACTATAATCAAGATTATATAAAGTATCCAATCCTGCCTCTGTCTCCAGTCTACATCTTACTGTATGCCTATTTGTCAATTAAAGAACACATTCTCTGCCTCAAATGGTCAATTGAGAATGCTTGTCACAACAGTATCATCTGTAACCATATATCTGACACAATTTAGCTAATAAATAAACTAGAAATCTTCAAACAAAGCCATATTTGCAATAGCTGTATGTTTGCAGATACCAATCTGAGATATAAATTCACTTAAAATTTTATAGAGATGACTGCTCACATCTGATTTTTGCATAACTTCCATGCATCGTTATTGTTTTCTATATCAAGAACTTTAAAATCATAAAATCATAGCATTTATAAGTTGAAGCATTTTTTTATGTTTTTTGCCCCTTGAGCCTCAAATTATCTAAATTATTCTGCTGTTTTTAGCAATTTTGAATATTTAGTACATGTTCAGGATACAACACACTATTGTAAGTTTTGTTGAGATATTTTTGTATGCCATGGTGACAAAAAGCAGATTTAGGTGTTACAGCTTACTTTTGGGTTATCGACAGGACACAAACACCTCAAATAAAGCTTTCGGTGGCCGGGTGTTACTTTTCCACGTCAGTTTTAATCTGGCGTCGACCTACAGTACATCTATATAATACTAAAATTACGAGATCAAATTTGTCAGCCGTCATCACGTAAAAACGACGAATCAAAGAATTAAACTTTATATATAACTAATATAGTACGAAGGTGTAGATTAAAAATTACACCACTGCAGGCCCTTTTGTTTTCCACGTAATTAATATTGCCAATAATTAAGAAGTTTCGGGTCGAGTCCAATACCGATACCAATAGTATATTCACCTGTTACCTATTACCTTATCTGTACGTTCTGCATCTGACAGGCGCACCAACAAACGGTGTATTCAGGATTACACGGGTCATAATCACAGGGTTGACACTACTAAATTGTCGAATTGTTACCTATTGTAGTATTTTAATCAGTAAGACTTTCTAAGATAAACAATACGAATACTAAAAATCTGGACTAAAAATAAGGCGTATAGGTACAGTTTTCAATTTGTTAGCGGGCATGACGTAAAACAGCGAATCAAAGAATTCAACTTTATTTATAACTAATATAGGATAATGCTGTTGATTAAAAAATACTCCATTCCAGGACCTTTTGTTTTCCAAATAATTAATATTACCAATAATTGATAGGTTCCAGTTCGACGGGTTCAAACAGAGAGATTTGAAAGCAGAGAAAACTGTGTATCTTATAATCGGCATGACTTTATCAGATGACAATACTAATACTAAAATAATGCTTGCGTATAGTTATATACTTTAATTCAGTCACGGACCCGCGATATTACGGGTGTGTTCTAGTGATATTTAAGGCATGAAGATGTTTTTTACAGATCAGCTAAATTATCTATAGTAAAGGATCCTACAAATTAATGCAGATAAGGTCACAGAAATAATTATATTTATAAGTACGTCTGAACCAGTGACAACTCTACAACATATTTATCCATCTGATCACTAGCAGTGATGGAGATACATGACTGTGTACATTCTGTCATTACAACTCGTCTTAACATTAGCCAAACAATGATCTGTAAATTTGCTTTTGAAAATTTTTGGTTCTTCGATCGCCGGGATTCGAACCCATACTACTGAGATATCGTGACACCACACGACCCCCTTTACCATTCCACGTCAGTTTTAATCTAACGTCAAACTACAGTACATGATATATAAGGCATGAAGAGCCCTTGTCAGTCTGTACATATACCTCCGTCCGTTTGTCCCGAAACTGGTTTCTTTTCTATAACTTTAGTTTGCCTTAACCAAATGGTATGACGAAAATGACAAAACATGTACTACCACCAATGTTAACACAGATCAAGTACCAATTTGGATAGCGTCACTGTTACCGTTGTTGAGCCATGTTCCTTTATAAGGCGTATGCAAGCGGCGGCATTATATGTGTCCTATGCATGAACACATTCCGCATGCATGTCACCAAATATGTTCATTTTGAGTCGAAAGACGTAAAATAATAATATGAACCATACTTTTTATGCCCCAATCGTAGCAGAGGGGGCATTCAGTTTTACCCTTGTCCGTCTGTTCGTACGTACGTACGTCCGTAAGTTGATTTCCGTTCTCTAATTTTAGTTTATCTCAACCAAATGTTCTGAAACTTATACAAAATGCTTATTACCACAAAACGCAGATCAAATTTGATGATTTGGTGGCATCACTTTAACCGTTCTAGAGTTATGGCTCTTTACAAATTGAAACATTGCTGACATTTTCGTTTCCGTTCTCTAACTTAAGTTAGCCCCACCCAAATGTTATGAAACTATAAAACATATACACAATGCTGATTACAACAAATCACAGATCAAGTGTGAATTTTAGTGGTCACTTTAACCGTTCTAGATTTATGCCCCTTTACAAATTGAAATATTGCAGCATTTTTCGGTTCCGTTCTCTAATTTAAGTTTGCCTCTACTAAATCATGTAAATGTTATGAATGCATACTGCTTATTACCACAAAACTATCAAGTACAAATTTGGGCAGCGTCAATTTTACAATTCTTCAGTTATATGACTTTATTAATATATATGATATGCAAGCATCATCTGCGTCCCATGGACACATTCCCCATTTATTTCAGATTTTAATCTATATTTTAATTTTTTTAGTGTAAAGTTGTGAAAAGAAATTCATATTGTGTACATTATGAGCAAATGGAAACCTATATTGATGATATTTATGTATATCATTTTTACAGGATAAGCGCGGAAACTATTTATAGCGCTGTAAAGACCTACAACAAAAATACACCGGAACCTTCAGTGTTATTTTTAAAATATATGAACCATTATAATTTCAGGAAATGAATATACACCGGAAGAGACTATGAATCTGTCAGTACTTATTAGTTGACACATATCAAGTTTCCAAGTTTCCTGCCATTAGATCTTCGACCTTGTCGTGGTTGGTAGGCTTTTTTACAAACAGGAGATCACCTTTAGACTTTAGACAGGAAGTTATCAAGACATCATGTGAAACGAATGTTTATAAAAACATATTAAATGTATTACTCCATGGATATCAATGTAAAACTTATGATAGAGACTTTTTTGAAAGATTAGCATATCTATTATTTAGTTCATTGTTTTGTACAGTTTTTTTTCTTCTTGTGTCCTTCTAATACACTACTGTCCAATGTTTTTTGGAATAGTTGGGCACTAAGTATCATTTACAACACCGTCACGTTCTGTATTGGAAAATTCCCAAGTCAGGAGCATTTTATTGAGTATATGTTGTTTGTTGATGTTTATTGTTTTGTAAATAAATCAGGCTTTTAGTTTTATTGTATTACTTTGTTTGATTCCTAGCTTGTGAAATTATTTTTTTTATTTGGAGTCTGTCTTCAAATCGTCCCACTTTAAAAAATTATATTTTTTTTATATGCTACTGTGGATTCATTAATATTCGTTGAATTTCGTGAGTACAGGGAACAACGAATTTAAATGTTCAACGAAATGCAAATTTTCTAAAGGAATACATGTGAACTTTGTCAAAACCACGAAATTTAAATATCTATAAATATGCAAGTTTTCCTCTATCAACGAAAATTGGTACCCATGAAAATAAATGAATCCACTGTATATCATGTATATCTAAACGTGTATTCAGATTTTAAAATTGGTCCAAATTGGGTTCCAAAACTAAGCATTATTTGATTTCAACAACAATATAATTATTATATGTCACTTGATGTGCAAAATCTAACCGTGTTTTAAATTTTTATTTTGGTTTCTTTTTTTTGAAATTGTCCTAATAGGCGAGTGACTTATTTCAAAAAGACGCTTAGTTAACGACTTTAATGCACCCAACTAACACACGGCTGTATTATATATCATTCGAAAGCTAATAATCTGTACTTTCTGTTTTGGCCGGTCGTAAATAAATCGTACGGTGCATTTTCTGTTAAATCAAGGTCAAAGGTCATGATTAAACATTCCAATTTTTGCGATTACTAAACAAAAAGTCATTTTCTAATTTTTGTACCATAAAATTTTCCAAAAGATCCTATGAACTTTATGGAACATGATACATTATTTCCAAATCAAACAAAAAATTTGAGGTTAGATGCGCAATATTTCCTGAAAATTGAAATTTATCGCAAATCTTAAAAAAAATGAAAAATTGTTTCAAAAGCAAAATATATCTTAGGGAATCGATATTTGTATGCCAAAAAAAAAATAGATGAATGTATATGTTTTAGGTCAGGGAATATTTGTTTTGTATTTTTAGATGCAATTATTAATTATTGTTCATAGAACAGCCTTCTATTGAAGTGTTTGCAGTTGCCCAAAAATCTGCCATCTGCAAATAGCGATCTTTTTGTTATTCTATGTTAAGATAGCACATCGCTTATTGTCAATATAAGGGAGGAGAATGATTTTCCATAATAAAAATAGGGGTATGTAAAGTTCGAAAAGAATATATACGAGCTAATTGAGGTAAAAATGTGTTTTTAGGAAGTCAAACGTATTAACTTTTTGTAATCATGTTTAAATGCAAACATGACTTTGCGCCTAAATCGTAGGTAACATTGAAAAAAGTAACCTTGCTTAAAAACACTTGGTTGTCTAAAGCGAGATGTAAACGAACAAAATATAATGCTACTGCTTCTTATTTAGTCCAAAATCGTGTTAGTAATATTAAGTGTGTTTAGAAGTTTAATCGCTTTAATTATTTGAATAAAAGATGCTTTGAGTATTTTCAACATAAACTTTTAAAATACAAATGCAGGTCATTGTGTATGTAAAACACTATAAGCAGTTGTGAAATAAAAAAAATGAAAAACTTGAATACCCTTCCTGACCTCATACGATCATTCGCTGTTTTAGGCAGTGATCGTTTTCATGGTGTGCTGTATTTTGTGAACGGTTGTTTGTCTCTTAGACTTTAATTTTATTTTGTTCGTGGTTTTAATTAAGTTTATCTGATTCATGGTTTAAGATTTGATTGTCCTTTTGGTATTAATTTACTTTAAAGATATTAACTTGCAGTAATGAAAATCGGCCAAAAAATCGCCTCAAAGTAAAACGAAGAAGAATAACGCAATAAGACAAATATCCTCGAAAATAACTTAATTTGCATTGCTCACGGTGATGTATATATAGAACCAAATCGTTATTATGATACATTCAGTTACAATGATCTACAATTTAAAAACCTTTGACTACTTGAATAGTGACGAAATATATATCAAAGGGACATCAAACTCATAATTGAAAACGAACTGACAAAACGGCAAAAAAACCGAACACGACAAAGCAACAGTATACAAAACACAACATATAAAACTACAGATTGAGTAACATAAACCCCAAAAATATTTGGGTTGAATTCAGGGACTCCCAAAGGGTAAGCAGATCATGTTCCACATGTGACATAGTCTTGTGGCTCATTTAATTCTTAACTCGGTGCCAAGCCTTAGTGGGTAGGTGTCATTCAAGGCAGATATGACGGTATTTTGGTAACGTCGATTGGAACTTATCAGTCGTCATCTGGCGAAACAAATGTTTCATAATTGTCAACCAACTCGTAGTGGCGTCCATAAAATTTTCAAAGGGATGATTCCAACTTTGCATTTGAACTCTGGTTTAAAACCATGTTAAAACCACCACTTTTCTTCAAATGTCCTGTACAAAGTCAGGCATATGGCAGTTGATATCGAATAATCTGTTTCTTTGTATGTTGGCGTTTGTTTTTGTAGCAGTTCAGTGTTTCTGTTATACCGTTGTGTTCCTCTTGTATATATATAAAGTTGATGCGTTTTCCTCGGTTTTGGTTTGTGACCCGGATTTGTTTCAGTTTGTAGTAAATTGATTGATGACTATTGAATAGCGGTATACTATATTTGCCTTTATTTAATATCTTCATTGTGAGCAGTTACGCACTATCACGAAAATAAATCGTGAACGTACATGCATGCTCTGGAAAATTGTATCAACTTGGAGAAATATACTCCACAAGAAGATGCCGAAACCGCGTCACAATTGGGCAAGTGTTTAGATAAATAGTTTCATTTAATTTCGCGGACAGTACGTCGACTGCGCATGCAAAGACAAATTAAAGAAATACAAAACCCTACACTTATACATGTTATATTTGTTATTCTCGTGGGATTTTGTGAATGTGTGTTATATTTTAGTGTTATGTCGTTGTTCTCTTCTTATATTTAATGCGTTTCCCTCGGTTTTAGTTTGTTACCCCGATTTAGTTTTTTGTCCATGGATTTATGAGTTTTGAACAGCGGTATACTACTGTTGCCTTTATATACGACATATCATAAATATTTCCGACTTGTTATTGTCTCAGAGGAGTTGAGGCTCAATGAAATCGGTCTCCTCCTTTAGTAGTTTAGATATGCAGTCGTTGCTATAATGTTGCGACAAAGAAATGACTAATTTATAATTTGGTAGTAAGGAGTGTTTTTATTGTTTGATTTATGCTCATCTCTATTGTCGTTAAACTTGTTCTCAACCAACCCTCATCGTCGTTTTCAAGATACGTGATAGAGTAAACTATATCTGTTGAGTCTCTTATTTTCAATTTCAATGGAAATTATGAGTCCAACATTGTCACAAATTCGGCACTATTCAGTGAGATGACATCATCTATATAGTTGAAAGTGAAGTTTCAAGATAATGGTGCTTCTTTCCAGTCATCATCAGACACTCTTGCATGAATTCATCCTCGTATGAAAAATGGACTAGTCATTCAAGCTATTCAGGAAGTCTAGTTGTAACTAGAATCGTTGCGTATTAATGGATTTTTTTTCTATCAAAATTATTCTTATTTACTGAATTAATGCATTTAAACAATGAACAATGCAATTTAATCAATCAAGAAGTAAAGTTTTATAATTTGTTTCCTGGTTTTTTATTTCTTTGAAATTTCAATTTTCATCAATTAATTTTTCAATTTCAGTCGGGTAGTTTCAATGCAGATTGCAATCTCTTAGTTTCGCCCCCTTTATTTTAAGCAATAGTATGATTCGCGCACATATTTTTTTACTTTGAATTTTTCAGATTCTTAAGAATTTGTTTATTAAATCTTATTTTGAACGCATACAATGTTTAAATTGCAAGAAATGCTTAAAAGCTGTTTTTCGCAGATGGCGGTATTTGGGGCAACTGTATAAGTTGTTTTGATTTGCAGTTTGATTAGAAGTAAGCATAATTTTAGGAAATTTATAATGTCAAAAACTTCTTTGATAGTCATTACAGGGTTTTACTTAGTTTAAAGTGATTAGCAGTTGCATCAGAAAGAAAAAATTGTGTTTTTGCACATTTTATTAACTTTTACCCGAATTTCAGGAAACATGTGCTGTCTATCAAAAACACGCTTTAAATATATAAAAATGCATTAGATTAATGACTGTTAATATCTCTTCTTAAAGTTTAAATTGTTTGCATATGTGAATTAAGTATATAAAAGTCATATTATGCAATCAAGCTGAAATCGTAGACAATATGCCCTTATTCGTCCTTGGCCTTTGATCTTGATTTGACGGAAATTGCACCGTACGATTTTTTTACGACCGGGCAAAACAGATAGTACAGATTTGTAGCTTTCAAATGTTATATAATTTAGCCGTGTGTTAGGTAGGTGCATTAAAAATTTAATTTCATGGTTAAAGTCACTCGCCTATAATTCAGGTTTTAAATAGTATTAACTACGTAATCGTGCCATCGTCCCAAACATAAACAACGCAAACATAATCTTAGTTTGCCGACAGCCTGTCATGCTCGATGGACGCCATATTGTATTATAAATATTCACAAACATTATTATCATCATTATTACAATGCATATATAATTCAGCATCATTCAATTCCTATGAATATATCATCCTAAATACACCGAAACAAGCTTTGAATAAATGCACCCATTCATAGACAGTCAAGACCGGCCAGGAACAACTCGATACAATCGATCAAAAAGCTCTATAAACCTGTGTCAGTTTGTAGCCAAGTGTGCAATCCCGTCCCAAGGGTCAGGTGTTCTGACCTACACTTCAACATGTGTGTATTGGCAAATCAAAATGCAATAAAAATATCAATGCATATACAGCAAAAATGTAAGTTGAGTGTTTACTCATTCCACGACAGCTAGAAAGTCACTCTATGCTTTATTACCACAAAGTACACCCGTTGGTCACTATTCGTGACCTATTATATATTCATACGACCCGTTCCCGTCAATACAATATTTTCCCACTATATCAAACGAAACGCGGGAAAATACAAGTATCAACTTTACACTCGTGACAAATATAAACAACGCAAACATAATCTTAGTTTGCCGACAGCCCGTCATGCTCGATAGAAAAACACCAAGAACAGGGGACCAGGAAAAAACTAAGTCACAGTCCTAGAATTAGTTACACTTGAAGCTTCTTTTCAATGGAGTCCACAATATAACTATCTTTACTTTTTTCTGTTTCCCATCTCCCGTGTCTTTTCCAGCATCTACTATCGTAATCAAAATGATTTGCGACTGAGGTTGCCACACCCAAACGAAGTGAATGTAAATCTTATTTAATTTAAATTCCCATAGACTGATCTAAGTCTAGAAATAATGTTCTATCTAGCTGAAGTGTAGCTAAGCTTTTTATTTTTATGCCCCACCTACCATAGTAGAGGGGCATTATGTTTTCTGGTCTGTGCTTCCGTTCGTTCGTCCGTCCGTTCATCCGTCCGTTCACCCGTCTGTCCTGCTTCAGGTTAAAGTTTTTGGTCAAGGTAGTTTTTGATGAAGTTGAAGTCCAATCAACTTCAAACTTAGTACACATGTTTCCTATGATATGATCTTTCTAATTTTAATGCCAAATTAGAGTGTTTATCCCAATGTCACGGTCCACTGAACATAGAAAATGAAAGTGCGAGTGGGGCATTCGTGTACTGAGGACACATTCTTGTTTGTAAATTAATTTACAAGTATTCTCGGATCTAAAAACAGGTCGTAATTTATCATATCTTAGAAACCTTGCGAACTCTAATAAAGCTATAGTAAAATCCCTTACAATCAACAAGTCTTCTGAATCGGAATAGTTTTCACAAAGTATCAACATATCAGTAGTATCCGGTTCTGTTTTAGATACAGTTTTGTAAGTAGAACGTTTTGCAGCAACCTGTGTCACAGTGATGAAATGGAACTGTACGGTGTTCTAAGAATTTGGTCATTCGGGAGACTGTCAAGCGGGGCTCCGACATTTGCAAAATAACAAGTTGCTTGATGGGAACTTTGATGAACTCTTATGTTACTATATAACGTTTCTGCTTCAAGTTTTGGTAGCTTAAACATTTTTTATGTAAATATGAACCAATAAAATAATAAGAAATATATATATGCATCCAAACGTTTTCCTTGAAATGGTGGAGCTCCGTGTAAAACGATCAAAATTGTGACACAACAGCGATCAAAAATGTCAAATAAACATCGAAAAAACAATGTTTGCTACCTGAATTTTCACATGTACCTTTTCTGATATATAGTCTTATCTGTCTAAAAGTTTCAAAGCCATTGTTCCAGTAGAAATATAAATATATTCATTTTCTCCATGTCGGATATTTTTATTGACTGCACAAACGCTTGCAAGTTTACTGTACTATCACTCGGAGCCTTCCTGTACAATCGCTTGGAGCTTTTCTTTTTTTGTCGTTTGACCAACTAGAAAGGAGGGTAATCTACTTTACCTTGTGATGATTTCACGGTCCAGCTAGCAAGCAAGCTAGTCAAAGGTATTTCCTTTACTTACACACTCATTGCATTTTGCTTTGATAGTTTCTAGTGGCATTTGACTAATTATAACTCTTAATTAGATAATGCTTACTACTATCTCTTCTGCCACATTTAATTCATGATCAGTTTATATTTTCCATGATACTTCTGTCATATAAATATTGATTAAAACTACTGCATTTTAATGCAACATATGTCTGGCATGATTTTTCTCTCCTTTTTCTGTTACGATTTAATAACAGTTAGTTTTTTGGTATTGTTATCATTTTTTAAAACCTAAATAACACGCAAAAGTGTTACTGATGCTTGAATTGATGCAGTCTGTTTTTAGCGGATCCGGTGGCATGCGGGGAGAGGGAGATTTGGTGGTTGAAACCCCATTTTCTTTCGATTTTTTTTTTATTTTTAGGACATTTCATGGTGTTCCGTGGTTTGGATCCCCCTTTTACAGACAGGCTGTATCCGCACCTTGTCTGATATCGTCAATGAAAGTAGTAAATGATGATCCGATCATTCAACTGATGTTTTATAGTTTGGTCTTTTGTAGTGCTAGTTGTGGGAAGAAATGAGCACACACAGACATTTTTAACCCTGCAAAATTCTTCATGTACCTGTTTCAAGTCAATAGTCCGTAGTTCAGTGGTTGATTTTGGTTCATGTCTGTCATATATGTTTTTCGTGAACTGTTACTGTTATTAGAGCTTTCTTACAAATTGACGAAAGGTACGTATGCTTGACGAATCATACGTAAGACTCGTTTGAGGGATCCTTTATTTTGAAATATTTAAATAATAGTCGTGGAACTTCGGACAATTATCCTACATGCAACGACAGTTATTAAATTGGACTTTTCCGATATATTTATAGGATGTCGGGACGTACGATATGTTAAAATATGATACCACCAGGTCGGATGAGATAACACTACAAAATATCCTAAATATATCTAGTAGTCAGACAAAAAAAAATGCCCCTAAAAAACTAAAAACCGACCCCTCCCCTACGTATACTCTTCAATATTACAATGTTTTGAATCATTGCCCCCCCCCCTTAACGTGTATATATGATATACCGGGGCAATGGAACGAATATTTTAGCGTATAATTGCGTTTTGCCTATAGTCCTCAACATTCATCAAATATTAGACACTGGACGATAAGTGATAACTTCGCGTCTATCTTCAAAACATGTGTATTATTAAATCGTCATTATAAAATCCACAATGTATATGGTGTAAAATCGTAGATTTATTTTCTTGATATACAAAATCTGTTTTTCTAGATTTATTCAACATTTCTTCTTTAAAAACATGTATCATCATTTTTGTTTAGCAAATCTCGATATTCCACTTTGACAATTTGCTGAAGGTGTACTATAAAAAATAAAATAAATGTGAATCTTGTCGTTAAATTTAGACTAACGTACTTCAATAATGCCATTGAAAAGTTAATCGTGAAACTCGTGCTTAAAAATTTCTCGCGGAAATGTGTGTTCTCGTGGTTTACGTAAGTAACGTATCGGACGTAAGTGTATTTGACACTATTTTTCTCTGTTTGATTATATTAAAATCGTGTATTATTTGCGATATTATTCTTTTTTGAAAAATAAACTTGATTTAGAAAAGAATGCTGTTTTACTGGATAAAACACAGACTCTTTTAACAGTTATTGTGGAAATGAAATACGTGCTCCCTTTACGTTCGTTCGTACCTTTCGTCAGTTTGTAAGAAAGCTCTAATTATGAATTAAGCCATCAGTTTCCGAAAAGTATTAATTCTTATTTTTCATGTCGGGACCTTTCATAGCCGACTATAATTGCTTAAATCCATTTATTTTTTAACTTTGACAATCTTTTCACATCTCCTTATTTATATATTGAAGATATAAATGTGGTTTGATAAAATGTTGTTCGCACAAAAAAAAAATGTTTCGTTTGTTCGTCGGATGCTATAGTTGGGAATATTGAAAAGTTCCCATATCGTGACACTGATAAAAAAAATCATGTTGAAGGATGTTGTGTTTTCTCTGTCTTTCAGATAAAAAGTCCTATCCCATCCTTGATGATATTTAATTTTACTGGAGCTTTTTCAACCAGTTGCTATAGCTTGTAATAAGCAGACATCTCATTTGAAATTATACCACATCTTCCTATTTTTAAAATATCATGTTTATTGACCTATACGTGTCTTTCCTTGGATCCGTGGTTAGCTACAAGCATTCCATATTCGAATTCCTTTATCAAGGGACATTATCCCGATCCTGTGATGAAAAATTCTTTGTTGTATTGTTCAAATATGTATTTATTATTTTTTTTAAATTGCTGGTAAATGATATATTACGTAAAATTTAAAATATGCTAATAACCCTTCCAGAGCATCTCGTCTCCTTTTCGGTATATGTAAATATTTATTTTGTATGAAGATTATCAAGTTACACTTTTTATTTTAGATTAGATTTTTAACATATTTTGTATTGTCCTTTTCTTTTTGTCTTGTATACTTATTCAGTGGTTGTTTGTTTATGTGTTAAATATTTGTTTTTCGTTCCTTTTTTGTACATATATAAGCCGTTAGTTTTCTCGTTTTACATTGTTATTTCGGAGACTTTTATAGCTGACTATGCTGTATGGGCTTTGATCATTATTGACGGGCGTACGGTGACCTATATATAGTTGGTAATGTCTGTGTCATTTTGGTCTCTTGTGGAGAGTTGTCTCTTTGACAATCATAACCACATCTTCTTTTTTTATATCTATTGTACACATTTTGTTTTTGTCTCTGATATAGTCACCATAAATGGGTTCTTGATAGAATATGAATTGTCAAAATGACTGGCTGTGTGCTTATTTTCAGTTCAAATACAATAGATAAAATTGAGAATGGAAATGGGGAATGTGTCAAAGAGACAACAACCCGACCAAATAAAAAACAACAGCAGAGGGTCACCAACAGGTCTTCAATGTAGCGAGAAATTCCAGCACCCGGAGGCGTCCTTCAGCCGGCCCCTAAACAAATATATACTAGTCCAGTGATAATGAACGCCATACTAGTTTCCAAATTGTACACAAGAAATTAAAATTAAAATAATGCAAGACTAACAAAGCCCAGAGGCTCCTGACTTGGGACAGGCGCAAAAATGCGGCGGGGTTAAACATGTTTGTGAGATTTCAACCCTCCCCTATACCTCTAACCAACGTAGAAGGTAAACGCATAACAATACGCACATTAAAATTCAGTTCAGATGAATACAATAGGACAGACAAGGAACAAGCAATGCAAATCATATGCAATGTATTTAATAATTTTTCGGAATTTTTCATCACAGGATCGGGATAATGTCCCTTGATAAAGGAATTCGAATATGGAATGCTTGTAGCTAACCACGGATCCAAGGAAAGACACGTATAGGTCAATAAACATGATATTTTAAAAATAGGAAGATGTGGTATAATTTCAAATGAGATGTCTGCTTATTACAAGCTATAGCAACTGGTTGAAAAAGCTCCAGTAAAATTAAATATCATCAAGGATGGGATAGGACTTTTTATCTGAAAGACAGAGAAAACACAACATCCTTCAACATGATTTTTTTTATCAGTGTCACGATATGGGAACTTTTCAATATTCCCAACTATAGCATCCGACGAACAAACGAAACATTTTTTTTAGTGCGAACAACATTTTATCAAACCACATTTATATCTTCAATATATAAATAAGGAGATGTGAAAAGTTAAAAAATAAATGGATTTAAGCAATTATAGTCGGCTATGAAAGGTCCCGACATGAAAAATAAGAATTAATACTTTTCGGAAACTGATGGCTTAATTCATAATAACAGTAACAGTTCACAAAAAACATATATGACAGACATGAACCAAAATCAACCACTGAACTACGGACTATTGACTTGAAACAGGTACATGAAGAATTTTGCAGGGTTAAAAATGTCTGTGTGTGCTCATTTCTTCCCACAACTAGCACTACAAAAGACCAAACTATAAAACATCAGTTGAATGATCGGATCATCATTTAATACTTTCATTGACGATATCAGACAAGGTGCGGATACAGCCTATCTGTAAAAGGGGGATCCAAACCACGGAACACCATGAAATGTCCTAAAAAAAAAAATAAATCGAAAGAAAATGGGGTTTCAACCACCAAATCTCCCTCTCCCCGCATGCCACCGGATCCGCTAAAAACAGACTGCATCAATTCAAGCATCAGTAACACTTTTGCGTGTCATTTAGGTTTTAAAAAATGATAACAATACTGTAACAGAAAAAGGAGAGAAAAATCATGCCAGACATATGTTGCATTAAAATGCAATAGTTTTAATCAATATTCATATGACAGAAGTATCATGGAAAACATAAACTGATCATGCATTAAATGTGGCAGAAGAGATAGTAGCAAGCATTATCTAATTAAGAGTTATAATTAGTCAAATGCCACTAGAAACTATCAAAGCAAAATGCAATGAGTGTGTAAATAAAGGAAATACCTTTGACTAGCTTGCTTGCTAGCTGGACCGTGAAATCATCACAAGGTAAAGTAGATTACCCTCCTTTCTAGTTGGTCAAACGACAAAAAAAGAAAAGCTCCAAGCGATTGTACAGGAAGGCTCCGAGTGATAGTACAGTAAACTTGCAAGCGTTTGTGCAGTCAATAAAAATATCCGACATGGAGAAAATGAATATATTTATATTTCTACTGGAACAATGGCTTTGAAACTTTTTGACAGATGAGACTATATATCAGAAAAGGTACATGTGAAAATTCAGGTAGCAAACATTGTTTTTTCGATGTTTATTTGACATTTTTGATCGCTGTTGTGTCACAATTTTGATCGTTTTACACGGAGCTCCACCATTTCAAGGAAAACGTTTGGATGCATATATCTTTCTTATTATTTTATTGGTTCATATTTACATAAAAAATGTTTAAGCTACCAAAACTTGAAGCAGAAACGTTATATAGTAACATAAGAGTTCATCAAAGTTCCCATCAAGCAACTTGTTATTTTGCAAATGTCGGAGCCCCGCTTGACAGTCTCCCGAATGACCAAATTCTTAGAACACCGTACAGTTCCATTTCATCACTGTGACACAGGTTGCTGCAAAACGTTCTACTTACAAAACTGTATCTAAAACAGAACCGGATACTACTGATATGTTGATACTTTGTGAAAACTATTCCGATTCAGAAGACTTGTTGATTGTAAGGGATTTTACTATAGCTTTATTAGAGTTCGCAAGGTTTCTAAGATATGATAAATTACGACCTGTTTTTAGATCCGAGAATACTTGTAAATTAATTTACAAACAAGAATGTGTCCTCAGTACACGAATGTCCCACTCGCACTTTCATTTTCTATGTTCAGTGGACCGTTACATTGGGGTAAACACTCTAATTTGGCATTAAAATTAGAAAGATCATATCATAGGAAACATGTGTACTAAGTTTGAAGTTGATTGGACTTCAACTTCATAAAAAACTACCTTGACCAAAAACTTTAACCTGAAGCGGGACAGACGGACGAACGGAAGCACAGACCAGAAAACATAATGCCCCTCTACTATCGTAGGTGGGGCAAAAAAATAAAAAGCTTAGCTACACTTCTGCTAGAGAGAACATTATTTCTAGACTTAGATCAGTCTATGGGAATTTAAATTAAATAAGATTTACATTCACTTCGTTTGGGTGTGGCAACCTCAGTCGCAAATCATTTTGATTACGATAGTAGATGCTGGAAAAGACACGGGAGATGGGAAACAGAAAAAAAGTAAAGATAGTTATATTGTGGACTCCATTGAAAAGAAGCTTCAAGTGTAACTAATTCTAGGACTGTGACTTAGTTTTTTCCTGGTCCCCTGTTCTTGGTGTTTTTCTATCGAGCATGACGGGCTGTCGGCAAACTAAGATTATGTTTGCGTTGTTTATATTTGTCACGAGTGTAAAGTTGATACTTGTATTTTCCCGCGTTTCGTTTGATATAGTGGGAAAATATTGTATTGACGGGAACGGGTCGTATGAATATATAATAGGTCACGTATAGTGACCAACGGGTGTACTTTGTGGTAATAAAGCATAGAGTGACTTTCTAACTGTCGTGGATGAGTAAACACTCAACTTACATTTTTGCTGTATATACATTGATATTTTTATTGCATTTTGAATTGCCAATACACACATGTTGAAGTGTAGGTCAGAACACCTGACCCTTGGGACGGGATTGCACACTTGGCTACAAACTGACACAGGTTTATAGAGCTTTTTGATCGATTGTATCGAGTTGTTCCTGTCCGGTCTTGACTGTCCATGAAGGGGTGCATTTATTCAAAGCTTGTTTCGGTGTATTTAGGATGATATATTCATAGGAATTGAATGATGCTGAATTATATATGCATTGTAATCATGATGATAATAATGTTTGTGAATATTTATAATACAATCTGGCGTCCATCGAGCATGACAGGCTGTCGGCAAACTAAGATTATGTTTGCGTTGTTTATGTTTGGCATTACGTAGTTAATTCTATTTAAAACCTAAATTATAGGCGAGTGACTTTAACCATGAAATTAAATTTTTAATGCACCTACCTAACACACGGCTAAATTATATAACATTTGAAAGCTACAAATCTGTACTATCTGTTTTGCCCGGTCGTAAAAAAATCGTACGGTGCAATTTCCGTCAAATCAAGATCAAAGGCCAAGGACGAATAAGGGCATATTGTCTAAGATTTCAGCTTGATTGCATAATATGACTTTTATATACTTAATTCACATATGCAAACAATTTAAACTTTAAGAAGAGAGATTAACAGTCATTAATCTAATGCATTTTTATATATTTAAAACGTGTTTTTGATAGACAGCACATGTTTCCTGAAATTCGGGTAAAAGTTAATAAAATGTGCAAAAACACAATTTTTACTTTCTGATGCAACTGCTAATCACTTTAAACTAAGTAAAACCCTGTAATGACTATCAAAGAAGTTTTTGACATTATAAATTTCCTAAAATTATGCTTACTTCTAATCAAACAGCAAATCAAAACAACTTATACAGTTGCCCCAAATACCGCCATCTGCGAAAAACAGCTTTTAAGCATTTCTTGCAATTTAAACATTGTATGCGTTCAAAATAAGATTTAATAAACAAATTCTTAAGAATCTGAAAAATTCAAGGTAAAAAAATATGTGCGCGAATCATACTATTGCTTAAAATAAAGGGGGCGAAACTAAGAGATTGCAATCTGCATTGAAACTACCCGACTGAAATAGAAAAATTAATTGATGAAAATTGAAATTTCAAAGAATTAAAAAACCAGGAAACAAATTATAAAACTTTACTTCTTGATTGATTAAATTGCATTGTTCATTGTTTAAATGCATTAATTGAGCAAATAAGAATAATTTTGATAGAAAAAAATCCATTAATACGCAACGATTCTAGTTACAACTAGACTTCCTGAATAGCTTGAATGACTAGTCCATTTTTCATAAGAGGATGAATTCATGCAAGAGTGTCTGATGATGACTGGAAAGAAGCACCATTATCTTGAAACTTCACTTTCAACTATATAGATGATGTCATCTCACTGAATAGTGCCAAATTTGTGACAATGTTGGACTCATAATTTCCATTGAAATTGAAAATAAGAGACTCAACAGATATAGTTTACTCTATCACGTATCTTGAAAACGACGATGAGGGTTGGTTGAGAACAAGTTTAACGACAATAGAGATGAGCATAAATCAAACCATAAAAACACTCCTTACTACCAAGTTATAAATTAGTCATTTCTTTGTCGCAACATTATAGCAACGACTGCATATCTAAACTACTAAAGGAGGAGACCGATTTCATTGAGCCTCAACTCCTCTGAGACAATAACAAGTCGGAAATATTTATGATATGTCGTATATAAAGGCAACAGTAGTATACCGCTGTTCAAAACTCATAAATCCATGGACAAAAAACTAAATCGGGGTAACAAACTAAAACCGAGGGAAACGCATTAAATATAAGAAGAGAACAACGACATAACACTAAAATATAACACACATAGACAAAATCCCACGAGAATAACAAATATAACATGTATAAGTGTAGGGTTTTGTATTTCCTTAATTTGTCTTTGCATGCTCAGTCGACGTACTGTCTGCGAAATTAAATGAAACTATTTATCTAAACACTTGCCCAATTGTGACGCGATTTCGCGGCATCTTCTTGTGGAGTATATATTTCTCCAAGTTAAAACAATTTTCCAGAGCATACATGTACGTTCACGATTTATTTTCGTGATAGTGCGTAACTGCTCACAATGAAGATATTAAATAAAGACAACTATAGTATACCGCTATTCAATAGTCATCAATCGATTTACTAAAAACTGAAACAAATCCGGGTCACAAACCAAAACCGAGGAAAACGCATCAACTTTATATATATACAAGAGGAACACAACGGTATAACAGAAACACTGAACTGCTACAAAAACAAACGCCAATATACAAAGAAACAGATTATTCGATACCAACTGCCATATGCCTGACTTTGTACAGGACATTTGAAGAAAAGTGGTGGTTTTAACATGGTTTTAAACCAGAGTTCAAATGCAAAGTTGGAATCATCCCTTTGAAAATTTTATGGACGCCACTACGAGTTGGTCGACAATTATGAAATATTTGTTTCGCCAGATGACGACTGATAAGTTCCAATCGACGTTACCAAAATACCGTCATATCTGCCTTGAATGACACCTACCCACTAAGGCTTGGCACCGAGTTAGGAATTAAATGAGCCACAAGACGGGTGTCACATGTGGAACATGATCTGCTTACCCTTTGGGAGTCCCTGAATTCAACCCAAATATTTTTGGGGTTTATGTTACTCAATCTGTAGTTTTATATGTTGTGTTTTGTATACTGTTGCTTTGTCGTGTTCGGTTTTTTTGCCGTTTTGTCAGTTCGTTTTCAATTATGAGTTTGATGTCCCTTTGATATATATTTCGTCACTATTCAAGTAGTCAAAGGTTTTTAAATTGTAGATCATTGTAACTGAATGTATCATAATAACGATTTGGTTATATATATACATCACCGTGAGCAATGCAAATTAAGTTATTTTCGAGGATATTTGTCTTATTGCGTTATTCTTCTTCGCTTTACTTTGAGGCGATTTTTTTGCCGATTTTCATTACTGCAAGTTAATGTCTTTAAAGTAAATTAATACCAAAAGGACAATCAAATCTTAAACCATGAATCAGATAAACTTAATTAAAACCACGAACAAAATAAAATTAAAGTCTAAGAGACAAACAACAGTTCACAAAATACAGCACACCATGAAAACGATCACTGCCTAAAACAGCGAATGATCGTATGAAGTCACAAGTATGCAATAAATTAAAAAATATGAAATCAGATAAAATTAAACAGAAATCAAATTCTAATAATTGTCAATTCATTGATTCAGAAATATACAAGACCAACAGTCTCATTTTATATCTCTTGTTCTAACATTTGTATGGAGCTTGGTGGCTGAGTGGTTCAAGTATTCGAACTACTGTATCACTAGCCTGTCAAAAATGAGGCTGTGAGATCGAATCCCGCATGGGGATGATGCACTAGACTCCAATCTCACCAAAGGTCGGTAGTTCCATTTGGACACTCCGGCTTCCTCCATTAATAAAAACTGACTGCCTCGAAATAGCACACAAAAATTGAAAGTGGCGTTAAACACAAATCAATTGAAAACAGTAAAATATATGAATTATGTTTACCTAAAAATGAAATTCATCAAACTGTACAAAAAGCATTTCCTTATTCCTTATACTTCCGTTCTTCTAAATTAAGATGTAGACTGTAAAACTCTGAGTTGATCATCGTTATGAGCTGCAACTAGATATTATTAAATACTCGGTGGTTTTTATATAATAACCTTGATATAAAAAAAATGTGTACACTGTGTAAAACATTGTGAAACACGTGCTATATCTTTAGATTTACTACTTGTGATATTGTCATGGAACATTTTATATCATACCTCAGTTTTGTATGACAAACTTGTATCGGAATCAGGATAGAAGCAGAAAGATAAAGTTGCTGGAAGTAAATGCCGTAGACATTTTGCACTTCACAAATATTTACATACTTTTCTATAATTTCCGATAATTTGTTTAGCATTACATGATGCTTACTTTTATAAGAACTAGAAAATGCTACCACTACAGAAAGTAAAGAAACTAGCAAACTTGATTGTGTGTGCAGAAACTAAATAAATAACACTGTTATCCTAAGTGTTGGAATATAAGTATTAAATACCAAAATAAGAAAAATGAAACTATACATTTAAAACTTCGTAAGACTTATATCCTATCAATGCTATAATAATATGTAAATAATGATGAAATAAAATATATCATCAGATTATAAGATGTTTATTTATTTTGCAAAAGTGTTTTTTTAAACAGTTTACGAAACAACATTTGTAAAACGAGTTGTTAACCAAAAAAATATTATCAGTAGACCAACAATAAGATAACTGATGTGCTGAATCAATAGTAAATGGAAAAGAGTATGCACATGTTCTGTCATTGAGAGCTCGGGCACAGTCCCTAACTCTAATTTTCTTGATAGATACCTTTTCATTTGCTAATCTTTACATATTCGTACGTCCGTTATGTCTGCATTTGACGATAAAATTTGATATTTATCAATAAAACAAGACATGATGACATAGCTTTTTCTTCGAATTGACCTTATTGTATTCAATTTTCTAAATTTACTTTCACAAGGAACCCACAAAGCCAAATATTTGAAAGGATGTATAGTTCACGAAATACACGACGAGCTACATATGCTTATGTTGAATGGGACTCAAAACAATAATATATTCCATCTAATGTCAACTTTTGAAAGGTTTACATTGCAAATGTCTCCATTTGCATGATATTGGGATCATCATGATAATATTGCCTGTTTCATGTTTTATCCTTCCACCTATACATTTCTAGGAATATTATTGGTTAAAAGCAACCGGTCGGTGACCGTGTATATTCCATATTTGGTTAGAAGGCGGGTCTCATTTCAATACACTATTAGCAGTGGTGTTACTTCCCTTTATAAAAACAAATCGGTACTGAGAAAAAAAAACCTTAAAGGTTTCAAAAGACGAAGACATTGTTGATAAAGGATTGAAATAAATTCATAAAATAACTAACAAGTTTTTATTGTTAACATTTTTTTTTTGTAAAACCAACGAAGTAAAAATTGTAGTTCCTAAATGCTAACGGTATTGAAGAGTTGTTCACTTTGATAGGTCACTATTCAAAATACCACATGTTAGGTGATCGGTGAGATAAATTCGTTACATAGTGTGCTAGCGACGTAATACGGTATATATGGGGTCAGTAAATTTCATATGGGGATTCGAGATTAGCTCTTACCCACAATGGAATCTTCTGACCCCATATATACCGTATTACGTCACTAGCACTCTATGTAACCATTAATACTTTATCAAAATAACATTTGGTTTTAATCCAATGTATCATGCAGAGAAAAGTAAAATGTAAAATAATTTAAATTGGAATTAATAACGACTCGAGTAGTAGCAATAGTACTAAACTGTCTTTAATAAATGGTAGCAAACCAATATCGTGTTACCCCTAGTTTATTGTTAATTGCTATCGTGGTATTTTCAGTTTTTTCTCTCTTCATGTTAATAGACTGGTAATGTCGTTAAGGGTTGCTTTTCAGTTTACACTTTATATACTTATACATAACATGTTTCCTTTTATTTATAAACGCTTTGTTACTGGATTTCAGTATTGTCAAACGCAACGTCATTTGTATTAAGTTAATTTGTGCTTAAATTATCTTTAACTTTCATTTTAATTGCAACATTACCCAAAAAATATGGTATAGTGTTGTTCACCACTGTAAAAGATGTATGTCCAACCATACAAATGACTACAATGGCTTGTTGACTGCTCTGTTTGATGTCCAACAAGAGATACATATTTGACGTGTAAAATAAGCCATTTCTTTCATTAGTGACATTCACGTATTACTTCACAGTATTCATCTGGCTATCGTTTCACAAAGATTCCTACGCCTTACGTTTACGATTAAACTTACGTTAAGCGTAAGATTTTACCTACGAGTGTTTCCCAAAGGTGATCGCAAACGTAACGTAAACGTAACGTAGACTTACGATTATAATAGAAAAGGGGTGCTCTCCTTGACAGCCGCGTTCATGTCTATAAAAAGAATAGTTCTTTCAAAACCAGGAAGAACTTTCATACCACCGTATTTTGAAATAGTTATCAGTTTTTTGTTAGTATAGTAATGAGGTTTAGTGAGGTAAGCATGATAAGTGTCCAATCTAGTTTTAAGAAATTTTTTGCTTTGATTTTATTAGAAAATTGACTGGCGGAGGTTGTTTTTTTCATGCACGGTCTGTTTTTGCTATTGTTGAAGAATGATGAAGTCATACAAAAAAAGATACAGTTACTTTCATTGGGACTTTTTTGCTAGAAATTATAAGTATCTTTGAATGTCATTTATGAACAGGTATAAAATGTGTTAAGCATTGTGAAAGTTTCTTGTGCGTGTCTGGGTTTTTTTTGTCAAGGAGAAACCCACTGGCAAAACAACAATCAATTATGGGAATGTAAAAAGTATATGCATATTTTTATTTCATATTTTATAACGCTATGCGGTTCATTTGTTTCTGTATCATCCAACAAATATAATAGTCATCAGGACATTAAAAAAGCATAAAATATATTTTATAAAAAAAAAGATGTGGTGTGATTGCCAATGAGACAACTCTTCATAAGAGACAAAAAATAACAAAGAAATTAACAGTTATAGGTCACCGTACGTCCTTCAGCAATGAGTAAAGCCCATACCGCATAGTCATCTATAAAAGGCCCCAAAATGACAATGTAAAACAATTCAAACGAGAAAAATAACGACCTGATTTATGTAAAAATTGAACAAAAAACAAATATGCAACGACAACCCCTGAATTACAGGCTGACATGGGACAGGCACATACATATATTCGGCGGGGTTAAACATGTTAGCAGACCCCACCCACCCCCTTTTAACCTGGGACAGTGTCAAACATAACAACATAAGAACGAACTATAAAAATCAGTTGAAAAAGGCTTAACTCATCAGATCGACTAAAATACAAGTGGACGTGGACGGGTACTTGTACATCCCAACAAAAAAAAAATACTAGGTACAGATCTGAGAATACTCACAGTTAAATGGCAGCTAGTTCAAATTCTCCAACAACTAATAAAAAATCATGCATCTAAGACTAAATTACCAATCCGTACACATCCAACACCCAATTTATTTCGTGCAAAGACGTCATAAACAGTCAGAGAAAGACATGACCTTGTGTAAAAGTAAACATGTCTACACTCTAAAAAATGTGTTTAGGGCCTAAATATAAACCTGTACATGTTACGTGTAATGCATTTGTAAACACGTTCTTGTCCTATATATGTTCTCCTAAACATGTTAAGGATACGTTTTTTTTTATTGTTTTGTTTTGTATTCCGGTCCAAATTACTAATTCATTTGGGTCATGCTTATTTTTTTATTTGTGTATATATAAAGGGCGAATCTTAATTAAATCCCGGTGATGCTCACCCCTTTGTCTCAATTTCTTTACGATTGCGCTTTGATCGGAAATTCAGTGTTACTCTAAAATGAGTTACAAAGAACATAAGAGGGTTGTGGTTTTCTTGTAATATGTATTATTTAATTTGTTAAATATTTTTTCTATAATCTTTTAAGACTTTATAAATTTTGATCATTATTCTCTATTCTGCACGTTATTCGCTATCCTTATTAATTTGGCTTTTTTTCTCGGTTTTTTATTTTTTTTTATCCATTTTCTGTAATGTTAGCCCCTTATTTCTATATTCTAAAAAACTCCATTTAGACCTTCATATATTTTTTATCCTAATTTCAGGACCAGTCAGCAATTTGTTTCCAATCATTAATGTTGAATTAATAAATCGATGCATTAACAAGAACCGGTTTATGCATATGTATCCATATCCAATCCTAAAACCAATAATTTAACATCACACACACTTTAACAGACATTTCATTGAACACTGACTACTAGTATGGAAATCTTGGTAAAACCACAAGTTGCGCTAAGGGTCGGGTGTTTTTTTTAGACCCGTCGCCATTTTCTTTTAATTTTCATGTTGTAACTGTCGGAAATAATGACACCTTTGTATTTGTTGCATATACAATTAAAACTGGAAATGTTATTTTGTTCGTAACATGTATAATGGGGATGATAAATAGAGAATATCCTATGGCTTTTTCAATATCGCATCCGTATCAACCCGAGACACCAATATAATCCCAAGAGCTCTGCTCGAGGGATTATATTGGTTGAGGGTTGATATGGTGTGTGATATTGAAAAAGCCATATCATATACACTTTATTATATACATATACCTTAAGTAGATGTTTTTATGTAACATGACGTCATACAGATTATAGGATTGCCATGACGTCATACAGATTAGGGATTTGAAAGCCTTTGCAACAGTGACTGCAATCGATGACGTGACGTCATACAGATTAAAGGTGTGATAAAGCTTTTGCAACCGTGCTGATATCGATATCATCACGGGTGGCTGATACAGCACGCTTGCCAATGATTGTATTACACATACAATTTATCTGTATTTACTACTAAGTATATAATAAAAGTGAATAGAACATTTATACATCAATATGGTCCGGGAACAATGACACAGTCCCTAGTGTTGACTGTGTGTTGGTTGCCATTTATTTTTATACTCCTTCCAAATTTATTTCTTCATGTTTTATGCCTCAAATAGCAATAACACTGTAAACAAAAATTGGGTCCTGAATTTTAAAGTAAAGAAGAGATTTTTTCCAGCTAAAAAAGTTTTCAAATTAGCATTTCGGAAGCTGTAAAAAGTTTCAAGACCCCTTTAACATAAAATTGTCCATATTTTGGGTTAGAGTCGATGAAGTTTTCTATAGTTTTGATATAATTAGTCTCAAACATATAAACACACTGTAAATTATAATTGAGAAAGCGCAAGTGTCAATTATTTAATTTTCATTTATTTTCTATAAGAAATACTTTACGAAATAACTGTGTTCTCGGACCATATACTCTTGAAATATTACACACACTTAAGCTAGTGCAAACTTTTTAACAATTGTTTTTATATTCTAATTTGAGCATTTTCGAATTATACGGATGCTAGCAGATACATGTGGTAAATATACTTAACTAGAAGAAAAATGTCAAAGATAGAGAAACGTGGCGTTAAACATCAGCAATAAATCAATATCAATACTAACTATATCATAAAGAACATCGACAATCTTTTGTGGAATACGAGATATATCCTTTGTTGTATTGAGAACTATTTCATCATTATATTTGTCTTATAATCTCATACATCTTCGCCATATATTAATTCTTTTAAAAAATTATAATTACGCATTTTGTCTCGGTCAAGGATTTTTATAGTAAGTTAATCCTTGTATATAGGTGGAGACCGTCAAAAGTTTTGTTCATACATGAAGAGTGTACTTTAATTTGTACTTTAACGCTTATGTCGTAACATTTGTCGAATGTGAATATAGATGTAATAAATAATATTATTCTCATAACGATAATGAAGATTTTAGAAAAAATGGGTCGTTGTTTTTAACGTAATTGTATACTATTTCCATGCTGTGGGGGTGTTGCTTATATATTGTATAAACCACAGAATTGTTTTTTCATTGTTAATAATAAAATTACCAATCTTTCATGCAATGAAAAATCAAAAATCGTGTTTTTAAAACACATAAACGTTAACAACTTTATTCATTGTTTAATCGTACATTAAAATTCAGTTTCAAGTAATAACTAATATTGAATTAGTATTATGGTAAAATGTTTCATATTTTAATAAATCCCATAGATTGTGTTGCGTCTTTTGTGTTTTTCCATTATAGTAATGCATATTGTTATTCAATCCAATTGCACATGTGTTTCATTGTAAAAAGTTAGAATCCAATTTTTATTTTATATGACATGCATTTTTTTTTCCCGAATTTATTCCGTATTTAGAAAAAAACAAAAGATTTTTCACAATTTAAAAGTAAAATTTCAATTAATACATTCACAATCCCGAATCACAATTCTTGACCACCGTTGGGTATTCTTTCACGATCATTTCTCTCGATAATTCGAATGACACCCGTGATCTGTAACCGAAGTCCGAGTGGGAGGAAATCAAGGGGGCTTTGTAAAATTTTGGGAATGTTAAGGAGGACTATCAAACTTGTATTTAATTCTTCTAAGCGGGAGGGGGAAGGGGCAATGAAATGTTTTCAAAATATTTTAGCAATTCTGTATATAATGAACACACTATTGTTTACGTGGAGATGCATACTCAAGAGACAACCTACCGTGCGCTGCCTATAACAACAAAAAATTGTAATATTTTGACACAGAGAAAATAATTTGGCTCGGGCTCATTTCTTAGTCATAAGAAACCTCAAATTAAAAAAAATAATGCATATGCTTTTTTTATAACTCAATGGATAGTTTTCATTATAAAACTTATGTACATATACTTATTTTTTAAGAAAATTCTTTGAGCAACTTCCCGACATATTTTCCGTATGCAAAGTAACCTCAGTGTGACCCATCTCGTAAAAATCCGGTGATCGCAATACGCATGAATGTCCTTAAAATAAACTATTATCTGATTGTACATGTTAAACACATTCTCAATATTCATGCTTTTTGTTGATTGTTGACAAACAGGGGACATTCGTTAAACTTCGGCTTCAAATTGCGAACTTTAATTACCTGCCATATTTTCACAACAACACTGACCGATTGAAAAAAAAATGACGATTATACGAAATTTATGCGAAAAAAATGATAAAATCGTGCACAGAAGACTAAGTTTATGACGGCTGTATGCATTGGTTCAAGAATTGGAGTAACATTATTTTTCACCGGTCACTCGTTTATTATGACTTTAAGACCCCAAATTCTAACTTTCAACAAGATCTTGACTTCGAGGAGAGTATATTTATCTGAAGCTGAAATGGAGTGAAGGAATTTTATTTTGTATTTGAAAGATAGTTGAATATATTTTCTTTCATCAAGGTGGGAACTTGAAAAATCAAAGAAATTCTAATGTTTCCTTCCATCCAATTGAATACTTAAAAATAAGAATCTCGTCACCTAAAAAAAATAAAATTGAAAATGAATAAATTAAACATAATTATTTAGAATTGGAAAATTTAGGATTCTTACAATATTCTTAATTTGAAAATGAAATTTGATAAGTATATTTATAGACATAAACAATCCCATAATGGCAAAGTAAATTATCATAGTTTTCAAACCTACAATTATTAGAAAGATCCAAGCAGGTATTGAGTACGGGGTTGAAGCATACATTATATACCCAAAAAAAAAACGCGAACCTGATAGAGCGCATGGCAACTGGTGTAATTAGTAAATTACATTGAAACTATGGATTCATACCAATACATTCATGTACTTATATAAATGATTGTTTTCTCAATTTTTGGACTATTATTTGTCAATCAATAAAGAGCATCGTCCTCCTCTGTAGTGTATAACCGCAGGACATGCATTGATAGATGAGAAAATAGGGGACTAAAGACTAGAGAGGGTCTTAATTTGGATTGTAATTAAAAAGCTTGACATATGTATTTATTGTTATCTTCATAAAGTCTGTGTAAAACATGAGTGATAAATGCTGTAGAACTAGTAAATAAGCTTTTATAAATTTTTTTTGCTGTACTTTAGTACACAGTTTATATGTACAAGCACCGTGGCATGACGTACCGACCCCCTCCTTATATTGTTAGACTTTATAGTGCTGTGCTAGCTCACTCACTTCTATGTTTTTATGGTCAAATATTTGGACTATTGGAAGCAAGATGCTACGTTGAATTAAAGGAAAATAAAGTCAAATGATCTGAGAAATACGATTATTTCAGAAATTTAAAGTTTCAGTTACTTATGATTGGACAATATTACATAAATACATGTATTGTAATGATCCAATGACACTTATTTTTCTTTAAAATAATGTAATTTTGTTGATTTTAACAAATTTTCGACAGGTAAAATCCCTACGATTGTTTATGAAACGGTCAAAAACTTACGATTTGACGTACGACCGACGTACGATCCAAGATTGTCGTACGATTCTTTGTGAAACGATAGCCTGTAAACACAAAATACTATTTGGAAATCCAACCAAAGCTGTAATCCTGCCATTTTACAAATTGGTCACCTGCATGATCCTACGTGTAGATCTTGATCGCCTGATATTTTAAATCTTGACGATTTATTTTTATTCGCTCTATAATAATAAACTGCATATGATTTCTCCGCCCAAGGAAAGTTAAAGGTTAAACCCTATATAAATTTTTGACGGGATTTAATTTAACAATATTGATAACTATAAATTTATTTGAAATTATTAACTACTTACATGTTTATTCCTCAATTATACGGGTTTTACTAGTTGATACGGCTTACTTTCGAATATTAATGTTCTTACATCAAACATTTCAAAACTTTACAATGATCACATTATGTTATCAGAACAACCCGAATTAGTACATGTAAATTATTTTAATCATTAGTTTCTTTATGCTTGATAAATGTACTATTGGAATATTCTAATGGTATTTCAATGTTAAATATAGACATATCAAACATATTGATAACAATATTTTTAACCTGAAACGGATCATTCTTGATTATTGGTGTGGTTTGTGTTGGTGAGTTGTTGTGTTGTGTATACTTTGGTTTTTTTTTAATCGGTTTTCGTATTGTTTGGCATAGGAATTGTCATTTTGTTTTTGACCTTTGGGTTTAAAATTCTTCAGGTATCTTCCGCCTCATTTAAGGTAGCACAATACAAAGATTTTTTTACTTCCAATCACTAACCTTTGAAATGTTGTAACTTTCTTATGAATGCATAGAAAATAATAAAAGAGGTATATATAGATAGATAAAAGATTAATCTTTTAAATGAATGCAATATTTTTATTATGCAATCATTATGTAATCAATTATTATGTAATTAGTGGCAAAATCTGGGTAAGTTCACTTGAATGAATTTAGCTCTATCATCTCTTTAACTATACAGAAAATTTTAACGAAATCTTAATCAACACATCATGGGCTTCAAAAGGGTGTCTCAGATTGTCTCTATTGTATTCCATTCTCTCATAAATCTCTAATTAGTGTAAACATACTAACCACATAAAAGAAGATAATGTTTAATTAGGTGTAAAATTTGTTCTATACATTCTATCTGAAATCTGAGACACCCTTTTGTAGATAATGGCCATAGGAACAACATATAATAAAATTAACTCTCTAGGAATACCTATGCAGAAGCTAATTTCATTTGAAAGTGGAAATTTGTTGAAAAATATTTTAGACATGGTTAACATTATAATTGGTTACACAATTGTTGCATAATACTAACAATTGCATTTATTTGAAAGAGTAATCTGTTAGCTATCCAAAACTACCACTTTTATAAATTTTTCAAGCATTATTAAGAAAGTTACAGCATTTTAAAACTTGGGAGTTGGAGTTATAAAATCTTTGTATTGTGCTACCTTAATGAGTTTTTAATACTATCCGAATACATCTACCATTTTTTTGTTGTTGGTAAACTGATAAAAAAATTACCCTTAAACGATGTACCTTTGTTCATTAAACCTTTATGCATCAGCTGATTAAAAAACTCACCCCATCCGTTGCATAACATTTTGGTGTAGGATACACTTTCCTCATTGTGATATTTGCTTCCACATAATCTTGTTTAATGGTTATATTGCATGGAAAATTGTCGACAGGATGATCTGTAAAATATCAAAATAACATCGTCAAGTATTCATTTAATAGATTTATAACAATAAAACAAACAAAAAAATGAGAACATGCTCAATTCTAAGATACTCATGTAGGTAAGTTAAACAAAACAATAACTAAAATAAATTATAAGAAAGTTAAGTTGAAGCTTGGATTACAAAAGATAATTATGAATTTTTACATTTATTATAACATTAAATTAACATTAAAAACACAGTACAATTTAGAGGAGTATATAGACAATCGGTTATTTAAAACATTTTGAAATGATGACAATAATAATCTTTTATAAGTTATATCAATCATAAATAAATCTATCTATGTATGTTTGAACTAAAGAGTTATGAGGAATTATCTTTTATCTAAATGGGTCACAATTAAATGTAAGAGCATATATAAGCCAATAATATTCATAATTTGATAATAGGAATCATATGTACAATTCGATATTCAAAGTCTCATTTTGTAGCAAATTTATAAGCTGTTTTGAAACGTATATAATTTGAATGATTCGTATATAACGATAAGCAATTAGTTTTTTTTACAAGGTATAGTATTGTTTTAATTCATAAAAGTACGTGATCAAGACAGTATAAAGACAATGTCTACCAGAGATGTAATGCAAATAAATATATTTCAGAGACGTAATGACTTTTCCAAACACATTTTCTAAAACTAATTTACTGACTTACATTCAAAATATGTTACATTTAAAACTTTACTGAAAATATCGAATCCGTAAGTGCATTCATAAGGTATGTTAATATCGTTCTCATTGAAGTTTTTGATTGTTAAGATCGATGTGCTGGCAGAGCTGTTTAGATACTCCTTGTACTTTGTAATATCCGAACATGCTTCATTTAGTATTACTACATCATTAGTCCAGCCTTTTGCCCATTTTCGTGTGAATCCAGTACAACAAGGTGCAGATGTTAGATGGCATGCTAACTGTATATCATGTCCAAATACTGCTGGTTTAGTCTGCAGCTTCCATGATATATGTCCTAAAATAATATGTATACGCTATTATCACATATTTCTTAACGGAAAATATGTAATGACTGAACGTTTTCTCCGTCAAAACCGAATATCAGGGGCAGTTATCAACGTATTTTGCATTATTGACAATAATATTAAAGTGGTCTTAACTACAATGGCGGACCATATAGATTCATAATACTTGACGACTTATACATTTAACCTACATAGTGTGCAAAATTTGAAAAAAGTCAATCCGAAAATATTTCTGAAATGTATCATCGGAAAATAAATCTATTTTTTAATGAGAGTAGTTCAATGATGACCAATTTTTGTACTTTCGTTTAAATGTCATTTAGAATAAATATCATATTTTCCAGATCAGCCCTTGTTTCACACCCATATGGGACCATATTTCGTAACTGCAAGCATGTCTTATAGTGCTAATATTGATTGTTGAAATTTGTAGTTAAGTAATACATATCTGGAAAACTACGTTTGAAAACCAATTGAAAGCTTTAATACAACTATTTCTCTTGAATGATTATGACAAAGAACATTTTAGGTGTTTTAATATATTTCAGACAAGAGATAAAAAAAACAAATTCCTCCATAATATAACTTAAAGTATACACCAAAATTGTTGATGGTAACAGGTAATTTAGTTTGAAATACAGTCTTATTGTCGGAGATTTAAGCTGAACAGTTTGCCACATGTGGAGCAGGATCTGCTTACCCTTCTGAAGCACCTTAGATCACCCCAGTTATTGGTGGGATTCGTGTTTCGATGTCGTGTATTGTTGTTCTATTATTTGTCTGTTTGTCTTTTTCTTTTTTAGCCATGGCGTTGTCAGTTTTTTTTATCAATGAGTCTGACTGTCCCTCTGGTATCGTTGGCCCCTCATTTTGAACATGTACAGTTTCCAATCATAATGTGAATCAAATATGCACACAGTCACCACCTACTTTGGCGATGGTACATCAATTGACATATGAAGCCATTATATGAAGGGATGTTCAGATATGTTTTAAATTACTTTACACTTTTAAATGACTCGTCTATTCTGATCCTTTTGTTAAAATATTTCAAATAATCATGTTATTTTCAAAATAAAACTAGTTGTAAATGGGAAGAGAAATTGGTTTGTTCCTTTAAAATTTCAGTACCAATATTCTGTAGAATAAAATACTGTCACATACCCTTTGTTTCTATGTAAATGAAAGCAATGACGAAGACATTTTTCAGGATACACATATTCGGATCTGTCGTTTTGGGAAACAATTTCTTTATTTTTAAAATAATCGAATTTTGAATATCAGATTTTGTTCTTCAATACATTTTATATGTGATAAAATTACGTACACTTATCAATAAAGTTGAAATAATATCAACAAAGCAAGGATCATTTAAAAAAAGTACACTTACCGGTCAATAACAAATAGTATTTGTTTTAAGCCTTCAGCTTAACAAACAGACCATATCATGCCAATTAATATGCCATTGAGGAAACAGATAAAATAGAACATAAAATAAAAGTCACGGACATCCTGCTATGTCATCAAGATATTCCTATACAAAATTGACATAATCGGGTGAAGATTGTACATACGAATTAGACACCAAACACATTAATAAGTGCAGTACAGCAAAACCTGCTTAAGAGACCACCTGTATTAAGCAAAAACCTGTGTTAAAAGACCATCGATGTTAGATCCCCTCGACGTACATTTCATATGAGTTAAACCTGTATTAAAAGCTTAAGACCACCTGTCTTAAGAAACCACCGTTTTTGCTCTCCCTTAAGAGGTCTCTTAAACCAGATTTGACTGTTTACAACCTGATCAAAACCATTCTAAAACCTTTTGTTTAGCACATTTCGTACATTTCTCCCGATACGTTTGGTGAGGATAAGAGCATATATTGGCCCGGGATAAAACAAAAATGAATTATAAGATACGTGAACGGTGATGACATCTTAAAACCTACTGGATAATTTGTCAAGTAAATAGCCACTGTGATATCATATTTCAGATATCGACACATTTTACATTCACTGTCATTTAACAAATGAGTTTGACTTAAATATAAGGAGGCAAATGTTTAAATCAATTGGTATTGCATGTATAACAGGAGACGCTACAAATGCGATTGTAGTTAGTGCTCTTTTTGTATATCTTCCATTCCTTCAGTTTTATTGTTTTGACTTGAATTCTACACACTAATATAACAAATCGTTGACAATAGTTATTAAAGGTACCTTGCTTATCATTTGTTTTGCCAGACTTATCACTGACGCTCAGATAAAAAAAAGTTAGAATTTCTAACACGTATAAAGTTGACAAGAATTGGGGACACCAACATTTTAAAAAGTTGTGCCAAATACGGTTAAGGTAATCTATGCCTGGAATAAGAAATTCCTTAGTATTTCGAATAATTCATACTTTTGCAAGCAGTTAATTTATAAATCTAACAGGATTCTGGCTCGGACGTCGCCCAGTATAAAAAGGTCCGAAACAGACATCACCATGGACACGGTGTCGTCCGATACGACAGGTGTCCCCTCATCACCAGACATGACAAAGATCCCAAACATGACTCATTCAGATCATTATACTAGTGACAATAGCAATAATACACATATACAGCCATGTTCAGTCCTCCTTAAAGACATTTTGGATTTTGATGACTCTGAACAACACTGTTTCATTTCAAAATGTGGAACAAAGGGCTGCAAAACTTGTGAAATTTTAATAACAGATGCTCACTTCACTAGCAATTTAACTAAAAATACTTATTTTACAAGAAGTTACAATGATCTGAATTGTAAATCTATGAATGTCGTCTACGGATTAGAGTGTAACCTTTGTGGATTGGTTTACGTCGGTGAAACGAAAGGAAGGCTAAACAAGTGTATGTGCGGCCATAGATCAGATATTAATCGCAATGCTAACGACATTCTGTACCAGCATTTTAATCAGCCTTATGTTCTCCTTCGCTTGCTCATCCGAACATAAAACTTTTCTGATTACTTCAAAGACAACTAAAGACTTATGTGAATTGAGAGATGCACCAAAGCAGTTCGACAAAACAAAGGTAAAAGTATAAATGTATAAATGTGTATTGTACGTGCTATTGACATTTCATAATTAACTATAAATTCAAACTTTTGGAAACTGACAATCTATTTTTAAGTTTTTCTTTTATGTAACCATCTTTAGCCAAATCCGTCTTCCAACGACCGTGTGATTTTAATAATCTTTCAGGGATGCGATTATGTGCAGCTTCTGAAACACCGCCGCTTCTTAAACTGTGTAAACCGAATTGTTCTTTTTTACAACCTACTTCTGACAATGTGCTTAATAACAACTCTCGAGCTCGTGTGTATGACAATGGTTTGTTAGCTTTACACAAAATATGACTATTCCTGGACTTTAAAAAAGAAATAGCTCTAAAAATAAACTCATCTGAAGAAATGGAAATATTTGCTGCTTCCAAATACCTTTTTAACATTGCAACTGGACATAAATCAGAGTTAGTTTTTGCTATCACAACTACATTGCCTTGTCTGTAAAAGTCGGTTTTGCTAGATACTATGGTGATTTCGACATGCGAATCGTAAAATCGTAAATTCGAAGCTTTTAAATGAGAAAGTTCGCTGTATCTTAAAAATCCCGCATAACTCAAAAGGACTAAACAGCAAATTCTTAAGTCTGCTAATTTAGTAGATAAACCAAACTTGTCTATGACTCTCTTTATTATATCGTGGGTGATAGGTTCTTTCTTGTTAACTGGTTTTGATAAAAGTCTGACTCCACCTTCTAGAACTATTGACAAAAAATCACTTGTAAACACATTACTATACAGGTTTAAATCATGTTCCCATTTTATTCCATAAAAAGCGCCATTTAAAACAGAAGATGAAACTTCGGATTGTATCAAAAATGATAAATAAACTGCAACTGTTATCACTGAAGCTGGCAGTGGACATAAATCGTAATTTGAACACCAAACGCTAAATCTTTTAAAAGCGTACGAGTACTTTTTCACAGTGTTTTTGCTTTTGCTTGCTTCTGCTATATTAGGGAGTTTACTAGCAAAGTCACGTAATGACGGGTTTTGAATTGATTGCAAATCTTTTCAATACGAAAATTACAATCTCTGAAAAGATATTTAAAACATTTTCAACAAAACTTAAGAACCGGAATGATATAAATAACAAAAACTAAAAAGAAAATCCCACTATAACATTATAGCTATTAATGCGTCTTGCGAACTATAAGTCGTCCATAAGATTTAACCCTATTTCAGGGAAAATACTTATAAAATATAGACCCTTCATGCCATGGGATGCAAGTAAATTGTCAATCTCAAAACGAGAAATCATGTCCCTTCACGGGCACAATGATAATTAAATACATTAGCCTCCTTTCAATATCCCTTCACGGGAAAAACCCATAACAGGTTATATATGGATAAGATTTTTACTCCTTCACGGAAAATCCTTCTTTTTAATATCCCTTCACGGGAAGACCCATAACGGGTAAAATATATGATTGCAATTTTTATTCTGTCACGGAAAATCCCATCACAGGGTGCAAAACTAACAATACCCATAACGGGTGCATCTGCTGATCACTATTGCGTCGGTTATATAACTGAAGCATGCTAGGTAGTAAATTCCAAGTATAATACTAACACATTAAAAGACAAACGATCTGCGACGAAAATACTATTAGGATCTGATCCTTTTTGGAAAAATCCTCTGGGCTGATTGTATTCTATGAATCTTTTAACGAATGAATGAAACGAGTTTTCTTTTAAAGACCATATGATTGGCCAAAAAACTGACGATGTCCATTTCGGCGTAACCAATACACCTTTACCTTGACACTTTGACAAATGTAATACTGACCTACTTATCAATCTAATAGGCGGAACAATCCAGCAATTATACAAAGACCAGTCGTATGCAAACGCGTCAACACCTCCCGTTCCGGGGCACCAGTGGGGTGAGAAAAACATAGGTACTTTGTTATTATTAAAATCGGCGAAAACATCACAAGTAAAAGGGCCCCATAAATTGTTAAAATATTTAAAATGAATATCTGAAATCTGCCAATCGTCAAAATCAAAAATTTTAGAATAGAAATCGGCTATTTTGTTTTCTTCTCTTGGAACCCAGTCGACTTCTATTGAAATGTTATTTTGCACACATAATTATAAATTAAATATTTCTATTGCTAAAACTTGTAATTCGGCATTCATGCTCCCAGCTGTAATAATCCTGACAACGTTTTGGTTGTCTGTATAAATTTTTACCAAACGACTATGAAAATATTTCATTAAAGAGTTTAAAGTTATCAAAACGGCTTTTAATTCTCTGTAAGTAGAACTCTTTTGTTTTTCTTCAAATGTCCACATTTTGTGAACGACTTTCTTAAATGTCTCAACTGTATAACCTGCCGCTGTACAACTGCTGGCATCAGTGTAAACTATTTTAGCTGGCAAAAAGTTATTCGAAAAAAGTGTTTTGGAGGGTAATAATTCACAATTAGTGTGCCAAAAATTAATTTCGGAAATTGCGTTCGACGTTAGCAAAATCTGTTCGTTCCAATACCGGCTAGTGGATATTAACATTAGCATATTTCTGCTCATTATCCTGCAAACATTTCCTAAACTAGGCATAAATGAAATAATTTTACCAGTAATTTTGGCTAGTTGTTTGGCTGTAGGTGAAACAGAATGTAAAGAATTTATATCGTTTTTAAAGCGCTGGATTTTTTCCGAGGGTATCTCCAAAGTATGAGTGTTTAAATCCCATACAAATCCTAACCATATAAGCTTCTTTGTGGGTTGCCAAATACTTTTATCTTTATTTACAAAGAAACCGGAAGATTTCAGATCTTGCTTCATCTTATTAGCCAAATCATTACAAGAATCGAAATCGTGTTCCATACCCCAACCGTCGTCCAAATACATGACTACTCTCGAACCTTGTGAACGCCAATGCTTACCAGAGGACGTAAAACTTTTGAAAAAACGTGAGCAGCTGTGGAGAGGCCAAAGGGTAAAGCGGAAAAAACGAAATATTTTGTAACGCCTTGAAATCTCCAAGAAAAACCTAAATAAGTTCTGTGGTCCTCGTGTATACTTATATGATGATACCCGGATGTAAGATCAAATTTAATCATGAAACCGTCTTTAATTACATAATTCATAGCTTCGGAAACTCCTTCAAATTTAAATTTTCTTTTTTCAATGAATTGATTGACGTGGCGTAGGTCAAGGATTAACCTTTCTTTACCTTTTACGTTTACTGATACCGTTAATGGGTTAACCAGGTGAGGAATACAATGCTTACATTCTATTGCGGCTCCACAAGGCCATAAAAAAGAATAGGTATGTTTGCCCAAACGCTACCTACCCAGAAAAAAGCTGCCTACTCAAATTCTTTTTTTGTCCTGATTTGAAAAAGTTTTTTTTATCAGATAGGCATTAAGACTAATAGACACCCGATACTTCAATTTCTCTTTTCAAAAAAAAAAAAAAAAGAAAATGCCTTCCTACCTACCCACTGTCTCAACCTTTGGGTAGGGTTTGGGCAAACCAAAATATTTTTAATTGTGGCCCAATCAAGCAACTTTTTGATCGCTGTCTCAACAAAACAAGCATGCTTGATAGCTGATATATTATTAGCTAACTGGGCTGTAGATGGATTTTCAAAGAAAGGAATTAAATAACTGCTTGAAATAACATTTAAAACGAAATTATTTGCTTGTAAAGTATCTTTCCAAAATGCTAAATTATGATTAAGACTTCCAACTAAAAAAGTACTTGATGAACTGCTTAAATTTTTGTATTCATAATCCCGTTCTACTAAATTAGGTATGTACTTAACTGTTTTAGAACTGCTTCCCAGACTGGAGTCTTGAGGCTTTCTTTGGGCACTGGTAGGCAAAGTGTCCTTCAGCGTTGCAATAGAAACACTTGTCGCTCTTCTTTCCACCGTAGTATTCAGACTGGGAGTAGACATTCTGGGAATTGTTGGAAGATCTGCCTTTAAATGAGTCTTATGAATGTGATGTGCCAGGCCTACGAAAAAGATCACTATTGCCCTTGTCGTTGCCGAACTCATTACTTCTGCTGTACAGACTGGTCCTCTGCTTGTCACGAGCTTTGTCTCTGCGTTTTGCCTTTGCTCTAGATTCTGCCTGACGCAACTTAGTGGCATCTTCTGAATTGTCTGTAAGAGGGTCGTCCATGTACTCCTCGACGGTATCCCACCCGTACTTGTCGGCGATTCTTATTACATTATTACGCTCTTTCAGGGCCTTTTCCGACTCCCCCAGCAACTTTAAAGCGGCTTCCAAGGAACCCCTCTCGATAAACGATTTTGTCTTGAAGATTTCGTCAAGGCGGAGAGAATTGAAGGAATGTTGCTTGCTATTTCCTTCAAACTTGAATTTCTGGGTGTGGGTTGGGGGACGGTTGGTGTTTTCAAATGCTTGAGTACTTAGCTTATGATCAATTTCGGAAACAATCTCCTTTTTCTGTCTGGATAATGCTGCATCTAGCTTTGTTGAGAATAATGAAAGCGCATCCTCTGGAGAAAAGTGCTCGTCGGACCTTGGGACTGCTCGACTAGGCGTATCTCGAGTGTCAGGTTCGTGCGAAAAATCTTCTTCGTCACTCATGGCTGCGCTGGTATTTAAATAAATAACTGTAGAACTCGCTTTGGTGTTTTCTCGATAATTAGAAAAAGGCGCCAAAATAATTATATAAAGGTCTAGAACCGAATTACTTCTTATTACGCAAAGAAAGTAAATACGATTATTTTATTAAATAAGAAATATTATGATCATTTCATCGTCTATGACAGTTCGTATTATCGAAAAGATATACCACAAGACTAACAATCCTCAACTTGCAACGCCTCTCCGTAGACAAAAAGAGGACTACTAGATTCGACAATTGGGAACTGCGATACCATATGATTGCAATGACAAAATTCATGGTATAGGTATTCTATCTAGTCCTTCCTGTAGCTCGTTGAATGTGATGAATATTTTCAACTCTACTCCTCGATGTAGACGCAGTCATGGTCATCGTCATTATACATCACCTACTTTGCATGATGTCTCTATTCATGACTTGCTACCATTTATACAAAAGCCGTTAGGTATTCATCACATCCGTACGAAACTTTATTCATTACTCCTTTCAAAACTTCATTCTCTGTTCAATTTATGTTTGGACCCACTGTTACAAACCCTCATTCAAACTAATACAAACTTACAGCTATCATCTCGGATATTGCAAGTCACACACTTTTCAAACCAGTTCGCATTAGAAAAGATGAAAAAGAGAAAATACTTTTTTTAAACTTTCCTTAGCCTATAAAGGTCTCGATGGCGTCAACTTTGGCAATATCCTTCATTATAAATAAGTTCTGTCGATTATACCTCCTTAAAAATATCATTACATAAACTGCTTGATAAATGAATTAGGTATTGACAATTCACTTGGAAACTCAACATATACCCTCACGACACTTACCACAGAGGAAATCCTGGATACTCATAGGTCTGTTCTATTTTCAACCAAAGATGAAGAACTGGATCATCCATCACCGTATTGGATACCTAAACTACATACGTGTCCTTACAAACAACGGTATATTGCTGGGTCTTCCAAGTGCTCCACGAAACCTGTTTTTAAATTAATAACATATATTTTATCAGCAATCAAAGCCGGGCTCCAAAGTTATTGTGAAACTGCCTTTTATAGAGATGGCGTGAATCAAATGTGGATACTAAAAAATTCCAAAGATCTTTTAGAGTACATGCAATCTAAGACTCTCTCATCTTGCAATAGTATTAAAACATTTGACTTTTCAACACTTTACACAAATATTCCCCATTCCAAACTAAAAGACAAATTGAAAAGAGTTGGTATTACTTTGTTTTATTAAAAAGAATGACGAACGTAGATACAAGTATCTTTTCTTGGGAGGGGGGATAAATCCTACTTTGTAAAGAATCACTCTGATTAAAAAAAAAAATTCTCTGAAACTGACATTATCAAGATGCTTGATTTCATACAGGAACTTCTTAGGAAGAAAGATAAGAAGTTAGCAATATCCTTTAACTTTACGTTCTACTATATAGATGATGTTTTCTCACTAAATTATACAAAATTTGGTGACTATGTTGAACGAATCTATCCCATTAGCTAGAGATAAAGGATACTACAGATACAGCTAAGTCTGCCTTATATCTTGACTTACATCTAGAAATTGACAATGAGGGTTGGTTGATAACAAAACTTTACGACAAAAAAGATGATTTCAGCTTCCCAATTGTGAACTTTCCATTTCTATGTAGCAACATTCCAGCAGCGCCTGCATACGGAGTATATATCTCCCAATTGATACGATATTCCCTGGCTTGTATTTTCTATCATGATTTCCTTGATAGAGGATTGCTACTCACAAGGAATCTATGAAACCAAGAGTTCCAAATGGTGAAGTTGAAATCATCCCTTCGTAAATTTTACGGACGCCATCATACGAGTTGGTTGACCGTTATGGAATAACCGTTTCACAGATGATATCGGATATGTTCCTTAGTCGTAACTACAATACCCTTCCCTTTTCACGAATGTGACCTACCGAATTAGACTATTTACCGGATTTGTAATAACATTAGCAACACGACGGGTACCACATGTGGAGCAGGATCTGCCTACCCTTCCGGAGCACCTGATATCACCCCCAGTTTTTGGTGGGGTTCGTATTCCTTAGTCTTTTGTTTTCTATGTTGTGTCTTCTGTACTATTATTTGTCTGTTTGTCTTTTTATTTTTAACCATGGCGTTGTCAGTTTATTTTCGATCTATGAGTTTGAATCTCCCTTTGGTATCTTTCGTCCCTCTTTCATAAAGATGACTATATAATTGATATTCATGTCAATACCGAAGTGCTGACTACTAGGCTTGTGATACCCACGGGGATTCCACCAATTATCAAAGGTGTCAGGCTTATAATTTGATATGCGCATTTCGTCTACATATGACTTTCTTCGTTCACAATTGATTTATTTTTTTAATAACTTTTCAAGACGTGCCTTACATTTACTCTTTTTTGCTAGGAAAACAAACGTGTCAACTAATGCATTATAGAATATGTGTCACACTTATGATCAGTGAATATAGTAAAGAGATTCATATAACATGTATAAGTGCTTCTATTTTTTTTAGAAAGGTTTCAAATGTTCAAAAGTAGTACTGAAATGACTATAATTCCATTGTAACTTTTAAAATGGACATATCTCATTTTAACAACAAGTCTTATAAATTCAAAATGCAAAAAGCATGTTTTTTTTAATAAATAAACAGCTATTGACCTCTGTGCAACCAATTATCATGTTTATATCAACTGTTTGTCTGAACATGGTTAGATCTATGAACTGTTTATGACAACTTCTTTAGGGATTTACTAGGAAGATTAAGTGTGAGACTCCCATTTAGTTTCCTATCTTACATACAAAAAAATATATCATCAACAGTGTGGTTTTAGTAACATTTTTTGTGCGTGTGGGTGTTTGTGTGTTTAAATAGACATAATGTGATCCTCATCCTTTTTTTTAAATTTTAATTATCTACAATATAATCAATTCATTTTAAATACATCTTTATAATTAACATAAAATGATAAAAAAAAAATAATAATAGCAGGTTAAACTGCAGGCCGTCCTGAGTATACTAAAGCATGCCAAACTTAAAATAAATACTAAAAAGTAAAATATCTAAAAATCGAATTCCGATGAAAATTCTAAAAAGTAAAATAACTAAAATATCGAATTCCGATGAAAATTCTATAGCAGTTTTGTTAACTAGCTATCGGTTAAAAATATACATGAACAATTTATCATTTAACTGTTGATCGATATAGCAAAGAATCAATCATTTTATCCATATGTTTTTACAGGACTTTTGTTAATTATCTTCTAGTGAAAGGACATTTCAATAACACTTGAACATGTATAAAAGTTAACAAAGCGAAGCATAAGTCTAATACAACACTTGTCAAAACAAAGGTAGCAAACTTTAAATTTAAAATTAATTATAGTTTTCTCGCAAAAACTGAGGAATATTTGTTTCTACATCATGTAATCAATTTAAAGATGCATGTTTGCACTTGCTATGTATTTAAATGTATTCAAAATATATCTTTGACAACATCTACCTTAAACAATGAGGGATCCTTGATAATTTTGTTCAGATTGGTGAAAAAAAAACTTTTTGTACAAATTACATGTGTGTTACTTTGACTATTTCGTTCAGAGGTGTACATTGTACATGTAACATAGGACAAATGAACTCTTGTCCTTGATCCTGATTTATTGTATATAATAGAAAGCCAATCAGATGGGAATACAAACTTCACGCCCATACTCTGGTGCATAAAAAATCGTCTTAAGGAATACTGCCATCACATATTTCAAGGATGAACACAACAACAAGTTAATTTTCTGTTGGTCATCTTTAAAGAAGTAAATGTTAAATTTTCAGGAAAGTATTAACATGCATTTTCTGAAGATAAACCATAGAATCTATTGTCTATAAAGTTGAAAGACATTACTAAATGGCACTGGTCCCATATGGTAAGAACGACATATATATGCATGCAAGTATATAAAGAATTTGTGATATACCAAAGTATCGACAAGTTGTATTTGATGAACGGTTTTGAATGTATCTATAATATTTTTACCTCTCTCTATAATATTTTCTATCACTTTAAATATTTTTTTTTCTGACGAAATTAATTATTAACTACTAAAACATGTAAAATGTGCTCGAGTTACAGTTCGAGTGTTAAAGGTTGCATGGTCTTTTTACTCAATTTGTAAAAAAATCAAACAAATATAATGTTTTGAGCATTACGATCAAGTATCAAGTATTTTAATAAATGAATTTATTTCTAAATTAATTTTAAAAGTTTTAAATTAAGTTAAATTGAGTTTTAAAGGAGAAGATATTATAAAGTTAAAAAAAAAATATTTGTAGAATAGTCCTTTTCAAAGCGTCAATAACTCCTCAAAGGGTCAATTGAAAATTGTGGTCTCAAGAAACTTTTTTGTAGAGCTTTATTTTTGTTGTTGTTTACAGTTTATCTTTATCCATAATAGTATCCAAGATAATCATAATAATAACCAAATACTGAATAATGTGCTTAAAATAACCAATTTAGTGACAATAACCCAACAATGGCTTGTCAGATTCGTATACAAATTTCATCCCCCTGTCTAATTTGCTACATATGCTTTTTTGTGATATAAGCCACAAGCTGCATTTTACACCTCTATTCTATTTCTAGCCAAGGCGGCCATATCTAATTTGACGAAATGGAGAATAAAACAAAAACTTTATTTTAGATATCATAAGGATAATTCAGCTATTTGGTTCTTTACGTAGTTTGAGGGAATATCTTTGAAATAACTTAAACCGGACGACGGCAGATGACGCGGGACGCCAAGTGATCATGGCAAAAGGTCACGTTACCGTTGGAAAGGTGAACAAAAAAGGTTATTTTAATCATATAACTAAATCTCAACTTTTTATTGTATTTTCAAACTTGAATTTTGACCCTGCGAGTAAAGAAAACCGGAGAAATTAGTTTTACCTTTTTCAAATTTTTCTAATTTTTTCTTTGCTTTAAAATGGACCCCATCGAGACAAGCAATCTATCAGAAATGTAACAGTATGAAAGTGAAAATAAATGAAATGTAAATGTATAATATCGAAAGTGAAATTGTTGAGACGTTCATCAAATGTGCTCGACAGTGAAGTAACGCATCATAGGACAGCTCAAGCGTAAAGATATACGATTGAATAGAAAATTTACCATAGACTGGATAAGATGCCACTTCCTTTATATTCTATTTGTTCTATTCTTACATGATTTTTGACTGATATTTGGATATCGACATACAAAATTTATGGGTTAGATTTTTAACACAATTTCTTTTGAATTCAATTTAGTGTTTATTTATCACAGATATAAAATCAAGAATGCATGTTTGTTAAAGATAACTAATATTTGTGCATGTTCTCGTACGTTTAACAATGTCACAGTGATGATAGTACTATGTCATAATAATAGTCGATTTTACGTATACGCCGCGTGGTTTGGATAAGACGCGAAACTGCATTAATAAAAACTTTCACATTCGTATTGCACGTACGTTTTTGTATTCACACTGCTTAATGTGTAATGCCACATTTAAAATAACAAACAAACAAACAAAAAACGACACAGAAACACACCTCATAAAAGTAAACAAAAAATTACTATTCAAAGTTTTTTTGATAACTTTCCAATTTCAACTATTCTAGGTTTTTCCAAGAAATGTGCAGTGAATGTTGTCACCTACCTTCGATTTGTATGATAACGTTTACACCAACGAAAACAGTTATCACGACCCAAATAATCGTCTCTGCCATTCATTGAAACCATTCATACTTGTTTCTGTAATAAATAACATAGCACATTAAATTGTCATGTTAGAAATGAACTCATGTGCAATATTTTATATACAAATCGTATATATATATATATTGATTATTGGTTTGTATTGGCAACTACAGTGTTATGCTATCCACTGATGCGATCAGCATTAAACTATATTTAAATGTTACGAAATTATTATAAATCAGGTGTGGTCTTATGATAAATAGAAAAAAATTATTTGAATAAAGATATAAACTTCGTAAGTTATGAGTTAAGCTACTTGTTTAATACTGCGTTGTGTACTACAACAAAGCATTAATCGTACCACGATCTTCTTACGTTTATTTTAGGTTGTCTTTCTTCTTATAAGAGAAAGAAGTTGAAAGGAATTTAGGCACGTTAAATGAATAATTAAAGGTATTAAAAAGACATTTTATAAATCACGTTTTGAATTCGTTTCCCCCAAATATGTTTGTTTTTACATTTCTTCACTTTCGTATACAATTATGGTTTTTGGAAAGACAAGCTTTCTCAGTTAGTTCTTCAATCTATGGAAATTTCACATTTTAGAATGTATAATCTTTTTGTTTCAGACACCAGCCATATACAGTCGTGATTTGTTATCCTTCGACGCCATTGATGAAAGAAACCAACTGACAGAATACACGTGTTTCAAAGTTATACTTATTACTTTTACCAGAACAGGGTACATGGGTATGTAACTGATGTTTTGTTTGCACCAAACATTATGTTTCTGTCTGTTTGTTTGTTTTTGTTGTATATTTTAGTAACAATCCTATTGTTTGGATTTTATACTAATAAAATTCTTATTCTTATTATTCTTATTCTTAACTTTAGAACGAATGTTTTTAGCTAATCATATATTTTATTACTGTTAAATTGTTAGTATGAAGTTGATTCTTGATTCTTTTTTAATTATTTATTTTAATCAACAATTTCTTTGCATGTATTGGTTTTGTTTGCTGAGCCATTTTTAGTTCGAAAGAAAGTATTATCGTTGTCCTGAAAAAATCAAATGAAAACGCCATTGCTAAAAACACAACTATACAAACATCAATACAAAAAACACATCTTAGAAAACTAAAGACTCAGCAACACGAGCCCCATCAAAAACTGTCTCTTGATCTCAGTTGTAACATAACATATAAAAAATGTTTTGACTACTAAATTTTGAAATATAAAGGTTAAATTAAATTACAAAACTGAACAAACATAGTATAATTGGTTTTTACAGATATGTGTTTTCAAGATCCAAAGTGTTGTCTGTTTATCTATATTAGTCTTAAAGATATAAAGATAAGAGCTGCAAACGGAAGCAAAATGATATAACTTTTGTTTTGTAGTACAGTTTTTAATTATTTAAAATATAAAACAGAGGAGGTTGACAAGAGTCTCTGGTTCCCATTTCCATACTTACAAGGACACTACTCCTTATTTCCTTTGCCCCTACTCCAAATCACATTCCCCTACTCTTACGTTCATCCCCATAATCCCAAAAAGTGTTCCCTGAATAAATCGAGTTTTATTCCCCTCTTCCCCTCCTAGTTCCCTTCTACTAATTCACACATCTTTTCTTTCTTGCACTAGCTTTGTTTGTTTAAGTTCCGATAATCTTCAACTTACTATGTAGTTGCCAGAACATTAATACGCAACCCATCGCGTGAATTTGACCTTCAGAAATTGCTTGAATGGAAAATGATTGTAGCGTATTCATTCTTGTATTCTTTTATTTTTCTGAGAATTTTTCTCTGTATTTTATACTTCATACCCATTATTCTCTATTATTTATATTTTATCAGCTAATAATTCTCATTTCTTTTATTATTGTTCTTGTTTCAATTCTGTAAATTCCAATCGACATCCTTGCATATCTTGAATATTTATAAGTCACCCAAAAAATGTTTAGCCAGCATTCCAAAGTTTGTTCTTTTTTTCATTTCCAAATGTTAATTATGAAATAATTGATGCAAGCTATTCTTTATTGTAGTTTTAACATAGAAAGGCATTATATTCGTGATTATTTTACGTGACTATTATATCAATAGGTAGGGCCAAAATAACACGAATATATAATGCCCAATGCCTACCAATGTTAAAACTACAATACAGTAAAGCTTGCATCAATCAGTTCGATTCTTCAATTAAGTTTATTTCTTTGTCCGGTGTGTTAGTTTAAAGAGTTTGTGTAGGCATTTCCATGAACCTCCCTTTTTGTTTGTTTGTAAACAAGCAAACGACTGACAATGTGATTTTTCAGAGGGAGGAGTTTTGAACAGCAAGCATGAACGGTTGTCGTATTTAAGTCAAATATGTCAATTTCGAATTGCAATACATTAAAGTCATACTATATAAATTAGCAACAACAAGTGTATGATGTTCGGGTTTTTAAGTGTTTTAAGTTAATAAAATATATAAATAGGAGAAACATCAATTATAACTGCAGATCTTTTTGTAATGACTAAGAAAATTCAATGGGACTTGCCTGATCTGGATAAGATACGATTATCGTTGTGTTTGGTGGATTGAAATGACTTGTTATAAAATTCGGGGTGGTATATTGCGTGATAGTGGATGGACATATGCCCTCACTGAAGCCGATATTGCAACACCTAGAACGGCAGATTCTGTTTATGTATGATAAAATGTACCTAGAACTAGACACGCGTATCAGATAACTGCATGCGTTTTGCTTGAATTGTTAATGTCGGCTTATGAAAAATAAAAGCTGAAAATATAGTTATGTCATGACTCTGTGACGTTCAATGATTTGAGAGACTGGTGTTGGGAAAATGAGTCATCTCGACCACAGTTTTATTTCCTGGCGTTTAATCATAAATTAAGAACTTCTTGTGGTTTTGATAGTATGCTACTTTCATGAGTCAGATTTCGTGCATTACAAACAGTCCATATAAAGCATGATACCGTGTTAAGGTCTTGATGGTGTAAATTATGCTTGATCTTTACCGATCAATCTCCAAGATATGACTTCCCTTCCCGAAGATCACCCACAGGTGGCAATGATATTTGAAAATGATAATTTCACTGTACGTAAGACAATTGTTTGTCTTATAGCACAATTAATCAAGCATACAAATAGAATAATGCAATTGTGAAAAGCAATGTTGGTGCCATAGGTTTAACCGAAGATCCCTTTTAGACAATTGGATGGAAGATGGACCAGAAGTAAGTAAACTAGATTAATTTGAAAGATCTTGTGGTTTGATTCATTCTACAACAGATGATAGAGCATAATGAAGACTATACGAAAAACAGAAGGCTTTCTTAAAAAATCTTCCAGGGCTTTGTAAAGTGATGAACGAGTTTGGAAATCCATTTCTAAAAGAGTCGTCAGATTTAAAAAAAAAAAACCCAACATTACTCTATTAAGGAAATAGTTGATTCGAAAGCAGGTAAGATATGTATTATACTCTAAGGTATTGATCCAAATAACACGAAGATCTTTTGAAACAAATACAAAACGAAGGAGAACGTACGTTTTATAACCAGATAAAAAAGAACAATTCCCTATTATGCCGTAAAATGAAACTGGAAACGTCTTTGTAAAAAACAAAGCTAGAAAACCTTTGAAGGGATTGCGATATCATTTCTATACTTTTTAATTTTCTGTCACAATAGACAGTTTGATTTGAAATATATGTGGTATTACATCGCTTCAAATGGGTATAATTGAAACATTCTGCGATTTGCTGATCCCAATTCTGACGCATTTATCGTTGGTTGGACAGCAATGGTTAATGCCAGGTCAAAAATTTGGGCAAACATATTTGATGATTATGCAAATGATGTCATACTGCCCTACATAAAAAATCTCATCGATAAGTATTCAAGAGTAGACATTGTATTTGATGTTTACTAAATGAATTATTAAAATGCTGTGACAAGACAAAGGCGAAGTTATTGTGCTAGACAGAAATATGTTGGTTCTGGTAGAACACCAAGGGTTTGGAAAGTTTTTTTCTGTGAAGATGACAAAGAAATGAAATTTTGCAAGTTTCTTGCTGACCGAATTACTTCTGTAGAGACTAATAAAAATGTGTATGTTACTCATGGTAAAATTATTCTTTGCAATTTGAATAAGGATACTTTCGAGCTATCCCCTTGTAATCACGAAGAAGCAGATACACGAACATGACAAATGTTTGTATATGTTTGGCATGATTATGAAAATTGATGTTAAAAGTAAACTTATGTAGTACTGACACAGATGTCGTAGTATTAAGAATTGCAGCATTCGCAATGTTAGGTGGAACAAATTGTGGATAGGTTTTGGAAGGAATAAAGACTTTTGATGGCTTCCCGTATGTGACTTATCAAATGCCTTTGATACTCGTATAGCTGCTCTTTCTTTCTTCCCTTTATTTAGTGGGTATTACACTTTGTAGGATTTTCGTGGTAAAAGGAAGAGGTCAGCTTGTCAGAATTTCTAGATGTAACGGACGTTTTTTTTTCAATTAAGTATGAATTCACAGACAGGGACATCATATAACCATTTGTTAGAATCATGTTTGACAGAACAACATCAACATATGCTGTTGTTAACGAGTTACGATGTGAAATATTTGCCCGGAAGCAATGTGATGCAATTCCACCTACAAGAATTCTTTTGCGGAGCACATAAAAAAGCAACATATCAAGGAGGACATGTTTAAGTTCAGCCTGATTCATGTATTCTACGGGTACATGTACCAAGTCATGAACACTGGGGTTGGATGAAAGAACAAAAACATGACAGTTGAAAACCAAAATGGACTTTTTTGGCTGTCGTTGCCTCCTCGTGTCAGGAACTTTTGAAATGCGGAGGCAAAACATCCAGCTGTGTTGATAACTGTATATGCTACCGTTCTGGCCTTCCTTATACGGGATATTATATTGGCAACTGTCAGATAATTAATTATAAGATAAGCAACATGTCTTTCTAGCCAAACCAGGCATGGAAACTTAACATAGAAAGTGATAGTTTAGTTGTTTAGTTTATAGAAATTATAAAAGAATACAATTTCAACGTTTTTGCCGCCAATTTGGAACTGGAAGTCACTCTTTTTCTTCATTTTTGTGTTGTCTTGTCGTACTTTATAATCTATTATCTAAGTGATATCAAAACTTACATTGGATGATACCTATAACACAGCTTTCAAGGATTTAAGAAATGTAGCCAATTGGATATTACGCAATTTGTAAAATGAGCGGTGGCCATTTTGAAAAAAACCAACATTTTATGGCCAGCACCTAATTTTTTTTTAATATCATTTAGTCAACCTTTATACCAAATTTCATGCTTGTATCACGATTTGCACAATTATTGCCATAATATCTCACACTATCCGGGATTATGCACATTTTTGCCTTATCCATCGAATACCTGATCATTAATTGCAACTGAATAGGCGTGTTTTCAAACAGTGGCATCATAGAAATTAAACTTACTTGAATAGCTCTAGAAGAGCCTTGATTTTTACAGTAATGAGATGAACTACGATTTATACCAGTGTGCACTGGTAGTGCATGAAAATCGATCTTGGCTGTCCATAAATAGTTTGCGCATGCGCAAAAATAAATAAACACATGTGTAGCATAAACTTGTAAAAACTGTTATCAAACCAATTCATAATATCATTAAAATTGAAAAAAAACCACTAAATATTATAATAAATAGTTCAAATGTTTTTGAATATTTTTTTTTACATTTTCGCGCATGTGCAAACCCTGGGTATGACAAATATTCATTTCTAGTTAATATATTACATGAAAGGAAGGTAACCATCGAACCTGATAGTTGTTGTTTACTTAAAAAAGGTCAAAGAAAAGTTTCATAGAAAAATCAGTATTTTTAAATTAAAAAAACAGCCATCTTAGAAAAAAGCCATGGCCATCTTGAAACATGTTTTGTTTTAATGACCAGCAGTTTTTTCTTAAAAAGTATATAGCATTGATGCTTTGTGCTAATTTTCATGCTTGTATCATCATTTGCACAATTCCCTCGATTTTGCTTGCTACTATCTTTCACTATAAATGCATGCCAATTTGATAAAATGCATTATTCTGCAGTAGTCAATATGTGCAAACAAATTTTATTGGATTTAAAGCATGGGTTGTTTCACAAAACGAAAGAAGCACGTCATATTAGAATTATGTGTCCGTTTTTGTACGTTTCTTGAAATGACATGTTTGATAATTTTACGGAGTCTTAAAATCATTTCCTACATCGTAATTCTTTTTTTTTTTTTATCGAATATTGGTTTTATAACTTTCAACCAAGCAAACAGTTGGTTATTGAATATGAAAGAATGAAGAACGAACTGGCCTTTGGGTCATAAAACTTTCGAGTCAGTTTTTTGTACTCGTACTTGAAAATCAACCAATCAAAATGCTGTATTTCATGTTCCAAGCATGATGTTTGTGCTCCAAGCATTGATCAAAGATTTATGACTTCAACCCCTAGTCGCTTATTTACCTTACATTCCCTATTAAGCTGATATAATAGGAAATGTTAAACAAAACAAATCATAATATTTTTTTTTGTCACAACCGATTCTCCTCGTGCCTGATTTAAACTAAATGTATTTTATATCAAATGTTCTGCAATTTTGATAGACCCACGTAACAAATATACAAATTGAAATCCAAATTAATAGGAACACACAAAAAAAAACATTAAAAAACGCCCCAAAAAACAAAAAAATAAACTTACTTGAATAGCTCTATTACTATTTTTAGAGTAATGAGATGAACTACGATTTATACAGTGTGCACTGGTAGTGCATGAAAATCGATCTTGGCTGTCCATAAATAGTTTGCGCATGCGCAAAAATAAATAAACACATGTATAGGCTAAACTTGTAAATTGTTGTAAAAAACACAAAAAAAACGCCCCCCAAAAAAATAAAAAAATAAAAGGTTTTTATAAAAACATGCTTAAAATGAATGCTATTTCTAGGTCCTTTGTTACAAACTAAATTAACCCATTTTTTGTTCATAACGACAAGGAAAAATAAATCAGACAACACGCACAGTGTGATATAAGGACACTACTTTGAACGATTAAAGTTCGTATGTAACTCTATCGTCAGTTAAACAAAAGCCCATCTACAATAAAGATTTACACAACCATATAGACATGATCTCAATGAATCAAAAATATCACCTTTTAAGACTACTGTAACAACTAACAAACAGAGCCAACCAGCGTGTCTTCAATGTCAAAGCAATTCATAAGTTATAGACATCTTTACACGAAACAAAAGTATTTAAAAAAATACCGATCTCAACAGGAATGTTTAAGAGAAGTCCATAACAAAGACAAAATAAAAAAAAGCTGACAATGTTTATTTAGTAAACGGCCTAGAAAACAACTGTCATAAAACCGACTTGCAATTGGAAATGACCTTTTGAGAAGAAAATGGTGCATTGATCATTCAAACTAGCTGTAAAGCAAGATACAGGTAACATTATACTTTCATAGGAATTTAAACAGACCAATTTAAACTCATCCTTTTACAACAACTGATATCCTCGTACCTTTCTGAACTCATCTTCACCATTTACACAAGTCAGCCTAACCGCCTCTAAGCACAGCTTTAGTCTTACCATTAATTGCATTTACTTTACCAATCCAACTAACAAGCAGAAAGCTTTTGGAACGATACATATACATAAAATGCAGTTATTTGGTTTTAATTCTACATCTCATAACTTGTATTGCCTTTATTCTGAAAATTTATAAAAGTCACACTTTTGAAAAATAAAATTAAATCATCCAAAATAATCTAAACTTATAGAAAGGGATAAATGGAATCACATTTTCACGTCGATGCTTTGTTGAAGTGATTGTTTTGTCTTAACCAAATGATGCAAAACTACTTGATGCATCATCTTTCTTTAGAGTAGTTATTTTAAGAAAATATGTAGGACAGGAAGGTGTGTTGAATCACTCACAAACAAATTGTGATCCTACAAATGTTTTAACTTGAGGTGTATGTATTTTACTCGTTTGGAAAAGTTGGACACACCATTCACTATCACCTCTTTAATTATACTACTAAGTCAAAATCACTTGACGACAGACTTTATATCTGATAAAAAAAAATCTTTTGAAGGCGCTTTACTGAGAGTAATAAGTCTCCATCCTTTGAACATTTTTAGTTTGCTGTTCAGCAAAATATTTGAATAGATTAATTTATTTTTACATTTCTTCTGACAACCAACCAGACAAAAGACATAACGTTGAAAAGTCCCCAAACTACATCAAAAGGATGTTGTTTGCTTGTAGATACATTGGTCTTCAAAAGACAATTGTCATGCAAGGATCTCTAATCTGCCATGTGGATAAATTTATTTTTTTTCAAAACAAAATCGACTGCTCAATTTCATTTTATTATATTGCATTGCTTTCGTTTTCAAAATGAAAACACTTATGTGACGTAATAAGGATATTTTTTTTAAGTAGAAATTTAGAATCATACCTCATTACATGGAACTATCCTTAATATGCATTTACTATATTTGCCAACAAAAAATTAAGATCATCGACCAGTCCTATAATCCTCCTTGCTTCTCCCTAGTCATCTGTCAACATGTCTCAATATGATTATATATAAATAATTGGCTAAAGGTTTATTAGCTTGCCTGAAACTCGTTAAATATATTTTGCAGAACGATAATGAGACTAGTCAATCCATTTTGTACTATATAGCTATAAACACATACAACTGCTATCTTAAAAAGCTCACATACCTTAGAGTAATTGTTTACATAAATGAGCTAATTAACTACACGTCTGTTAGACCTACTTACACAGATTTATTTTTAACTAATTTTTGATTGGTTTACATATAAGCTAGATTGTATAGATTCAATGACATTTAAAAACCTTTCAAATTATCACAAATAATCACAACAGTTTTATTTTGTTATTAGTACATTTATTGAAAATATCTAAATGCCAAACATGTGTGCTAGGGTAGTACTCTGGTCAATTAAAATGTCATAACCTCATGTATTGTTTACAGTTAGACAGAATTTCGTTTTACGAATAGCAGTCTTTTGTTTAAACTTGAGTAAAGAAATTTAATCAGATTCAATGGTTGGCAATAACCTGTCACGCTAAGTCTGTATATTATACATCGAGTTACGTACGTCTGTCATTATTCGACATACCCAGCCTATCTGACAGTATCTAGGCCTTTCGCAGCGAAGATTATGACCAACCTATAGGTGCCACACGGGTGCTACATATGGGAAATGATCTGCTTACCCTTCCGGAGCACCTGATATCACCCCTAGTTTTTGATGGGGTTCGTGTTGCTAAGTATCTAGTTTTCTATGTTGTGTCTTGTGTACTCTTATTTGTCTATTTATCTTTTTCCTTTCAAGCCATGACGTTGTCAGTTTATTTTCGATCTATGAGTTTGACTGTCCCTTTGGTATCTTTTGTCCTTCCTTTATGAAAGCTAGGGAATATTTTACTTTCTGGTTTATGCATCCACCCGTTCTGTCGCTCTGTTCAAAATATAAGAATATAAAATTATAAACCAAATTAGAGTTTGAAGCGGTTGGAGTGCTGCACTGAACATAGGTATATGATCATGTAAAGGAGCATGGGGTCTTAAAGTGTAATACCACCATTGATTTTCCTCTAGTAGTTTTTGTTAAATTTTAACTTTTCAAAAAAAAGTATCTTTGTTTCAAATAAAGAAATACTTGGCTTGAGTAAAGTTATATTCTGTCCAGTACGTTAGAAAAAAGTTCACATAACATTTCATTGCATACAACAAAATAACCATCACTGGAAGTTAACCAATCAAATTGATTCCCTTATCTAACCTGTGTACAAGGTTAAGTAACCATGTAACCTCAAGTTTACAAAATATACTATAGAAACCCCAAATAAGAAAAATAATTAGTGATTTGAAATACCCAAGGCATATGTTTATGAAACAAATGTTTTACTGCAATAAAATGAAGGATTAATTACCTACAACTGTCAAATTCAAGGCAATATTTTTTTCGACCTATTTTCGTATACAACCGGATGTGACGTACCATGATTTGGTGGTATTACACCTAAACATGTTTAGGCCACACATTCGTGTTGCAAATGTTTTGATTAATACACGTACGTGTAAATGAATCTTCCATATGCATGACTGTCTCTTTGGTCGCACGCTCGCTTCGACAAGAACCTCTCAATGGTGATCGTTAAAATGAAAGATTGTTCTTATTTTCAGTTTCATCATTGCCAAAGTGGAGAGTCATTTTGGTTGAACGGTTAGCAGTCCCGACCAGTCAGATTTGAAAAAGTTAAATCTGGTGCCTCTTGTAGAGAGAATGCCACGCTCTCTACACGAAAATTGTTCTTTAAACGTTAAACTCCAATCTTAATTGACCATAACTGTAAATTTTCATTTTAAAGGTTAGTGTCTTTGTATCCTGTCAGTCTTGCTTCTTGCGTTAAATAAAACTCACTGTTAAGATAAACAAATGATGCTGAAAGCGGTGTTAAGCCCATCATGCAATCAATCAATCAATCAATCAAAATTATTTCAACAAAAGTATATCATCTTATTTCAATAAAACAATATCCCTATCTTCTTAACAGTACCTAGATACTCGGTACTTGGCTAGTGAAACCAAACTAAAAGCACAATCACAGAGGTATTTAACAAGTTGATGAAGTTGCTATGATTTTATTTAAGATACAAATTTGCTCAATCAGATGATCATTTTTTCTTTATTGCTGGTAGAGGCCTCAAATTCTTAAATTGTAAAATCCGAAACCTCATTCAATTGTTGATTAGCTTTTGCAAACACCAACAATTAGGCCAAACACGTTTACAGATCTTTCTGTTCATGAGTTATTCTCATCGGATTTTGTCTAATGTTTAGGCTGTTTCTGTGTGTGTTACCTTTTTATGTTGTGTCGTTGTTCCTCTTTTATATTTTAAGCGTTTCCCTCAGTTTTAGTTTATTACCCCGATTTTGTTTTTTGTCCATGGATTTACGAGTTTTGAACAGCGGTATACTACTGTTGTCTTTATTTACTTTCAACCCTGTCTTTGAAAAATAAATGTAATTATATCATGCTAATAACACATTTCAGAACCACTTTCCTATAACATGCTTATATAAGAGTCTAGTATATTCTATCCAATGGAACACTATGCAGGTTCAACAATCGTATTTGTACTATTTTCTACTTCCCTCGTTCTATTGTTTACAATCACTGATAACGGAAATGTGTTCAGCTAGAAGGAAGAATTAAAAAAAAAAGGTTAATCCGTATCATTGTATACATTACATATTTGTTAACAATAACATTGCAAAGGGTCATAAGTGTATACCCTTGGCCTCATTAAAAACTTGTATTTTATATGTATTTCCCCATATTTGAATTGCTGTCGCCAAATGTCTGTTAATATTTGTGACGTTATAGAAAACAGTTAAGACTTTAATGTTATCTACAAAAGGAATATTTGTTTAGAAGACTTACCTGTACACATACTTGGAATATATTATACAATATTTGGTCTGAATGTCTTACCAGTTTCTTCATTTTTCTTTGTTTAAAGATAAACAGTTTGTTGTTTGACACTCTAAGCAATATGTTCATTGAGTATTATTGTTTAAGATATAAATAACTTCCGGCATTATACGTACATGTCGACGAAGATTTGCTGAAGCTGTGTTCTTGAAGTTCTTCATTACATTCTGTAATATATTATTAATACCTATTCCTCTGTATGAACTATAGATAAGAATGCTATACCTAATTTTATACATTTTATGTTGTTACGACATTTAGAAATGCAATTTTAATACTTGTATATTTACCATCATCTTTGAAAAGTTACATGCTTTGATGACATAAGGTCATAAAATAAATCTCTCCAACATCAACGGTTGAAGAAGCCGGAGCTCTAGTACAGCTTAACCTTATACATGTTATATGACACGTTTTATGAATTGATCAACTGGAACTTGAGTCTTAGAACATTTATTCTGGAAAAACAAGTTTGAAAAAATAAAAACCTTTAGAATAATTTACCAATTTCGAGTTAGAAGTTTGAACCAAAATATCCATACATATGGGATATAATATCGACTATCGATTTCAACCTAAACTTAGCCTTATGTTCACAATTAGATCACACATATAGTATGTAACAACGTCATGTTTTGTTTCCTAAACGCAACAACATAAAAAAAGTGTCACTGTTAATTTATTGTTTGTTGATAAGATGTGGATAGCACCATTATTTGATAATAACAATAAATATGTTAAAAGTAAAATCACAGAAATACTGAACTCAAGGGAAAATCGGAAAGTCCCTATTCACATGGCAAAATCAAATGACAAAACACATAAAAAAACGAATGGACAACAACTGTCATATTCCTGACTTGGTAACAGCGAATTGAATACTGTTACTGAATGTACTATAAGTTGCTTCGGTCCTCTCATTGTTTCTGATATTAAAATCTTACATGTTTTAACGAATTTTGTGTATAGTTCGGAAAAACAACCGGAAAGTTCAAAAATAGCCTCGAAGCTGCAACTTGCAAATATTTGTATTGCTTAAACTTTTTAAATATTCTGAACAAAATGCAGATGTAATGATAATTTAATGACAATGTTTGATGCATTTGGAAATATCGTGTTTTATAATAGAGGTAAACATACATTGTACGACTGGAAGCAATCGATGGATGAAGAATGATGGAGCAAATACAAAGGATGTCAGAAAGTAATTAGCCAACATTCGGGTCAAATAACCTTAAAAAAATAAGATACAATTTTCGTTTTGCATTGCAAATCTGTTACAAAATTAACATCAAAGGATTAAAAACTAAATCAATTCCATAATTATTTTTTGCGGCATTTTACTCATCCATTTAAATGCCTTTCTTTTTCTCTTTTGAAAGCAATGTTCGATAAGATATAGGATAACGTAATAAAAATCACCAGTGACCTGAAATTGAAAAGTAATGAAAATTCCATTTCGTTGGGAGTCGCTCATCTAGAAATGACCAATCGTTGTTTAAGTCAGTCTATTTGTACTATTTTTTCTTTCTTCTCAAGAACCTGTTATTCAAGAAATATACAGCCTTTCATACTCGTATTATTGGTCACGTTGAGAAATAAAAACAAAGTAATGCATTTCCTATTAGAATTAGATTTATATTCAATGCATGTTACAGTGTATGCTTGTTATAACATGAACAACAAGAAAAGCTAATGCTCGGTATCCATTGTGACAAATTTTACGTTTGTCAAAGCTGTCATGAGGATGTGGAATGCCATGCATATATTATCTCTGTGTTACCTTAATTGTAAAGCCGACATGCTAAAATAAATTGTTTTATCTACCTAATCGGTAATCAGAGCATCGGTGATAAATAGTAACTTGTAGAATTACTGATCATAAACTATTTTGGTTGGTAAATTACATATTTTTTATCCCTTAATACTTCCAGTTGTTGTGATTTGTTTCAAATTTCGAATCGTATTACGGATATGCAATATCAAACACAATACTGAAGTTTAAGTATTTGATTCCGAGTTATTTGTCAAAAGTACTAATCAATATCCGATACCAATTATAAAATAGATTTTTTTTTATTCTAGATACTAACAAAATTTGGACATTAAAGCAGGTGAATATGTTTTTTTTAACTTTCACAAAGTTTCTTCAATTTAAGAAGATCCTTAAGTATTATGTTATTTACTTTCATTGATAAAACAGATCGCGTCTCTGCATTTTTTTTTTCCTGTAAAGCATTCAAAAGTTATTCCGAAAATCTCATATTTCGTTTGTTTTATTTTCATTTTAATGGTATATATGGGGTATATTACGTGTATTGGTAAGTAGGTAGATTCTATTTACACAAATATTGATTTTATATTTACTTAATAAATTGTTTTTATTGTTTGTTTAAGATATGCGACACATCCACACGACGTCATTATTTGTATTGTTGAAAGTCTTCTATGTCTTAGGTAAAGTATAACATTATAAATTGGATCAAGGCAACTAAAACATTTTCAACATGCTCTACGTGTAATTTCTTTTAAAAACTAATGTATGTACCAACAACAGCTCGTTTTTTCTCACCAAACGCAACAACATAATAAAAAAGTGTTAACCGTTAATTTGTAAAGTTGGTAATAATATGTGAATAGCACCATTATTTGGAAATTAATATACATATGTAACAACGAATTGAATTATGTTCCTTATCATGCTTATTGTACTATGCTTCGGTCCTGTTATTGTTTCTGATATAAAAATCTTACATATTTCGTTTTATTATTAGCAGATAAATTAACCAATATTGTCTATAGTTCGGAAACACAACCGGAATGTTCATAAAGTGTCTTGAAGCTGAAACGTTCATATATTTGTATTGCTTAAACTTTTGAAATATTCTGAGCAATACTTAATTAGATGACAAACTGGGATGCATTTTCGAAATGTAATGATTTTAAAAATTGGTCCCGTGTTGTGTAGTAGAAGTAAATAAAGCTAATATAAAGCTGTTATTGATTGAAATTTTCAAATCCTATACGTTTTGTCTGGTAATTAACCCGGCAAAACCTAGTTAGAAATCTTATAAATCCTGACAGTATTGTTCTAGCTAGCTAGCTGTTGACAAGACATTTAGACACTTTTCATTAGTTCATCGGTGTTTCTAGTTTCTAGTTTTTGTTATAAAGATGTTTTACGTTTTTAATGATTTATCACTGTTCATTGATGGATCCTTTCTAGTTTTCTGGGAGCCAATGTTGTGTTTTGAAGACCGCACTTTAAGCTATACTTATTTAGTTTTAATATACTGTGACTTGGATAGAGAGTATTGTCTGAACATTATTGTTTAAACAAATCATATAAAAGATCTTCTCTAATTCTATTGAAAAATATCCCTTTCCGAACCAATTGTATAAAAAAAATTAATCAACGTGTGGTTGCCGGTGATATCAGAAGATGATTGGCTGAGTCAAAGGGTCATAACCTTTCTCAGCTCCCTGAAATGATCAAAATGTTCTAATAGGTGTTAAGAAAATTGACAACTTCGTGGAAAGTGGAAGGCACTCGAAGGGGATTTTGGTTTAGAAAAAAAGGAAATTTATCTTTTAATCATTAGAGAAACAGATTATTACATAGTAATTCGTGGATTATCGAATTTATCCAATCTCGATAGTTAAATTATAAATCTTATTAAATTAATAATTTAACTATCTCAATTGGATAAATCCGATAATCCACTTGTATCAATGTAATAATCTATATTTCTAAAACATAACTTTTTTATACTATCAATAACGATCTTCTAAAACATTTACATACATATAGTTAGTATATTACAATTATGTTCTAGGAGATCTTTTATATGATTCGATCAAACAATAATGGTTTTACAAAAGTGAAAGCCAGACATGTTTATATAGGCTGATCCGTACGAAGCTAATGACACTACAAACTGCTCAGAGTCTGAAAAGACCAGATTTTATGCTCGACCAGTAAAGTCCTAAATTTGACAGCAATACACGAAACTACATAATAACCTTGGAGTCAGTAAGGTGTAATATATTGCTAAGATAGCTGCATAATTGAATGAAAATCCAAGTGAATTTGAAAAAGTTATAAAAAAAATAAAGTGTAATATTTGAATTTTGTTCGAACTCCTAGTTTTTTTTTATACCTAGATTAATTCAAATCTTAAATTTGACAGCAATACACCAAACTACATAATGACCTGGGATTCAGTAAGATCAATATATTAATTAAATAGCTGCACAGTTTGATGAAAATCCAAGTTTATTTGAAAAAGTTATAAAAAAAAAATAAAGATGGCTATCTGAATTCTAATCATTTTTTTTTTTACATAATAATTAAAGTCTTTCATTTCACAGCAAGGAATCTAACTACCAAATAAACTGTAATTTTGTAAGATCTATATATAATTAAGTTAGAAGTGCTGATTTACACCAGTCAAAACTAAATTTGAAAGTCTAGACTAGTCGAGACAGGTCGAGACTGGTCGAGCCTTGGTCAAGACCATTTCAGACTACACCAAGATCATCAAGTACTGAATCAGACTAATTAAGTAAAGTCGAAACCTAGTGTCGAGTATAGTTAAGTACAGTTACGTACTGTCGAGACAAAGTGAGCACAATCTGGTCTTTTTAGACTCTGAGTAGTTTGTAGTGTGAACAAACAGAAAGAAAGAGGAGCTGAACTTATTACATTTATATTTGCCTGAAAATATCAGACCATTAGTTTTGTTCCATGTTTAGATATTGATCAACGACCTATTATTGAAATGTAAGGTGTGGCTCCACTCATGACTAAAGCACATGATCCTAAGCTGATGAAAACCATTTAAAAAATATTACACAATATATCATTAGTTTAATTGAACTGTACTAGTTAACACCAATTGCAGTGTAAACATGTAATGCATCTGAAACACTAAATTGAATAATGTACTTTCGTTAAACCGAGGCGCTTGAAAAAAGAAGAAAGATCAGAATTAACGAGTATTGCATAGAATATTTAACAACAATGCTGACCTCAAATAACAAATTATTACAATACTTACATTCGTGTTTAAGCAATTAATCCCAGGGCTAGTAGTATCATACTAAGTACATCTTTTTTAACGTTACGGCAGATTCCTCAATTTCCCATTGTTCGTATATTTTTTTTTTGAATAATTAAAGCGAAATAAAGCTTCATATCCAGAATGTTATTTTGCGAAAAAGAATTTAAAAAAGCCATTGATCATGACTTTTTTTTTTTTATCAAATTAAGCTAATAAAAAAATTATCATTAACATGACTGTTACTGCTACTAAGGTCTGAAATCAGTATATCAAAAAAGGGGTAAGATAAAGAGTCTTAAAAAAACCTATACCATATGAACAGAAAAATATTCGTGACTATATAACCATCTAATATAAAACAAATCGGTCGTAAAAAATATCGTTTATAAAAAAAAAACATAAAACTAACTGGTAGCAAACAAATTAGATAGACAAAGGATGCCCAAGTCGAAGATACACTGACAATGACTGGCTTAAAATGAAGAAAAAAAACCACAATACACATTACAACATAGATAAAGACTGAATAATAATTTACCATTCAAAACATATCCCATGAGTGCCAAAACGATAGTTTAATTTAATGATAGAGTAATGAATATTTTAATTAACAAGTAATACATTGTAATAGTCAAGAGACAAATAATCTACCAAACAATGGATCCCTTCTAATTTCAATCTCATTTAAATATTAAGTATTATGAATGCTGTAGTAATAATTTTCTGACAGGTAAACTAGAGCTTGCTATTTCAATTAGACCTTTGGTCGGAAAAAAACTGGAAGAAGGGATTTCAGCCGAATTATGCTGTACATCAAAAGGTAGTCCGCCGGCGGATAATTTAATGTGAATTAAAGACTCGCAGATCATAAAAAATGTAAACGATACAAAAGATTGCTACACGTTTTTACCACTGTACAGACAACATGCCGGGGAATATTTATGCACTGTTAACAATACTCTAGATTTTGCTAGCATTACAAAATATGTCTATGTTTTGTGTAAGTATCTTTTTCATGATTCTTTGAGGAAAAAATTATTGAGGGGACATGTAAAAGTCAAAGGACAAGGCAAATCTGACCAAAAAAATATGAAAAAACAACATTCAACAAAACACTCTATAAAAAACTCATACATAACCCTTAGACTGGTGGCCAATCGTTATTGACAATTTTTTTTGGTATATTTCAAAGGCATAGTGAAAATTTTACGAAGAAAAAACTCTGTAACCCCTATGAAAAAAAGTGGACTGAAATCAGGTTCTCATGAAGGAAAAGAATATTCTGCTTTGCATGTGGCACTTATCATCTTGCTCATGTGAAATACAAATTTGTGATTTGGTTTTATTAGATGATAAAAAGAGGACGGGGTTGTTTCACGAAGGAGAGTCGAAATATACCAGAGGGAAATTCAAGCTCGTAAATCGGAACAAAACTGACAACACCATTGCTAAATCAGATAAGGACAAACAGACAAACGAAATAACACAAACAAAAAACAAACAAAAAAGCAAACGAACCAAATACTAAGCAACACGAAGTCCACCAAACACTGTGGATGATCTCAGGTGCTCTGGAAGGGTAGGCAGTTCCTGATCCACATGTGGCACCCGTTATACTGTTCAAGTTAGTGCAAACACGATATTGAGCATTTTAAATTTGACCCACATCTATTTTTTCTATATTGATTTAAATATGGTTTTTTTAGACCCGCCTAACGTGAATGTACAGATGCAGCAGCTTATGAATGCTGTGCAAATTAACTGCAAGGCAACTGGTTTACCTAGTAAAAACCAATTTGAAGAATGGGAACATAGGTCAGAATTCAATGAGCATATAAGATACGTTACGGGAACGCCTGGCAATCAACTGATAATAGAGGGAAACGAGTATCCCAATTGTGGAATCTATATTTGTAATGTTACAAATGGCATTTCTACAATTAATGGAAATATTTTCATTACGGGACGGATTAAAGTACCATACAGAGGTATTTTACCGTTACATTAATCGAACTTGTAATTCAAGCAATAACATAATGATCCAAAATGTATTTATTTCAGTATCAACATAAGGGGTGGGACTATATAATTATTTATAACAATAATTAAATGTTTTCATGTTGGAAAATAATGGCCTCAACAGCCGACAATGAATCGCCTTAAAGATTTTCATCTTGAAAACTTCTGTAAATCTAAATATATATAACCTTCTAAAAAATAACCATAAGGAACTGGAACATAAGGTGTAAATTACATATTTCATGCAAATTTACCCCTCGACGCTAAACAACTAACAATCATCAATCATTTCAATGTCAGCTGTGTTAATTTCGTGCAATGTCTTAATGTTAAAATGTACTTTTTCACTTTTTTTGGTCTTTTTGAAAAAAATTAATGTTTTTTGTGCTGTGTTTAGACCCCTTTACAACGGAATTTGTTTTACAAGCACACGTATAAAAACTGCGGTTTTTATACAACACAACTATAGGTTTGAACGTAGTTTTCAATTTAGACTTGTTTATATTTATGTATATATATATATATATATATATATTTGTACATGTATTGTTATTTTGTTGTTTTTCAGGCTTGCCAATTGTTGTCCCTCCAAATGATAAAATGTATGTTGGTAAATACGGTCACGAAATGAACGTGACATTGAAAATCCTTAGTCCATCCGAGATTACAGGGAGGTTAATAAAAAGCAATTGGAATCAGACATTCGAAGCTATAGAAACGTCATTCAAATCAAAGTGTAAAGGACATTTAACAGTCTTTGCAGTAAACATAACGATCATATGTACTCTGCTATCGTTCACTCTCCGGCTGTCTGAAATAGAAGATTTCACAAATTATACAATTTTGGTTTGTAACGAATATGGATGCAACAATTTTGAGATTGCGGTTGTTTTAGCAAGTTCATCAGCAGGTACGTTTATTAATATCTGATATTATGGTGTATCCTATTGCAATTGATATATAAAAAGAAACTATAACTGTGGGACCCTGGTCAATAATCAAACGTATGAAAATATTCAATTTAAATCTTACAAAATTAAAGTTGAAAATGACTTAACATTACTATTGCAGACAGAAATATATAATTTAAACATCTTGTTTTTATTTTTTCTTCTTCAGATCATTATACATATTATATTAAACATGGAAATGAAACTTGAATATTTTATTTATATTAACAATTGATTCAATGCCACACAACAGCTTCTGAAAATAACTCATTCAAAGTCATTTGCAGATATAATAATATTAGAAGCAATATTGTTTTACTGTCGTATAGTCATTTTGAATGTCTTGTAAATAATGATGAAAAGTAGTTTATCGAATTTGTAAATGCATTTTGAATTGAAAAAAAAAATCATACAAAAACATAAACACCAAATGACAAGGCACATCAATAAATCGCGAAAGTTTATACGCTTCATATCCTGCTTTGGTTTCGTTTTTTTTTTATATAATTCCTTGTTAAGTACTATCTAACTTATTTTCAAGAAAAACAAAACATCGTCAGAATGGTATTTGTATGGCTAAGTGTTGTTGCAGTAGTTCTTGTTGCGGTGATAAGTTTTGTGAAATGCGTATCCCTGAAAATTCGAACAAGAGGTAAGACAATACCATGTATAAACGATTTATTAAAGTTATTATTGCAACAAACAATCAAACATCATTATTCGAAGATAGGGAGACAATATCATTGTTAATAACTTCTATTTCATGTTTTATAAATGTTTAAAAAAAAAAATTAAAAAAATATACTTAACATTTTTAACTTACTTCCATAATTTAGTAGATGCTTCTTCTTTAAACATTAATCCATTGACGCATACATGTTAGTGGCTCTACAATTATTCATGATATTCTTCTCATAATTAAACATGATACATTACAAAGTCTATAATAGTTGGCCATTTCGTTTCGAATAAAAGTTTGAATTTTTATTATTTATTTTACAGGTACAGAGAGACAAACTAATCACATGAGGTAAACTTTGTCTTATGATAATGTCAGGAGAAAAGCTAAAATTCGTCCCATTAACTTGCAATGAAAAACAATCACTTGATACGACAATTTTAACTAAATTAAGGTCATGTAGTGAAATACAGATTTCATCATTAATGATTGTCCTCAAATTTCAAGCTTTCTAAAAGTTTGTTTAAATTGTTTTTACTTTCGTTATTTCGGGACCTTGCTCATTGTTGAAGGCCTTACTGCAACCTATAGTTGTAATTTGGTCTCTTGTCAATTTGTGTCGTATTCCACATTATACAATCACACCGCAACTTCTTTTTTATGAGTAGTGTTTTTCTTCTTTAGTGAATCGATACCAAGTCCATATGCAGAAGGTCAGTGATACTTTACAATATAGAACTATTTACAAATAGCTAATGATTCATGTCCAGTTAACAAGGAAATGTTTTCAATGCTTGACGGTACATAGATATGTTTCTATTTTGTTTTATTAAAACAAATAAAAAAATAAAATCACAATTATTTTTAAGGACGTTAATTAAAACAATAATAGGATGAAACAAATATTTCGGAAACAAAATAAAAAATACATTCTTCTTCAACATACTCATGGAAATTAATATATAGCATTATTTTAATGCAACTTTTCTGTAACAGATTTTTCATTGGCTAAACGTTCTCGTCAAATTGACAGTTTAATCTTTATTAGTATTAGGAGGGACTCGCCATTTTGATCGGATCAACATGATCAAAAATTGTTAAATTACTGCAATATTATCATATAGAAAACAACACCTACCTCAAAATCGCCAATTTGATGTGATTTTTTCCAAAATTTAAATCGTAGCGGAGGTAACGTACTAACTTTCAGATGTTCAGTTTTCATTAGTATGACGTCCCGTTTAGTCATGACGTCTTTTAACAAGGAGTACTGTAGTCGTCGAGTTGCCATCGTCAATTTCGATTTGACGGCTGCACATTTCATTTTTACTCTCTCTGCTACAGGTTGCCAGTAAAATGCATCTGCGACCCTAAAATCGCCAATTGACAGTGGCAACTCTTCAACTAAAATATTGCCATTCCTTAATTATTTCGGTATATATCATAAAAAGCATTCGGAATACACATAAATCATCTCGAGTATGGATAGGTTTGCAGTTCCTCCTCTTTATTATCTGTCGGTGAATTTAGAAATGAACACTAATTCAGATCAATTAGAGAAAGTAAGTCGGCACTGAAATGACGGTTTGATAAATTCAAAATACAAATAAGTAATACCTGTAATAGTTTTTCTGTCTATGAAGTAATCAAATCAAAAATATGGTGCAAACTGAATAACCCGCGTAGCGGGTTATTCAAAAGTGTGCACCACATTTTTTTTGTTATTTCGAACAGACAGAAAAAAATATTTCAGTCATTTGTTATAATTTGATTCTAAATTTTGTTTTAAACCGGAGTAGACCATGAAAAAACGCTTATGACGGCACGGTAACATGACAAAATAATTACAATGAGCTGATACATAAACCAACAATGTCAGCCAATCAGAAGAGTCGTGTTACATCCAAAATTAAATTATTTAAATATAAAATGAAAACATGCCAACCAAATGTTGATCGTGTGATACGCATTTGAAAGCGTAAGTATGGCTGAAACAATGATTTAAAGCCGATTTTGAACAAATCGTATCATAAATAGGATTTTATGAGAACTCCAGATTTATAATGTTACAAGCATATAACATAGAGAAATTGTAGATGATCAGCGCAAGTGTTTAATTAATACCCAATGGATTATACCGTAACCTTAAAATCAACAACAAAAAAAGCTACTTATTTTGTTGGTTGGTTACCGCTGATAACAAGTGTTTTTTTTTTAAATTGCAAATAGTCATATTTCCAGTTATGACACATCATTTTTTGTAGGTGTGACGTGTTTCTAGTATGTTTTCAATATCCTTCTAATCCTGAATCCATAACGATTTTTTGAATGCATGTTGAATTGTTGTATATTCGGTAAACAACATGAAAACTTTACAAACGAATATGTTTACCTAAACATCAGGAACGTTGAAATTAAAGTCTCGGTTATTATTTAGCGACACATTTTAGGACAAATTAACACGTTTAGAAATATGTAAACTGCTGATGAATCAAACCCACTATTCTCGACACTTATTATAAAAAAAACGTAAGTGTACAATATTTGTTTTTAAGACAATTTCCATTAAGATAGTCGAAACAAATCAGTTTGTTTTCAAAAAGAGTCAAACCAATGGGTTTGCAAGGTCTGAATATATTGAACGGAATGATTTATTGGAATTTTAATAGATCCTAGGTGAAATAAATTAAAGATTATTCAGATGGCATGTGTTGATAAATTGTTTTGACATGCATTTATTGATGTGTTCAAACACTTTTTATATGACGGACAGACTGTTTTTTTATTATTATATTTTTACATAAACAGCAGAAGCAGTTGAAAATTGTCCTTACCAATCTGCTAACGTCCTTGAAGCCAGTGCTATACAGAATCAGTTGCCAGATGGATGTGTTATTGCAACTGCGTCGCCACCTTCAAGCTTATGTCCCGAAAATAGTAAGTCAGACTGCATTCTTCATCTTTAAAAACAATTTGATTAAAGCCACAACACTAAAAACAGACGTTAAATTCAACAAAAAACATGAAGAAGGAAGTGTTTTGTACCTGCAATTAGAATATCAGTAAACCAAAAAACATATCATTGTAATGTGTCCCCCAAATGTCCAATGGAGCGTTCATTCGCAACCGTAGGATCTTTCTACCGACGATAAAGAATACTGCTAGTAGCATTTGTTTGCACATAGTTTGTTTGTTTATATTTGGTCTTTTATTCTCTTATTTATTGTTATAAACCTTTTAAGACAACTAATTGATTCTAGTGTCACTCTAAGTCGGTTGAAAATGAAACTCACAACATCAGATAAGTCTATTTTTTTCAATTCATTAACTAAGAAGTTCAAGGTTTTATAGACTTAGTTGTACACATCTATTCCATCGAACTTCAAACATAGAATACAACAGATACAATTAAGTCTGAGTTTTATTTTGACTTACAACTAGAAGTTTACATTGAAGAACATTTGAGAACAAAAGACAAGGCAAATGGTATGTTTTCATCCTGTCAATTGTCAACTGTCAATAGCAACATCGAAGATGCCCTTGTGTATTAAGTATATACCAATTATTCCAAGTGGTTCATCAAAAATTATGATTTCGAAAGTTTCACGGACGCTATCACACATTGGTTGGCCATTATGCAATATATTTTGCACATACATGTATCGATGACGACGGATATTTTCCATCTGTCCTAACCACTATGCCCTCCTCTTTTTCACACATTCAAACTAAATGAATAATATGACGGGCGCCACGTGTGAAGCAGAATCTTTATCTTATCTGTATGGAACACTTGGGATTACTCTCGGTTTTTGGTGGCTCAGTCTTATGTTTGATATGTTATCTGTAATGTTGTTTTTTCACCCTCATTTTTTATTTCTTGTCATAACATTGTCAGTATGTTTCCGAATTATGATGTTGAAAAAATGACTTTTGTATATATTGCCCCTTTCTTTGCGGATTTTTCTAATCATGTATACACTTTGTTCGTCAACGTCCGTATATAGTGGTTTTATATTATAATTTCTCATACTTGAAAATATATGTTTAATGCCAACAGTATTCTTTTTTTTTAAGTGTCGATGCATTTTGGTTATTTTTGGAGGGTTTGGCGAATTTGTACTTGTCCGTGATTAAAAAAATAATGATCTACAAATGTACTGTGTTAAACCGAAACCTGTTGACAATTTTGGAAACAATATTATGCAAAAAAATACTCTTTTATGATTTTTACAATAAAATCAAACCTAACGTGCTCAACTGGTATTTGTTCAAGCATTTACAGGAGTATATTTAACAACTTAAAATAAAGTTTGGGGTTTAGTATTAGGATCAGACGATGTAGATGTAATGCTTATGTTTTTGTTTAAATGAACTGCAGGTAGTCTTTTTTGTCCTGTACCAACTGCAAGTCAGGAATATTGCCATTGTTATATTATAGTTCGTTTCTGTGTGTGTTATATTTAAATGTTGTGTTTCCATTGTGTCGTTTGTTTTCTCTTATATTTGAGTGTGAATTCACATTACTATAAGACGTGTCACGGTACTTTTCTATCCCAAATTCATGTATTTGGTTTTGATGTTATATTTGTTAATCTCATCCGATTTTGTCTAATGCTTAGTTCGTTTCTGTGTGTGTTATATTTTAATGCTGTGTCGTTGTTCTCCTCTTATATTAAATGCGTTTCCCTCGGTTTTAGTTTGTTACCCCGATTTTGTTTTTCCCCTATTGATTTATTAGTTTTGAACAGCGGTATACTACTGTTGCTTTTATTTGTATATAAACAAACAGTTTGAAAACAATCATGTGTGAATTACTTGTTTTCAGTTCTACGAGAGAGTTTACAAACATCTGATTTTGTTTCAGAAGAAGAGACACAAGGAGAAAGGTCTCCTGATACACAAGTCTCCCAGGTAGATACATGATATATAGATTACACCACTGTAGCACGTGTGTTACGATATCACTGCACTCGAAAAAGTTCTTTTTTAAAGCTTGCCGAGCTTTCAAAATAATTAAAATTAAACTGTTGAGAGTGGAGGAAATTCGTTATAGTGTATTCTGTTTCTCTAATGATTTTAATCCTTCCTTTTTAAAGATTTGAAGAACGTTATGTCCCTTTTATGTGACGTCGTAAGGCATGGTCGCCTTTTGTCATGACGTCACAATAAGACAAGTCAGTAGAAACCAAGAAAAATAACGTCTCAGTGTAACTGCAACCAATAATTTGCCGAGAACAGATATTTCACTAGTGAGGAGAAATATGTGTTTCACACCAAATAGCGAAGAAAATTTTTTAGAAAAATAATTGGGACATTATTTTCTAGTAAAATTAGTGTGAAATAAAGCAGAATTTGCAAAATCCATATAAATTGTCTAATAATATGATAACATTATCATCAGTTTGCCTGTCTATCCTCACATGTTTTAATCCTGGTGCCTTTAATTACTAGTTAGTAACACTTACTCATATATTGTTACACGTATAAAGTAATCTCATACAATGATTTTAAACAAAGAGAAGTACAAATATGGTAATAAGAAGACACTCAACACTACGAATCAATTATTAATTTTGAAAATATTTCTTAATTTTAATTATATATTGTGCATATTGAATTCTAAAACCAATTATGAAATGATCATTATAAATTCCATAACAATGGGTTTTGGTAATTATGCGGTATAAACTTCAGGGCTTTATATGTTTTTCTTAAGTCGATTCTTTGGCAGTTCAGTTTATGGGATGCATCCGTGCGCAATGGCATTTGGCAATTTGACAAGCATTTGACGTTGCGGTCGTTACCATGTCTCGCAAATGACGTTGCGTTATCAAATTCTATTGACGTTGCATTGTCACTACATGTTGATCTGCTCATTGATGGTCAGCAACAAATCCAGTCTATCTGTATTGTTGTCGGAAGGACAGTAAGACGAGTTACTGAAGCCAAACTGTATGTTTGTAGCACGTTCACCTTTTCCTTCTTGCAGTATTCGTATGGGCTGATTCAGTTTTTTATTCTTCAGTCTTAGCAATATTGAGATGCAACACTTTAAAACTGATTTAAATGTGGTCAAGGATTGAAAGAACTGTTTCACGAAGCAAAAAAAATGAAAAAATCTTTTATGGTTCTAATTTCCAAATAAATAATTATTACCTGTATTTTACCTGGGTTTACCTGTCAAAAAAATGCGCGTAAATGTAATGCACCGGACAGTACGGAATTTACTGCTGTAAATAACCAGTTTACTGTGTAAGATGCTTAAATCATATTAATCACTTACTTAATTATTCAGTTAATGGATACCACCTGTATACCCCTGATAAATATTACAGTATCATGTAATAAGATAATAGCAACTACTTTTACTTCTTCATAAGAAAATTTTGCATGAAGTTTGTTTAATCGGTAATTAAATTAAGTTTGTAAGAAGAAGCTAAGAATGTCATCCTTTAGAATGATGATCATCTTTCCAAATATATAAAAGTATCATTTCATATATATATTTGTTTATCCTAATAGATTTAAAACTCTAGCCTCAACTATGCCGAACTAGTTTTCCAGACTGCAGGTCCTTCAACAGAGACACACAGTAGATCTATTATTCATGGAGCAGAGAACAGAACACTTTATACTGAAATCGATTTACTGCGCAGAGCAAGCGTTCATGCACCAACCAGTGGAAGCGATGATGATGACTTTATTTACGTGGATTGAATAGAAAATGTTAGCCAGACAAATATTAAAACTGAAACTTAGATTACGATTGTTGGTGTCAAATTCAGTCAAATTGACATACATCTGCTATCGTGTACATAGATGGTTTTTTTTTTTTTTTTTTCTTTTTATATAGCTGATACATGATGATGAAGTTGAAAATGTCACATAGCAATTTATTTTTAACCTTTCCAAAAATATTTATTAGTTGATTCAGAGCAGATTTGTCGTACGAGTGCACATGTTCTATGATAATCATTTCAACATTATAGTTTAATATTTGAATATCGTTTCAATCTAGTTATGTTTGCGAGAGTCAAGTACAAAACTAGACTATATTTTTTGTACATTAAGCATTTAGTTTTCTCGTTTGAATTGTTTTACATTGTCATTTCTGGGCCTTTTACAGCTGTCTATGCGGTATGGACTTTTCTCATTGTTGAAGACCGTACGGTGACCTATAGTAACTGTTGTTAATTTTTGTTTCATTTTGGTCATATTTTTATATATATGGCTAATTTGTCTAAAAATAACACAATTCTACGTCCTGTTCCTTCTAAAAAAAACATTGTATGCAATCACGCGTGAGAACGATTGGCATTGTATTAGACGTGTTACCAGAAGGAATATCACGGGTGTCATTCGGTTTAACGAGAGAAATGATCGTGAAAGAATATATAACGGTGTAACGGTGGTCAAGTATTGAGAGACGATCGTGAAAGCTCTGGTAACGGATCGTGAAAGAAATTTAATAGAGAAGACATATGAAAAGTCATTAAATGATATACATGTAGTTTAATTAATTACACAGAATAATTTATCACAAAATAAAACTGTCTGTCAAAAGCGTAAGGGTTCAACATTACGATCAGTATATGAGAAAATCCAGTTTTAAAAGTACATAGAGTTTACAAATCAACAAAAGGCAGATTGCTTCTCGACATTTCAATGACATAAACAATGTAAACAAACATGATTCATCACACATTCAAAAAAATAAACTACTTTTATCCGAATAAGGGCACTCTATTTAAATAAATCAAATGGTTCTCATCGTTATTTTGTGACATAATCTGAAACTTGGTATAAAAAGAAATATTTACACAAAATAGATTTTTCGGATCGTGAAAGATCACATATATACCGCTTTTAAAAGCTCGTGAAAAGGATCGTGAAAGATCTGATGTTACGAAGACGTTCTAATTATTCTATATGATAATAAATACTTGTTATTGGTATTGAGAAAAACTAAATTGGCCAAGATCCTCAATAAATTTAAGCATTTCAAAGGATTAATATTTTCAGAAAATGAAAAGAACAAGAATGTGACTGTCCCTAGTACACGGATGCACTATCATTTTCTATATTCAGTGGACCGTGAAAATGGGGTAAAAACTATAATTTGGCATAAAAATTAGAAAGATCATATCATAGGTACATTGTAACATATATATGTACTTAGTTTCAAGTTGATTGGACTTCAACTTCATCAAAAACTACCTCGACCAAAAACTTTAACCCAAAGCGGGACAGACGGACGAACGAACAGACGAACGAACGGACGCACAAATCAAAAAACATGATGCCCATAAATGGGGCATAAAAAAGAAATAACAACTACGGCAATAAGAAAAGACAATGGTCAAAAAAACATTGATCTCATTATCATGCATCATTTAGCAATGTTTGTTTTATGTTGTTTGGCCTTTTGCTTGTATACCTGTATGCTATAGCGCCACGGTATTTGGTGTATGGTGTACATGTCTGTCTGCATGTTTCATATATGACGTCAGTTGTATTTGATATATTGAATGATAGTAAGATGTCTATGGCTGGCTGTCGGACAGGGTTCATATACTTTCGACCTTATGCTCCGAATTAATTGGCCAAACATAACTTTTACATTTGTCAGTTTTTAAGGTACTGCAAGGACCGGAACACCTATATTTTATGTACGGGATGTTTGTAGAGATCTGTATGCCATGGTTTATCTGACCTTGACCCCGTTGTATGAACCATTGACAATCTTAAGCATATTTGACACTTCTAGTAAAAGCCCTTAATATGACAGATGTTCAACAAATATACTATCATAAGTAAAGCAGATGAGACATTTTAGCATTTGCTTACTGGTATTCTTTAGTCTGTAGTATATGGTTATCTCATTGGAAATAAATCCACATCTGCTACGTTGTATGTAAAGAAACATAGGACTTAAGAAAGTACTGTTGCACAAAATGTTGGTTGTCGTTCAATCTCAAATAGTTCATGAAAAATGCTGTTTTGCTATAAGTTTTTGGTTGATGGTTAACATTTTGGTTTAATCATTGCATACCCATATTATTGTCTAAATGGTGACTGTTTGCCTGAATTGTACTAGACTGATTCTTAGAGCTGAATTTTTCACACTGATTTAGACACGTTTTGAGTTGTTTTTTTTTTTTTTTAATTTCGAGGTAAAGTGTTGAATTGAAAAATAATAATAGCTATTTATCAAAATAGTTAGTACAGGCTTCAACCAGTCAAATGGTAAAAAAAAAAGTTAACTGATTACTAGTACCAATACTTAGTCTGGCCACGCATTATCTTTCACGGTAAAAATAATGTGTTGCCTGATCTTTCACGATCAAGTTTGATGAAAATTAAACAAAATTCAAGATTTTCATAAACAAATTAACGTTTTTAACGGAAAGGCATACTTTTATTTTACTGTACTATCAGATACACCAAAGATTAAATTTCAAATATATCATAATATTTTGAAAAATGACCATTATAGGTACATATAGTGTGTTTTTCATAAAGTACTGCATATTTTCTTTATCTTATTGCACAGTCAATTATAATGTTCAAGAAGATGAACCATGTTGGCAGACATATTTTTTGGTTCGGATTTGTTCTTCGTTTTGAAAATTAAACGATTTTTTCACAGATTCTGAACTAGAATTTACATTAATTGTCTTTCACGATCCGGTACCAGAGCTTTCAAGATCGTCTCGCAATACTTAGAAATACTCAGTGTATTCCTCTATCAATAAGCGTTAATTTGGTGTATAATTTTTCCTTAAATAGGGGCTGACGGGTTGCAGCAGTCCATTCCATTATTCAAAATAAGCTATTTCTGAATGTTCACGAGTATTTCGATGTTTATGTCCTTCGATACTCCTCTAATATGCGTTGCGGAACATATTGACTATATACCTTTTGTTCCTCTATTCATAAGCTTTCAAATGAGGTATAGGGTATATCTATAATTAGGGACGGAAGGGCCACAGCAGTCCATTCCATTATTCAAAATATCCATTTCATTATTCAAAATTGGTTATTTCTTAATTTCCACGCGTATTTTGGCATTTAGGTCCTCCGTAATCCCTGTAAAAGTCATTGCTGCAAAATGGACTTGTTATAACTATAATCAGATGATGAAGAATAGCAAAGGTCCAGTGATAATAAAAAAAGACAACGTAGCGTATTTTAATTTTTATACATACGTATTAGTATTCAGGTCGTTCATACATTGAACCAAGGAATTTCTGTTAAAAGTAGTTAACACCAAAAAATACGAATTTAGAAATACGGGATGCATCTATAGTGTCACAGTTATTTTTTTAAATGTTCATTTCACTGATCACCGCTTTAACTTGAATAATGAAATATACACTTATTCAGTATGCATTATTCATCACTTAACATTGAATAGCGAATAGTGAACTATTTCATTATTCATTATAATTTTAAATTGAATTTTGAATAATGAAAAATGAATAATGGACGTACTTCAGCGCGGTGTAAAATTTAATTTGCGTTATGTTTACATTTTGCACCAGGTATCCTACACACTTCTTGGATCATTTAAAATAATTTTGATCGAGAAATAGAAATTTTTGATAATATAAAAAAGAAGATGTGGTATGATTGCCAATGAGACAACTATCCACAAAAGACCAAAATGACACAGACATTAACAACTATAGGTCACCGTACGGCCTTCAACAATGATAACACTGCTTCTGACTATACATGCGATATGACGGGAACAGTGAACGTGTGTGCAGGTGAAGCGGTTGATGGTAATTCAAGTATATATTCTAGATTTGATAAAAAAAAAAATCAGAAATGATCCTCTAGCTAGTCACATTTTACATTTCATACTTTTCGCAGACAGTGTATGGATTCCTAATACTTACATGTAGTTCATTGTTTTAAAAATAGATCGTTAATGTTCTCAAAAATAGACCGTTGTTCTTAAAAATAGATCGTTGAATTTACAAATTCATAGGGAATAATCTGTTTTAGCGGACCCCGGAAGTTGGAAGATGCACAATGTATGCACATGACCGAAAACCACAATTTACATATTGCTTTGCTAGAATATTTTCACTGCTTCAATAGACGACGATGCAAATGATTTTTAAAGATTGCTACGGAAGCGTATTAGCGCCACACATTTTTTTTTTTTATTTTTCTTCCTATGTTTTCGTTATAACGCAAACCTTTGCGTTATAACGCAAACCTTTGCGATATAACGCAAACCTTTGCGTTACAACGCAAACCTTTGCGTTATAACGCAAACCTTTTGCGTTATAACGCAAACCTTTGCGTTATAACGCAAACCTTTGCGATATAACGCAAACCTTTGCGTTTTAACGCAAACCTTTGCGTTGTAACGCAAACCTTTGCGTTATAACGCAAACCTTTGCGATATAACGCAAACCTTTGCGATATAACGCAAACCTTTGCGTTAAAACGCAAACCTTTGCGATATAACGCAAACATTTGTTTTATCTTATTTCTTATTTAAGATTCAAAGGAAACAGTAGTTATTAATGGAGGAGGCTGGATATAATAAAATTTATCACCTTTGTAGTAATTGCAAAGTAAACTACTTGAATAATTAGATCATATCAATGACTAATAATGAGCATAATAATATAAGAAGATGTGGTATGAGTGCCAATAAGAAAACTCTCCATCTAAGTCACTATTCGTAAAAGTAAACCATCATAGGCCGAATTACGGTCTTCAACACGGAGCATTGGCTCACACTAAACAACAAACTATAAGGTCCCCAAAAACGATATCCAAGTTACTACTAGTATATATATTACAAAGAAAATTGAGTAAATTGAGGTTATACCTAAGAAAAAAATCAACCCTGCTAATATAGCTATAACCGAATATAAATATACTTCCAAAGTAAGCTCTCGTTTGAGAACTGTGTAAAGTAGGTTACATTCAAACAAGCTACCCTTTGGCAATAAATGTATAGAATGAAGATGTTTCATTAATAAAATTATGTTCTCTCTATTCAAATTGCTACCCAAGCATCTTAAAAATACTTCATTATATTGAAATGAAAATTCAATGACTTTCTATCAAAGAATCTTGATCATATTCTGAGATTTAAAAAAAATGTTTCCTTATTAATAATTCATTTTAAAGCAGAAAGATCATTTTGTCTATTTGACTTGGAGGTTTCACAATTGTATGACATTATTTTTGATCTTTCAATTTTAATATGACTATATACTATATCTATTTTCTTGTTAAATTATATACTTTTCTGATGCACAAATCAGTCTTAATTTATGTATAATTGCACTTCAATTATTCCATTATTCCTATGCATATTTATTATAATGATTTGGCCTTGTATTTATGTTTCTTTTTTTATCTACTAGTAAATCACATCCGAAATGAATGACAGACGGACATATATACAAAACTTAATGAATAATTGAAATAAAGATGTTTGCGTTATAACGCAAAGGTTTGCGTTATATCGAAAAGGTTTGCGTTATAACGCAAAGGTTTGCGTTATAACGCAAAGGTTTGCGTTATAACGCAAAGGTTTGCGTTATATCGCAAAGGTTTGCGTTATATCGCAAAGGTTTGCGTTATATCGCAAATGTTTGCGTTATAACGCAAAGGTTTGCGTTATAACTCAAAAGGTTTGCGTTATAACGCAAAGGTTTGCGTTATAACGCAAAGGTTTGCGTTATAACGCAAAGGTTTGCGTTATATCGCAAAGGTTTGCGTTATAACGCAAATGTTTGCGTTATAACGCAAAGGTTTGCGTTATAACGCAAACATAGGAAGAAAAAAAAAAAAAAAAAATGTGTGGCGCTAATACGCTTCCGTAGTACGCTATTAAGTAGCGTAACTAAACAATTTAAAATAAAATGTAAAGCTCTTTTAATCTTGAAAATCATGGGTATTTTAGTCACAGTTTGCGGTTCACAGCTGATGGTAATAGTTTCTGTCGTAATCATGCAATGTTTGTATTTGTTTTTCTGGATTATAAACTGTTTTAATGAGGTCAATGAATGCTATGAAATGGTCGTCAGAGCCAATTATATATTTCCTTCGTACACAATATCTGTCAGGATTCTACTTCGTCAAAATAATCTCCCCATTATAGTAGGGTGCCCAATCAATAAATTATCGATTTGCCTTAACGGAATAACACACGGCTATATTTAATATCGTTGGAAAGAGGAGAACAAGCCTCATCGAAATATCGTTGTCGTCGTTGTCTGCCGTGGTCACATTTTTTATATATCAGGGTCAAAGGTCAAAGCAAAAAATCAAGAAAAATGCACAGTCACATTTAGATAGCTTGTTGCTCATACATATATGCGTTGGGAGCAAAATAAAAACGACTAATTTATAGAAAAATATCTTTTGTATCTATATTTAGAACTTATTTTATATTTTTGTCGCCAAAAATGACTTTAGAATGACTTTTGCATATAGGGTGCACATTTGAAGTTTTCAAACAGCTGTTATATAACAGTGACCTTGACCTATTTCAATTTCTAAATTTGATTTTTTTTTTGCATTCAATTCGTTATAAGTAAGATTTAAAGATGTTTTTTAGATACTTTAATCATTTGTCGAAAAAAACGTCTTGTGATAGTAATGTGTTCGTAAATTCCTAGGTAAAGATCAAATTTCTGTTGTTTGGTGTGAAAGAGTATATATAAATGATTTGTTTCGAAATTAACGTCGAACTTGGTTGAATATAAAAGCTCTGTGTATAACTTTGCTTTACCGAAGTAAAAATTACCGCAAACAGAGAAAAAGGGGGTAAATGAAAACAAAACATGTATTAGAAACAGATAAAACACCCCATCCTACATATACAACTGACTAAATGAGCAACAATTGGCTATAATGTTACAAGTATTCCAAAGATATAACAAGTGAGAGGGTTATTTACAGTACCGATGTATTTTACAAACAATTGCACACAAAAAAGGCGCGAGAAACCAAAGGAACATTAAAAACTTATAAAATAAATACAGCAGACAGCAGGTCCGTGTAACACTTATCAATTCAAAGTTTTAAAAAGTTTTGAAATTTTAGATTTTTGGAATTTTGATCAAAGTTTAAAATATGAAAATTCCAAATTGTGTAATAGTTTTGGAATTTTGAAATTTTAACCAAATAATAAAACTATTAAAATTCTAAATATCATTTTTAAATTTGAAAGTTTAATATTTTAAAATTTTGATCAAATTTCTAAACTATCAAATTTAAAAACGATATTTAGAATTTTGATATTTTAATTTTTTGGTTAAAATTTCAAAATTTCAAAACTTTTACACAATTTGGAATTTTGATATTTTAAAACTTTGATCAAAATTCCAAAAATCGAAAATTTTAAAACTTTTTAAAACTTTGAATTGATAGGTGTTACAGTAACATGGACCACAGCAGCATTGCAAAACACGAAAAAGAAAAACAAATGCAAATAGAAAATTATGATCGAGGCTAGTCTTACCTATTAACTTCTATGGTCTCCTGTAGTTTAAGCCCACCAACCACTGCCAAGGTCAGAGAACATATGGCAGGGTTGTCATTATTATATTTTTACATATCTTTCGGAATCCCCACTAGATAGATTATTACTATATTTCCCACGACTTCAAAATTGAGAAGATGTTTTATTTATTGTTTAGAAAATATTATGGACTGCTTAATTTTCATTCGACAGCTAACAATAATTTGTAAGGTACATACAGAAAAATGAAATCTTATACATCGTCATCTTCGTCGTCATCAATGTTTCTACCTACAACCAGACGAGTATTTACATTTTGACATATGTCATTTGCCTGACATGGGCATAAATCTATACATGATAGATTTTGTTCGAAGCAAATGAAACCCTTTGAAAACACAGATTTCCCCTTACAAGTACAAACTAAATCTTGCAGAAAATCGGATGTCAAATGACCTTCGAGATAGATAGGAACAAGCTAGGATGAAAAATTTTGTCCTGCATTTTTTTTTAGCTGCAATCTCTGTCCTGCCTTTTTATTTTTCACTCTGTTTGGTCCTGCTTTTTTTTTTTAGTTTATCCTGACTTTTTTTTTACCTAAATTGTCGTCCTGGCTTTTTTTGTTGGCAATTGTCTCATCCTGCCTATTTTTACTCAAAACTCCTGTCCTGGCTATTTTTTTCAAATTTCATCCTAGCCCCCACCCCCATAAAAATCAAATGGTAGCTCCCTAAAAGTAGATTTACAAGGAGGAAGTTTGACAAGGGAGAAATTTTAAATTGTAGCCAATTTACGCTCAATTTGTTTAGGTCTCAGTGATCTATTTTTAGTTTTGACTTGAGTTCATTTAAGCTGACAACAAGATCTCGAGCTGCATCTATAGATTCATCGATGTCACAATTAGAAAGGTTTTGCAAATCGGTGAAATCATGATCTGGGTGTCCTTCAAGACTAAAAAACAGTGCGCTTACTGACTATAAACAGGGTTAATTACGTTGTATCGCATCATGTTACAGCAAGTGCGGCTGGTAAAAAGTTACAGATGGCAAACCCGAGACTTTTACATATTTCGTGGATAGGTATATAGCGGTGAAATCTTGTATCTGTTTGAAACAATAGCTCATGCGTATGCTGCATGGAGTAGATGTAAGGAACGCATAATATTAGAACATCTGTATCTTGTGACTTTGTTATTATAATACCCTTCGTTGATTCCTTGCACACCGAACTCTTTGTCTACATGATGAATAGCATGTAAAATCATGCGAGTATCTACTTCATCGGGCGTACAAAATAATTCTTAAAACCTGAATACTCCTTCTGAACTGATTTAGGGTCCTTGGAAGTGCTAGCTAGAATATAAATTCCTCATGTTTCATTGTAACTGTTGATCTACCATGATGCTGAACAATAGATTCGCCAAGAAATCTGGTTAAGGTCTGCTGGATCTCACTGACTCAAAGAAACTTTTTCCAGTCAGGAATTTGACGACCTTCTATATATGACCTGAAATACTTTAAAAGACGAACACGAACTTGATTCAGCTGTAAAATAAACTGCAGTTGTGTCTGCTAGTGTAAGATTTATAGCAAGAATGGTGGTACAACATTTTGTAGTCATCTGTACGAAGATGGTCTAGATCTGAAGCATCATGTAATAAACTAAAATCTTTCCGTGCTCCCATAGCCTCAATAAAGCTTTTGTTTGTGCTTATTCCTCGCATATTAATAAGCAATTCAGTAGAAAACCCTGACCTATCACACTCTTATCCCATTGTACAAAATGTTGTATTTTATTCCTTCTTCATTTCGGGCTTAATGGGCATAGTTTAACAGGGCTGTGAATGTGTGCCACATTCCGGGCCTGGAACGTGACTAAAGGAATTGATTTGTATTTTACAATTATAACAAAACTACGGAGCCCCTAAAGGTTGCATTTCTGTAAATATTGACAATGCAATTTCCCATAGGAACTCCTTTTACGGCTAAAACTGTATCACTTTTACTATGAAGTTTTGAAAAAAATCTTATCCTAGAATTGAAAGTTCATATGCACCACAACTTTTTTTCAAATGTCAAAATATAAGGCTGTGCGGCATATTTTCAACGTTTATATGCTCTGAACTTCTCATAGTTTAAACTAACACTAATTTTCTTAACTACCCCTACCTCGAATGAAAAGTTACCACAGATTGCAATAAAAACAATATGCACATGTATATTTACTGGTAACATTCCCAAGTTATGTCTCTGTGAGATGGAACACAGCGAACATAACTGGGAACCAGTATGTAAACAAAATTAATTTTCTATGAATATTCAAGATCTCCCCAAAAGATGCATGTTTTGAGAAACAGCTGTATTTACAAAGTGCAACCTAAAGTGTCAAAGATGAAATTTAATATTTGTACGCGCAACTTTAAAACCTGTGCGCACAACTTTAAATCTTGTGCACACAACTTTCAATCTTGTGCACAAAACGTTAAATCTTGTGCGCACAACTTTTAATCTTGTGCCCATAACTTTTAATCTTGTGCGCACTACTTTTTTAAACTTGTGCGCATAACTTTTAAACTTGTGCGCTGACAACTTTTAATCTTGTGCGCACAACTTTAAATCTTGTGGGCACAACTTTAAATCTTGTGCGCACTACATTTTTAAACTTGTGCGCACAATTTCTAAACTTTTGCGCACAAATTTTAAACTTGTGCGCACTACTTTTTTAAACTTGTGCGCACAACTTTTAACTTTTGCGCACAACTTTTAATCTTGTGCGCACTACTTTTAATCTTTTGCGCACTACTTTTAATCTTGTGCGCACAACTTTTAAATTAAATCTTGTGTGCACAACTTTTAATCTTGTGTGCACAACTTTTAATCTTGTGCGCACAACTTTAAAACTTGTGTGCACAACTTTTTTAAACTTGTGCGCACAATTTTTTAAAACACCTTTAAATTTGAACGCACAACGTTTAAAATAGACTTGAACGTGCGACTGTTTAAACTGTTCACAAAACTATAAGTCATATATTTCTATAAAGTTTAACCTGCTTTCATTTGCTAATTAATCAAGCAAGCATGGACCTGACTTTTACGTGTATTATTTTGTGAATAAATCATAAGGATATACATACACTGCATTGTCTTGCATTGTAGCTAATTCGAATAGTTAAGCTGTTATCAGAAGGACCATGTGAGCTAGTGTCATCAATAAGCCCCAGTCATGTTTTGATAAACAATGCCCAGTGATCTTTGGTTACAAGCATTTATGAGGACAAATGCTTTAAAAATATTCTCTAGAAATAAGAACCAACAATGATAATTAATGCAGTCATATCTTAAATGAAGCACATGTAAAATATATAGTTCTTGCACAAGGTCATGTTTCTCTCATTGGCAACCATACCCCATCTTCTTTCTTTATATCTAATTGGACAAAAAATATGGATCTATCCAAAACTAAGTCCATGTTTGCCCTGCTTTTATTTCATCGTTGAAAATATCTCGATCTGGTACATGTAAACATCGAGTGCACAACAAACACAATTTCATATTTAGAAGAAAAGTGTATTAGGGAATTATAACGACAATGTTACATGATAAAATATTTAGTTGTTGTGCGCATGTGTTTTATACTTTGATGGTATGTTTATATGTTTGTAACAAAGTTGATCCTTATCGCCCCTTCTCCTCTACACAGATGTAGATATATCGAGTCCTTGTTTAGGAGGTGGTATGCAAGTAATCATGTTATCACTCATTGTTGTGCTTTGGTAATCCAATACCAATGAAATTTTATATTGGATAGTCTCTAAACCATTTCCTTAAGTAATGAAATCATATCATACCAATGAAATAACGCAACTAAATAATCATTAAAAATAACACATTGTGATCAGTAAATAAGTCTCAAAACGCTCTGGTAATCATGCAATCAAATACCCTAACATGTATATAGTTTTAAAAAGTTGTGCCCACAAGATTGAAAGTCGCGCGTACAAATATTTTAAATTTCATCTTCGGCACTTACGAGGCTAGTTTTAAAAAGTTGTGCGCACAAGTTCAAAAAAGTTGTGCGCACAAGTTCAAAAAAGTTGTGCGCACAAGATTAAAGATTGTGCGCACAAGATTTAATGTTGTGCGCACAAGATTTAAAGTTGTGCGCACAAGATTTAAAGTTTCGCGTTCAAATATTTTAAATGTCATCTTTGGCACTTATGGGGCTCCTATTAATAAAAAAAAACAAACAATTAAAGTTATAAAAACCGACCAAAAAGTATTTCCAATTACAAAACAACGATCTTCAAACTAACTGGACTATTACAAATATACAAATCGACCATACAACAAGCAAAAAAGAGAAATGAAGTTAGTGACAATTGACATAGTTAATGACCTAATATTGTAAGCCACAAAACGATTAACGGCACGAGAAAAGGCGTGTTTGAATCAAGGCAGAATTATCACTAAATTTGTGTTTTTAAATTGCTATTATTTTTCTCACCAATTATAAAGTCAACCTGAAGCTTTGATATATGAGAATGAAAGAATCTGAAGCGAGATAATATACCAAATACTCTTGCTTTGTACGTTTTAAAGACAAATATATACAACTTCAGTGGCATGTAAGAAGAATTATAATGATTATATTTTGGAAAAGGTTTATTCAAAAGACATATCTGAAAAGTCGTACACAAAATTCATGAAATATATTCTTGGGTTAACAGTATAAAGCAAGTAATTTTGCTGTTATGTTTGAATTAAGAAGATTTCCTGTATATTTTTCGATTTTATTGGCAATGTTAAAATATGCTCATAGGTTAGAGAAGGATGGTTTATTATATATGGAGCCCCTTAAGTGCCAAAGATAAAATTTAGAATATCTGTGCGCGCGACTTTAAATATTGTGCGCACAACTTTTAATCTTGTGCGCACAGCTTTTTTAAACTTGTGCGCACAACTTTTTTTAATCTTGTGCTCACAACTTTAAAACTGTTATGGTTCAATTGCACTAGACTGAATTATATTAGAAGAAGCAATGTTTGGTTAGGTAAAACCGGATATTATGGATACCTTTTAGTACCGGCCTCCATGTGAGAATGAAGATTTGTTATGTGCTTTGAAAAACTTTGCAGAGATCGACAAAATAAACCTTGCAGATTTTCTTGATAGCCACTCTTGTAAAAAGTGGGAAAACCTGACAATTTCAAACTATTATCATAAAGGAAATTCCACATTAAGAACTAGTTCAGCAACCGAAGTACATTGTTCGGACTTGGGAACCTTGATCAATCCAACGAAATAACAACAGCTTTACAATACGTAGCAACCGACTGTTAAGAACGTTTTAGGAAGCCTTATCTTTCTTGAAAACCTTTCTTCTTCTGATAGAGGTGCCATGCAACCAAAAATCACCAATAACGAATGAAAAAAGGGATCAATTTTTATTTTAATAAAGACCTGAAAGTATAAATTGTAAAAATTGTTGTTCTGTTCTCATCCTGAATATGTTGAAAAAAATGTAGAAGACAAATATAGTTGAATTTAGATAGGGTTATCATTCTATCATAATTATCCAAAATTTGCCAAATATATTTGAATTAACCCTTACAAAGTGTGCATGTAATTGAGACATTTATAAAAATAGATTACACAAGATTACCATACAGTCACGTAAAAAACTGAATTATTCCAATTGTCTTTATAAACTTTTATGATACTAAATAAATTATGAGGAAAATATTAGTATATACAATCATGATATTGGAGACAACTCTGGCGGACTTGTAACATATCTATTGAATAGTGAGATTTTGTGTAGCACGAGAGACAACTCTTGCATTTTTTTTAACCCGCAATGGCTTCTACTAGTTTTTCATGTCAGCTCATAATTAATAATAACAACACATTCACATTGATAGCAATAAACTTCAAGACTTGGGTGTATTATTTATAAAATGATATATGACTTATTTATATTTTATTTGTTAGCTGTTACTCTAAGTAGATTATACAGAAAAATAAGAAAAAAAAAGTGTTTAAATATCAATTAGTATACCTTATAAACACCACGCATACAATGTACATGTACAGCAACCTAGAGACATGTTCATTTGAATACCCCCCACATTTTGTACATGTATGTTGCTGTTCAAAATATAATATTGGGGGTGTCTGTCATTAGTTGTTTTTTGTTTTTTGCTGGAAGATACACATGAGCGTTGGTTCACTTTTTTGAATTTACTCATTGTTGAACATACGGTTACCTGTTACTTAAAAGTGGATGAACTATGAGCTGTGAGGTGTTGGGTGGGAGAGGTGGTGCACCCTTTTTTCATATTAAAATCCCTCTTGAAATGTTACAGACAAAAATAGAAGAAAAGTAACCATACTCGTTAAATATAGTTAAATCTACACTTATTCGATTTCGATTAAGACTATAATCATATATATATATGTATATATATAAATGAATGATTATGATTGTTCAATGAGTTTTTTTACGCATACTCGCTGTTATCACTAGCCTGCCAACACTGAGATTGTGAGTTCGAATCACGCACTAGGAAGATGCACTCGAATTCGGTCATACCGAAGATCGGTGGTTCTCTACGAACACCCCGGCTTTATCCCCCAATAAAAACTGATGGCTTTGAAATAGCACATACGAATCGAAAGTGTCGTTATACACCAATCAATTTAAAAACAGTAAAACATATGAATTATCTTTACTTAAAAATGAAAATAATCAACAATATGTCAAACCAGGATATATATTATGAATACAAATATAAATGTACTGTTTACAACTTTAAACTAAGCAGATCAATGACACTCAAATCAACCCATAATAATTAAGCTGTTTATAAAACTATAGATTTCTACAATGACGTCCTCAACTTCTGGTTTTCAAATAATACATATACGACAAGCTAAAACAAAGAGTATTGCACAATGATGAACATCACTATTACACGTATGTGAGTTCATGGAATGATACATACAATAATGTGTGATGGTATACTTTTATATTGCTTCGTATGAGTGCATTTTAGTTTGTCTCCATTTGTGCATAAATACAAAAAGCACTTCCATATTCTCTATAATTCCTTTTCTGCTAACAGAGATGTAGACTGTGAAACTCTTGGTTGATCATTGTTATGGGCTGTAAATAGAAATAATTAAATAATCGGTGGTTCTACAGTGATTTATTTCTTTTTTTAAACGTGTAAACTTGTTTCAGGTGAGGGTGACGGTTGGAACCAATTAAAACATCTGCATTTGTTTGCACCTGTCCTAAGTTAGGAGCCTGCTGCTCAATGGTTGTCGTTTGTTGATGTGATTCATAAGTGTTTCACGTTTCTCTTTTTCTATATACATGTATATATATGGATTAGACCGTTGGTTTTATCTGTTTGAATGGTTTTACATTCGATTACGTACTTTCCGTCTTAAATTTTGCTTGGAGTTCAGCGTTCCAGTGATTTTACCTATACACTAGTCATTTAGGGGGCCATATTTAGCTTCCTGGTTGGTGTCAGCAAGGGCTTCGTGTTGAAGACCGTAATTTGACCTTTACTAGTTTACTTTTACAAACTTGTGACTTGGATGGAGAGTTTTTCATTGCACTCATATCACATCTTCTTATATCTATTTGTAAAAGATTATGAAAGGTTTACTAAATGTGATATCATTATGGAACGTCTATATATTATACCTCGGGTTTGTTTGACAAACTTTTATCCAAATCAGGATACAAGGAAAATTAAAAAGCTGCTAGAAACAATGGCCGTAGATATTTTGCACTTGGATAATATAGACATATTGTCCAATAATCCAGTGGATTTTGTTTAAAATCAATAGTTTCTAAGACAAAAAGAGTGGCGGAAGATACTAGAGGAACATTAAATCTCATTGATCGAAATTAAACTGACAACGTCATGGGTAAAAAAGAAAAAGACAGACAAATAATAGTAAACAAGACATAACATATGATTAAACAACGCGAACCTGGAGTGCTCGTACATGTAGGTATCCATAAAAAAAATTACCAATATTACCATGGTGCTTGATTATATACGTCTTAGATAATTTGACGCTAACTTTTAAGAACTAGAAAATGGTATGACCGCAGAATTTACAGAAATTAACAAACTTGATTTTGTGAGCAGTAATTAACGAAACTATTGTTTAAATTAATTTAATACATTGTAGCGCGATGATGCTGATAGGTTTTGTCAATTGTGTGTGACATTTTTGACTTTATGATAAATATTCTAGATTCCTTTTCCCCAATTTTATAGTGTTGAAAATACATACAGAAGTACTAATATTTAGCCAGTATACATGTTTAGCCAGTATACATGTATACATGTGTATTATATATATAGTCTTATATATATTGCAAAACATGATCGGTCACTCATCTTTGTAGACTCCTCACAAACAAAACAAATAGTTCAACACAAGTAGACTTTAAGAACAAAACTCCTCTTAACTGTACTTATTATGAAGTATTCAAAGCCCATTTGAGGCTCGAAATTAAAAAAAAACGTCATAAATTAACCAAATGTATTATTGATCTGTAACTCATCATAGTGGACTCAAATTCTAGAATTCAGCTCTATATGTGAAATGCATTTAATAGGGTATTGGTTTGCCAAAAGCACATTCGTCCGTTCCTATATTCAATGCGCTTTTACTCTATTTAATTAAAACCGAGCGTATATTTATATCTATGATAGTTATATAAAATGTGATATTATTATCTTGGTAAACTGTTGATGTGCACGAGCTATAATACTCGCGTTTAAAACTGAAGCATCCGCCAAAAGGGAACTAGTAACCCTTTTTTAGCTCACCTGGCCTAAAAGGCCATGTGAGCTTTTTTCATCACTTTGCGTCCGTCGTCGTCGTCGTTAACAATTTTTCAAACATCTTCTCCTCTGAAACTACTGAATGGATTTGAATGAAACTTAAAATGATTGTTCCTTAGATTATCCTGCACAAAGTGTGTGCTTCGATTTTTGATCCGTCAAAAAACATGGCCGCCGTTACTTAAAATAGAACATAGGGGTCAAATGCAGTTTTTGGCTTATATCTCAAAAACGGAAGCATTTAGAGCAAATCTGACATGGGGTAAAAATGTTCATTAGGTCAAGATCTATCAGCCCAGAAATTTTCAGATGAATCAAACAAACCATTGTTGGGTTGCTGCCACTTAATTCGTAATTTTAAGGAAATTTTGCAGTTTTTGGTCATTATCTTGAATATTATAAATGAAGATAAACTGTAAACAGCAAAAATGATCAGCAAAGTAAGATCTACAAATAGGTTAATATGACCAAAATTGTCAATTGACCCCTTAAGGGGTAAATGTCCTTTAATGAAAAATTTTCACAATTTGTTCATCATATTTGCTAACTTTAAAAAATCTTCTCCTCTGAAACTACTGAATGGATTTGGATGAAACTTAGCATGATAGTTCCTTAGATTATCCTGCACAAAGTGTGTGCTTCGATTTTTGATCCGTCAAAAAACATGGCCGCCCTTACTTTAAATAGAACATAGGGGTCAAATGCAGTTGTTGGCTTATATCTCAAAAACGAAAGCATTCAGAGCAAATCTGACATGGGGTAAAAATGTTCATTAGGTCAAGATCTATCAGCCCTGAAATTGTCAGACGAATCAAACAAACCATTGTTGGGTTGCTGCCACTTAATTGGTAATTTTAAGGAAATTTTGCAGTTTTTGGTCATTATCTTGAATATCATTATAGATAAAGATAAACTGTAAACAGCAAAAATGATCAGCAAAGTAAGATCTACAAATAGGTTAATATGACCAAAATTGTCAATTGACCCCTTAAGGGGTAAATGTCCTTTAATGACAATTTTTCACAATTTGTTCATCATATTTGCTAACTTTAAAAAATCTTCTCCTCTAAAACTACTCAACCAAATTCAACCAAACTTCAACTGAATGATCAGTAGGGTGTACAAAATAAAGTTTGTGTTTTATTTTCTATTTTGTCTAAAAACATGGCCGTCATGGCTAAAAATAGAACACAGGGTAAAATGCAGTTTTTGGCTTATATCTAAAAAACTCCAGCATTTAGAGCAAATAAGACCTCGACCTCATTTCATGGATCAGTGAACAACGTTAAATTTTCGTGGTCAAGTCCATATCTCAGATACTATAAGCAATAAGTCTAGTAGATTTGGTGTATAGAAGAACTTTAAAGTGTACATGTCCAACTGGCAGGTGTCATCTCACCTTGACCTCATTTTCATGGTTCAGTGGTTATAGTTAAGTTTTTGTGTTTTGGTCTGTTTTTCGTATACTATATGCAATAGGTCTACTAAAATTGGTGTATAGAATGATTGTAAGGTGTACATGTCTAGCTGACAGGTGTCATCTAACCTTGACCTCATTTTCATAATTCAGTGGTCAAAGTTAACTTTTTTAGTTTTGGTCTATTTTTTTAATACTTTATGCATTAGGTAAACTATATTTGGTGTATGAAAATATTTCATGATCTATATGTCGGTTACACAGGTTTTATTTGAACTTGACCTCATTCATATCCAGAAATCAACGCCACTTTGCTTATTTGAATATTATACTAAAGAAATCGGATACGGGTCACGGAAATTACACTAAAATGATATGGAATTTTGAAAAAAATGTCTGTTTTAATTTTAATTTAAGTGATAGACAGGTTGCCGGGACAGAAACTGAATATACACAACAATATACACCATTTAAACGAAACATAATGACTGTTGTTGCAAAAATACAGGTTCCTGAGCTATTTTAAAAATCGAAGCGAGAGGCTTTTAACATTGCAGTGTAAAATACAGGCTAAAATGGCTGAAACGTCAAATTTGCAAACTTCGTGTTGAAAATTGGCTTACAAGGCCATTACAAAAACAGGTTGCCGGGGTGAAATTTGAAACTTGAATTTCCAAAGAATAAGCAAGTCCAAACTTTGTATATGTAGTCGTTGAACTCTAGGTTCCCACGTAAAATTAAAATGTCACTATTTCAAGAAGAATAAACTCACAAAAGCACGAAAAATTCACTAAATTCGCGTTCATTGTTTTGATTTTGACCGCCTGACAACTTTACGGAAATATCAAAGTGATTGTAAACAAGGACTCTGTGACGGGCAACATATAATATCCGTGTTTTAAAGATTTTAATGATATCAAGCCTATCAAGCCAGTCTAGTTCAAACTACTATCACGTGGTACAATTCTCATTTACATATTATAAATATTAATTAGCAAAACCACTACTAATTTCTGGCTATGTTTCACAGTCCATTGCTAAGTTTTAAGTGTTTGTGTTTTGGTCTCATTTTCTTTATTTATAAACAGTAAGTCATATATATTTGTAATATTGAAGAATTGTTAGCTGTACATGTTTGCCTGGCATGGTTCAATATGTTCAATAAGGCATTGTTTACCAGGTGAGCGATTCAGCCTCTTGAGAGCCTCTTGTTTTTATCTTACCTCCTATACATTTCTAGGAATGCGATTGGTTAAAAGCGCCCTCGAAGAAACCGGGTATATTTGATATAAGGTTACATGTAGTAGGGAGACGGGGCTTATCTCATACACGACATACACGGTAATTAGTGGTGTTACGCCCCTTTATATACCATATAAGGTAGTAGGGAGGCGGGCTTATTTCATACACGGTTAGTAGTGGTGTTACATTCCTTTATAAAAACAAAACGGTAATGAGAAAAACTCCTAAAAGTTTCAACAAAGGAAGAAATTGATGATTAAGATTGTAATTAATTCATAAATAGATATACGAAGATGTGGTGTGAGTGCCAACGAGACAACCCTCCATCCAAACCACAATTAAAAAAAAAGTAAACCATTATAGGTCAATGTACAGCCTTCAACACGGAGCCTAGGCTTACACCGAACAACAATCTATAAAGGGCCCCAAAATTACTAGAGTAAAACCATTCAAACGGGAAAACCACCGGTCTTATCTATATGAAAAAACGCGAGAAACGAGAAACAAGTATATGTTACATAAACAAACGACAACTACTGTACATCAGATTCCTGACTTAGGACAGGTGCAAACATTTGCAGCGGGATTAAACGTTTTAATGGATCCAAACCTTCTCCCTTTTACTGAAACAATAGCATAACATCACAACATAGAAAAACACACGATAAAATATCAATTGGCAGGCTTAACTCAATAAAAAAAAAAAACACATTTAAACCTAACAAGTTGTTATTGTTGGTATATGATTTTGTAGGATCAATGGAAGTATATAGTTTCTTAATGCTAACAGTATTGAAGACTTTCTCATTTTGATAGGTCACTAGTCTAAATTTCACACGTCAAGATAGTCGGTAAGATAAATTAGTTACATAGTGTGCTAAGGACCTAATACGGTATATAGATATGGGATCAGTAAATTCCATATTGGGTGAGAGCGAATAACCTTTTATATATGTCCAATATACAACCCTAAGCCTTTTCAGAGAGTTCGGTCGCAATTAGAAGTAATAATACACATCCCTTAATATTATTAATTCGTATATTTTAACAAATTTGATTCGTTTAGGGATAGTTACATGTTAAACTATATTTTCGAAGGTAGAGAGAAAACGGCGGATAGCAAAAAACATATTGACCGGCAAAAAGCATATTGCACGGTTATTTTTAGAATATCTAAAAACCGATATACTTTGTGACGTCATGTAATTAATTTTAGGATATTGTTTAACGTTTTGAAACAAATGATATCTGTGATCGATTATTTGACGAAAACAAATCTTCAAATACATAAGATGTCCAAAAAAAAAACTAAATGAAATAACAACTAATATGTTGTTAATGTCAAGGAGACAATGTAATATCTATAAAGTTCCAACAAACCTAAATGACGATTTTGATACAAGCATGGTCGGAAATTAATAATATAACAAATATAGCCTTTGTATGAGGTCAATACAGGATATATCGACCCAAAGAAGTATATCGACCTCGGACTTCGTCCTCAGTCAATATACTTCTTTCAGGTCAATATATTCTTGTATCGACCTCATACAAAGGCTATATTTGTATAATATCTACCTAATAATATCTTTTCGTTGTATTCTTTGCTTCGCTATCGCTTACTTTCTATTCTATTTCTATTTTCAATTTAACTGAACAACAACAAATAGAAGTTTTTAACGACCTTGACTGGCTATACAGCTCTTGCACGGTCGGTAACTGAACAATGAGAATCGCGGCCATATATATACCCCTAGCTAGACAGCGACGCATTTTGATTGGCTGAACCGACATTGAATGTCTAAATCATTGCAACGCTTGATACAAACATATATCCCCATGACAAAGCACTGCAATGTATATTATAGTAACTGTGTGGCCAAATTCATGTTTCTGCGGCATCCTGTAAGCAATATTAAAGCTACAGTTATATAACCAATACTTATTAAACACCTAAACAATGTGTTTGAAAACTGCTTCAAAACAGAATAACGGATATTGCTAATGTTATATGGAACTAAGCTTTTTGTAGAGTGACCATTATTAATAAATGGTTTCTTTGAAACTGCTGAAACATGTTTACAGTGATATAAACGTTCGATCTTTGGTACTATTTATATAATAGTTCTTGAAAAACTGGTCATTATCGTGATTTATGGACTGCCCACAGGACAGTGGTATTGACTAAGATAGTGATAATGACTGAGCCGAAGGCGAGGTCATTATCGCTGTCGCAGTCAATACCATTGTCCTATGGGTTTTTCAAGAACTATTATGTTTATTTAATTGAGATACCATGTTTTGGAAAATTCTCATAAATTCAAAATGCCTACAGCGAACTCGAGTAGTTGTACGATTTCTATGGCAAAGAGTGAAGACCAGTCGTAGTAATACTGCCATTCATTTTAGTGCAATTTTTCAGTATATAAATACTTAATCAAGTTATCTTTAATTTTATAATTAACGAAAACATATAATAAACAATTCAACAACTTAAATATAATATTAAAAACAGGAACATGTTTTATAAAAGGTATCTCTCTAAACAGAGAAACCACGCCCCACCGGTCATTAACAGAAAAATCACACCCCAGCGGTCATTATCAGACGAAAACCACGCCCCATCGGTCATTATCAGACGGAAACCACGCCCCACCGGTCATTATCATGTAAAAGTTCGTTAACGACCGGTTTTCTGGTCCGTTTTTTTTCTGTTAATGACCGATGGAATTTATTACTGAAGAATAATGAATGTCATGTGACCACTTTTAATCCAATAAGAGAATCTTATTCTCAACCGATATGAAATAATATTGATTCTACCTTCGAATTAGCCAATCGATGGTCATTATCTTATAACAGTGGCAAAGCAACACGATTTCTATACTATAACTCCACTGTGGATATTAGCAGATTATCACATAAACTTACAACGCCATGGTTAAAAAAGATAACAGACAAACACTAATTCACAAGACACAACATAGAAACGTTAAGACGGAACAACAGGAACCCCACCAAAAAAGTGTAATGATCTCAAGTTACCCCGTCAAAATAAACAACGAAACCTGTATGGGTAAAACATGTATGGATATGTATATAACATACTATTAACGCATTATCAACCCCATTTAAATAAAAGTCTAACCAAACTAAAAAAATGTTAAATGCAGTCTTGTATCAAATGCATCCCATTATTCCTAGTAGTATAATACAATGGTAGAAGTTTTATATGTAACAGTATGTCGATCATTCGTTATCTGAAATAATAGTTTGTGTTATTTGACGAACTATATATCATACCTGATTGGCATTGTTGCACATTTTGAGTACGCTCGCTTCTTCTACTCCAGGTTAAACATTTCAAATGAGTCCCTAAAAACGAAAACAAATTATTTAGATATTCATACATATTCATACATCTAAAATTCAGTGTATTCAAACAGGCTAGTTTATCAAAATATTAAATAAAATTTAAACAACAATTTAAATTGGAGAATAGTTCAAACGTATAACTTTATCTTTACTCCCACATTTTTCCCAAAACTTTGAAAACTTTAACATAATTTATTCTATAAAATATCACACTTAGTCAACAGTGTTACATGCATAATATTTTTTAAAGTAACCTTTTACTGCTTTATGTTACATTTGAAAGCGATATATAATTATAAATAAACATTTGCAGAAGAATTTACCTGTACCTAACTATAGCAATGAAGAATTTTGTTAGCCATTTAAGGGTGTATGAAAAAAAAAATTTATTGGATGACCGAATATATTTCAACCAATCAGCGATTTTGTTATTAAGTATTTTAAAGTGTGTCTCTTATTAAAAATAAGTCTAAATATAGATATTGTTTTTTTAACGATCGAACGCTTTTCCGTTTTTAATGCACATAGAAATTATGATAGTAATAAGTACGTATTTAAGTTTATATGTGAACAGAAATTAATACATTCTAAATTACCCAATACAATCACAGAAAGGAAACAATAACATACTAGATACTATATATTGAGGAAGCTTTTATACACACAATAATCTGCTGGCTATAGTATTTTATTACCAATGTTATTTCAATTGATCGGGCGGAGTTATGTTTTGATTTGCATAATGACGTCTATTTGAAGATGTGTGTGATATAAAGGATGATTGCCGTTTTAATTATTATTGAAATCTTATCACCTATCAGTGTCACCAAATGCGTATACAAAAGAACTGAGTGTAAAATATGGGAAGAATAACTGGACACTTCATTGATGAGTTTATTCCAATAATACTGTCTATAGATGGACTGGTCTTAACTAAGCGAACTTTTATACCCCGCCCAGTCAAGTGAAATAGATCTAGTAATAACACGGGGGACCCCGTATAACCCCGATACAAATGAATCCGGACGTTAACGCGTTCGAAGCGATAATCAGGACAACATTTGGTATGACAACAATTTCGAATGCCTCTCTAGAACTTTAATATTTGAGTATATATAACTATGTCAATGTGCATGTTAGTTTATATTTTCAATTATACAGTTGTTGTAAGTTTTAGATATTGCATAGAACGTTTGATAAAACTGCTAGATGCAAAACGCACAGACATTGTACAATTTCATACGTTTTATGAGGTAAACAATGCTGAATATCTTTTCGTGCATATACCTTTGCATATTAATACCTTAAGCAATAATAAATAACTATACGTTGAATTACTACGTGTCTTCAAATGTTCCCTAGAACTTAGAATAAACGCAATATCATACTAAATAAATTTGCTCTTACTGTATTGTTCGTTCAATCAAATGTGCCGCGTTCGTTGTGCGTTTTCAAATAATCACTGTACAGTTCGTTGACAAAAACCGTCACAAATCACTTTCTTGTCAAGGTATTCGAGATGGTGTCGGCGACCATTTTTTCTGTATTTTATCTGTTAACTTGGTCAGAGTAGTTTAACTTAAAATATCTGTCATCCAAAGCCAAAATTGCAATATTTACACATCTGATAGGAATGCTTCTATTGAAAATTGGGACTTTCAACGTTATTCCAGATGAAATGAACAGTTAATAAATATATTCCAGTAGAAATAAAGTGACAAATGTAAGACAATACATACGAGAAAACTACCGGCCCAATCTATGCACAAAACAGTGAACAAAAAACTATATATAACCACTGAATTACACGCTCCTGGCTTTGGACAGGCACATACATAATATGGCGGGATTAAACATGTTAGCGGGCACCCAACCCACCACCTAACCGTACATTAAATGTCGTATGGTAAAAACTTTCAAAAATGCTATCAAATTAGAAATCGGACGTGTGTATCTGTATGCTTAGCCATATTTGCATCTGTCGAGTTATTGTATTTTCCTACCTTTGATAACTATTCCTACCAATTTACACTTTCGTATACATAAGGATTTTTTTACATGTACAAATTTCCTCCAAGAGTGCTTCGACAATATAACGGATATTATGGGTTGCTGTCTGCATGTTATGGTGGGAAATTATTATTTTCATACATGCATATTGGTTATAAGCATACCAAAGCATAATTTAATACATGCAAAATTCATTGACAAACGCAATATTGTGTCAACGAAGCGTACAGTATAAAAAGGTGTAACGACAACGAAGCGTACACAACATGAAAATAAAGAAACTTTAAAACGTGTATTTTTTTGTTTCTAGATACACCATAAACAAACGATCTTTATAAGTTTGTTCATTTATACTATGAAATTTTCAAAAATGTATGTTTTAAAAACTATGTTTTTGATATTTGTTTATAAATATGTCACACATTTAATAATACTTTTAGTAACTAATGAGTATTATGGCAAAGAATATATTGGAGCAAAATATCCAAAGAATAGATATTGGATTTTCTTTAAAGGCATTAATTCCTTACTGTCTGAACTCTGTGTTACACGGTGTGTTCGCTTCGAACGCGTCAACGTCCGGTTTCATCTGTATCGGGGTTATACAGGGTTATTCACGAAACAAATAGAGCAACACTATCAATAATGGATGAACAAAAAAATTATATGTTACAATATAAATGGAGAAATATTCATAAAGAGAATAACGATTGTTTTTCTTAATTCTTTTCACGTTCAGTTGTATGATAATTCCTGTACACTTATTAAAAAAGAGTTTGTTTATCGAATGTGTCATAGATTACGTCCTAAGACATAATTGGGAGGTATTCCGGATTGTTCTAAGACATGTCTGAGAAAGTGGCACGGCAGTATTTACATTCCAGAATTTATGCTCTTTTGTGTACCCTACTTAAGTCAATGTATCTGAACAATGTGATTGGACAAAAAATACAGTATCAACTGAACGCACTTTCCCAAACTGAGGGATGAATCAGGAGTAGAAAAATATGAAATAATTTTACAAACAGATGAAAATTAATTTTTGAGATTTTTTTTAATTTGTGTATTCACTGCATGACAAAAGACCTAAAAGCACTAGTGGCCTTAGATTTTTGAAAATAGCAAAAAGTGTAAACGGTCATGATACACATTCATATTCATTTCTGAATAGTAGCATGAAAGTACTTCAGCTAACTGTGAATATAGAATTTTTTTTGCAGTGTTAGAAGACAATAACAATCAAAACCAAGGATTAAACAAAGACGCACAAACCCAAAGGACATTTACATCAACAGTTATAAATAAAAATTAAGAAACAACATGAACTCCACTAAAAACCGGGAGTGAAATCAGGTGCTCCTGAAGGGTAAGCATTTCCTGCACCGTATACATCACCCGTCGTGTTATTTCATTGTTCAGTGCAGTAATGATGGAAGATTATTATGACTGAGGAAGAATATCAGATATGATTTCGGACACACTTTTGTCATAATGGCCAATCAGCTCATGGGGGCGACCGTAAAATTGCTTGAGTGATAACCTTAATTTGATTGATTCATAGCCCTGTCTTAACAACTTTTGAGAAAGCAGTGTTCCTCGCTCAACAAAATCAACGTACTTTGAGAAAGTGGTGAAAATTCTAAAAAGGCTATCATTATCCCGTATGGGCCAGGAAATACTACTGTGCCACCAGAAAGCACAACGAAGTTGTCTTCGAATTACATTATCTGTTATCCTCAGGGTTGGAGTATAAGTATTAAATAGCAAAATAAGTAGAATCAAACGTCGCATTTGAAACTTCGTAACCCTTAACCTATCATTGCTATAATTATATGCAAATAATGCTAAAATAACATTTATTATCAGATTTTAAAATGTTCATTTTTTTTATAAGTGTTTGTTTAACGTCGTCGCAAAAACTGAGATTTTTATGATAATTTGATAATAAAAAGCAAAGGATACTTACAACATCTCAGATATATCAACAATGATATGATGACAATAGCTGTTACTATTACAATGCATACAATCGCAACACGAATTCCCAAGGTATATTTGTTAGTAGCTGTAATTGCTAAAAAGAATATTAATATTAACATTAAAAGAAAAGGAAAGAAAAAACGACAACAAATAATAAAGTGCTTGTCATTTTAGTTTTAATCGAGTATCTAGAGTACTTAACACTTACACACCTTACATTCTTTAAAGAGAAATCAAATTGAACAATTACATAGTTGTAAAGTAAAAAGATCTTCAATATGAAATGGTTTGACAAATCGTCAATGTGAAATGGTTCGATACGTAAGTCCGTTTTGTTTACATTTAAAGGTAAAATTGGATATTCATCAATAAAACCAGACATGATGACATAGATTTTTTTTCGAATTGACCATATTGTATTAAAATTTCTAAATTTACTTTCACAAGGAACTAAAAAAGTCGAATATTTGAAAGTCAACGATGTATCATAGTTCACGAAATATACGACGAGCTACATATGCTTTATGTTTAAAAGGACTCAAAAACAATCCTATATTCCATCTAAGGTCAAATTTCGAAAAGTTAACATGGTAAATGTCTCCATATGCGTGATATTGGGATCGTCATTATAATATTGCCTGTTTCATGTTTTATCCTTCCTTCTATACGTTTTTAGGTATAGTATTGGTTAAAAGCAACCGGGTGGAGACCGTGTATATTCCATTATAGGTTTAGAAGGCTGGTCTTATTTCAATACACTGCTAGTAGTGGTGTTACGTCCCTTTATAAAAACAAATCGATACTGAGGAAAACAAACCTTAAAGGTTTCAACAGACGAAGACATTGATGATGAAAGATCGAAATTAATTCATAAAATGGCTCACAAGTTTAAATTGTTAGCATTTTTTTTGGTATAAGCACCAAGGCAGTTCCTTAATGTTAACGGTATTGAAGATTTGTTCACTTTGGTAGGTCACTATTCTTAATAGAGCTTTCTTACAAATTGACGAAAGGTACGGTACGTACGCTTGACGAATCATACGTAAGACTCGTTTTAGGGATCCTTTATTTTGACACATTTAAATTAAAGCCATGGAACCATTACCCTACATGCATCGACACTTATTAAATAAGATTTTCTTGAGATATATAGGATTTCGGGACGTTTGAAAGGCGGCTACAGGCTACAGTACAATACCACCAGGTGGAAAGAGATAACTCTTTAAAATAACCTAAATACAGGGTAGTCAGAAAAAAAAAAATGCCCCTCAAAACTAAAAAAAAAATGTGTTTCAACCCCCCTTCCCCCACTCTTCAAAATAACACTATCCTTTTTAACATTTAAGATATCACAAAATCTGTTTTTTCTAGATTTATTTCACATACCTTTTTCAAAACATTGTAGCATCATTGTTTTGCAAATCTCGAAATTCCACGTTGACAATTAACTGATAGTGTACTATAAAAATAAAATAAAAATGTGAATCTTGCCGTTAAATTTATACTTATGTCCATTTAAATTTTAATCGTGAAACTCGTGCTTAAACTATTCCCGCGAAAATGTGTGTACTCGTGGTTTACGTAAGTAACGTATCGGACGTAAGTGTATTAGACTCTATTTTTCTTTGTTTTCTTATATTAAAAGCGTGTATTACTTTCGATATGCTTATATTTTGAAAGATAAATTCGATTTAGAAAAGCATTCTGTTTTACCGGAAAAAACAGACTCTAATTTGTTATTGTGGAAATGAAATACGCGCTCCCTTTACGTTCGTTCGTACCTTTCTTCAATTTGTAAGAAAGCTCTAATACCATATAAGATAAATTCGTAACATAGTGTGCAAGTGACGTAAGACGGTATATAAGGGTCAATTTCCATATGGGGATTTGAGATTTGCTCTATCCCTAAATTGAATCTACCGACCCAATATATAGCGTGTTAGGTCACTAGCACACTATGTAACCATTAATACTACATCTAAATAATATCTTCTTTTAATCCAATGTATTATGCAGAGAATAGTAAAGTGTAAAATAATTTAAATTGGAACTAATAACGACTTGAGTAGTAGCAATAGCACTAATAGGTCTTTAATAAATGGTAGCAAACCAATATCAGGTTACTCCTAGTTTTCCAGTAATAAGCTTCGAAAAAGTTTACATATCGACTCTTTATGGCCAGGTGAGCTAAACACATATCCCGAACAGTGAAAATAAGCAACATGTGCGAGTGCTTTGATGAAGCGAAATTTTGTAATATTTTATGTTATTTTGCCTGTTGGTGTCGATAGGAAATTAAAACAATGATAAGCTGCTGTAAAATTTATCCATAGTAACTTTACGTAAATAATGAGACTTGTCGGTTGCTTTTAACCGTATGTTCACGTATGCTATGTGGTTGTTATTGTGTTATTTTCTTCTTTTTTTTTCTCTTCATGTTTATAGACTGGTAATGTCGTTAAGGGTTGCTTTTTAATTTACACTTTATATACTAATACATAACATGTTTCCTTTAGTTTATAAACGCTTTGTTACTGGATTTCAATATTGTAAAACGCAACGTCATTTGTATTAAGTTAATTTGTGCTTAAAATATCTTTAACTTTCTAATCAATTGCAACATTACCCAAAAAGTATGGTAAAGTGTTGTTCATCACTGTAAAAGATGTATGTCCAACCGTACAAATGACTACAATGGCTTTTTGACTGCTCTGTTTGATGTCCAACAGAAGATAAATATTTGACGTGTAAAATTTCATTAGAGACATTCACGTTTTGCTTCACATTATTCACCTGTAAACACAAAATACTATTTGGAAATCCAACTACAGCTGTAGTTCTGCCAGTTGACAAATTGGTCACAGGCATGATCCTCTATGAAGATTTAGATCGCCTGATTTTTTTAAATCTAAAGAGAAGTGATAAGTTCGACACTTTATGTATGTGTAGCACCATAAATATATGCTTTTTCAAGGTGTAGGGAAAACTTTTTCTCATTGTGATATTTGCTTCCACATAACCTTGTTTACACTTACATTCAAAATATGTTACATTTAAAACTTTACTGAAAGTATCAAATCCGTAAGTGCGTTCATACGGTATGTTAATATCGTTCTCATCGAAGTTTTTTATTGTTAGGATCGATGTGCTGGCAGAGCTGTTTAAACACTCCTTGTACTTTGTGATATTAGAACATGCTTCGTTTAGCATTACTACTTCATATGACCAGCCTTTGACCCATTTTCGTGTAAATCCAGTACAACAAGGTGCAGATATTAAATGGCATGCTAACTGGATATCATGTCCAAAAACTGCTGGTTTAGTCTGCAGCTTCCATGAAATATGTCCTGAAACAATGTGTATACAATATTATCATATATTTGTTACGAATACGTTGGGTTTTGGATATGTAATAATCTCTAGATTGCCCGTGGCGAAAAAGCATATATAAGATATTGTGCCCTGATTCCAAAAACGTGACGTCATTGCATCCTTAACGACAAATGATAACACTTTTGAGATAAAATGTTTAAGATTTTACCTGTAATGTTTCATTAAATTGTTATAAAAGATTCTTTTTCTTTTCTGTAGAACTTAAATATGTGGTAAAAGGAATATAAAAGAGGGACGAAAGATACCAAAGGGACAGTCAAACTCATAAATCTAAAACAAACTGACAACGCCATGGCTAAAAATGAAAAAAGACAAACAAACAACAGCACACATGACACAACATAGAAAACTAAAGAATAAACAACACGAACCCCACCAAAAAACTAGGGGTGATCTCATGTGCTCTGGAAGGGAGAGCAGATCCTGCTCCACATGCGGCACCCGTCGTGTTGCTTATGTGATAACAAATCCGGTAAATAGTCTAATTCGGTAGGTCACATTCAGGAAAGGGAAGGGGATTGTAGTTACGACGTAAGGAACATATCCGATATCATTTGTGATACGGTTATTCCATAACGGTCAACCAACTCGTGATGGCGTCCGTAAAATTTACGAAGGGATGATTTCAACTTCACCATTTGGAACTCTTGGTTTAATAGCTTCCTTGTGAGCAGCAACCCTCTATCAAGAAAATCATGATAGGAAATGCAAGCACGGGAATATCGTATCAATTGGGAGACATATACCCCGTATGCAGTGCTGCTGGAATGTTGCTACTTAGAAATGGAAAGTTCACAATTGGAAAGCTGAAATCATCTCTTTTGTCGTAAAGTTTTGTTTTCAACCGACCCTCATTGTCAATTTCTAGATGTAAGTCAAGATATGAGGCCGACTTAACTGTATCTGTAGTATCCTTTATCTCTAGCTCGATTGGACAGATGCGTTCCACATAGTCACCAAATTTTGAATTATTTAGTGAAAGAACATCATCTATATAGCGAAAAGTAGAGTTAAAGGATAGTGCTAACTTCTTATCGTTCTTCCTAAGAAGTTCCTGCATGAAGTCAGCCTCATAATAATAAAGAAACAAGTCGGCAAGTAGAGGGGCACAGTTTGTTCCCATTGGAATGCCGACAGTCTGTTGAAAAACACGTCCTCCGAACGTAACAAATATGTTGTCAATCAAGAAATCAAGCATGTTGATAATATCAGTTTCAGAGAATTTTTTGTTCGAATCAGAGTGATCCTTTACAAAGTAGGATTTATCCCTCCCTAAGACAAGATACTTGTATCTACGTTGGCCATTCTTTGTTACGAAGCAAAGCAATACCAACTCTTTCAATTTGTCTTTTAGTTTGGAATGTGGAATACTAGTGTACAGAGTAGAAAAGTCAAATGTTTTAATACTGTTACAAGATGAAAGAGAGTTAGATTGTATGTACTCTAAATATAACATGTCTTTTCCATATAGGCCCTGGTATCATCTCTCGACCCATATCGGCTATCGGGTGTTGCTTCGGGGAGATATGGGAGTCTCGGGATGACACCAGGTCCAATATGGAAAAGGTTATGTTATTATATATACGTATCAACTATTGTTTTTTTTTATTAATAAAACTGGTTTTAAAAAGAATCGGTTATTTCGTTCGAATTTCAATACCAATACTCTATAGAATTGAATATTATAATATACCCTTTGTTGCCGAGTAAATGCATGCAATAATAAAGAAAATTTTCAGGATACACATATTCGCATTTGTCGATTATGGAAACAATTTCTTCATTTGTGAAAAAATCAAATTTTGAATATCACTTATGTACGATACAACTACGTAGACTTATTAATAAAGTCAAAATATTATTAACAAAGCAGGGATCATAACAAAAAAAAAATACATTTAGCGGTCAATAACAAATAGTAAGGCCGCATCAGAACAAAAAGTCTATATCATACCCATTAATATGCCATTGAGGAAACAAAGATAACATAGAAAACACTAAAGGTCATGAAGAATCTGCTTTGCCCTGCAGGTATTTATACACAAAATTGACATAATCTCATTAAGATTGTACATATAATTGTCGAATTAGACACCAACTATGCATTACTAAGTATTATATTTCATCTCATCAAAACCATACTAACACCTTTTGTTGAGAACATTTCGTACATTACCCCCGATAATAATACAAAACTGAGATGTGGTATGACTGCCAATGAGACAACAGTCCACAAGAGACCAAAATGACACAGACAGAGGTCACCAGTCGGCTTTTAACAATGAGCAAAGCCCATGCCGCATAGTCAACTATAAAAGTCCCCGATATGACAATGTAAACAATTAAAAAGAGAAAACTAACGGCCTAATTTATATAAAAAATGAACAAAAAACAAATTTGTAACACATAAACAACCCACAAGTTTGGTAAAAAAATGAAGTTCGGATAACAATTCTTAGTATATGGTTTAACGGTAGGGAAATTGCGATTTGAAATTGATTATAATGATCACGGAACAAGTTAGGAAAAATTTGTATAGCATGCTGTGCTAAAGAGATATACGTATATTTGAAATAGCTAATACTAAAAAGTAGCTGATATATTTCTTTGACAGAATCTAAATTAAAACATTCAGAGATCGTTTATATTCTACTTTATGATTTGGTTCAAATAGGTGACAAAAATGATAAACAGTTATGTTCAAGTTAAGGATGATATTATCTTCTAACACAACGAAAAACACTTGGAACAGAACATCAGCTATGAACAAGGGAACGTGTACGTCTTTTATCTGTTTTTTCTTCCTAAAATGATAAAAGAAACTTTTTGTACAAATTTAACATTTGATTTATTTTTACGCTTTCAGTGATGTCTATATTATAACACAGGGAAAAGTAAACTCTTTCACCTAAATGTAACCATTATTATTTATTTTATTAAAGGAAAATGCCAATCATTGAGGCCAACAAACTAACGGCCATAGCCTGGTACATACACCATCGACTAAATACCTATGCTGCACCATTGCAAAAAATATATTGGGGAGAACTCCTCAACAAAATCCCAGGAAAAGCCAGTGGAAGCATTAGTTTTTTTAGATCATAATCTCGACGTTAACTCAAATATCCACCATGCATGCCTATTAAATCTATAAGTAAGACATCAAACAGAATATACCACGACGTTATGGAACCAGCACCAGTAAAAAAAAAAAGGTAAAATTGAAAAGTTCCAAAGACGAGCTGCACGATTTGAAACCAGCAGATATATAAAACTACATAAGTGTCCTTACAACAACGGTATATTGCTGGTCTTCCAAGTGCTCCACGAAACCTCTTTTTTAATTATTAACATCTATTTTATCAGCAATCAAAGACGGACTTCAAAGTTATTATGAAACTGCATATTCGAAAGGTGGCGTGAATCAGATATGGATTCTTTAAAATTTCAAAGATCTTTTAGAGTACATATAATCTAACTCTCTTTCATCATGTAATAGTATAAAAACATTTGACATTTCTACTCTTTACACAAGTATTCCACATTCCTAACTGAAAGACAAATTGAGAGAGTTGGTATTGATTTGTTTCATAGAAAAGAATGGCCAACGTAGACACAAGTATCATGTCTTAGGGAGGGATAAATCCTACTTTGTAAAGGATCAATCTGATTCAAACAAAAAATTCTCCGAAACTGATATTATCAAGATGCTTTATTTCTTGATTGACAACATATTTGTTACGTTCGGAGGACGTGTTTTTCAACAGCTTTTAACTTCCTTAAACTGTACTTTCCACTATATAGATGATGTTATTTCACTAAATAATTTAAAAAGTGACTATGGGGAACTCATCTATCCAATCGAACTTAAGATAAAGAATACTACAGATACAGTTAATTCGGCCTAATATCTTGACTTACATCTAGAAATTGACAATGAGGGTCGGTTGAAAACAAAACTTTACGATAAAAGAGATGGTTTCAGCTTTCCAATTGTGAACTTTTAATTTCTAAGTAGAAACATTCCAGCAGCATCTGCATATGGGGTATGTATCTCCCAATCAATACGATATTCCTGTGCTTGCATTTCCTAACATAATTTTCTTGATAGATGGTCGCTGCTCACAAGGAAGCTATTACACCAAGAGTTCCAAAATTGTGAAGTTGAAATCATCGCTTCATAAATTTTACGGACGCCATCACGAGTTGGTTGACCGTTATGGAATAAGCGTTTCACAAATGATATCGGATATGTTCCTTACGTCGTAACTACAATCCCCTTTCCTTTCATGAATGTGACCTACCGAATTAGACTATTTACTGGATTTGTTATCACATAAGCAACACTACATGGGTGCCACATTTGGAGCAGGATCTGCTTACCCTTCCGGAGCTTCTGAGATCACTACTAGTTTTTTGTGGAGTTCGTGTTGTTTATTCTTTAGTTTTCTGTGTTGTGTCGTGTGTGCTGTTGTTTGTCTGTTTGTCTTTTTTCGTTTTTGGCCATGGGTTTGTCATTTTATTTTGGATTTGAGAGTTTGACTGTCCCTTTGGTGTCTTTCGTTCCTCTTTTAATAGATCAAGTGTCAGCAAATGACTGAAAAGAATGAACAAACTAAAAATCAAGACGAAAAGAAGGTTGACTTTATATGCATTCATAAACACCAGATACACCACATCAAAGTCTGTTGAGATATTCAAGTCTCGAGGGACCAGAATATCAAACTGAACAAACAGAACAGTTTTTTTCTAACAGGTTTTTTTCATGCGCAACTTGCTTGGATATGTTTAACGTTGGTTGCATCTTCTATCCCTTTAAAAAAGAGTTTTTAAAAGAAATTTATTATTAAATACTAAAACCTGTAACTGTTGCTCGAGTTGCAGTTCGAGTGTTAAAGGTTGGCCTTTTAACTCAATGTTGTAAAGAAATCAAACACACATAATGTTTTCAACATTACAATCAAGTATCAAGTATTGAAAACATTTAACAATGATATTTAAATGAATTTATTTTAAGCACACGATCTCAAATTAGATTTGATACTGATGAAGATTCTATTGATTTGATTAGTCTTATGTCGACGAAACTCGCGTATTGCGTATGCAATTATCAGTCTGTTACCTTTGACAACTATTGGTAATGATCCATTCAATTTACAGCCCCACTGAACATTTATTTATATTCCTGTATATATAAAAGTTACCAAAATACATAACTAGACATGTATTTACCTGTACGTCTTATTGTAGTCAACGATTAAAAGATCTCATTTCTTGACATCCATTTAGACTACGTTCTTCTAACTTATGTTAGATATTGCTGTACATTTGAAATATATAGTTGATAAAGCAATATCAGAAAACACCTCATCAGCATATACTTTTAGAAATCATGTTTGAACATTCCTGAAACTTCAAAACAGACAACAGCAGAAGGTCACCAATAGGTCTTCAACGCAGCGAGAAACTCCCACACCATGAAGCGTCCATCAGCTGGCCTCTTAACAAATATATATAATAGTTTAGTGATAATGAACGCCATACTAAAAAAATTATACACACGAAACTCGAATTAAAAATAGTACAAGACTAACAAAGGGCAGAGACTCCCGACTTAGGACAGGCGGAAACTTGCGGCAGGGTTGAACATGTTTATGAGGTCTCAGCCCTACCCGTTTACTTCTAGCCAATGTAAAAAAGTAAACGCTTAACAATATGCACATTAAAATTCAGTTCAAGAGAAGTCCGAGTCTGATGTCAGAAGATGTAACAAAAGAAAATAAACAAAATGACAATGATACATAAATGACAACAGACTACTAGCAGTTAACTGACCCTTGTTTTAGAAATAATTTCCAACATTTTGCTCAAATACACCTTTCTCTAACACTTACTTTTAAAATATATGTACCATACTGGCTCGTTTAGCTGTAGGTATATCCATCGGTATATCAAAATGTGACTATAATTTCCGATATTATGTTATTTCCACATAATGTACTGCTATTGTTTACTCATAACTAGTTGTCTTTTGTACTTTCTCAGTTATTCTTTATTAACAAAGGGATCAATAATACAATCATAATAGAGATTCGATACAAAAATGTTACAACTTTAAAATTAAACAATGATGTATTGCTTTTACATTATTCATACCTTGTGAATTGATTTTCAACTAAAACTATTATAAAACATTAAAAATTGATAATCATGTGAAGAGTCGAGAGATAATAGCTGAGTTGTTTAAATAATCGACCCGCATCATCTCAAAAGAATCAACTTACTTATTTATTAACTCGGCACAATAATGGCCTTTCTAACATAGCTTCAAATTTGTGTTTAGAAATCTTTCCACTTATTCTAAAATTTAAATAACAATACCTTTCTTTGTAAGTTGGTATATTGGATGTATTACTGCAAGTATGTGTAGCACAATAAAAAAACTAGTTCATTAACTGTTTGTTGAAAAACATGTCTTTCAAACGTAACACATATGTTTTCAATATAGAAATCAAGCATCTTGATATTGTCAATTTTTGCAATTATTTTGTTATGAAACAAAGCAATACCATTTCTTTTAATTTGTCTTTTAGTCTGGAATGGGGAATATTTATACAGAGTGTAGAAACGTCAAATGTTTTAATACTTTTGCAAGATGAAGGAGTCTTAGATAGGATATACTCTAATAGAGTGCCCAAAGATACCAGAAGGAAAGTCAAACTCATAGACTAAACAAAACTGACAACGCCATGGCTAAAATAGAATAGAACAACTTTGTTGTAGTTAATTTGTGATTAATTTAATTCGTTACTTTTACTTATTAATGTGGTACAAAATTTGACATCCTCTTCAGAAGTGCACCTGCAAAGGTTAACATAGTTATTATCTACATATGTATACACAATAAAATATTTCAAGAAGTGAGATGATTGCCTCTACTGACTCACTATTATAATGAATGATCTATGGATTATCAGAAATGTATTATAGATTTTCAGATTATTCAATTATTGTGTATGGAAAAGGATTTCTAAAGGCTTTGCTTTTTCAAAAATCCCTTTTGTTTTAAATTTACGTCCGCCTATATTTGAACAATAAAATATCTGAACTGAATACAATGCAGGTTGTGCTAAAACTAAGATAACTACTACACGCTGATAGTTATCGCAGACTGAATTGGGAAAGAAAGTCAATGCGGAGTAACGACAAAAAGCGCCAAGAAACCTTAACATACATCCTTATACATAATAAAAGAGATGCAAAAGATACCAAAAAGGACAGTCGAACTCATAAATCGAAAATAAACAGACAACGTCATGGATAAGAAAGAAGAAGACAGTACACAAGACACAACATAGAAATATAAAGACTTAACAACACGAACCCCACCAAAACGGGGGTTATAGTTACGAAATAAGAACATATCCGATAATAGTTGTGAAACTGTTATTCCATAAGGTTCAACAAACTCGTAATGGCGTCCATAAAATTTACGAAGGGATGATTTCAACTTCAACATTTGGAACTTTTGGTTTCATAGCTTCCTTGTGAGCAGCAATCCTCTATCACGGAAATCATGATAGGTAATACAAACCAGGGAATATCCTATCAATTGGGAGATATATACTCCGTATGCAGGCGCTGCTGGAATGTAAAAGATCTTTGTATTTATTTAGTATCCACATCTGATCCATGCCACCTCTAGAATAAGCAGTTTCACAATAACAGGTATTACTTTTAAATAATAGCTGATAAAATGTATGTTAATGATTAAGAAAGATGTTTCGTGGAGCACTCGAATGCCCAGCAATATACCTTGTTTGTAAGGACACTTGTGTTGTTTAGGTATCCAATACAGTGATGGAAGATCCAGTTCATCATCTTAGGTTGAAATTACAAAAGAACATAGAACAGACCTACGATTCTCTTTGATTTTCTCTTTGATAAGTATCATGAGGGAACTTTTATATCCAAGTAAATTGTCAATACCTAATTCATTTATCAAGCAATTTATTTATTGAGACTTACACACAAAAACGATGTTTCTGCAGGGACAACAACATAGTTATCATGGAGGTAGGACAAGTGTTTTGCAACATTTGGGTCTTTAAAGATTGACGTTGCAAGGTTATTAATAGACGTATTCAGTTTGTTAATGTCAACGAACTCACAGCCTTGTTCCTTTCGGAAAGAGTATCTATGTCTTCTTTCTCACCTGGCATAATCCTTAATTGAATCCATCAGAATTTTGAAGTTGTATTTGATGGATTTAGTATCGCATTGATTCGGATCTTTTAGCCGGGAAGTGATATTTACAATGCTTAGGTCAGTGGTAATTACGTGTCCAGCCGTATAAGATGCGAATGAGATTGGGAGGTTTAGACTCGAAGTCGTCAATATTGAGATCCTGCAAAACGAGTTTGTAATTGAAAGTTTTAGTTGCAATTGGTTTGGTATATGTTCAAAACATGATTTGTACATACTGATTTTTTAAATATGGTGGTATTTTCGATTGAACTTATGTATGATAAAGGAGTTTGACCTAGTTGACGCCATTGAGACCTTTGTTGACAAATGAAAGTTTAAGAAAATATTTTTTCTTATACATCGTTTCCAATGCGAAAAGTTTTATGACTGACATAAATGAAAAATCATGAATGCAAATCTACATCAGAGATAAATCATATTTGATATGTTGCTTATTGCGTTCAAGTTATCGTGTTTTCATAGTAACTTAAAGTTTTAAATCAGCTAAAAATACAACAAATTTATTAGTCGTCACTGCATCGGGTAAGTTTTATAGATAACATTGAGAAAAGTAATAACAACAATAATAAGTAAATTATATCAATATATGAATCACAAAATTTTGGCTATTCGTTTATTACCTCTCTAAGCAAACTGATATACATAACATTTTTAGTCCTGAAACAAGAAATTTAATCAAATTGCAAGAAAACATAAATACATGAAGAAAACAAATATGACATACATTTTAGAAATAGTTTAAAATGTATGTTTTACCATTACTTCTTTGTGACAACACATAATGACTTACAATATATTTTTTTTATCACGAATGCTCTCAAAGAGACGCAGAATATATCTACCGACTAGACTCATCAAAAGAAATCACTTTATAAGAATATTCAATGAAACTGCATTTCCTGTGGAAAAAACATGCTTTGACATAGGTCAATTTAAATACTATTAAGTATTATAATACTAAATGCTAAATTATAATTAAAAAGGGTGAACGTGATGAAGATACAACAACTGTCAAACAAGTTGGGTTATAGCTACCTCAGATGTAACTATTGACCATAATTTCTTACACTAAAATATATATCGGATTTGTTTTACACTTGTTTCGTTAATTTTAAAATAGCGTTTGATTTTGTTAGTTTTTATGGATATTCCCTTTTTTGCATATACCTTGGAATTCAGTCCTTTTTTTCTCCTTTCTATTCATATCTGTTAACATTTTAACTTATAGACTATATTCAAGTTATGCAAGTATTATAAAAAAAAAAACCACAGGAACAATCCCTGATACATGTAATGCATAATTTGATCACTAACGTTCTATGCTTTTTTGAATAAGGTTGTTTTACAAATAATGTGATTTCTGTTGCAAATCAACTTCCTACTATTGTTTATATTTCAAATCTATGTCATGGATACAATATGAACAATTAATTACAATTGAATACTATTACACAGAATAATCATAGCAGGTGTTGCTTTGGAACATTCAGCAAGCTATGTTGAACAATTGACAACAAAACAAGGAAATATTGAAAATAGGTCAAGGATACTATATTGCAACATATACATAGGTTTTAACGTTTGAGTATTAATTTAGGTAAGAACGTTTTATATTTCTTTATACCGGAATTTACATATAATTATTATTCAACTTATCTTAACATTGTAACTCGTCATCTAGTTGTTAAGGGAGATTTAACTTTGTCAATCCAGTTGGAAACATCTGGATTATTTGTAGATACAAAAATATACATGTTGTTATAGTTTAAAGGATGTCCTGTAAGAGCTACGAGAGGTTAAAGCAAAATTTAAACGCTAAAAACTTATCATCAAAGGATTTGTCAATTGAAATAAAAAGAAAAGAAACAATTTGTCTTATGACCATGATGACAATAAAATAAAAAAAATAAAACCAGAATGTTGGCATCATGATCATGATAAAAAAAGGATCAACGATGAACACCCAGCACACAAAAATATGTATACATATAAAGAATCAAACAGGATAAAAGGTCACGCCTTAATAGGACAATTCATGGCAGGAGAAGCAATTTATAAAATTGAGAACAGATAGGGTGAAATGTGTCAAAGAGACAACAACACAAACAAACAGCAGAAAACAGCCGAACGCCACCAATTGGTCTTTAACACAGCGATAAACTCCTGCACCATGAGGCGGGCTTCAGCTGGCACCTTAACAAAATGTGTACTAGGTTCATGACAGTTGACGTTACATTAAAATCCCAAAACATATAAATGAACTTCGTTTGAGAAAAAATACAAGATTGCTAAAGACCAGAGGCTCGTGACTCTGGACAAGCGCCGGAAGGTGGCGGGATTAAAATGTTTTTAGAGATCTCAACCCTTCCCCCTACTTCTAGTCAGTGTTTTGTTTAGTAAGAAGATAGGTACAGTCTATTCATTAATCAATTCGTCTGATGAATTTTGTATTCATTTAGTATCTGTTACCCCTTTTCTAAACAAAGCAAACAATCCAGATTAATGAATGCGAGTTTATAAAAATCTGGATACAAAAAAAGTTCAAGATGTCAAAACACGTTGTCGCACTAATGCAAAAAGTAAAATATCAAAATGGCAAAATCAAAACCTCAAATACATCAAACGAATGGATTATAACTGTCATATTCCTGACTTGGTACAGACATTTTCTTATGCAGTACCCACCAAGTCAAAATATTTTCATTTATAAAATCTGGCAATCATTTTCGAATTTTCAGTATGTAAGTGTCTTATTTCTTATTAAACTATATTTATTCTATATATAGGTAGGAACATGTTGGTCATTACGATGACGATTTTTTTGGCATTCCTGCCTGATTGTTTTTCCACAGGTAATATACTAGCAGTCAGTTGTCTGACAAATTTAAAGAAAAATGTGAAACAACATAAATATTATCATTGATATGTTATTTAGAAACGTGAATCAATTATGAGAATCTGTTTATCCTTTTGATTGATTGATTACCAATTTCTGCATGCAACATAAGTACAATAAACCTATATTGATACTATATAAACGTTTGCATGTAAGCAAAAACAATGGACAAAACATACATATGCAGCTGACCCTTCTTTAGTACACAAATTAAGGCCTGTAAGTAATTGATTTAAATACATTATATAATTTAAGCTTTAAGATATAATAAATATTTATTTTTTTAAATGTAAAAGGAAAACGTGAAAATATATTTTTTAATAAATTATTCATTATTATTCTTATCAAGGTCAATCACCTTACGTAAAGAACCACACAAGCGTATTTGTTGAGAAAGATGCAACCGTTATTCTTAATTGCACTTGCTTCAGTCAAACTGTAACATCATGGTACGGCCCACAAAGATCGACAATTAGAAGAATGGGTAAGGATCAAGGAACAGAACTTTACGCACAAGGCTTGATACTTACGAAAAATCTTAAAAACTTGAATATTGATATCATTGGAGATTATAGTAAGAGTAGATGTAACTTGATTATAAGAAATGTCTCAGATGTAGATACTGGAAACTACACATGCGAGTTGTGGAATTCAGGAGTGTTATATTTACATAAATTCACACTATATTTAAGAAGTAAGTTAACTAAAGTCTTAGTGTCTAATAAAACTACAAATAGTATGCTACAATTTTAGTAATGGAATATTTGGATGGACGTCAAATATAATTATATCCCAAAATTTCCGTTTGATAATACGAGGAGAAACATCAAAATAAAAAAAAATAAAAAAATAAAGTCACGAGAAACTATGATTGAAATATATATGACAGTACGTCGAGACATTTTCAAACTAATTGTCTTGCAAAAATTATTTTATACCTGATCTGACATCTTTTGTGTCGCAAAACACACCAAGGGATGGATATATGATCGGATGGTTCTGTGTTTTTTTCTATCGTTTCATGAATTTTTTCCGTTTAAAAGATTTCTATTTTTCTGTAAATTAACCATTCAGAAAAAAAATATTTTCTTTTATTACTCTAGCGATATAGTGTAAGGTATCTATAAATGTACAACATCAAGAACTAGTACAAAGAGAGCACACACTCGTTCTTCAAATGTTACATACATAATTGTATAAAGATTTCTATCACAGCAAGAATCAACAAGGTTGATAATTTTTTTTCTTTAAAAAAAAGACCTTTGATATACCTTCACAATACTTGTTTCTAAAGTTAAAATGTACGTCAACTACAATGTATTGTATTTTAGTCTAATAAACGGCAAAAAGTGTTGTTTACTATAATATTAGAAATAAAAAATTACCACAGTGACTGCTATCATTTCTAAAACAATGAATAGAGAAACAGTTTTTTATTCTTTATTTATATATACACATGTATATTGGTTTAATGAACAGTAAAAACATAATTTTAAAGGTCCTCCAACCAACCTGACATTTCTAAATACATTGGAAACAAATGGGAAAAAAATAATTCGTGGAATAGATGGACAAGCACTTGACCTAGTTTGCAATGTTAAAAGCGGTAGACCTGAGGGAAATCTTCTTTTGACCCAAAATGGTTCAAATGTAGCGATGGCTGGAAATAGTACACTGGTATATTCTTTTATTCCAACCGAAAGAGACAACATGAAATTATTTAAATGTTCTGCCCTTAGTGAGATGCTAGAAATGCCTTTGACGGATGAAATAACATTAGATATCCAGTGTAAGTAAACGAATATATTTGCATACTTTTTAAAAATAAATTTACATGAAGGATATCTTTTTTACGTAACAAATTATGTGTTCTGTTCGGGTGCCAATTCTGCAAATTCTTAACTCATTTTTGTGGAAATTCAAAGATGAAAGAACGAAGTGCAATTATGCGTGCTGTATGTAGTAAAGTTAACAATATATAAAGAAACTTACTATGTTTATCATTCCACGAGAAGCAAACAATTAAATGATTGTGTATATCTACAAAGGTATGTGCAATAACTAACTTGATGACAGCAACCCCTAACAAGGAGATAGTAATGCATAATACAAACTCTTGAACGTTGTATCTACCGGAGATATGTACGGAAAATAACCAAACTACTTAACTGTTGATATACGCCAAAAAAACAACCTGTATGCAAGAACAAATAAAACAATATAACAAAAATAATTTTCAACCGAGCCCAGTTGTTATTCAAAATGAAAGCATAATTAAATGTTGCTCAATATCCTGTTCAAACGATATTTTCAAAACCAAATCTAACCCTACACTTTACCTTTACTTTAATTCCGTTAACTCACTTTTTGCTTAACATATTTAATTGTAAACTTAAATATTATCCATAGAAAATAAGTTCCCAAGGGACAATATATTAAGTAAAAACTATCCCTACAGATGAAATATAAGTCAATAATGGATATTTTTTACCTTTAAAAGTTGTCCCAATCTAAAAAAAATTATCCGCTACGATGGATAAAATCAATGTAGATATAATATCCTAAGGATAAAAGTGAGTAGTAAAATTATTCCCATGGGATAATATTACCAAGAAATTTATTATTTCTAGGGATAATATTTCTACAAAATTATATCCATTTGGGATAATATTTCAGTAAAATTATATCTATGATAATGTACTGTTGAAAAATAAGAAGAGAAAGAAAGGAATGGAAAAACAAAATTGGTTGGGGCCATACAAAAATGTAATTGATAAAGTTGTAAAAAAGGGCACATACAGGATTAAATGTGTATCAAGTGATGATGTTATATGCACATTCAAACAGATGAACATTAAGAAATATTATTCTCCCAATGACAACATGAAGGTAAAGAAAATTGACACTGAACATGGATGCGTCTATTTCGAGTGAGAGTTAAAAACCTATTTAATAAAGGTTAACAGGTGAAAATACTATATGTATTAAAAGTGTATGAATACAATTCACAACAATTTGTCAATTTTTACAAATTAAGTGCCACAGTTCATAATCCTTTCTTTCAAAAGTATTTTGTTTTTCGTTTGGTGTTGACAGATGAGAGTTGTCAGCCTCCATCATATTAATGGTAATACGAACACTCATACAAATAATTGCCTGGTAAATTTCGTGTGATATTCATCCAGTAGTAGTAATTGGAATCAACACTCAGTCCAAATGGTCTAACCGTGAATAAACACACAATTATAGATAAGATGTCTTTACTGTTATCTTTGAATATTTATCAGTGAAAATATGCCGCTTTTGATCTGCGTCACCAAAACATCGAATCGCACAACGTATTATTTCTGGGAACCGAGGTGTTTATTACATTTGTCCTTCGTCAAACCTATACTTGTTATTGGTAGGTCTATTTTGTCATAGAGCCCTTGAGTATTTGAGTCAATAAGCGTAATTGGTTTCATATAGGCCGTAAAAGAGGAACGAACGATACTAGAGGGACATTCAAACTCATAGATCGAAAAAGACAAACATACGTCAAATAAAAGTACACAAGAAACAACATAGACAATTAAAGACTAAGCAGATGCTCCGGAAAGGTAAGAAAATACTGCTCCACATCTGGCACCCAACGGGTTGCTCATGTTATTACAAACCCAGTGACAAATCTTATTCGGTAGGTGTGTCCAGGTTTTATGCTCAATAAATTATATTAATGAGGGTTATCTAGCAATGATTAATGTGCAAAAGTTGTTTAAACGAGCAATGAAGGAAATATGATAAATTTTACTTTTTTCTAATTACCCGTTTGTTCGTTTGTGAATTCCGTCTTTCGTTTCTACTGTAAATACCAAATTTCACTAAAAAAAGGCATTGCTATCTGATTATATCTTTATAAGCTGAACTTTTGTAAATGAAGACAATGAAGTTTCCAAAAGAAACTCCTTTTAAGGCTTAAGTTGTGCCATATTTACTATGAAGGTTCGTTAAAAATTATATTCTAAAATGAAAGGTCAAACCATAAGGCTGTGTTGTATTTCAAACATTTATATTCCCCGAACTTCTAAAGATTATACGTTGACTCTGTAATACTTCTCCCTTCCCTTTCGGGTCTTCTTTAAAATTCAAACTGATTGCTACCAATGTGTTTTTATACTAGTAATATTGGCAAGTTTTTATGGTCATGTATATTTGAGATGAGACATAGAGATCATACATTCATCTGAGAACCAGTACGTTAACAAAACAAATTACCTGTGAATACTATATATGTCTTCAAATGAGGTCTGGTCTGTATTTACAAAGAGCAACTGAAAAAAGATGAATGCCCTGTAGCAATTTGTGGTTAATAAGTATTTCTTATAATGCTATGTAAATTAAGCATCTTTAATTATAATTATGTGTTAATGTTCCCTTTATTTTTGTAACTACATCCTTGCTGAGTCATACACGATATGTTACACTGGAATCGTACACCATGCAGTCCATGTTCTTTCACACAATGTTTCCAATATGCAGTTGAGATATCCGTGTCAATAAGCTTCAAATAACTTAAAAATACAAAACCATAGCTTTCAAACTTTTTTTTCTTTCATTTAAATCATCATCGACGCTATCGATTATTACCAACATTTGATGTATAAGTTATATTTACTTGATGCATACTTTTTCTGTTAACATTCATACATCTATTACAATGCTAAAAATAATCAAAAATTGAATAACTGGTAAAAGCAGATGTTTGTTATACTACTGAAATGACATAATATGTTTTGCAGACAAACCGTTACTCGTTGTTGATTATCTTGAAAACCAAGAAGTTATCGAAAATACTTCGTTAGAGGTTTGTTGTCAAGGACATAGCAATCCATCTATATCTTATATATACTGGACAGGAAATGTTACACTTGTAGTTTTCAATGATACGGAGTCGTGTTTGACATTCAAGCTGATTCACCGCACCAACACAGGAAGATACACATGTTTTGCTTCAAATTCAATAGGATTATCAAATAAGTCCATAGAATTAAATGTCCTGTGTAAGTATTATAATAATAGAGCATTATGTGGTTTTATTCGAATACTTTTGTTTTTGTGATCTTACAACTTTTATTACTTTAAGGTATCATAAATATATGAAATAAAAAAATACCTTGAAAGGCATCTTATTGGCACGCATATCACATCTTCTTATTTATATTAGCTGCACGTTTTTTTTATACTACTGACTAAATACAGTAGAAAGTGTGCCCATACGTGGTGAATTACGTCTTTATATTCTACAATTATGGGTTGTTGGCCTTTGTGATTGGGACTATTAGTTTCTTGTTTGAATTTTTTTCCACTTGTTGTGTTGGGGCTATTATAGCATGTTGATAGGTATGAATCAAAGCTCTGCTTTGAAGGAAGTACTTTGACATATAATGTTTACTTTTTACACATTATGACGTGGGTGGAGAATTGTCTCTTGAACATCCATTCCACATCTTCTTATTTATACGAATTGAGTTTTGGTAAATCTTCTAACAAACTGATGTAGCTCTAGCATATTAAACAGATACACATTTTGCTGAATATTATTTTATATATACACCGACAATTAATCGTAATATATGTTTAACCTAAAACCATAAAACAATGTACTTTTTTTCTGTTCATTAGATCCTCCATCAGTTAGCGTAACGCAACAATTTTCTGAGATAAATTTAAATCTGAGCTGTAATGCAGAGGGAAATCCGAAACGTTATACCTTTGACAAATGGTATCATCGATCGGAATACAATGAAACCATTCGCATATTTAAAGGAACTCCAGAAGGAAATCTCATTTTAGGTGCACCAAACAAAACCCGGCCTCATGAAAATGATGGTTTATATATATGTAGAGTATCCAATGGTATACCAGATAAATATGCAAATGTATATCAAGAAGGATCAGTTTTAATTCAATCTCCAGGTATATTATGTAAAATTATAAAACTGCATCTTTAACTTTAATGATGAACAGAAAGACAAAAAAAAAAGAAAAAGAAATAAAAAATAGAATGATAAAGCATAGATATATACGTCTCTTTATAAGGTAAGATGTGATTATGTCTCAAAATTAGCTATAAATATCTGTTAAAAATGTCTACATTTTTTTGTCTTTTTTTGGGGAAAATAATAATTGATTTCAAAGAAAAATATCGTATAGATCAGAAGATTTATACTCTATAGTCCCAAAAGCCAGGACAATTGTATACTGTTTGCTTAGATCCTTTCCAACTAGCATTCTTTCACTCGATCTCATTTTGAATCGACCGAAATCAAACCAGTTAGTGCTCATATTGTTTTTAGTACTTACTATCTCATTGTGTCTACACCTCAAGTAATCAAACATCAATCTGACATACTTACCCATGTAAACACTGTGTATAAACATGATACATATAGTTATATAAGCAATCTAATTTGTTGATACTCAACCTTACAAGTACAAAATAAAAGATTTTTTTTCAATTCAATAACAGGAACAAATTTGAATACTGCTGTTTGCAAAGATTTCGTGAATTGTCAGCCTATAGCATTTAAAGTATGATTGGTTATTTTCGTGTCGTAGTTTGAACCGATTAAAAGTCTATTTAAAGCGTTTATATTGGGCTTAAATTGAAATCAAGTGAATCGATCTAGTTAATATCGATCTCAGTGTCATAGTGTGAACAGGGTCTTATTATTGTGGTCATTTTCAGATTTTTTTCGCATGAAAAGATATTCCCTTGATTTTATTAAATGGGATATGATATGAGGAAGAAAAACAAAAGCAGCGCTAGTTTATAGTATACATGTATAACTCTTCAATGTGGTACGAAACAGCGATTTTTCCCTTATAAATTCGTTACACAAATGATGACTTTCCGAAGTCTCACCAGATTTTGTTTAATTCCGTTGCCATATCTTTTAATTACTTTTCTAATACACATAAAATTCACATTGTAAGATTTGAGTCCATTGTGAAGAGAACAATAGCTTAAAAAACGCCATGACCATGCATATGACAGAGCTACGTTTGCAGTATTTTTTTTAATTCACATAAGTATCAAGTTAACTTGAGAGAAATTGGTTAAACATTTTTTTTTACAAGTTGTTACGAATAAAACACAAGTACACTCAAAACAGAGACATACATAGATAAAATAATGTAATAGTACATTACAACATGTGAACCACAGAATAGCAGCGGACACATCCGATGAATTAACGGTAGTAAACCAGGACGCAACAAACAAAGTTTAATTTGCCCGTCGCTTTAATGTTTACGCAGCAACATATTAAACCTAATATTTTCTTTTAACAGCAAAATGTTGCAGAAATAAGTATAAACATATCCAAGTATATAATCATGTTCTTATTTCATTCTTGTTCAGTACCGCCAATATTCGTTACAAACAACCAACGGGTGCAGTATGGACAATATGAACGTGAGCTCAACATAACAGTATTGCTGTTCACTAGAACTAGTAATATACAACTGAATATATCAAATCATAATCAGTATTTACAACCAAATATTACAATGGAAAGAGTTGATACTCAGGATATTCTGCATGGCGTCAATGTAACAGTATCAGCATTTAAAGTCGTTTTTTATATGGGTTTGGCGACATCGCAGCATTTTGGAAATTATACAATAGAGGCTTGCAACAATGAAGGTTGTAATACGTATATTGTTTACATCAAATCGGGAGGTAATCCTTTCTTGGTTAAGTCATTTTGTTATATATGAACCGTGCATCTTTTCACTCACAATAAGTAATATGTTAGTGTGATTTAAACTGCGTGCAAAAACAAATAAAAAGAATTTGGCATAAAATGTCACTATAATGTTTGCTTAAACATTTTTAATATGCACCTGTAATGTATTCCATAGCGAAATAAAACTTTTTGATCACAAGCGTCATTATATGTTATATTATATATATGTTCAATGCAGATACAGGATTTGGGGATCTTGATAATACTACGGGAGTTGCGGTGTCGAGTTTTACTTAATGTATCTAGGGTTGACGTCAGTGCAAGACGTAGACCAATCATTCGGAATATAAAGTAAACGTTCAAAAGTATGGTATCGTTGTGTTTTTTCTTTTTATATTACGATAGTTGATTTAGCCCTACTTATATTGTATATGTTGGCTTTTTCAGTATGACAAAATAGTTACTGACTAGATATTCGCGGCATTGTTAGATGATTGTCCCCTCGGAACAACTCTTGCCCTCAGCTGCAATAATCTGGTTCACTCATACAGTTAATAAGTATAAAATATTTCATGTTTTGATTTATGTCGTAACCTTTTCATAATATATTATCTAGATCTACCACAAACCCCTACCAATCTGATAGTGATTCAATACGAAAACCACATTATAGTATCATGGATGTCTGAGTTTAATGGCGGGTTCAATCAGAATTTTTTCATACAGTATAGAGCTGATGACAAAGAAATATGGACAACCACAGGTCCAGTAGAAGATGCATCGGGAAATAAAATGCATTACTCTTTATATGATCTTATATCAACTAAACAGTATTTTGTGCGCATGTTTTCTAGAAACAAAATTGGAGATAGTAATATAACTAATATTACAGTATCAAAAAGATTTGGTAAGTACACATTCGGAAATATACAGCTTGTCTGTTGCAACGCGGTTTAACCTTATAATAGTATTATACATGTGCACCATATTTTACATACATATATTTATTTATCAAACACGTCAAATGTTAGACAATTAATTTCAATTAATCATATCAACAATTCCTGATGACGATTGTAGAAAACTCTTTAAGATCTTCAAGTTTATTGTCAGCTTATGTACGAGATTATATGTAATTCCATGGACAATTCGAGATCATAAGATATGATGGGGTAACTTTGATTTGAAAAGGTAATTGTTTGTACTATACTGCTGTTTAATTAAGTGTCTATGTTTTACGGATTTTTTTTGTCGAAAGTCATTTTCGTCTTGTAGTCAAAACCTTAATAACTTATCGTCGACTGAGCAAAATTCTACAAGTAAGAGATATAAGTTATCAAATTTAAGAATAATCATTTGGGGTCTAAATGATTCACTAGAATATGGTTGAAACAATTATTATTGTATATACGAAATCCGTTTGGGGTCAGCGCGCTATATCTATAGACATATGCAAATATGTCAATTTAGTTCTTTTTTCCTATTTGTTGTTTTGTGAAACTTCTATGTACAATTTGACTGCATATATACAATGCGTTTATTCTTCATAAATTCATGCAAAACAATTTGTATCTCTCATTGTTGATTTGTAGGACTGACATGTTTGACATTAACGTTTCATTACTGTTAATTTCATTACTTTGTTTATTTTACCATGGTTCAATGTATACTGGTTTAAGTATTATATATACCACGCTATTTACGAATTAACATATTTAAACGACGAATCCGCAGGATGAGTTCGTTTAAATATGTTAACGAGTAAGGCGTGGTGTATATGTTTTGTAACATCATTGAAAAGTGGCCTGGTGATTTTTTATCAAATAAAAAAACAATGGGAAATGTTGTTCTAGCCCACTGCTTATTACGTGCACGCGAGAATCGATCCAGTCAATTTTTCGAAAATCAGCCGGTTCATTCAGAAATGCTTGTCCTCGTGCGTCTAAGCTCCGCCTATCTACATGAATTTGCAAGCACAAAGTACGTCATGATTATTTTTAATGGAATACATATCAATCTTTATATTAAACCATGGTTTTTCAGAAACCGAACTATTAAGCAGATTATCACGTAAAAATTTCAAAGGAAAAATGACGTAAGATGTTACAATAACTTTTAATCAGGATAATATGTTCATGAAATAACTGTGGTAGATACATTTTCATATATAAGAAAATTCAATATTTGTTCCACAATTACAACATATAATCAACACTGTGTATTTAAGATTTTTTTTAACTTGGATTTAAACTATGGATTGTACATTATCATTGTATTTCTATAAATCGCGTATAGCGTATGCTTCAATTTATTCATGGTCCCATTCAAGATAGTATTGTTGTTGTTGCAAAAATGTTAATAACTTCAACAAATACTCTTCCTTCAACCAGTAATACTAATAAAACAGTCTTATTTTGAGGAAATGTAAGACCAGCAAAATCTCGAGTATTTAAACCAATTTAATAATTCGATAAACAACAGTCTTGTATTCAAGTGAAAAGTAAAATCACAAAAATACTGAACTTAGAGGAAGATCAATTGGGAAAGTCCATAATCACATGGCAAAATCAAATAACAAAACGCATCAAAAACGAATGGACAAGAACTGTCATATTCCTGACTTGGTACAGGCATTTTCAAATGTAGAAAATGGTGGATTAATCACACATGATATTATTTAAAGCTTTAATTCTTTGCAGAGTATCAGCTAAAAACGATTGCTGCAAATGAGTACTGCTCACTTATCATTGGTGGCATTGTCGGTGGAATGCTTATATGTTTTATTGGCTCACATATCTGCTGTCGACTTAGGCGAAAACGAAAATATACTGCGACGTTGGAAATATCCCCAGGAGTTCAATATGATGAAATTGGCACAATCAATTATAACATGGTGATTGTTGATCCAATAAATAGCTTTGAACAAGAGAACAATGACAATGTATATAATGATCACGAAAGCAATGCTGTCTCGTCAAGTGATGGCGGAGAAAGCTCTACTGAAAGCTCTTTTATAGGACGACCTGGTGATGGTTATGAAAATGAATATCAGGCGGTACTTTCTTCAGTTATCGAAATGCATCAATACAGTAGCATCATCCCAACTTTTTACCAGAACACAATTATATCACCGACAAGTGCAGCTACAACATCCTCAAAACACATTACTTTTACAATCGATAGTTACACAAAGCCATGGCTTGTTATATACAAGAGGATACAGTAGCCTGAACCAAGACAGTAATAGCACCATGGACTGAAATCTTTTATCTGTACTGCGTTTATCAAGATTTTGTAATCCCATTTCAATTAAATAATATAATCAAAAGTTAAATTGATTGATTAATGTTAAACGCCACTTTGAGCATTAGTGGCTATTTCGTATTATTTTTTTTATAATAGAATGATCCGTAACTTCTGGAGAGAACCACTAACCTTCAGGATAAAATTGACAATCTTTGTTAATTAAGATTGGAGTGCACCTACCTAGTAGGGGTTCGAAGTAACAAATTTAGGTTAGCAGATTAGTGATACATTTGTTGAACTACTTAAACCACCAGGCTTCTGAGTCTCCTAAATTACAAGACGGTGTTATTTTGTACAATTTTATGAATGAGAGAAATCAAATATACAATAACAAAAAAAAACAAACGTTTATATTACAAGTGAAGGTCAATCCACCTTAACATGTACATTGGATGTAACAATACTAATAATAAAAAAGTTCCTTCGTTTTCCAAAGATAACTTTAATGTCCTGCTTAAATATCAATTAACAACTAATCCTGGTTTTCCCAAAGCACTTCCATTTATGTTTATCAAGACCACATATAAACATCAAACTAAGGACATGCATACCGTAAGCCATTATGAAGTTCAGGTGAATAACGCTTTTATTTAAACTTGCAAAGGTCTATATATCACATTGGTTAATAGTACAACTGTCATTGCTCTATACATGCATTTTAAAGTCTCTTTAGGGGATGCTCGTTACCAGACATACTTATTTAGACTATCGACAGAATATTGACCCATGGTAGTAATAACTTTATCGGTCGTAGCTCTACAGCTCTAAAATGCATTTTTTTTTGAAATTTTAGTGTACCAAATTCATCATAAATCATTATTCCAAAGCCATGTTTTCATAATTTTATTGTACAGTTTCATTGAAGATGTCATTTTAACCAAATGTCATAATCAAGAACAAGAACTTTAACTCTATTGCCAAGTTATCGTTCATGGATGATAATGAATCTTAATCTAAAATGTCTTAGGACCTTCTAGGGATATGGTTTATTAAGATATGTCTTTCGGGAAATTATTTGTACAGGGTATTATCATTCGCTGTAGTAACTGATAAATGCTTCGAAAAGAATTAAAATGTATTTACAAAAGAAAAAAATGTGAGGAAAAAAGTGTAAGTCTAGACATGTTGAGTTTAAAAAGATCCATTTACGGTTGGTATCAGTTATCGATTATGCTTTCGACACCTGATAGAGCAAAGTTAGACATACACATGTTACGCATTTACAAAATTGTAACTTCTAGTTTGAAAATTCAATAAGAGTTTTGACAGATATCTAGAATATTACCCAAACAAAAAAAAAACCCAGATAGAAGTATTCATTTTTTAATTCAGTTGACAGGTAGCAACGGTCAATGTCAAAAGATAACTTGAGATGAAATATACCATTCAAAAGAATTATATGAACTTTAATAATATCTTTGATTGCGTTTTGATGCTTACAAGATAGTATGAAACTATGAGTTCCAAGTGCTGCAGTTAAAATCATCTCTTTCACAATGTTACGGACGCTATCAGGAGTTAATTGACCGTTATGGAATACATATTTAAACAGAAGTCTCTGAATACCCTCTGATGGTTGTTGCTAGAATTATCTTATTTTGTACAAAAAAGTTACTGACCGAAAATAAGACATAAACGGGTTTGAACTTACATGAGCAGCACGACCGATGCCACTCGTAGCAAATGATATTCTAGCCCAACCCGAGCACTTGAGGTGTTTCCCGGTTATAGAGTTCATGTTACCCATCGTTTATGTTGATCTTTTGTTTTTGTGTGTACTGTTTTTAATATTTGGGTCGCTTTTCGGTTCATAGCATTGCAAGTTCGTTTTCGACTTTGAATATTCCTTTTGTTATATTTCATTTTTCTTTTCCAGTGAAACATGAGTGTAATTTAATTCAAATTTGTCGACGGTTATTATTAAAGGTAATAAAGACGATAAATTTGTCAACAATTATTTGAATTAAATACATTTAATACATTTACCATGTGTTTTGACTAGTTAGTTATGTTTTATTGTTATGCCATCTTTGTTTTCACTTGTAAACTCACAGCTGTTTCACAAACCATACCTTTTTTGGGAGATATATAATATTCATAGATATTAAGTTATGTTTTCGTACTTGTTTCCAGTTATGATCTATATGTTTCATCTCATAGAGAAATAACTTGAGACTGTATATATAAACATGGTTGCAGGGAATTCTGAATGTTGATAATCACCCGAGAGGCAGTACAGATTTAAATTAGGATTCCTAGATGTTCAGGGCATATGCATGCTGGAAATGTGCAACACAACCGTATGTTATAACTTTTGAATAAAATAAAGTGCATATTTATTTTCAGTTTAAGTTAATAATTTCCCACGACTCTTCGAAGTAAAAGTGCCACATATTTAGCTGTAAAGCGAGTTCCTATTGGAAATTAAAATGTCTATATTGACAAAAATGCAACCTTCAGACTTTTTTTGACTTTTGTTTTCGACTCATTAGTGACAAATATTGCATACTATGCATTTACTCATGCATTTTAGGTTTGAATTTGTGGAATTGATTTTTTTTTCAGTTTGAAGCGGTAATTTTTGAATTTCTCTATTTTTTGTGCTATTTTCACATTTCTCATTGGTGTGAGAAAAATATTTCTCCTCACTAGTGAAATATCTGTTCTCGGCAAATGATTAGTCGAAATTTGATTATGACGTCAAAATGTTTTGTTTTCTTTTGAATTTTCCCATTGTGACGTCATGAAAAAAGACGACAATGCCTGATGACGTCGCATATAAAGAACACAAGTTTCTGAAAATCTTTGAAAAAGAAGGATACAAATCATTAGAGAAACAGATTCCGACACTATAACTCGACAGTTAAATTTTAGTTATTTAAAGAACCCGGCAAGCCTCGCACATTATATTATAAAATTTAACTGTCTCGATTGGAGAAATATCGTAATACACTTGTTGCAGTATATGAATCTATATATGGTAATTTCGTAAAAAAAATATAATTGGGATGACTTAATATGTAAATACATCATGGATAAACGATTTTGAAACATTTCAAAACACATTGTATATTCATTTTCTGTTAGACATGATTTTGTAAAGTTTATCATATTTCAATGAACAAGAAATATGTCCTTAGAAATCAGTCAGCCTCTTACTATTATACAGTCACATGGTTTGATATGTTGTTTTAACTTTCTAATATTGAAGTGTTTCGATTATCGAATTTGCCAAGCATTTACAGCCTACTGAACGTTATTTTGTGTTATTCTACTTATAATTATACTGAGCAATTGATTGGTCTTACAACTTCTTTGTTATCATGTTCTATGGACCGTTTTTTTAACAAATATTTTCGGTATTAACTTTTTCAAACAAATATATATGATGTCCTTTAAATAAAATATATTTTTTTCTTAAATATGATCTGATTGTTTTACCTTATCTCAGCCCTTATTTTTTTAAATCAAGTTATGAACGGTCTTAAGAGGTCAACAGGAGCAGACAACGCAAAAAAAAAATAATAAATAAAAACAGCAATTAGTTCACAACAACTACATCAGCAAAGCTAAGTTTACCTGCACCGATATGACGTTGACATAAACTTTATATGATACACGGATTTGCTGCTATGACATGCTAGGAATATGTAGTCGTAGATGTTCGACTGAAGTTTTGAAATACTGAATAGTGGGATGCTATTTAATTCGTTATAAAACATATATTAACTTCATATATAAATTCCAGATATTGTAGGAAAAGAATGGACAAAAACTGTAAAAGAAATAATATGAATACAAAAAATTATGAAAATAATGAAAGTATGGTAACCTGTTCAAGATAGTTCACTGTGACGACCCTTAAAAGAAGTAATTCTCTAAAAATGACTACTTTCAAAGAATGAAAATCAAACTTCATTGTATAAAAACATGTTTAATTACATATTATCATAAGTATCTACTATTGTTTCGTATGATATTATGATTTCCCTATAAAGTTGTATTGATATATCCGGTTTATTATATTTACACCTTCCTCTTACTTGATAAAAGAAGAAATGACAGGAATGTATCAAATGAGTCTGTCAATACATTTTAGGAAAAGGTACTTATCATTTTCATTATAAATCTTTTTCGGTAAATGATCTTAAAATCTTACTGTCATTATCAGTAACGCTTCCCTCATACATCATGTTCACCAAAATATCTACATTTTGACAGATAATGTTACGATGCAGCTAATGTGTTACTGTTTGGTAGATCATACTGACATGACTATTTGCTTTTCTTTGTAGATAAAAAAAATGTATACATTATGGCTGTGTATATTTTTAATTCCTGTATGGCATTTTCTAAGTAAGTAGATGCATTATGTATTTTAAGTACATGATTATACATTCAAATATGTGTTTTGTTACAATACGGTCACTGAAAAACATATTTAAAGGCACTCATTAAAAAGCCAGTCGTCATGTTGTATTGTTTGTCTTGTCAAGTAATGAAAACAATCTGTATTTACTTGATATCAAAAGTCAAGATATACTTACTTTCTTATTTACTTCCGTCACATAATGCGAAACAAAGCAATCTATAAGGATAGGTCGTCCTAGCAAAGAATGGTGTAACTGACGCCTTCCTCGTGTTTTGCCTCGATTCCTCTTTTTACAGTTTTGTTTTATTCATTTATACTGTTGGTTGTGCAAATAATACAGTTTAAAGATGCACAAACATTTCAGCAATAGTAAGGGAAAAAGTTATATTTTTGTATATAAGATGTTCGACATTTAATAATTATTGATGATTATTTTTTCTCAAGATTTTCAAACAATACAGTACTACTTTTCGTTAGTTTCAACTTATTTTACAAGTAAAAAAAGACAAATAAAACAAGGGGACATTCAAACCCAAAAGTCAACAATAAACTGACAAAGCCATAGCAAAAAATAAGTCAACAGCAAACAAATTAACCCACAAAACACAACATTGAAAACTGAAAGCCGACGACTAAGCAACACGTACCACACCAAAAAATTGGGATGATCTTAGACGGTTCGGAATAGTAAACAGATCTTGTGTCACACATCGAACCCGTCGTGTTGCTTATGTTAGTAAAAATCCGCTTATAAGTCTTATTCTGTAGGTCATTTTCGAGGATAATGGGACAGAATCGTAATTAACACATTCGAAACATATCGCTCTCTCATCTGTAGAATAAGACGGATATTTCAAATCGCTCAATCGACTCGCTATAGCGTTCCTAAAGTTTACGAATGGATGATTTCAACTTCATTTATAGCTTTCTTGTTAGCAGCAACTCAAGGAAATCATAATGAGAATGATAAGCCCTGGAGTTGAAGTCATAAATCTTTGTTCAGTGTTCTGAGCACAAACATCTTGCTCAAACATGAACTACAACATTTTGATTGGTTGATTTTGGAGTATAAGTACAAAAACCGAACTCGAAAGTTTTATGACTTCAAGGTCTAAAATATCGAATTAACATGTAGATATACATAATGTATGAAGTCACTACTCAAATGTTGCTACATTGAAATAGAAAGTTTGCAATTGAGAAGTTATAATCATCTGTCTTATGTCAAATTTCGTTTTCAACCGACCGTCATTTCCAGTTTCTAGATATAAGTCAAGCTATGAAGCAGACTTCATTGTAAATGTATCTGTTGTATCCTTGTTTTCAATTTGCGTTAACTAAAACACACGCGTTTCATGTTTATACTGATCATTTGTTCATTGTATAGCGCGGAACTATATGCACTGAATACTGATAAAAATTCAACAAAATACTACGTTTGATAATTACCTATATTAGAACTTTACCGAGTGGAATTAAGAAAAAAAAAAGAGGAATTGAGATTAAATGTATTATCAAATATCTTAATGTTTTGGCTTGGATCTTGTAAAAAATAGTGCATTTAACAATTCTAAGATTTGAAAATGCGTCTCGAAATCAACAACATATAGACACTTTGACATGGTGTTAAGCATGTATATTGAATCAGAATAATATCGAGCTGTTGGGTGAAAATAAGTTCGCTATGACATAATATTTATTAAAGTCGCAATAATCACATCTGTTAAATTGACCACTAGATATGTATTTAAAAGCAACATTTACAAGCGTTCAATGTTTTTTGCGATTGTCAGTGCACCTATAGTTGGATTCTAAAATCCTACATAACTACGTTATTTGTTAAATTAAACAAAAAACAAAAATGAATACTGACGGATTTCTGTAGTGTCATTAATGACCTTTCGATTTCATAGAGAGCATCGATGTAATCATGTCATCACTGCACAAATATTCTTTTAAAGGTTATCAACTTGTCTTATCGGTAGAAAATGGTCACGGTGAACTCTGCTACATATGTTGACCACACTTCCAATTTGAGGATTATGAATAGTAACTAGGACGTATTATAGGTGCATTTAGGGAGATTAAATGGTTGTGTTCGTATTAGCATTGCAAAAATTAATAATTACCTTTTTTGCATATCCAAATTATCATGATTATAAACATATTGCACTTGAATTGGGTTGTGGTGTTAAGGTGTATACACACAGGGGAAAAGTTATCACCCAAGACGAAGTCGTGAATGCTTCGTGTTTCAAATGTTCACCATGTACGAAAGAAAATTGTAAACAAAAAATTAATTCATAACTGAAAGATAACTTATAACAACAAAGCGGTAGAGATTATATAGAAATAAGAATCGTTAAACACCGGCTGCATTGGGTATTTTTTGTTCCTGATCGGGAAGCGTCGGGCTCAGCATTTTGAATTGGCACCTGTTGCTAATATTATCACATGTCGCTATGGATGTGGGTGTGTGTGTGTGTGTGTGTGTGTGTGTGTGAAAGGTTTAGTGAAAATGAACAAATGCCACGTATCCAATTGAATGAATGGTTATATAAAACAAACATTTAATTTTAGTAAAATAACATGCATTATCATGATTATCATTCAGTATTAATATTTAGGTATTTCGATACATTTTTGCCTCGAGCATTACTGTGGAGACCTTATTTGTCAAAACCTGCACCTGGTACTTCAAAGTTACTACTAAAACCGTTTTGCATTGTTGTGCTCTAACAAAGGCCAATTATCTATCACAATTAATAAAGATTTGCGATTTCAAGATAATTTTCTGTTTTTGATGTGAACAAAAACAAGTTTTAATAATATACTGCATAAAAAAAACATATGGTCCTCTGTTGTGTTTACACGGATTAATTGTTTTTTTTCACATCGAAAATTCTTTAGATATACCGTATTAGTATTTGCTGATACAGTAAAGGCCGTTTCAAAATAAAATGAAATAAGATGTTTTCAATATTAGTTTGCCCACCACCATCAATAAAATCAGTTGATTGTACCTTTACAAAGTATTGATCTTAATGAAATTATTACTTGATTGTAAAATTCAAATGTTTACCCCCGGGGATATCGTCTAGTTTGAAAAACATAAACATACAGCTTGTTATCCAGAATTTTATTTGAAAAAATGATAATGGAAGTGAAACACTTATCTAATTTTAAACTAAATTCTTCATTTTTAGAGCTGTATACACTCAAAATGTTACTGTATATGCATCAGAAGGTGATAATGTAACTATTAAATGCAAACTGTTTCCAAACAGTAAGTCGACATGGGACAAAGTAAAGGCTAACGGTAAACATTCAGTCATTCTGTATGCAGATGGTGATGAGATCAATCCAGATTTACCTAATAAGCAAAACCTTGCAATTGTTGGTAATATAAACGAAGGTGACTATAATCTTCAAATACAAAACGTATCATTGAACGACGACGGACTTTACATATGTTCTCAAAGAAGCATTGAACAGGGGATACTGGAGTCCTACGTTACACTAAAGATAACAGGTGGGCATCTTAACATAAATATAAAAACTGTTGTAACTGAAGAATGACCAAATTTTTAAAGTTCTAACGTGTTATGCTTGTCATCGGAATGGCATGAGCGTGATCCTAGTCGTTTCAAACTGATATGGCAACACTTTGTACTTGTTGCTTTTCCGCTAAGCACGCATTTTTAAAGCATGCTAAAAGGCTGTGGAATTATCAGGGGATTGTTTCAGGGTGACAATCACTTTTAAACGAGCACGTTAGAAAATATAGGTCTAGTATAAAGCCGATCCAATTTAGACATGGTATCGTCCTGCATGGTGTATTATCTTTTGAGAGTCTATATTACTATCAACAAAATTATCATATCTCTTTTGAATTTCTACTAATCATTGTACCGAGTAAAATAAAATTTTAATTATGTTGTAGATCTACTTTGAACACAAATTTATTCAAACACGTCTAGTGTTTTTTTTATCATGTGTAGATGTGTAATGTATCTGATATGAATCCACACTATAGTTAAAAATAAACTTATACATATTATATAAATAACGAGCACTGATATAATTTTACACTTATAAAAAATGCATGAAAATAAGGTATTGAAACCGAGAGTTTAGATCAAAGGTTCGTGTTTTGCAGACTGATTTTAGACAGCCATCTTTTGAAGATATGGAAATTTCTTATGTAACAATAAATGGCCAGTTGTATTCAAAACAATTTCTTGTGAATCGTTGAATCGTGACTGAAGCTGAAATATGCATTGTGTATTTCCTATACACAAGGTCGCAGCTCGACGTTCATGATCAGTAAAAGTGATTGACGCTGTTCAGATCGTACGTTAAGCCCGTACAATGCACCAAAATTACGCGATATGTTGAATGTGACAGTTAGCGTTACGTTCAGTATAGCATTTGAAAAGATAAAATTGGTATGTTTTAATAGATTGATAATGATTTCAATTTAAAAGTGTCATTATGGAGAACTCAGGAAGTTTTTGTTTATTCAAACAGTCAAAGAGAAATCAACAAAAGCTATACAATTTTGAAATATCATTCAAATAGTTGATGACCCTAGGAAAACACTTCGGATTTCCTTTTGCTATTATTTCCGACAGGAATAACGGAAAAGGGAAATTAAAATGCTTTCGATACATACAAAATTTTAGACCCGAGAGTGTTTTGAATTGAAATTTGTTATATACAATTGTTTTAGCTAGTTTAAACCTGATGATTTGAGAAAGACTTTAAATACAATATCTACCATTTGTTTGAACTATAACGAAATAAATGTACATTGATTTTTTGTTGTTATAATGATGTGGGACAGAAGGAAATTTATCATTGTATTCATTGAAGCTTTGCAAGTAATAGGTAATAAAGTTTAAGTGGTTATCTGTACAATTAGTAGCTGTTGTAACGTTGAAATCCTATCATACAGTATATATCCATGAGCAGGACATTGTTCTATAATAATGTATACATGTACATTAGATAATATCGGACCGAATGCATAACTTTGGTTGAACATTTTCAGCTATATAACTATTGTTAAAACGAATTATTCAAATCTTAAAAAATGTCTAGAAATGGAGCCATTTAGTGGGATGTTGTTCATTTCTTAAACATGAGTATTTGTTTTAACTATTCCCACAATTGTTTTCCTATAAATATATTTTGTCCATTTCTTCTATTCTCTATAGTAAACACTCAATTATACTCTAGTTTTTATATTTTCCACATTTTGACTTAAATGACGGTATAGTTGGAAGTCAAGTTCTATTGAAAAATAAGTCTATAAACATAAGACATCGGCATCATTCTAATTCTAGAATAATATTGATATCGATAGATAATTGTAGATCAAACTCGATTTTTTGTTTATTCGTTATTTGCCATACTGTTGTCAGTTTCTGTTTTATCTTAGAGTTTGTATTGTCTCTTATTTGTTTTATTTTGCATTTCATTTTCTCCTAAACCATTAATAAATAAAAAAAAACGGATGGTTAAAATATAAAAGGCTGTAACAAACATCCCACATCAACAGCTGAAGCCCACATAACAGTCTATATCATAGGAGTATGAGCAGTTTATTTGCTCCTAACATGCAATGATCATATGTACACAAGCAATTGTTAATATAATATGTTATGATTTAAACTGTACACAATAACATTGCAGACATTATTAAAACAGTCTGCATAAAACTTATTTAGGGATGAATGACAACATTTGGTTCAACAATTTTCGCATGTAGGAATTTTGTATAAATGAAAGGATTTTTTATTATTATATAGCTAACAAACAAGAAGTATTTGTCAGAAGTGGTGATACAATTATTTTAAACTGTACATGCATAAGTCAAATAAACGGAAACTGGGTTGGACCAAATAGATCATCTTCAAAGACAAACATGTTTAATGAAGAAAAATTAATTCCATATACAGAAGGATTTCGTGTTAATAGAAAGTTGAACATATTAAACATTGATGTTGTGGGAAGTTACCAAAACAGGACATGTAATTTGATGATAAAAGAGTTTTCTATTGATGATGAAGGGACATACAAATGTCAATACTTTGAAAATCATATAATAAACACTCATGTTTACAAACTACTTCTTATAAGTGAGTATACATATTACTTCGGATGTCGTATATGGTTTTTTAATGTGTGTTTATTTCGTGTGATGGTTGTCTGCATGCTTCACGACAATATGTTCATATTTTTTTTCAAAATCTGCATGCAAGAGATAAAGGCCTATATTTTTCTGATTGTATTGGAAGCCTGTTTTGGAAATGTATGATAATTCTGCAGTTTGTAAATCAATGGACACTTCATCAGTGTCGATTAATTTTGTAAATAAATAAAGGATTCATCATTAATCTTGAACTATCTGTTTAGCTCATGGCACTGTTATAGGTTTGGTTCATGACAGAGTACTAATATACTTTTGACAGTTCTTCTTAAATCGTGCATGTCTGGTCAGTACAATGATACATGCACATGTACATATTCCTTCGTTTTGTAAGTGGTTGAAATAAACATACTTGACTTTTGAAATCACTATTCTTTTCACTTGTTTCAGAAGTAGTTGATGATGATTATATAAAACAAAAAAATGTTAATCATATTGTTTTTTTTTTCTTCTGAACAATGCAACTCGGTACTAATAAGTGTATGTCATGTTGACTGTTAAAACCTACACTCATTTAGCAGTAAAAGATTATTTTTTTTAAAATAATGTTACTTCATCTTTAAGACGAATATGTCCAAGTTTCATGAACTTCATGTTGAAATGAAAATGATGATTTCAAACATTTGCTACGGAAATTATTTCTAAAAAACAAAACTAAATAGTTATCAAAGGTACCCATATTATGATTTCATACGCGAGACGTGCGTTTCGTTTACATAAGACTCATCAGTGACGCTCAAATCAAAAAAATTTAAAGCCAAACAAGTACAAAGTTGAAGAGCATTTAGGACCCAAAATACCAAAATATTTTGCCTACTACGGCTAAGGTAATTTATTCCTGGGATAAGAAAATCCTTAGTTTTTCCAAAACTCAAAGTTTTGTAAGAGAAAATTTATAAAAATTACCATATAATTGATATTCATGTCAACACCGAAGTGCTGACTTTTCAAAGGTTTCAAAAATATCTATTTAACAAAATTGTAATGCTAAAACAAATGCAATACCGACTGTTTATAAATTCCAACTGCCAAAAAACAAAACAAATTACAGTTATCAGATGAATAGGACAATTGAATGAAAATATGTTTTTACCTTTTGCGTCGTTATTCTTCATTCAACAAAAATGTCGCGGGCTGGATAGACATAAAATGTTTGCTTTTTTATTATAAAACAAGGATCATCTGTGGTCTTGTTTTTTTTTTGTGTATTAATATTTGATATAAAGTTCAATCTTGGTATCTATGATGAGTTTGTTTGCACCTCTCTACTTATGAATAACAACGTCTCCAATACGAAAATTGTGGCCGTTTTTGCAGAAACATTTGACACAACATTTGAAATATAGCTTTTAACGAAAATTCGGATACCAGTTATAAAAAAGTGTTATCAAAATGAAACGAACGTGCATAATGAATCAATGTTTCGTGATATTAATATTTGTTAAGTTGCGTTCACAATTTTTTTGAAATTGTTTTACAAAGAGCAGAACAAATAGCCCATCGATTGCCTTTTCTGTGAGGGAGTTTTCAAAACTTGCATTTCATCAATAGTTATATCAATAATAATAATAATAAAATGTCATATATATATCTTAATTAACTGATATCTTTGTTATGATGTTGACTCGCGTTCGTTCATTATTCTGTCTGCGTTCTTGTCGTTTCTCGTTATAATGCTTTCTCATATGTTTTAAAATCTTGTCCCATATACATCGACGACAACCACATTAATTGCCACTTCATTGGGTGAGTTTAATCGGTAACATTCACAAATTATTATAATGATAATAATTGACTATTTTACTGATATCTTTCAAAAATCATTTCCCTAATTACATTTAAAATTAACTGTTATCAATGTACACATAATGTAACGGAAATCTTTTATTTTTTCAAAATATCAAGCAACTTTACTTCACTGACTTTTTGAATTCTTATTTCAGTTAACAATACGACATCTGTGTTTGTTGAACATTTATCAGGTGAGTTTCATGGCTTAAATTTAAAAAAAAGACATTGTTAAAATAAACACAAACTGGATAGTTTGCATTATAAGACTTATGTACATATACTTTTTCTGAAGAAATACTGATTTTAGTAGCCAAAAACCAGACTGTTTTATTGAAGAGTTGTTTTCAGAGCTTACAACATCGGCTCTTAGTATAATGTCGTTGCTTTCGATTATGCTTGATACATTGTCATTGTTTATATTTGTATTATTGGATACATGATCAAACATGACATTGTTATAATTTTAAGTTTCTACTTCATCATAGTTGTCGTCTGGATTTAAGTGAAGAATCTCGTACATGGTTTTTCCACGCCTTATGTAGCAGAAAATATGGGAACAAACACATGACAAAACGAAACATTAGATCCTTTTAAGCAATTTTACTTCAATAACTTTTTGAAATCTTATTTCAGTTAACAATACGACATCTGTGTTTGTCGAACATTTATCAGGTGAGTTTCATGGCTTAAATTTAAAAAAAAAAAACATTGTTAAATAAAAACAACAACGAATAGATATTGTCATTTCATCCCAAGATTCTTCATTATGTTATAATTCACTAATATTTGTGTAATGTAACATTGTTTCCGATTTTGTACGGCTTGTTATTCGATATTTAATATATGAAATAAATGTAAAGAATGAAATCAGATTTTCAACTAAACGCAATGTAAAGGGAAAGTTCAATGCAAATACAACGTAAAACACAAAATTAATGTTGTCAGAAGTAATTAACAAACTCGTCATAGAAAAAAGGATTGAAATTTTGTTTACCAGACATGCGTTTTGCCTTCCAAAGATTAACAGTGACGCTCGATTAAAAAAGGTTAGAAAGGCCAATGAAGTACCAAGTGGAAGAGCATTTAGGACCCCAAAATTCGAAAGATTCTGCCATATACTGGGAAATCAATCTATTCTTTGGATAAAAAATCATTAAAATTTCTAAAATTCTAAATTGTGTATGCAGTTAATTTGTAATTATGACCATTTAATATTAATTTATGTCAATGCATGACTAATGACTACGGGCTCACGATACCTTTTAAAAGGAAACCGCCATAAGGAGTGGAATCAACACAATTTCTAAAAACAAACTTATCATAGATTTTGGGATAATTATTTTGTCTAAAGACGCGCGTTTCGTCTAAAAACGACTCATTAGTGACTTGAATCAAAAAAGTAAAAATTCCAAATAAAACACAAATTTGAATAACATTAAGGATCCAAAAATATTAAAGTTTTTACTATTACACAAAATTTGCATTAGTTCACTTGAAATCTTTTGCTACAAATTGTTCTGAGGTTTTTTATATATATATATATATTGTGATTACCCTTCAAATCTTGGATACAACAATCACTAGTAACGAGAATTTAGATTACTCGACCAAATAGAGATTAACCCTGTTTAAAAACGACTCTGGCATATTGAATAGGATTAGCAAACATAAAAAAAAAACAGTTGTCTATCTTATTCAATCAATTTTAAACTATTGTAGTACTAGTCTGAATTTTAAATGGATTTCCTTGTAGTAATTAACAAGGTTCTTTTAAGATTACTGAACCTTAATCAAACTAATAAGCCAAGCCATCGTTAAACTAACCCAAACAGTCTTAATAGTTTTATTTTTAAATGATATGAGCAAATAAGCCCTAATACGGATAAATCAGCATGTGCAATACTAAAAACGTTCCACTGTCGATATAAATCAAGAGTTAATATTGCTCTTCGAACAGGGCCAATACGGAAACAAACAGGGCCAATACAGAAAAAAGCGGGGAAAAAGTCGTATTAGCCCTAGGGCTAATACAGGACGTTCACTTCCGGTTTTCAATTTTCTTACGCCATTACTTTACTCTTGAAGTATCGTTATGCATAAAAACATTTGTATAATATTTTTTAAATTAAAGTCATAAAATAAGCAGGTTAAATGTTGTGCAATGTTTTGTAATGTCTTAATGTTTTCAAACGGAAAAAACAGGGCAAATACAGAAAAAAGCGGGAAAAAAGCTGTATTGGCCCATGGGCTAATACGGGACGTTCACTTCCGGTTTTTAATTCTCTTATAATCATTTAATAAAGGTGTTATGAACTGGCTGTTTCTGTATTGGCACTGGTATAGATTCTCGGTCAGCTGTATTGGCCCTCGACCCTACGGGTCTCGAGGCCAATACAGCAAACCTTGAATCTATACCAGTGCCAATACAGAAACAGCCAGTTAATAACACTATATTATAGTCTAAATTCAAATATACAATATACATGATTTCAATATGTTTATCTTAATTCCTTTCCAGATGATGACAATAAATATACATTTGTGTATGGCTATTGTTGGATATTAATGGGCAGTATAGCTGCAGGAATAGCTTCAGTATGTGGATGCTTACATATTTTCTGTTACATTAAGCGTGCAAAAACTGCGAACAAGATTCTTCACATAAATACAGATGACAACTATGATGAAGTCGAAACTTTAAATTATAACAATGCTATGTTTGATCAAACAGCCAACAATGCAGAGTTGAATAATGATAATGTCTCAAGCAGCATCGAAAGTAACGATATTGTATTAAGGGCCGATGTTGTTAGCTCTGATGACAGCTCTTCAATTAAACTATCTGTTGACGGTTATGAAAATCCTTATCAGACGATTAATTCTTGTGATATTGAAATTCATCATTATAGTAGTATCGTCTCAAGCAATTATCAAAATACGATGATATTCCCACCTACCTTGTCGAAAAATACTTCAAATCAACTAAACATGTCAATGGATAGTCTCATAAATCACTGGCTTGTTATATACAAAAGAAAACAATGAGCTGATCTAAGAAAAGTATAAACAACATGATATCACAGAGAGACTAATGTTGATCGGAAGAGCCTGTAAAATAATTTATTGTATAAGTTTTTAGATTGATTAAACTATATTTTGTTTTGTATCTTTGCGTTAATTAATAATTACCAACCATTCAATATTTCTTGAATTTGCGTCAATCCTGATTAATCATTAAAAGACAAGAGCATTTTTGTTATTGGGGTGTACAAGAACTGATAAGATGCATTTATATTTGTATCTATCTGATGAATTAAGCCTATTTCAAATGATTTGTATAGTTGAAGATTATGTTTAATGTTGTACTATTAAATCAATGTCCCATGTTAGGGGGTAATTGCATTGACGCATTTAGATTAGTTTAACCACGCCACTTTTTGTATGTATTTCGTATACACATAATAAAGAAATGGTGTATGCGTGCTAATCAGTCAACTATCCACCAGTTTTCAAATGACGCAGATGAAACAAATGTTAGGTAATCGTACGGCCTTCAACAATGAAAAAACTCACACCAGGCATATAGTCAACTGGAAAAATAATTGATTAAGTTATACAGCAATTATTAAAGTTAAACGAATAAAACAACCACTTAATAACAGGTCTTGACTTCTGAAATATACATAAATAATGTGGCTGGGATAAAACTATTTGCAGGTGAAGGTGTTCCACATTTTTACACTAGCTGTCAGTACGTAACTACGAATAATCCTACATGTCTTATGACTGTAATTTTTATATTTATTGTTGGGGTGTACATGTTCCGATCCACGTACACTTTGCGATTTTTATTACATGTGTTTCTATTTATATCCATCTGATACCGTAGTCTAACTAGAAAACGATCGCACTACTATCTGTGAAAAAAATGCAAATTTTGATGATCGTAGAATGATCGTGTAGATCACAGTATGGTCTTATCACGGTCTTGGTGAGGTCTTCAAGATCGTGACGAGCGTGACAAACTTTGAACATGTTCTAAACAATCGTGGAACGGTCGTGGCGAAATCAGGTCGTAGTAGAAGCATAGTGAGAGCGCACAACGGTCGTAGAAAGGTCGCAAAGGTCGCTTTACCATCGTAGAGAGAACGTAGCGAAAGCATGATTCTATTCGATGAGACTGCGCTACGATCTCACAGCGACGTTATTACGACATCACTACGACTATCACGTTCTCACTGCGACCAAACTACGCTTCCACAACGACTATACCAGCTGTTCATGACATACATGTAGTACGATTATAGCTCGCCCTTGCCGTCCTGATCACGCTTTTCTTACGACCTGACTACGTTCATACTATGACCACCATTCTCATTATCATTTTCACATACAATATATTAAAACTCTCTAGTTTTTGTTTGTCAGTATGTAATTAGGACTTCTGGTCCATTTTCCCTAACGGCTCAACCATGCTTCTTGTTTTTATATAGATTAAACCGTTGATTTTCCCGTTTGAATGGTTTTACACTTGTAATTTTTGAGGCCCTTTATAGCTTGCTGTTTGGTGTGAGCCAAGGCTCAGTGTTGAAGGCCGTACCTTGCCCAAATAATGGTTTACTTTTATAAATTGTTAGTTGGATGGAGAGTTGTCTCATTGGTACTCATACCACATCTTCCTATATCTATTGACACATCTATGTCATCTCTTATATCGTTCACTAAAATATCGTCATTTAAGTTTTATGGACCAGCAATAGGTTGTAACTTAAGTTGGATTGGTCGGTCCGACATCTCTGCTTGAACAGGATTCGTTAGTTACTATCAGAGCACCCTCTGCCTCTTCATCAACCCCTACCACCACGCTCACGTGTTCTAGTAGCTTTTGGTGGCATGACTGTATTTTATCCGAGAAATCTACATATTAATGAGAAATAGAAGGAATGGAACTGTATTGATATGGAATACGATGCTGACGTTATTGCTGATAGCGTAGTTAGATCGAGGTATGAACGTAGTATTATCGTGGTAAGGACGTGATATAATAATCGCAGTAGAAGCGTGGTAAGATCGTGTTGCAATCGTATAACTCGTGGTTTGATCGTAGTGATAACGCGATAAGCGTAGAAAGATCTTGATAAGCGTAGAGGTCGCAGAATAAGCGCGGCGAGAACGTGGTTCAATCGTAGGGGATCGTTGTCGAAGCGTAATGATGACGTAGTATCATCGTTAAAGCAACGAAAATTATCATTTTCATACCGCGACTTCACCACGATCTAAATTTAGATCGCGGTGAGCGTGGTGCGATCTTAGTCTAGTGGGACTGGCGCTTGATGAGTTATAAAACCTAATTCAATGTTCCATAGTTTGTTATTATATAGATAAGTACTGTTAAATGTCCCATGTTAGGGGAAGGTTGACGCAATCAAAAAGTTGAAGCCGCCACATTTTGTATTTGACTGTTTTAGGTCAGGAACCTTTAATAATAAGGACTTTTAGTTTATAGCCGTGTAATTACATATTTGTTTTTTCTTTCATTATTAATTATGTACATAAGTTAGGCCGTAAGTATTCTTGTTTGAATTGTAATACATTTGTCATTTCGGGACCTTTTAGCACTGACTTTACGGTATGGGCTTTGTTTATCGTTGAAGGCGATATGGTGACCTATAAATTGTTAATGCTATGTCATTTGGTCTAAAATGTAGATTTGTTCCATTTGCAATCATACAACATCTTCTTTTCATTTAAGGAGTTTAGGTTAATGTTACGGGGTCCAATCTATAGTGCTTTTAGTTAAAAACATTTTAATCGTAAGTCAACTAATTATTGAAAAGAACACAGGCACATTCATAGAAACAAATACTACAAACTAACAAACAATTAAAACCAAGCGACAAAAATCGTCAACAAAAAATATAGAAACTGCCGAACTATTTGATATGTTTCTATATTGTTGACGTAGTAAAATAATTGTTTGCATTGTTTGTCTTTCGTATAGAAAAATTAAAAGACGTTGTATGAGTGGTAATCAGTCAACTATCCAACAATTTCCAAATGCCGACAATCAAATCCATGTAAGTAGTCATTGGGCCTAAAACAATGAGACAAACTCAATAAACCATATAAATGAAGTCAGCTTTTAATGGCGCAACAACAGGAAAACTAACAGCCTTATTTATACAGAACTTTTCATGTTGAACAAACAAAACAACCACTGCATAACAGTAATTGGTAAAAAAAATAATACAGTATGTGTCGGATAAACTTTCAGTTAATGACAAATTATTTAAAACTAAACACATTTATTCAAAAACCAGTTGTTGGCATGACACGGGTTATGTTCTTCTTATAAATGTTATGATGGTATGATACTAAACCCCTAACGGGAAGGATTTTGCCTGATAATCCTCTGATGAAATCATAATCTTTCAATAAGTTTAATTGAAGTGTGGAGCTGGCATGTCAGTTAACTGCTAGTATTCTGCTGTTATTTATTTAGTATTGTCATTTTGTTTATTTTCTTTTGTTACATCTTCTGACATCAGACTCGGACTTTTCTTGAACTGAATTTTAATGTGCGTATTGTTATGCGTTTACTTTACTAAATTGGCTAGAGGTATAGGGGGAGAGTTGAGATCTCATAAACATGTTTAACCCCGCCGCATTTTTTCGCCTGTTCCAAGTCAGGAGCCTCTGACCTTTTTAAGTATTGTATTCTGTGTGTACAATTTGGATATTAGTATGGGGTTCATTATCACTGAACTAGTATATATTTGGTTAGGGGCCAGATGAAGGACGCCTCCGGGTACGGGAATTTCTCGCTACATTGAAGACCTGTTGCTGACCTTCTGTTGTTGTATTTCTATGGTCGGGTTGTTGTCTCTTTGACACATTCCCCATTTCCATTCTCAATTTTATTGAAAGAAATGACATTGTTTGAAGTATTAAATCATTTTAAATTAATGATTTGAGTTCAAAGTTGTCAATTGTACTGTAATTGTATTTATTTCCTCTCCCTATTGTTTTCAATAAAGGATAACGGAATAGGACATTCGATAGAAGGAAGCATTCAGAATTAATTATTTGTTTACATTTATATTATCATCATTGTCGCAATAATTTTTTTTTAAATTCTACATATTACTGTCATCAATTTGTTGCGACTACATTTTCCTTATGCGTTCGTTTGCACTACCAAATTGTCGAAAATGTGACTTGACAATAAAATACAACAGAGATCATTTTCAAGGATCTTCAACGATTATATTATCTTGAATGGAATGCATAGAAAAAGTTATAGTGCACATACATGCATAACAAGGTTAGATTTGCTCAAGTCCTAACGATTATTTTTTTCATTTAAAAAAAATTTGCTACATCGAGAAACGTAACTTCAGAATGTATACTAGTATTATCTTTATTTTAATGTCAATAGAAAATAATAATACGTGAATACAGTTTAGCGAGTGCCTTCAATCTTGATATATTGTTTTGAAGCGACACTGTAGTCGCACAACACAATCTACTTTACTGAAAAGAGGAAAACCAAAGATAATTCACACTAAAAAGACAAAGGTATTTCGTTTCTTATTAGTAAATTCTTACTCATTGCTAACACGTCTATTTTTAAGGTCATACTTAACAATTTTAGTTTGTTTATAAGTATCCTCGATGCCCTCTCTTCAAAATTATTAACATGTCTTTTAGGCGATAGTATTTACCTCCGTATGCATTTCATGCAAATTAACACATATATAGTGAAATATGAAAACATTCTTACTCATATGTTAATTAACAACTACTTATCTTTTGGCGTAACTAATTTGTTATTTAAAAATGAAACAATTAGTATTATTATTATTAATATTTATATTATTTTAATTTTCAGTTACTTTTCGTAAAGGATTGAGAATGCTCACCAGTCACTATATTTCATGGATACTTCTGTTATTTCTGCTTGATAGTTATTCCTCTGGTAATTTATTAAAATAAGTGGCACTTGTAAAAAAAAAGCAAAGGTTACAGATATGTTTACCTTTCACATTTTTTTTTAAGAATCAACCTTCACCATGTTAAATGTCATTACAAACATTATTTTCAAAGTTGTTTTTGTCGACGTATGTTTCTTGTCCAATAATAAATGGAAATTTAGCCATTTTCAGTGATTTTTCGGGGAAAATCGAAACGTTATGAATAAAACGCATGAACGTTAATAGTCAACAAAAAGACTAACTTCCTATCTAAGCACTGTATTAGCCATGATTTATTGTAAAAATGGTCAATAAATCCTAATTTTTAATTTAAGGTAAATAAGGGGGCCATTTTAGGTCCTTATCGAACCTACTCCTTTGAAGACCAATTGTTATTTTTATTTTTATGGTATATTTACTGTTATATTCGTGGTCAAAAGAACACTTACATATCATTTTCAACATTTATATGTATGCATACAGTCTACAGTCGATACCATATTAGCAGTTAAACAAAACGTATTCTTTGAAGACCAATTAGTGTTTTTACTGTCATGGTATATTTACTGTTATATTCGTGGTCAAAAGAACTCTTACATATCATTTTCAACATTTATATGTATGCATACAGTCTACAGTCGATACCATATTAGCAGTTAAACAAAACGTATTCTTTGAAGACCAATTAGTGTTTTTACTTTCATGGTATATTTACTGTTATATTCGTGGTCAAAAGAACTATTACATATCATTTTCAACATTTATATGTATGCATACAGTCTACAGTCGATACCATATTAGCAGTTAAACAAAACGCCTCTTCATCTTTATACAAGTCACATTTCATAATTCATCCACAACAGATATATCATGGGTAACGTTTTCAGTGTTTCATAACAAACGTATCAGATAAGACAACGTCATTGGGTTATCATTAGTGTTACTACAAAACAAATGTTTGATTTGCTAACCAATTCAAATATATACATTCATAACATATAAATATCGGTGTTTTAAGAATACTCATGATATCATATACCTTTTTAAATGGAATTGAAAGACATCTCTTTTTTCAAATTAACAATGTAAAAAATCCTGATGATTTATTATTGCCTTCGCCTATACTGTAGATATTTACTCATATTTTATTTGTTCAACATATGAAAGAAAAAGAATGGGTATACATGCATATGAAACATAAACATGTAGACAGATTTTTCTTTTAATTAAGCAGGTGATCTTGTTTACAAACAAAAGTACACGTCAAGTGTTTTTGTAGAAAAGGGTGAAGATGTTGTCCTTAATTGCACGTGCTGTCTACACAATGAAAGTTCGTGGTCAGGTCCAAAAATATCTTCAATTACAAAAACGGATAACAATGAGGAAGAAACATATGCAGCAGGTCTAATGCTTAATCCGAAACTGCATGACTTAAACATTGAAATTATTGGAGATAACAATACCAATGATTGCAGTTTGGTTGTAACAAATTTATCAGAAGTTGGTGTTGGGCATTATATATGCGAGTATTGGAAATCTGGAATCGTTTATATACATAATTTCACAGTCAATTTAAAGAGTAAGTTTATGTTTAAAAAATTGAACATGTAAAACAACCCTTATGGTCTGATTCATGAAAAATGTGTCATATCGAACAAGAAGATAGTTTAATTACTACAAGGTATTTTAAAAATTATTAATTTAACAGTTAGCAATTTGAAATTTTGTTGACCAATAAAATAAAAGAAACTTCAAATTTTTCAAGATTCTATTCAAAATTACTCTGTATAAAATTGACTAACTAAGAATATTTGAAATTTGGAAAAAAGTCATATATAAAACAAGTCTGAGTGATAATTTGATTCACACGAATCTGAATTGTAATGGTTTTCTAAAACAGTTCATTTAACTATGGTTTTATCGAATGGAATAAACTCCTGAATCTGGAATTTTGTCCAAAATCATTTGTTCATTTTATTTCACGTTATTATTAATAGCTTTTAATGTTTATCATATGTCTCTTCGAATATGTTTAAATAGATATAGGAAGATGTGGTGTGAGTGCCAATGAGACAACTCTCCATACAAATAACAATTTAAAAAGTAAACCATTATAGGTTAAAGTACGGCCTTCAACACGGAGCTTTGGCTCACACCGAACAACAAGCTATAAAGGGCCCCAAAATTACTAGTGTAAAACCATTCAAACGGGAAAACCAACGGTCTAATCTATATAAACAAAACGAGAAACGTTCACTTGTAGCTCCACCAAACAACTTGACTTTTTTAAAGACTTTTACAAAAGGAAAACAAAAACATATTCGTGGAATTAAAGGACGCACACTAGATATCATATGTACTGTTAACAGCGGTAAACCACCAGAAACTCTCATTTTAACAGAAAACGGTTCGACCATTCAGATTGATAAAAGTGGTGAAATACTATATTCGTTTGTTCCAAGAAGAGAAGATCATATGAAATCATTTGAATGTTCTGCTGTCAGTGACATGTTAGAAAGGCCATTGACCGATCAAGTTATTTTGGATATTCTATGTAAGTTTCGCACAATTGCGATCAAATTTCTGCAAATGAGTACGTCGCCATAAATGATTTCATTGAGAATTCTTATTGTCTTACTGTGACGTTATAATATAAATTTTCTCCCATTGAAAATGTAAAGAAAAACCCGAACGTTTAAGTCGTTTGTCATGCTATAAATACGGGTTTTCGTTTCAATTTGTTTTATCTGATCTATGTAGAAAAAAGCCTATAAAATTAAATTATATTATTCTGTTTTCTATTTTCAGTTCTGCGAAATTCTGACTTCATAAACAAGTCATTCGAATAATGGAAAATCTATCCCAAAAGGAACCTAAAAACTAAAAATGCACAAACTGTTATCCAGATATTCCAAAAAACTTCTTTCTCAACAACCGTAAACTCATAACAATTAATAAATGTATAACAATGATGTACTACATGAAGAAACGTATTTAAAATACCTGAAATATATGATATATATAATTTTTTTTAGAAGTGATTGTATTGCTTTTTAAAATAATATCGTAAACAGATTGTCTATCAAATTGACCTTTGAATATAACAGTGGAATCAGCTAATGGAAAGAATAAAAATTGAGTATCACTTGTCGAATTGTCAGATGGTAACTGCAACCCCTAAAAGGGAAACAATTAATATTCAACGCGTTTAGCTTACTGCCCTTTAAAGTTTATACTGATGGTTAATTGTTTCAGGAACAATTCGTTTCGGTAAAAAGACACGATAGATTCTATTAAATATATCTATAAGTGCAAAAATAAAAAAGAACAAAGAATTAAATGACTCTTGTTAATGTGAATGTGTCGCATTCTATTTGTCTAAGGTAATATCAGAGTTTATAAAAACATGCATATATGTCCCGCATTTGGAAATAGTAAAAATACAAAAACAATTGAATTCATTTTCCGGTATTTGATACATTGTTCATGCGATCTGAACTTAATGGTTGTCAGTATAATGCTACTGGTTTTGAAAAAAAAACTATAGCACAAAGATCTATCTAATATCAATTCGATTTGAAAAAAAAAACGCATTGTTTTTATTTGCAAAATCGCAAGATCGTTTATGTCAAAGAAATATTTGTCATTGTTTACAAAACGATTTAATTTGACTCTTCAAAAGATAAAAAGGCAGAATCGAGAAGAGAATAAAGAAAAACATAATACAACCATTTCACAGTTTTAAGTATGTGGTTTTTGACACTAAAACACAATCGTGTTACAATTGTGAAAAAGTTTTGTGTTTTGTAGACAAACCATCACTAACTATCGATCATCTTGCACGCAAACAACTGATTGAAAATATTTCGACACAAGTGTGTTGTCAAGGAAACAGCAATCCACCAATGGATCAGATCAAATGGAAAGGGAATATGAAATATTTAGTTGGCAATGACACCACATCATGTTTGACATTCAACCCGATCCATCGTACTAACACACAAAGATATACATGTTTTGCTTCAAACGGAATAGGAATATCCGAATCGCATATATATCTCAGGGTTCTGTGTAAGTTTAAAGCACAGATTTTGGTTAATTTGAAAAATCTACATCAACTTCTAGATGATTATACTATTTTTGATTCGATTAAAATACTAACTCATTAGAAATCACAAAAAACATTCCCTAACGTTGTATTAAATTTTTCAAAATGTTTAAACATACACGCGAAAGATAATAAATGCAATTACAAGAGGTGTGAACTATCTTTTAACGCTATCAAATTTTAAAACAGAAGTTTTTAAACCACTTCGTTTCCCATTTCGTAAAAATAAACAAATTTCTGAATTAACGGTTTTTGTTTATTGCAATGTATTATTTTATTGGAATGTAATACTCATAATAAACTTACTTTTTTGTTAGTGATATGAAACAGATTAAATGAAATAATAATTTACAGATCCTCCATTGGTCAATGTTTCCTACAGAATCACTGGACAAACTATATATCTACATTGCCATCCAGAAGGTGAACCTAACAGTTACACCTTTGCAATATGGTATTTTCAATCTGAATTCAATAAAACTTTTCGAAAACTTGAAGGATCTAAAACCGGAAATCTGATTATAAAAGCTCAAAGCAATACGACACTTCTTGAAAATGCTGGAATTTATGTATGTAGAGTATCGAATGGTGTACTAGCTAGACATGGAAGTGTATATCAAGAAGGAGCAGTATATGTTCAATTTGAAGGTATATTATGTATAGCAAAATGATGTTAATTATAGTACACAGCTTTGTTTTTATTCATTTGTTTATTCACTTTTCCTTCAATTTGGTTGATATATTCTTTTAATTGCAGGTAAATCATTATAATGATAGGTGCTTTGGTTTGAGTGTTGAATATATGTGTTTTTTCACCACCAAATAAAAGGTTAAAACTAAATTTTGCACTGAATTATACTCACTTTTATTACATAGTAACGTACAAATACTGTTTCTTTGTAAGTGGGAATGATTATCACGATAATTGTTCAGTAAATATACCAATAGTTCGTAGAATGTCGACATGTTTTAAAACAAGAGGCTCTAAAGAGCCTGTGTCGCTCACCTTGGTCTATATGCATATTAAACAAAAGGACACAGATGGAATCATAACAAAATTTGTGTTTTGGTGATGGTGATGTGTTTTAGATCTTACTTTACCGAATATTCTTGCTTCCTACAATTGTCTCTATCTATAATAAAAACTTGACCCTTTTGATACAGAAGAAAATATTTTGTAAAAATTTACCAAATAAATGAAAATTGTTAGAAATTGACTATAAAGAGCAATAACTCCTTAAGGGGTCAACTGACCATTTTGGTCATGTTGAATTGTTTTTAGATGTTACTTTGCTGAACATTATTGCTGTTTATAGTTTATCTCTATCTATAATAGTATTCAAGATAATAACCAAAAACTGCAAAATTTCTCTAAAAATTACCAATGGGGGGGGGGGGGGGGGGGGGGGGGAGGCAGCAACCCAACAACCAGTTGTCCAATTCATCTGAAATTTTCAGGGCAGATAGGTATTTTGATCTTGTGGACTTATTTGTAGATCTTACTTTGCTGAAATTATTGCTGTTTACCGTTTATCTCTATCTATAATAATATTTAAGATAATAACCAAAAACGGCAAAATGTCCTTAGAATTACCAATTCAAGGGCAGCAACCGAACAACTGGTTGTCCGATTCATCTGAAAATTTTAGGGCAGATAGATCTTGACCTGATAAACAATTCTACCCTGTCAGATTTGCTCTAAATGCTTTGGTTTCAGAGATATAAGCCAAAATCTTCATTTTACCAATATGTTCTATTTTTAGTCATGGCGGCCATCTTGGTTGGTTGGCCGGGTCACCGAACACATTATTGAAACTAGATACCCCACAAATGATTGTGGCCAAGTTTGGTTAAATTTGACCCAGTAGTTTCAGAGGAGAAGATTTTTGTAAAAGTTAACAGACGACGACGACGGACGACGGTCGCAAAGTGATGAGAAAACCTCACTTGGCCCTTCGGACCAGATTAGCTAAAAAAACACGAGTACTTACACGTTACATAACATGTTACGAACAAAACAATGTTCAGATTTAAAAAAAGAATTATGTTCTTATTTTGATAGCACCACCCATCTTCATTACAACAAACAAAAGAATACAGTTCGGGCAAAGTGGAAGCGAACTTAATATAACTGTCGTTCTGTACAGTACACTTGATATTGTACAACTGAAGATATCGATTCATGACAATAATCTTTATCCAAGGATTACAAAGAGAAGGACTTATACTCATGATGTATTCCATGGTTTCAAACTAAAAGATCCCAAAATAACGGTTATTTTTCATCTTGGCCTTGCGACAGAAATGGACTTTGTAAATTATACATTGGATGCTTGTAACATAAAAGGGTGTGATTCATATACTGTTAACCTCAGATCAGCGCGTACGTATCTTTTTTTTAATCGTATGACAGTACATGTTCCTCTTGCCACAAGTATTATGATAATGGGATATAAGAACATTAATTTACTAACTTAAATTATAAATATTGAAAATTATATCAGTAACAGCTGTGTTTTTGTGTATATAATTCTTGTATTGAAACGTTTTATCAAAATGATGAAGGCAAAATTTAACTGAAATATAAAAGATGACAGTATTTTGATAAAATATTGTAGCTAAAATTAGGGTTCTTTATAGTTTAATTAGCTCTGTTACAATTGTAGTATGTTTATAATCTCTAAATGAAAAATCTTTAAATGTATGGTCTTAATTGAACCTCAAAACAATATAACAGAGGTTTAATAAAACAACAATCAATTACAGGTTTAAATAGCGGATTCAAACAATTATTTTGTATACAGTATCTTAATTTTGACAGTTAAATGTGGAAAACCACAGGTTTCATACATGAAAGCTTGGAAAATGAAATTAAATACACTATATATGAACCGGTATCAAATAAACAATATTTTGTGTGTATGTTTTCTAAAAATGACATCGGAGATAGTAACAAAACAAAGGTAAAACAAGCTAAACATTTTGGTAAGTACCTAGCTGCCAAGATGGAGATTGGCTGTTAAATCGACGTTTATTATCTTATGTAAATACGTAATGTCTAACTGAAGTTTAGATTGCTCAAAATGTCGGATATTACGTTTATTAAAGCGCGATCATATAAAATCAATATCGTAACAACCCCTAAAATGATTGTAAAACGCATATAAACCGGAATTTATGCTTGGATTACATTTGTCACCAGATTTATGTACACAAGTTATGTATGCTGATCTACTATAATTTCATGAAGATGCCTATCATCCTGTTTTTAATCTAATGTTAAAAACAGGATACTATCCAACTTCATGGAATTCTGCATACATAACTTTAGTACATATATCTGGTGACAAATGTAATTTAAGCAATTACAGAGGAATTTCTTTCATCAACTGTTTATCCAAATTATTTAGCAGTGTTTAAATCAAAGAATGATTAAAACTATGAAAAAAAAAATTACTTATGCCTAGTTCGGACTAAGAGTTACATTGTTATCATAGAACTGCAGACAGTGTATTTATCCTTAACACTTTAATAAATATATTCATAAAAATGAACACAAATTGTATGTCTGTTTTATAGATCTTAATTGTATACAAAAAGGCCTTTGGTTCCCTTTTGAGAACATGGAGAATTAGAATACTTTATAAATTAGCTAAAATGGGTGAACGGAAACATATGTTTAAAAAAATAAAACGACAGATTATTCATACTGAAGCATCTTTATAAAATATTTATAAACATTCTAGATTATTTTCCATTGACCGAGGAGTAAAACAAGGGGACAGTATTAGTCCTGCACTCTTCAATGTATTTATTAATTACATAGTTGAACATTTTTACCATACAGATTCAAAACATTTGAAAATATTAAATTCTGATACAGGAAGTCTTGTGTTTGCCGATGACCTAATTATTTTATCCGAAAGTAAAAAAGGTCTTCAAAATAGCACAAATAACGTATCAAATTACTGAGAAAAATTGCAGTTATGTCTAAATACTGAAAAACACAAAAAACAATGATCATTGAACAAAGACTGGAACAATACATTGTAAGGTTCAACAATGAAAAAAAAATATAATGTTACTGAATATAAATTTTTGGGCACTCTGATAAAAAGTAATGCTAATTTAGGTAGTAAAGCTGAACTTGGTAGACAACCAATAGAAAAATATATAAAAACACAAGCAATTCATTATTGGGATAGATTTAATACTGAAAACATACACCCATTACTAAAACAAATATACATTAAGTATTCACCTGGATTCACAAGGAATTTATGCTTGGTCCACTTTTTCAAAGATTCTACACAAGAAATGAATATTGGTGTATGAAAAATAATTTTCTGTCAAAATATGGGATAATATTTTCTCGTTAAATAATTAAGAATTTTCTAAATAGACTGCCGAAACTTTCTATAAATAAATCAACTCTCTTTTCCTTCATTTAGATAAACCTGGTAAACTGATCTTTTAAATAAACATGATCAACTTGTTTAAAATGGTTAACACTTCAACCCTGGCATCATATCTTTGAGTATTGTTTTTATTATACCAATATTGATTTTGTTATCAATGAATTACAAGAAAACTTAATATCATTGTTATATACACATGCACTTTCAAGCATCTACAATATGTTGATTCCTGTAAATTGGCATTTAGTACTGCAACCAGAGTTAATTTTTTTTAAACTTTAATGTTCCGGAAGAACACACACCTACATTATATATCGGTGGAAAGAGGAAAACGTGTAAAACAATGTACAATAAGAACAGTTTGGTCGTACAATTCAGAGTTCTCACATTTCTGTAAAATTGAGGTCAAAGGTCAGACTTTAAAATATCAATATTTCAATATAAGGACAAAAAAGGGAAATGTTCTGATATATAGTCAATAGAATGCTACAAAAACGGTTCAATCATATTTATAGTGTATGCTTATAAAACAACAAATTTGACTACTTATATGAAAAGCTGCCATTACAAAATGGCGTTGATTTGGAACCTTCTGATTGTTTTACATTTATGACATAGCAAAAGAAGAGGTGGCCTTGACCTTTTCACATCCATACACTTTCATATTGTTTATACTTTTTCACCACAGTATATTACAAAATTATTTTCTAAACTATAAAACACAAGTTTATCAAATTATTTCAATTTTTTTTCTATCTTCGAAAAAAAAATTCAAACACTGAAACAGTGTTTTTAATTTTGCATCTAAAAGGTTTTGTTTTTTTGTAATGGGGCGAATGTTGATACAGAAACGATTTATTTTGTAAATGCCATACATTTACGATTTGTTTTTATATTTAGGAACAATATACGGTTCAGAGACGCCTTTGTGTGATTTTTCATCAATTAACTAACAAATGAACTTCAAAAGCGACACAAGCATCTTTCCACCCAACGAGGACATAGCTCATAAGAGCGCTGGCGGTAGAGTGAAGTAGTTGTTCTTCTTTTTATGTATCCTTGATATCTTTAGATAGACCTTGGTGTAATTCTGAAAGTCTTAACATAGACTTCAATTTTCCTGCAGCAGATATGGCATCCCCTATATTGGATTCAGAGCTAAACTCTATATTTGATATTCCTTGGCTGTGTCTAAATTGTAAGGTGTCATTATATCTAGTTGGTTAGTCCTGGAGGTTTTGCAGTTTGGGAAGCATCAGAGACAATCTTGGGTGAAAGTGATCGGTATATGTCGAGGATGTGCTGCATGAAAAAGGCTTTTTTTATGAAAGAACATATCATTACTAACCATCAAGTTAACGTTAAAATTATAATTTTACAGTAACTGTTTTACCTGATTACACAAGAGTCGACTTCAATAAGTGCTCGGTGATGCATGCCGAAAGGTAGATTGAATTTGAAAATAAATCTGAACTCGCGATTAGCGTTACCATGACATGCATTGATAAATGATTACTCACACAAGCACACCTCAAAAGACTGTCAACTCGTTCAGACGACTCAGTTTTGTGTAGTTTTCTGTCATTTTTAAAGCCAAATTACAAGTAGCAAACTGAGCCCAAGATCGCATAAGAGTGTCAGGTGTTGAGGATACATTTTGATCACATATATGGCTTTCTGTTGTTTCTTCTTAAAAGACGCATTAATGATGCCTTCTTGTGTAAGTATTATAGCAGCACTGATGATTCACATCTATTTCGCCCAAGAAAAGCAGAATATCAAGAGAAGTTGGTTGTAGCATTACCTTGTCACACACCAAATCTCTGCAAAACTTCGATAATACTTTTCCCCGAACCGCTTGCATGCATATTAATTGCTTTTAGGTTGAACATTGACATACAATGTTTTTTCCCACACATTACCAACTAGTCATTATCCGGAAACACAACATATCCAAAGGATTTGGTTAACTTTTATAGAAAGTCAAAATTTTATTAACTAAAACATAACTTATTTACTGAAAATACACGAAAGATCTACTCTATATATTCAAATCTCTCAAAAATAAATTAATTTATCCTAGAAAATGTACATAACTTCATCGAAACTATAACATTCATTGTTAAGGAAATTTCCGTCACGAAGAAAGGTACAATTGATGTTTTTTTTTTAGTTTTTGTCAAAACTGTTTGGAATTTGTTCAACAATATTTGCATGCAGTATTGCAATAATATATTTTGTCCTCTCAAATGTCAAACACTGTTTTTAAATCATACATTGTCTTGTTTTCAAAGAAAAACGCGTTAAATTTCCATCTGAAAAACAGTCAACTTTAAGTTTGAAAGTTTTACTCGGAAATGGTATCAAAAATATTTACTAAAGAAGCGGGAAATTCAACAAAAACATTTTGTTTTGGGATTTTAAAGTGTCTATTCAAAACCGTAAATTGAGGGGTACCCCATTTAAGTGCTAAAATACAAAAATATGACCAAACAAACATTTTACGACCAGACGGAAAAAAAATATAGATATTATTCTATCATTTAAAACAATTTGCAGCCGTGTGTTATTCCGGAACATTAAACTGGTTAACTAAGCGCCTGTTTCGAGGTCAGTTGCATTACTAATTATACAAGGTCATTTTTTTCTCTGACGTCTTTACACTAAATCAATCGGTTGTGCAATGTATGACTATTTAGTCTTAAATGTACGATTTCATTTATTATTTGTCATTGACTTTGAACTGGATGTCAGTGACTGCGAGTACTGTATTCATCTGATGACTTTTTCAGCTGATTTGTATTGTTCGTTCTTATGTTGTTATATAGCACCACTTTTCTGGGTTAGAGGAAGGGTTGTGATCCCTCTAAAATGTTCAACCATCCATATTCTGTATAAATGTGCCTGTCCAGAGTCAGGGGCCTTTAATTCAGTGATGCATTGTTTAATGACACATTTGTTATTTGTTAGTTTTATTACACATAAATTAGTTCGTTTACTTAGTTTTCTTGTTTGAGTTGTATTACATTTGTGATTTCCTACTATATATCCTACTAAGCGGTATGAACTTTCCTCATTATTAAATGATATACGGTGACCTATAGCTGTTAATTGATGTGTTATTTAGAGAGAGTTGTCCAATTTGCAATCATATCACATATTCTTTTTTTTTTATATACAATCAAAGGTTGAAAGATATATAGTAGTTTCGTTACATTGTAGTTTTAATTAGTACGCATACATCGCATGCTTAAATTGTCATTGTAACAATTTTAAAAACGCATTTCACACATGTTCAATAACTGGACGACTGTTTGATTTTCGGGGTATGTGTTGCTTTATGAATATCCTGTCCTGTTTTAAACAAAAGATAACAAATAACTTTGCATAAGACATGATGTAGATGTAACTTTCTTGGAAAAAAATGCATATTCAAATGAAAAGTTATCATACAAAAAAATCCCCCTACTACCCTCTACATGTAATACCAAATCATAGTCCCCTAATAAATACAATAAAAAAATAATATTGTTTGATACAATATGTAAAGGTATTATCCTTGCAAAAAAATCAATTGTAGTCAAACTCGCTTGATAATCTTGTCTTACAAGTAGAATAAACAGTAGTAAAATTAAAATTATTCAACAGTTCAGTAAACTGATAAATCAGACATGCAATAATTAAAAGGTTGTTCTCTTTTTTTTCAGAGTATGAACAAATAATGCTTCATGTATACAACGATTGCACGGTGATTATTGCAAACATTGTCGGAGGAATTCTAATATGCTGTATTGTCTCAAATATGTTTTGCTTTTTGAGGCGAAAAAGAAGATCCAATGCGACAATAGAAACATCTCCAGAAGGTCAATATGATGAAATTGGTACACTAAATTACAACATGGTGATTGTTGATCCAATAACTGATTTTGAACTTGATAACAGTGACAATGTATCTAATGTCGATGAAAGCAATGATGCTTTGTCAAGTGCTGGTGCGGACATCTCTAATGCAAGCTCTTTCATAGGACAAACTGGTGACGGTTATGAAAATGCCTATCAGGCAATAACTCCTTCAGTTATTGAAATGCATCAATACAGTGTCATCATCCCAAATATTTATCCGAACACAATTATATCACCGAAAAGCCCGGCAACAACAACTGCTGAGTACATTAATACAGCAATGGATAATTACACAAAACCCTAGCTAATTATATGCAAAAGAATGCAAAAACATTAACTATCAAAGAAAGTGCATGATAGACCTTTTTTCTGTAATAGTTTGCGTAGATGAATGTTTGGCTAGTTTGGTCTGACAATTACTTGTTGTCTGTTATAATAGTATTACAGTAATATGATTATATGTATTCAAAATATATGTTCGTAGAAAAGGTAGGTATCATTTTTCAATGAGATTGATGGGAAGATGAAGTTCCTTAAGTTCAACTAATTTAAAAGAGGGATGAAAGATACCAAAGGGACAATCAAACTCATAAATCTAAAACAAACTGACAACGCCATGGCTAAAAATGAAAAAGACAAACAGAAAAAACAATAGTACACACGACACAACACAGAAAACTAAAGAATAAACAACACGAACCCCACCAAAAACTAGGGGTGATCTCAGGTGCTCCGGAATGGTTAGCACATCCTGCTCCACATGTGTCACCTGTCGTGTTGCTTATGTAATTACAAATCCGGTAAAAAGTATAATTCGGTAGGTCATATTCATGAAAGGGAAGGGGATTGTAGTTACGACGTAAGGAACATATCCGATATCATTCGTGAAACGGTTATTCCATAACGGTCAACCAACTCGTGATGGCGTCCGTAAAATTTACGAAGGAATGATATCAACTTCACCATTTGCAACTCTTGGTTTAATAGCTTCATTGTGAGCAGAAAACCTCTATCAAGAAAATCATGATAGGAAATGCAAGCACGGGAATATCGTATCAATTGGGAGATATATACCCCGTATGCAGGTGCTGCTGGAATGTTACTACTTAGAAATGGAAAGTTCACAATTGGAAAGCTGAAATCATCTCTTTTGTCGTAAAGTTTTGTTTTCAACCGACCCTGATTGTCAATTTCTAGATGTAAGTCAAGATATGAAGCCGACTTAACTGTATCTGTAGTATCCTTTATCTCTAGTTCGATTTGATAGATGCGTCCACATAGTCACCAAATTTTGAATTGTTTAGTGAAAGAACATCATCTATATAGCAGAAAGTAGAGTTAAAGGATATTGCTAACGTCTTATCTTTCTTCCTAAGAAGTTCCTGCATGAAGTCAGCCTCATAATAATAAAGAAACAAGTCGGCGAGTAAAGGGGCACAGTTGTTCCCATTGGAATGCCGACAGTCTGTTGAAAAACACGTCCTCCGAACGTAACAAATATGTTGTCAATCAAGAAATCAAGCATCTTGATAATATCAGTTTCAGAGAATTTTTTGTTTGAATCAGAGTGATTCTTTACAAAGTAGGATTTATCCCTCCCTAAGACAAGATATTTGTATCTACGTTGGCCATTCTTTTTTATAAAGCAAAGTACATGTAATACCAACTTTTTCAATTTGTCTTTTAGTTTGGAATGTGGAATACTTGTGTAAAGAGTAGAAAAGTCAAATGTTTTAATACTGTTACAAGATCAAAGAGAGTTAGATTGTATGTACTCTAAAAGATCTTTTGAATTTTTAAGTATCCACATCTGATTCACGCCACCTCTAGAATAGGCAGTTTCACAATAACTTTAAAGCCCGTCTTTGATTGCTGATAAAACAGATGTTAATAATTTAGAAAGAGGTTTAGTTGAGCACTTGAAAGACCCAGCTATATACCGTTGTTTGTAAGGACACTTATGTAGTTTAGGTATCCAATACAGTGATGGAAGATCCAGTTCTTCATCTTTGGTTGAAATTCCAAAGGAACATAGAACGGACCTATGATTATCCAGGATTTCCTCTTTGGTAAGTGTCGTGAGGGTATATGTTGAGTTTCCAAGTGAATTGTCAATACATTATTCGTTTATCAAGCAGTTATTGACTTTTACACACAAAAACGATGTTATTTGGGGCTTTATCTGCGGGGACAACAACATATTTGTCATGGAGGTCGGATAAGTGTTTTGCAACATTTGGGTCTTTAAAGATTTACGTAGCATGGGCATTGATGGGCCCATTCAGTTTCTTAATTCTGATTTGTATCAACGACCTCACTGCCTTAATCCATTCGGAAAAAGTGTCTACGTCTTCCTTCTCGCGCTAAGCCCATTGCCTGGCATAATCCTCGACTGAATCCATCAAAATTTTAAAGTTGTATTTCCAATTGATGGATTTAGGCTCACGATATTTGGTACCTTTCGATAAACACATTTCGTAGGGAAGTGTTATTAACAATGTTAAGGTCACAGGTAATAACGTGGCCAGCAGGATTATATGTGAATTTGGAACTAGCACAAGTGCAATCAGGAGGTTTAGACTTGAAGTCGTCAATATCGAGATCCTGCAAAACGCTAAAGATGTCATTCTTAGATTATTTCATGGGGAAAAACAATAACAAATACAATAAAGTATTAACAGTATGACAAAAGGGAAATAATAGTACTATTCAGTAGCTTTTAAGACAAATCGGTATGTTGGTTATATGTACAGGTAAATATCTACTTCCGAACAGTATGCAAAAAAAAAAAGAAGAGTTAAAGCCCTCAATTGATTAACATAGGATAATATATGAGAATAATTAAAGATCCAATTTTGCATTTACAATTGATGATGCTAGTAATTAGTTTCAAATTTAAACTTTCAATTACAAAATTTTAAAACGCGTGTTAAAAGATAGAATGATGCTTTAAAAGCAAACAAAAAGAAATGTACATTCTTAATATATTATTAAATGATGCACCTAATAAGCTAATTACGGTGAACATATTATTGTTGTGTTTATTTTCTGTAAAGTTTTTTTGATGCACATGTAATGTAGTTTTTCTAAATATTAATATTCTCTTACACCAGACCGAAATTTTTACATGAACTTGATTTAGAATTCCATCTGTAGTGATCCAAGCGCCAATGATTTTGTAAACGACACAGTTGTCTGGAGTACCAAATTACCAGCTTGGTATTGTTGATGATTTGTACAAAATGTCACTTCCTGTTTCATATGGTAGCTAGCTAGCTATACACTGAATGAAGTTATAATGATGATTTATATGTAGTTTGTCTTCTTAGATGACTTGGTCATGTTGGTACTGATGGTAGATTCAATTTATAAGTCACATCACACTGAATCACAACATATATGGTCCTTTAGGAAATCATTGCTACTTTATGCAGAGCATTCTTTGTTTGTCGTTGTGCACTTTTACTTCGTTAAGTCTTAAGACTTGTTACTTGACAATGAATTGATGTATCACTCTTTTGTGATTTTTAGCGGGTCTGTTGCAGGTGGGTACCAAGTAGCAATTCGGACACTAGAGGGTTTTATTCCATTTTGTAGTGTAACCCATTGTAATTATATTAACTCGATTGTTATTATATCAAGATGGCGTGTGCTAGTTATAGTATGTTTGTTTAGATTATAAAAGTAATATTGCTTAAAGTCTCATATTCCAAATAATAGACAATATTGAGGTTATGACATTTTGAACATATTCAATAAAATTTGTCGCGAGCTCATGTCCTAGGCAAACGGTCTGCATAATATTTCAGATAAAGCTGTCATCATATTGCATATTCTTCACCTTACAATTTAACTAACGACTAAGTCGATTTTCATCTTAATGTATATAAATGATAGTCATAAAAAGAAGCCGACATTGTTTTTAATTTACAACAAACTCAATCATAAGGCGCTGAATTGGTTGAGCGATACACAAAAAAGCAGCAAAAGCAGACCTCATCAAACCACTTTATATCCTAGTTTTAAAAGTTTTTTTTTTTTACAGCAAGTTTAAAATCAAATAAAACTCTCGTAAATACTTTAATCTTGTAATCATTGTAATACTTGAACTACTTCGAAAACACTTAAGAAACAATAACTACTTTATCCTTATTTATCAAATTTATTGGTCACATGATGTAGTGATTGTTTACTATAAGCACATGTCTGTGTTTATCCTTAGCACGTGATTAGTGTGTATGTCTGTTCCGATTGGGTGACATATACCGACAATGCTGATTTAACGTGTATATGCAACTCCATGCTTTAGTATTACGTTAGGGGAAACTCAACTTTTATAGATATGTATAAATATTATTGTAGGTTTATATATTTTATGAATTTTAATTTGTAGTGCATTCGTGTGTTTATAGAGAAGTGAAACTAGTTCTACAAATATTTATTTTTATATATATTAAAGGCTTCTACACTTATCCTATTTATCTGTTGTTAAATTTATTGGATAATGTAAAAAGTTTGGCAAATTTGTATATACTGATTCGAATGTTAAACGCAAGAAAAGGCGTAGTATGTATGATATTTGGACCAAGTGCAAACTCACTCATGGTCTAAATCGTGACGACCCAAAAGTAATAACTGATATCAATAATAATCATAAACATGTTAAACCGGAGACAAACAAGTGGTAAAGTTTAATAAATTCCTTAGTAACTAACCAATCTTGCCACGTTGAAATACATCAATACAATTTTTTAGTTTTACTCAAAATACTATGATTTTTTCTTAAAGCCACATAATTTTATCATTCGATTATATACAAAAAGTGAAAGGAGCTGAATGAGATTAAAAAAAAATTTGGAAATAGTATTTAATGAAGTATTTATCCTTTTTCGGTTAAATATAGAAAAAAAAATAATTATGAATTCATCGATTTTCAAAGACTTTGTAATCATTGTCGAATTAATTATAGAAAGTTCAAAAATGTAAATGTTAATTTTGTAGATAATTTATTTATTTGCCCCTTAAGTACATGTATGAAGGAGACCCAGTAAGACCCCTGTTCGGCCCTAAAATAAAGCAATTTTACAAAATTGTTATAATGTAATCTTTTAGATATGTATTGCAAAGTAGAATACGTCTGTTACATACATGTGGGCTGTTCAAATATGTAAATATTTATTTTGTAGACAATTTACTTAGTTGCCCCTTAAGTATGAAGGAGACCCAGTAAGACCCCTTGTTGGCCCTAAAATACAGCAATTTGACAAAATTGTTAAAATGTAAACGTTTAGATATGTATTGGAAAGAAGAATACTTCTGTTAAAATAAATATGGGCTGTTTTTAACAATAAAATGCACATGCATAGGGTACTCGCATCTTTATGTCATGCACATTACTAAAAATAAAATTACATAACATATACAAAGGTTGAGAATGAACACGGATGCAACCATATCATTTTGACTAAAATTATTTGAACATTGACATGTAATGGCATATTTGATAGATTTTCATATTTAAAATTGAATTCGAACGTCTTTAATGACTTCATCTATTCAAATCATTCATATAAAATAATGGGATCGATTAAAGTAGCCTTTTCAGCATGTTAGTGTTTTAAAAATGTCCAATTATTTTTCATTAAATGAACCTGAAGTTTGAGGCCAAAATCGGCCCCTTTCTTAATTGTGAATAAATATATCATACAAGAATGCATTTTGTCGTTAAGTGCAATGTCATTTTCAAAGATTTGATGATTACGTTATGTACGTACAATGCACTTAAACTACAAGAGTCCTTGAAAAGACAGTTAGTGTTACATATAGTGAAAATTTATGTCAGGATCAAATTTATAAATTATATGTTAAATATAATACCCACTATCAAGTTTAGATATGAAATTGTATTATAAAGAGCCCAAAAAGATCAAACAATGAAACTAGAATTGATGCGATTTGGAAAAATTTGAAACAAAATTAGCATTTGACCCAAGGAAATTATGGCACATTTTTTATTTGAATTGTGTCCGATATATATTACGTAAACAGGAAAATAAGAGGGTGTAGCTACATAAAAAAACTTAAAAACCAAATAAAAAATAAGCATATGCATGCAAGTTTATATTGAATATGACAATAATACTTAGTAAAGTGTATTGGTTCGAAGCAAGCAACTTCAAAGTCTAGCATTACCTTCAATTAGTTTGACTCTAGTTTATAAAGGACAAGGATAAGGAGAGGTTTTGTCATATAGATTTTCAACACCCTTTGGTTATGTTAATATTTACAATAAATCAATAGCTTACATATAATTTTTTTTAAATCATTCGACGTAATTACTCTTTTCTTAACTAAATCTTTTGTCAAGGTTGCTTACTATTTTCCCTTTTAAGCAATTGTTTTTTTTTTCTCGTTTTTTTTTCCCTTTTCTCTTGTTGGTGATTTTTTTCCCCCTGATGGAGTGAAATCCTGATCGTAAAATGTGTTCTCTGATATTTTTCACTGCTGCTGCTGTACGTAAAAGTCCGTTTTTAAACAGTGTAAACTGGACTTTCGAGATATTATTACAGCTATTTCCGTAAAAAATTTAAAATACCCGGAAACATTGAAAATAAACCGTAAAGCTGAAAAAAGTGCAATGATATGGTGACAAGAAACACGAACCGTGCTTGTATTTTTGTCCATCTGATGATGTAAGCCTTTTTCAACTGATTTTTATCGTTCTTATGTTGTACTGTTATACCCCTGTACCAGGTTAGGGGGAGGGTTGGGATCCCGCTAACATGTTTAACCCCGCCACATTATTTATATATGTGCCTGTCCCAAGTCAGGAGCCTGTAATTCAGTGGTTGTTGTTTGTTTATGTATAACTTATTTGTTTTTCGTTCATTTTTGTTTATATAAATAATAGTTTTCTCGTTTGAAATGTTTTACATTGTCTTATCGGGGCCTTTTATAGCTGACTATGCGGTATGGGCTTTGTTCATTGTTTAAGGCCGTACGGTGACCTATAGTTGTAAATGTCTGTGTCATTTTGGTCTCTTATGGACAGTTGTCTCATTGGCAATCATACAACATCTTCTTTTTTATATCATATCGATGTCAAATTGAACATATCAACTCAAAATAGCAGACAGTACCAGTTTTGAGATTATAACACATTCGCTTTTCAAAAACAAAATATAATACGTCACTACAAGAAGAATACAAATCGTCATACTAAATATTAAGAATATATTGCAGTCATTGAGACAACTCTATTGAAACCCTATTTCCGAGTTCATAGTGTGGTCGTGACCGTCATTGATTTAAGGAGGAAGTTTTTATGGTATTACATATTGTGGATTTCAAGTGATGACAGCCCATTGAATGTAATGTTTGTAATTAACACACAGGAAACACAACTAAGGCCGTGTTCACACCAAACGCCATGTACAGTAAACTTGTTTACAATTAGTTTAACGTACTGGCCATTGGTTTCACATTAAATTTGTTCACATCTATCACTGCATGAAATGATGCATTTAATATAAAATTAAATGCATATGTTATGCATATTAAATTTCAAATTACAAAAAATATTATGCATTTACTTTGCTGGAAAATTTCTAATTTAATATAGATTTAAACTAAATTTAATATTGCAAATAAATTCACAAATTTCAACCTAGTTTAAAGGTATTTTTAAATCTAAATAAATTTCAAATTTAAAGAATTTAAGTATAGACTAAATTTGAATAAAATTCTAATTTAAAGAAATGTTTATGTAAATTAAATTTGAATAAATTTGAGATTTAAAGAATTTTTAATATAAATTAAATTTGAATAAATTTCAAATTTAAAGTAGTTTTGATATAATTTAAATTTGAATAAATTTGAGATTTAAAGATCTTTTAATATAAATTAAATTTCAATAAATTTCAAATTTAAAGAATTTTAAATATAAATTAAATTTAATTAATTATGTAATTTAATTACATGTAAATTCAAATAAATTTATTGTTTATGACTTATTTAAATTAGAACTTCCATCAAATTTAATGCAATTTAAAGTCAATATAATCCTGTATAACTACTTACAATAGTGCAAATGAATAATAAAGAAAAGGCAGAATTTTTCCCTCTGCTTTTAAAAAATTTTTTTTTTGGAAAAGGGATGTTGGGGATTTGTATTTACTTTAACCCAAATATCTGGTTTGGAAATATCTAATTAAATAAAAAAAAAGCAAAAATTAGGAAAAACAGGAATTTTTAATGGTGATAACTTTGTAGCTACTGTACATATAAAATTGATCCTCCAACTATTTCAATAAATCGTTGTCAAAGCCTATCCCAGCACCCCAACTCCATAGATCATAAGGTGTTTTGAACATCTATTTAAACCAATTAGAATTAACTAATTGATCATGGCCATGTCCATCGTCAGGAGCCCAAGCCATTGCATAGTGACACTTATTATAAAAATACTGTAATTTTTATTAGGGGCTCGACACCTCATGAACTGTCTGACTAATATTTTTCTATACTCTTTATCTACTTAACCTTGTTTATCAATTTAACGAACAAAGTATAGAATCTATTTTCATAGTCTGCAACATATTAATTATTCAGAGTTGCTGATGTTACTATGTCTTTCAAGTTTTTATGCCTACGGAAAGCAAACAGAGGTCTTTTATCAAATAACAGTTTTGCCTCTTCGTCATCCTTTAATTTATCCCAGTGTTTTAAGATATTGTTCTTTATGTGTGATTTCTGTCTTGAAAACACTGTGAATAATACCAAGGGAGGCGACTGTAATACAGATTTGGGCTTTACCATTAATTAATGTGTCTATTCTTTGTTTTGCAGTCACTTCCTGCATAACAGTTTTAATTTCATTTTTTGGATATCCCCTTTTATAAGGCGCTCAGAAAATAACGCATATTGTGTTTGCAAATCTACTGGATCGTTCGTACATCTCTTAAAGCGAAGCATTTCTCCTTTAATTATGCCTCTGAAAGTAGAGGATGGGTGGCATGAGGATCTCTCTAAATACTGATAATTTTCAGTCTTTTTTCGGAATGTCGTGAGGTCTAAGATTCCTGTTTCTCTAAATCTTAGACCTTTGAATACCAGCACATCTAAAAACTGCATTTTAGTTTGTGATTTCTCGTGTGTAAATTTTAGAAGTGCATGTTGTCTGTTAGCATGTTCAAAGAATTGTGATATTTCATCATCTGTACCTTCATTGTAAATAAAAAAGCCATCGTCCCTAAACCTGTAGAGACTTGATATTGTCTGTTTATGTTGAAAAGTCCTTAAAATACTATTTAAGACTTCATAAACTCTCATATCCGTAATTTCAGGTGATAAACTATTTCCCATTGGAACTCCAGTTGAAGTTTTATAAAATTTACCATTGAACATAAATTCATTATTTTCAAGAACTATCTTAAGAAGTTCCAATATATATCGCAACGGAGGCAAAAATATCGTATGTTTACATTTAATTATCGTAGGCCAAGCATGTTTGACTGCGTCAATCATTTCTACATGGGACATATTGTTGTACATTTCTTTTATGTCAAAACTGACTAAGTAGGCGTCAGGTTTTACCTGCAATTTCTCAATAATATTTATAAATTCTAATGAGTCCCTTAAATGTGTTTCTTGTTTTAATACTGATATTTCAATAAATCGTTGTCAAAGCCTATCCCAGCACCCCAACTCCATAGATCATAAGGTGTTTCGAACATCTATTTAGACCAATTAGAATTAACTAATTGATCATGGCCATGTCCATCGTCAGGAGCCCAAGCCATTGCATAGTGACACTTATTATAAAAATACTGTAAACAATGCCATTGAGACATATATATTCAAAACTAAGGTTGAGATAGATAATATAACAATTAATAAAGCACACGATAATCTCACTACGCTGGAAAGAAAGGCAATTTCTTCCCTCAAACGAAACGAAAAAATAGTTATTCGAAAAGCAGATAAAATAACACCACAGTGATCTGGGATAAAACAGAATATATAAATAAAAGTCTGAGGCAATTAAGTAGTGCTACTCACTTCATGGAAATTGCAAAATTAAACATAATAGAGACTAACCAGAAAATCAATACTATTATCTTTGAAATGCATAGAAAAGGGGTCATGGATGAAATCACCTTTAAATATCTTTCTGCTAAGAGAGATCTCAAACCAGGAAGGTTGTATCTTCTGCCTAAATTGCACAAACTTGATCCTGAACTAATAGAAAGCGTTCAACAGAATCCTACGCTGTATAAAAATGTCAGAATTCAAGGAAGGCCTATTGTTTCATTATCGGGTACTGTTTTAGAGAGAATAGGGCAGTATTTGGATAAATTCATGCTTCCAGCAGTATTAAAACAAGAAACACATTTAAGGGACTCATTAGAATTTATAAATATTATTGAGAAATTGCAGGTAAAACCTGACGCCTACTTAGTCAGTTTTGACATAAAAGAAATGTACAACAATATGTCCCTTGTAGAAATGATTGACGCAGTCAAACATGCTTGGCCTACGATAATTAAATGTAAACATACGATACTTTTGCCTCCGTTGCGATATATATTAGAACTTCTTAGGATAGTTCTTGAAAATAATGAATTTATGTTCAATGGTAAATTTTATAAAACTTCAACTGGAGTTCCAATGGGAAATAGTTTATCACCTGAAATTACGGATCTGAGAGTTTATGAAGTCTTAAATAGTATTTTAAGGACTTTTCAACATAAACAGAAAATATCAAGTCTGTACAGGTTTAGGGACGACGGCTTTTTTCATTACAATGAAGGTACAGATGATGAAATATCACAATTCTTTGAACATGCTAACAGACAACATGCACTTCTAAAATTTACACACGAGAAATCACAAACTAAAATGCAGTTTTTAGATGTGCTGGTATTCAAAGGTCTAAGATTTAGAGAAACAGGAATCTTAGACCTCACGACATTCCGAAAAAAGACTGAAAATTATCAGTATTTAGAGAGATCCTCATGCCACCCATCCTCTACTTTCAGAGGCATAATTAAAGGAGAAATGCTTCGCTTTAAGAGATGTACGAACGATCCAGTAGATTTGCAAACACAATATGCGTTATTTTCTGAGCGCCTTATTAAAAGGGGATATCTAAAAAATGAAATTAAAACTGTTATGCAGGAAGTGACTGCAAAACAAAGAATAGACACATTAATGGTAAAGCCCAAATCTGTATTACAGTCGCCTCCCTTGGTATTCTCCACAGTGTTTTCAAGACAGAAATCACACATAAAGAACAATATCTTAAAACACTGGGATAAATTAAAGGATGACGAAGAGGCAAAACTGTTATTTGATAAAAGACCTCTGTTTGCTTTCCGTAGTCATAAAAACTTGAAAGACATAGTAACATCAGCAACTCTGAATAATTAATATGTTGCAGACTATGAAAATAGATTCTATACTTTGTTCGTTAAATTGATAAACAAGGTTAAGTAGATAAAGAGTATAGAAAAATATTAGTCAGACAGATCATGAGGTGTCGAGCCCCTAATAAAAATTACAGTATTTTTATAATAAGTGTCACTATGCGATGGCTTGGGCTCCTGACGATGGACATGGCCATGATCAATTAGTTAATTCTAATTGGTCTAAATAGATGTTCGAAACACCTTATGATCTATGGAGTTGGGGTGCTGGGATAGGCTTTGACAACGATTTATTGAAATATTTGAGCCCCTAATAAAAATTACAGTATTTTTATAATAAGTGTCACTATGCGATGGCTTGGGCTCCTGACGATGGACATGGCCATGATCAATTAGTTAATTCTAATTGGTCTAAATAGATGTTCGAAACACCTTATGATCTATGGAGTTGGGGTGCTGGGATAGGCTTTGACAACGATTTATTGAAATATATACACCTTGTTTAATTACCTGTACATAATATTTGTTCACACTTGTAAACTCTATGTCATTTAAATGTTCATTACGTAGAACCGAATGCTAAGTTTTCGGACAACTTTTCTAGCAGTAAGGGAACGACCATTTGACTTCAAATCGGGGGAGGGGGGGGGGGGGTGTATCAATGGAAATATTCCGAACCCCAATTGGATAAAAATAAAAGGTCCTACAGATGATACAAAAATATTCTAAATCAAGGGATTTCCCCATACATTATAGTGTTAAATGTTGAAAAAAAAATTGATTACCAGCATCGAAAAAAAAAACCGGAATAAAACGTTTGCGCGGAAAAATTTCTGGCTCAGATAAATTATCAAAATACCCCCACCCCCCCCCCCCCCCCCCCCCTTTTTCCTTTTTTTAAGTTAAGTGGTTGCTTCTTTATGAAAGCCATTTTGCTGATTTGCAGTAGTTTAAAAATAATAAAGAAGTCTTGTTTAAGCATTAGAAAACGTAGACTGCAGCAGCGTGCTTACAGGCGAAGAATATATAATTTTATTTTCATAAAGCCAATGCATTACGTCGGTATAGAGATTACGGTACAGAGATTGAAGGAGAAGAAGGAATGATATATTAGGGATCACTATATTCCTATTCGTTCTATTTGTTTCAAATGGTATTTCTTCTCCAAGGAGTATTTGGCAAAGGAGGGAGTAATGTTGGTTTTTTTAAGGGTAATTTAACGGATCCGAGATACATGTACTAGACAAACAATACATTTACCTCACACTTTTTAAGTAATGCATTTATGAGTGAACCGTTGTTTGAGTAAAGACCAGTGGCAAACATTTCTGTGCAAGTCAAGTCGATTCGGAAAGACCTTAATTCTCAAATTAAATATGTGTTCGGCAATGATGCTGCTTTGAGTCTTGATAAGGGCTTAATAAAGCTACGTAAAGTTTAAAAAAAAAACCCAAATAAATATATCAAGTTTAGACAAATATTTCCGTAAAGAACTTTATTAATAATTGTTATAAATATCAATTTTATTCAAAAATTGTTTCTTCCTTAAATATACACGGTGAAACTAATGTTTCAAATGACTAGTTTTGTGTACACTTAATCTACACAAGGCCTACATCGAGTATCGACTGCATGTAGACAAAACATGTTTTACACTACATGTAAACATTGAATTTTATCAATGGGAACGTAATTTTGTTTAGTTTACGTGTGAGTTACACTTACACAACACCGAGTTTAGGTAAATGTGAACACGGCCTAAGAATGAAATACAGGTAAAGCCTTTTACGTACAAAGAAAATGTCATGTTCTTAGTAGAGATGACCAGATTGACGAACGAACGTACGAAGCGGGAGCGGCAGTTTATACATGTTAATGAATTAATCCAACATAAAATCGTCGAAGTGAAAGAAATTGCATGATTCTGCATGTAGTTTAAAGAAATATTACCTGTTTCATTATGTAATGTTTCCTTCAATAGAAAAAATACACTCGATATTCAAGACTCTGTTTTAAAATTTGAGGTCCCAAAAGTGTTTTTGGGGGGTATGAAAGGGTAAAAGCATAGATATCAAAGTTTACCATAATTATATAATTTATTTTCAATTTTAAATCTTGTTTTCTTTTCTAACATTTATCTATCTTTGTTGGCTTATGCCCACAGACAAGTCAGAAAAGGCTGATTACAAGGGACCCTGATCAAATTAATAAAATAAGTTCCTAAATTTTTACTTTTTAGATATTGTGCATATCGTAAAAGGGGATGCTACAAAAATAGATATTGAAGTTTATTACTAGTGTATTGCATTTCTCTGCACGTGGAAACAGGTTATCTAATTTCTACAACTTATAGTTTAATTAAGTAGGACACTCTGACCCTTTGACCAGACTAGAGACATCATACATTCAGAGTATTAATAGCTCACTCTTTTATTTAAGTCGGTTAGTAATAACATAGATGTAATACATCTATGTTAGTAAACCAATTAAAACAGAATTATCTTCTCTGCTGTCTTAAATTATTTTATTCCGCTTAATTTTCAATTAGCAAATAAAATTGGTTTTAAGACAGACAGCTAGATACCAGAAACATACTATGTATACACATGCCAGAGTCTGAGCTTGATTTGCTATATGATATAAAAACTAAACTGACGAAAAAAGGTCATTTATTCAAAATCATAAAATGCAAAAAATACATTTTGCAAATAAAACATTTGACAATAAAAGTTCATATTTAATATGAAATAATAATACATAATTAATACGAAATTACATCAACTAATATCATATCAATTGAATAAATGACAAAGAATAGCAAAGGTGGGGAGAAAAATCTGCCACCAATCCACTCTTAGGCTGAAAGAGTGGATCCGCAATCCACTCTAAGGCTGAAAGAGTGGATCCCCCACCCGAGGACTCTGGCGACGTGAATACAATTTATATATGACTTGAAAAAATTAACAAGCATGATAGTCACATACATGTTCACCAAACAAATATCATTTTATTATGTAAAACGTTTCCACATTTAGCAGAAATTTTAAAACTTTATAATAACATATACCAAGATATTACTTTTCAATTTTCTCTTACTGGTAAAAAATGATTAAAGGTGTAAATTTTATTCCGGTCAGGATCACAGCAATAAAATTACAATAGAATCGTCGTTAAGTATGTTCAAGAATTCATATTTCTTCGTACATCCAGACATTTAAGAATAGAATCCTCTATATAATTTAGTACACACAACTATAATATAAATGAGTTTACAGACTGCTATTATCCAATATACCACGTCATAGGAGGTGCATACTGGTGAGGGTCCAATCTTTGAGTACTAAGGGATATAACCCTAGAAAAATTGGACCAGATCATCCAACCCACGCACACAGATGGACCTAGAGTTCTTTTCAACTAGCTGAGTATCACATTATGGCCTAAAAAAATTAAAAAAACCGACGATATAAATAAAATATCATTTTGAAATGTTGGTTTGGACATTCTTGAGACAATTACATGGTTTCATGTGAAAATCGACAATTTAGTACAAAGCTTTTTTTATTATAGTATACATGTAATTACCGGAAATTAAGTTATTTTGTACCTAATTTTCTACACTAAATCAATGGGTATATTACTTAACGAAATCTTTCCACATTTCAAACGTCAAAAATAATGACCTAAAGACTTGAAAGGCTTATTATTGGGAAGAACCGAAATACATTGTTTTCTCGCCGAAACTCCAAAGTGAAGACCAATTACTTTGGGAAAATTGATGGACTGCAATATAATTCCTTCATGGAGGCGTGTAAACGAGGATCTACCGACCTACCAACTTTCACGTGTATCTGAAATCAATTTTAAGGAGTTGCTATGCTAAGGTTTATATTGATAAGAGTAAAATTCCAAAGTGCACTAACACTGTCTTATAAAATATTTTCCAAAAGTTACTGCAGGTCTTTGGAACTTTGGAGTATCTGTGACAAGTTGCATAATATAAACATTCAAATTTTTAAGTTCCAAAGGGACTCGAAAAGATCTCAATGAACCGGAGCTTGGTCCGTGTATATCTGCCTCCATTCGTTTTTCGTTTTGAAATATCAAAAACAAAAAACAAAAAACGAAAGCGTTTTCATTTTTCGTTATTGATTTCTTAAAAACAAAAATGAAAAACGAAAGTGTTTTCATTTTTCGTTTTTGATTTCTTAAAAACCAAAATGAAAAACGAAAGTGTTTTCATTTTTCGTTTTTGATTTCTTAAAAACCAAAATGAAAAACAAGAGTGTTTTCGTTTTTCGTTTTTGATTTCACAAAACAAAAGTATTTTCATTTTTCAGTTTTGATTTTTCAAAAACTAAAATCGAAAAATGAAAGTGTTTTCATTTTTCATTTTTGATTTCACAAAAATAAAAAACGAAAAACGAAAGTGTGTTCAATTTATCTTTCCCACACTGTTTTTAATTGTCATTCAAAAAATGACAATGTTGTCAATTGTCATTCATTTAAAGGTGCTTCAGACAATGAAATTATAACAATGTTGTCGATTTTTGTTACAAACCAAAAGGGTGAACATAAAGTTTTGTATATAATTTTAATTATTTCTCGATTTATAATGTAAAATGTTTTCTTTTCTTGATGTACAGTCATTGATAGTAAATGTTGCTAATGCATACACTCCAGTATTCATTCTCCATAATGTAGACAAAATAGACCGCATGACTTCTGAATTGAACTACGGTGATAAAGTAATCAAAGACTTTCAAATTACCTTGTTTATATCTTTGATAAAGAATTAATTATTATATTTAAATATTAAACGAATCACAAATTTAAATTGTACAATATAATATTATATAAAGGTGGTTTAAATAAATAGATTGATGACAACATCACACTGACAAGGGAGGTAACTACTTTTAAAACTAACAAGAAAACTAGCCCGGTCGTTAAAGTATACTGTGACATGAACAGCGGTTGTCAGATCAATATTATTTTAATCGAAGAAAATGTCGACGGATGCAAAAGTCTTTATCAATCTAAACACTAAGGATGCGTGATCTTAACTTTTAAGTTTAGAGAGGTTGATACATGATGATAATATAGAAGCGTAACTAGCCTCTATTACAAATAAAGCAAACTATACTTTGGCGAGGGAAGGGCTCAAGGACCCCGGAATAACTGGAAAAAAATTTACAAAATTTTCGGACCTTTTCTTAATCTAAAGCGCAAGTTTTGTCTTATTTATTTTATTATGTTCTGGTCTCGGAGCAAAATATATGATACAGTGTAAGACTTTTAGTATTAACATGTAGAAGCAATATCAAAAGACATATGTAGGATGAAGAAAAAACAATGTAATCTACATAGTCAAGTGTGTGGCAATTGTTAGTTTAAACTTATTTATTAATAGTGGATAGGCAATGTTCTCCCCGGAACGGGGATCGAACCAGGAACTTCTGTTTTTGTAGTCCGATGCACTAACCCATGTTACTTTTGTATAATGAGTATCAATGGTGCGGTTCCTCGTTGAAGACCCTCCCGCTACTTAAGTCTTTCAAGATGAAGAACAGGAATAAAAGCCCTGTTCATTAATAATTTGTATTTTTTCTATATACATGTATTGTGTGCGATTTTGTCCCGTGTACATTTACTCCACATCTCTTTATTTTCTATTTAGGACCTGGATACGGCTCAATGCTAGTTTTAGCCCTCCAATGCTAAAGGCCTAGGTCATATGTTTTTTTTTTAAATTATTTGATGCCGTGGGATTGGGATTTTTAGCTTTAATGTAACCCTTGTCAGCTTTAACTTGTGTTTACAGCAAAGATAGCCAGTTTTATGTTCTGTAATATACTGTAACAGTTTAATTTTCCATGTCCGGTAGCATCGTAACTTCTCAAAACATCTTCCGAGCAATATCTGGACATCTGTGCCGTGGGCATGTACAATTGCCAAACCACGCATGCCCGTTCTTGAGTCTTCGTAGATCTATTCCAACTTAAGTATAATTGAGTGTACGACAAGCAGAACATGATATTTTATACCATTGAATATTGAATCCATAGTCATAAAGATCGATTATTTGATTGGTGTTCATTTAACGTAGCTGCAGAACAAAACGAGAGAGCTACTTTCGAATATTTCTACAATTTCAAGCAGTTTTCAACTCACAAACACAATAATATTTTCAACAATTATTAAAATAAATAGTTTTTACACTTTTTTATTTTTATGTTGTTTTAAAATATCAATTTGACTTGAATTTTGGATCCCGCTAAAATGTTTAATCCCGCCACATTCTAAATGTACATGTACATGTATGTGCCTGTCCCAAGTCAAGAGCCCGTTATTCAGTGGTTGTCGTTTGTTTATGTGTTACATTTTTGTTTTTCATTCAATTTTTGTACATAAATTAGGCCGTTAGTTTTCTTGTTTGAATTGTTTTGCATTGTTATTTCGGGCCCTTTTATAGCTTACTATGTGGTATGGGCTTTGCTCATTGTTGATGGCCGTACGGTGACTTATAGTAGTTAATTTCTGTGTTATTTTGGTCTCTTGTGGAGAGTTGTCTCATTGATAATCATACCACATCTTCTTTTTTTATATTTATATGAGTATATTAAATATACATGTATACACTAAGCTAAGTCAGTTTATATCTTGTTTCTAGTCTGACTATACAAAAGGCTAGGAGAGCTACTTTGATAGATCAGGTTGACTGATAAGCTGTCTATATAAAGTAATGGGACAATGCATGACATGAAGACATCACCAAATCACCGTACATGTATGTAATACTCAAAAAGACAGTCAGAGCTTACCATAGTCATCAACTACCCACCAACAGGCCGTGAGCTCTCAGACTGGTTGGCTCTTAATTCAAATCCAAGAGCATAGCAAAATGTCAAAATATTCTATTCAATCTGGGTTACCTGGGTTTTCTTTTCTAACATTTATCTATCTTTGTTGGCTTATGCCCACAGACAAGTCAGAAAAGGCTGATTACAAGGGACCCTGATCAAATTAATAAAATAAGTTCCTAAATTTTTACTTTTTAGATATTGTGCATATCGTAAAAGGGGATGCTACAAAAATAGATATTGAAGTTTATTACTAGTGTATTGCATTTCTCTGCACGTGGAAACAGGTTATCTAATTTCTACAACTTATAGTTTAATTAAGTAGGACACTCTGACCCTTTGACCAGACTAGAGACATCATACATTCAGAGTATTAATAGCTCACTCTTTTATTTAAGTCGGTTAGTAATAACATAGATGTAATACATCTATGTTAGTAAACCAATTAAAACAGAATTATCTTCTCTGCTGTCTTAAATTATTTTATTCCGCTTAATTTTCAATTAGCAAATAAAATTGGTTTTAAGACAGACAGCTAGATACCAGAAACATACTATGTATACACATGCCAGAGTCTGAGCTTGATTTGCTATATGATATAAAAACTAAACTGACGAAAAAAGGTCATTTATTCAAAATCATAAAATGCAAAAAATACATTTTGCAAATAAAACATTTGACAATAAAAGTTCATATTTAATATGAAATAATAATACATAATTAATACGAAATTACATCAACTAATATCATATCAATTGAATAAATGACAAAGAATAGCAAAGGTGGGGAGAAAAATCTGCCACCAATCCACTCTTAGGCTGAAAGAGTGGATCCGCAATCCACTCTAAGGCTGAAAGAGTGGATCCCCCACCCGAGGACTCTGGCGACGTGAATACAATTTATATATGACTTGAAAAAATTAACAAGCATGATAGTCACATACATGTTCACCAAACAAATATCATTTTATTATGTAAAACGTTTCCACATTTAGCAGAAATTTTAAAACTTTATAATAACATATACCAAGATATTACTTTTCAATTTTCTCTTACTGGTAAAAAATGATTAAAGGTGTAAATTTTATTCCGGTCAGGATCACAGCAATAAAATTACAATAGAATCGTCGTTAAGTATGTTCAAGAATTCATATTTCTTCGTACATCCAGACATTTAAGAATAGAATCCTCTATATAATTTAGTACACACAACTATAATATAAATGAGTTTACAGACTGCTATTATCCAATATACCACGTCATAGGAGGTGCATACTGGTGAGGGTCCAATCTTTGAGTACTAAGGGATATAACCCTAGAAAAATTGGACCAGATCATCCAACCCACGCACACAGATGGACCTAGAGTTCTTTTCAACTAGCTGAGTATCACATTATGGCCTAAAAAAATTAAAAAAACCGACGATATAAATAAAATATCATTTTGAAATGTTGGTTTGGACATTCTTGAGACAATTACATGGTTTCATGTGAAAATCGACAATTTAGTACAAAGCTTTTTTTATTATAGTATACATGTAATTACCGGAAATTAAGTTATTTTGTACCTAATTTTCTACACTAAATCAATGGGTATATTACTTAACGAAATCTTTCCACATTTCAAACGTCAAAAATAATGACCTAAAGACTTGAAAGGCTTATTATTGGGAAGAACCGAAATACATTGTTTTCTCGCCGAAACTCCAAAGTGAAGACCAATTACTTTGGGAAAATTGATGGACTGCAATATAATTCCTTCATGGAGGCGTGTAAACGAGGATCTACCGACCTACCAACTTTCACGTGTATCTGAAATCAATTTTAAGGAGTTGCTATGCTAAGGTTTATATTGATAAGAGTAAAATTCCAAAGTGCACTAACACTGTCTTATAAAATATTTTCCAAAAGTTACTGCAGGTCTTTGGAACTTTGGAGTATCTGTGACAAGTTGCATAATATAAACATTCAAATTTTTAAGTTCCAAAGGGACTCGAAAAGATCTCAATGAACCGGAGCTTGGTCCGTGTATATCTGCCTCCATTCGTTTTTCGTTTTGAAATATCAAAAACAAAAAACAAAAAACGAAAGCGTTTTCATTTTTCGTTATTGATTTCTTAAAAACAAAAATGAAAAACGAAAGTGTTTTCATTTTTCGTTTTTGATTTCTTAAAAACCAAAATGAAAAACGAAAGTGTTTTCATTTTTCGTTTTTGATTTCTTAAAAACCAAAATGAAAAACAAGAGTGTTTTCGTTTTTCGTTTTTGATTTCACAAAACAAAAGTATTTTCATTTTTCAGTTTTGATTTTTCAAAAAACTAAAATCGAAAAATGAAAGTGTTTTCATTTTTCATTTTTGATTTCACAAAAATAAAAAACGAAAAACGAAAGTGTGTTCAATTTATCTTTCCCACACTGTTTTTAATTGTCATTCAAAAAATGACAATGTTGTCAATTGTCATTCATTTAAAGGTGCTTCAGACAATGAAATTATAACAATGTTGTCGATTTTTGTTACAAACCAAAAGGGTGAACATAAAGTTTTGTATATAATTTTAATTATTTCTCGATTTATAATGTAAAATGTTTTCTTTTCTTGATGTACAGTCATTGATAGTAAATGTTGCTAATGCATACACTCCAGTATTCATTCTCCATAATGTAGACAAAATAGACCGCATGACTTCTGAATTGAACTACGGTGATAAAGTAATCAAAGACTTTCAAATTACCTTGTTTATATCTTTGATAAAGAATTAATTATTATATTTAAATATTAAACGAATCACAAATTTAAATTGTACAATATAATATTATATAAAGGTGGTTTAAATAAATAGATTGATGACAACATCACACTGACAAGGGAGGTAACTACTTTTAAAACTAACAAGAAAACTAGCCCGGTCGTTAAAGTATACTGTGACATGAACAGCGGTTGTCAGATCAATATTATTTTAATCGAAGAAAATGTCGACGGATGCAAAAGTCTTTATCAATCTAAACACTAAGGATGCGTGATCTTAACTTTTAAGTTTAGAGAGGTTGATACATGATGATAATATAGAAGCGTAACTAGCCTCTATTACAAATAAAGCAAACTATACTTTGGCGAGGGAAGGGCTCAAGGACCCCGGAATAACTGGAAAAAAATTTACAAAATTTTCGGACCTTTTCTTAATCTAAAGCGCAAGTTTTGTCTTATTTATTTTATTATGTTCTGGTCTCGGAGCAAAATATATGATACAGTGTAAGACTTTTAGTATTAACATGTAGAAGCAATATCAAAAGACATATGTAGGATGAAGAAAAAACAATGTAATCTACATAGTCAAGTGTGTGGCAATTGTTAGTTTAAACTTATTTATTAATAGTGGATAGGCAATGTTCTCCCCGGAACGGGGATCGAACCAGGAACTTCTGTTTTTGTAGTCCGATGCACTAACCCATGTTACTTTTGTATAATGAGTATCAATGGTGCGGTTCCTCGTTGAAGACCCTCCCGCTACTTAAGTCTTTCAAGATGAAGAACAGGAATAAAAGCCCTGTTCATTAATAATTTGTATTTTTTCTATATACATGTATTGTGTGCGATTTTGTCCCGTGTACATTTACTCCACATCTCTTTATTTTCTATTTAGGACCTGGATACGGCTCAATGCTAGTTTTAGCCCTCCAATGCTAAAGGCCTAGGTCATATGTTTTTTTTTTAAATTATTTGATGCCGTGGGATTGGGATTTTTAGCTTTAATGTAACCCTTGTCAGCTTTAACTTGTGTTTACAGCAAAGATAGCCAGTTTTATGTTCTGTAATATACTGTAACAGTTTAATTTTCCATGTCCGGTAGCATCGTAACTTCTCAAAACATCTTCCGAGCAATATCTGGACATCTGTGCCGTGGGCATGTACAATTGCCAAACCACGCATGCCCGTTCTTGAGTCTTCGTAGATCTATTCCAACTTAAGTATAATTGAGTGTACGACAAGCAGAACATGATATTTTATACCATTGAATATTGAATCCATAGTCATAAAGATCGATTATTTGATTGGTGTTCATTTAACGTAGCTGCAGAACAAAACGAGAGAGCTACTTTCGAATATTTCTACAATTTCAAGCAGTTTTCAACTCACAAACACAATAATATTTTCAACAATTATTAAAATAAATAGTTTTTACACTTTTTTATTTTTATGTTGTTTTAAAATATCAATTTGACTTGAATTTTGGATCCCGCTAAAATGTTTAATCCCGCCACATTCTAAATGTACATGTACATGTATGTGCCTGTCCCAAGTCAAGAGCCCGTTATTCAGTGGTTGTCGTTTGTTTATGTGTTACATTTTTGTTTTTCATTCAATTTTTGTACATAAATTAGGCCGTTAGTTTTCTTGTTTGAATTGTTTTGCATTGTTATTTCGGGCCCTTTTATAGCTTACTATGTGGTATGGGCTTTGCTCATTGTTGATGGCCGTACGGTGACTTATAGTAGTTAATTTCTGTGTTATTTTGGTCTCTTGTGGAGAGTTGTCTCATTGATAATCATACCACATCTTCTTTTTTTATATTTATATGAGTATATTAAATATACATGTATACACTAAGCTAAGTCAGTTTATATCTTGTTTCTAGTCTGACTATACAAAAGGCTAGGAGAGCTACTTTGATAGATCAGGTTGACTGATAAGCTGTCTATATAAAGTAATGGGACAATGCATGACATGAAGACATCACCAAATCACCGTACATGTATGTAATACTCAAAAAGACAGTCAGAGCTTACCATAGTCATCAACTACCCACCAACAGGCCGTGAGCTCTCAGACTGGTTGGCTCTTAATTCAAATCCAAGAGCATAGCAAAATGTCAAAATATTCTATTCAATCTGGGTTACCTGGGAGAAAAACATTGAAACTTTCCAAAGAAATACAACCCCCACCCCCCTCCCCCTTATCTTTTTAATAAGGAGATATGGTATTTTTGCAAATGAGTCAACTATCCCAATAAGTTCAAATGTAGTGGATGTAAGCAGTTATATACAAGCAACCATATAACCTTCAACAATGAGAAAAAACATACGGTATTGTCGGCTACAATAGTCCATGAAATGAAAAATATGAAACAGTTCAATTGAGAAAAATAACGGCCTATTTTAAAACAACATACATTACGTTTTTTTTATTAACTTTCCGGTAAGGGTTGGGTAGGGTATCCGACCTCAACTTTAGACCTACTTTAGAAAAAAAAAACTAAGCAGAACAACACCCTGGATTTTTCTACTGTAGACCTCAGCTACCCAGCTTCCCTTTGCACCTAGTGGGGACAATTTTTATTACATTTTCGGTAAGGGTGGGGTTGGGTGTTTGACCCCAACTTTGGATCTATCTTAGAAAAAAAATAAGCTAAACAGCAACCTTGATTTTTTTCTCCAGCAGACATCAGCTACCCAGCTCCCCTTTACACATTGTGCGGACAGAAGTATTTCCATAGACATTTGTTTATTAACTTTTATGTAACGATGGGGTAGGGTGGGTAACTCAGGTCCACTTGAATATTTTTTACAGGGACTCCAATGTGGTGTGGTCTATGCAGAACAATTACCGGAAATCTATGGTACATGTAGTTTGCAAAATAATAGTCTTTTTTCATAATGTGATATGTAAAATGTTGGCAAATAATGAAAGCACGCTTCTTAATTAATAGACATAAAAATAAAGAGAAACCGTATGATAACCAATAACTATCTCCCAGAGACAAACTAACGTTCATTTAGGCAACCGGTATGATTGTGTGGATTCGGGGTTCTTAATATCTGTATTCTTTGACATTTGAGGGCATTTTTCTTTATTCTTTATACTTTTTGACAATTATTCTCTTCTCATTACATTTTAACATCATTATTCTAGCTATTTTATTTATTTATTGGTCCAATGTCTCTATTATTTATATTTTTTGTGCACTATTCTCAATTCCATAATCCCCCATCAACGGCCTTTAGTTAATGTCACCTTATAGTCTTCACAAATAAGCAAAATTACTACCTTATAGGCTCCTATTAATGGCAAACCAATTGAAGGCTTTAATATCCCAGTTTGAATTGTGAAATTGCGGAAACTTTGAAAATTTGATCAAGCAAAATACATTATCGTCCTCGTAGTTCGTAAAATACTGGCAGATGGACCTTTGTTATCAATTCTAATAATCTTGGATCGACCTTTCTAAACTTAAAAGTAATAAAGTTCACGCACCCATATTGTTCCGATTGCTAAAGACTTTTGCATCCGTCGACATTATCTTCGATTAAAGTAGTATTGATCTGACAACCGCTGTGCACGTATACTTTAACGACCTTTATATGAATGACAAATGACAACATTGTCATTTTTTGAATGACAATTAAAAAGATGTGTGAAAGATAAATTGAATACACTTTCGTTTTTCGTTTTTTGGTGAAATCAAAAATGAAAAATGAAAACACTTTCATTTTTCGTTTTTTGTTTTTTGTTTATGATATTTCAAAACGAAAAACGAATGGACGAAGATAAACACGGACCCTTCACACTAGTCTACACGCATGTATTCAGTTCATATGACGTTAGGCAACTGTAAATCAACGTTCAGTCGTCTACAAGGAACAAAAACTTACCGCATAGTTAACCCCAAAACGTATCAATATGACAAAATACGAATAATGATGTAAAAGCTACAGCCTTATGACGGAACAATTAACACAAAAGAAACCAAAAAACAATATAACAGACAGCAATTAATGGCAACTGAATGATAAGGCTATTTTTATGGGCTGGCACATATTTAAAAGCTGGCGTTTTAAAGTTTATTAGCGCTCAACCCACTACCTAACATAGCACAAAATTGTAACACCAATACATAAGAATAAACTGTAGAACTGATTGTAAGTGGTTGCTAGACTCATTAGCTCGGCATCTAGTACAAAAATCAACCAAGTAACGATCCAACTAAAAAGTACTCCCAGTTCCCGGATGCGAGTAAATCTATTTAAAACTACATAAATCGTGTTCTATAAAACTAATGTGTCAATCATTATACATCGAACGAACTAATTAACAGTCGTCCTCGAAAACTTGTGTCTTTATGTCAACTTTTTCTTAGACTTTAAATACTCACTATTATGTATCTTAAGCACTGTAGATCATCATAATAATAAGCTCTCAATTGAGGGATTTTACATTTGTTATGAAGCCGTTCATACATGTAGCTTGTTATGCGGTATGGACTTTTCTTATTGTTGAAGTCCATACCCATAGCTGCTTCTACATGTATATATTTTTTTTATATCTGGTGGAGAAATATCATTTGCAAAACGTCCAGTGACAAACATCTCATGCATGAATATGACAAAATCACGAATAAACTGCGAGTGTATTTTAACTAATATTACAGATATGCGTAACTAATATTATGCATTGGCGTTTACACTTCGAAGCAGTTTGAACCTTTATAAGAGTTAACTGGGTTAAAAAATGATAAACCCTTGACTTCTCCAATCCAGTATGTAAACCATTTAGAAAAAGTGGTGTGTGCATTGCTGTGCGGGATGCCTAAATACACAGTCATGTGTGGTCGAAATAATGCAGTAAATCCGATTCTCTTTTTAGACTAGTTAATCGATAGCTATACGTCAAAGACCATTTAAGCCCTGTCTTGGTAATAAGAAAGCCTGCATTAGGCAACTTTTTGGGTTCATATTCAACATAACCTTAATTAAAGTGACGGTTCAAATTAACCCCTTCCTCCTCCTCTTTCCCAGTCGACTGATTTGCAAAGCCTATCTAGATAATGTATAAATTGTTGTCTTGTTCTCATCCTGAATATGCATGAAATATTTGTTACTGGACGTTAAAAGAAATACCAAATAATCTAAGTATGTTGAACAGAACAATTGGTCTGATGTGAAGTAAAATAAATAAAAAAAAAAATACAACTATTGTTGAATTTGGAAAAGATTGTCTTGATGTCATAATTATCAAAGAAGAACCAAATTGATTTGAATAAAACCTCAGTAAAGTAGTTTAAATGTAATTGAGAAAGTTGTAAAAAAGTAGATTGCACAAGATAATCATACACGTAAAAAACATTACGTTTTCAATTGCTTTATATACTAAGAACTATATTAAATATTGGTATAAAATTGTTATGTTAATTTACGATATGGGAGACAACTCTGGCGGACTTAGAACAGATGTATTAAATATGGAGATTTTGTGCAGAATGAGAGACAACTCTTGAATTCTTTAAACATTAAATGGGGGTTAATTATAAAAAATAATAATTTGACCCTTATTCTAATTTCGAATAAGTAATTGATAATGTACTATAAATGAATAATTATGATTGAATCAGTTGACGCACATGCTGTACCATTTTGCTCCACCATAACATTTTATTTCTTTCAGGAGTAAGTTAAAACATTGTTCGATGCCATTGTAAATTAGGGAAAGAGGATTAAGCACGGAGTTATTTGTTCCGGGATGGTGCATGATCGGTGCATTAGAACAACGTTACATATTCTGGAATACCTTGAAAGGTCTATATATTTAACCAAAACATGCTTATACAGCGTCAATATACGGTGTGGACTTTGATCATTGTTTACGGTCTTAAAGTGACCTAAAGTTAATAATTTCTGTGTCATTTTGGTCATTTTTAGAGAGTTGTCGTCTCATTTTCAATCATACTACATTTCCTTTTTTATATAGTGATGCGCAAATAAATAATCAAATGATCAATTGATTAATGGACTATAGGTTTTTAAACGTTCAGTAGCAAATATTTCAATCATATTCAAGTAAGAAATTCACAATAGACCCAATAGGAAGGTCCTTTAGAAGAGACCGTATATGAAGAAGAATTGGGAAATTCAGACATCCAATGGACAATGAGAGTATATTGGATGAATACAATTATTTTGCCTGACAACAGGCCACCTATGAACCAATCAAAAGAATCTAAAATGTGTATACATTTAGAATTGAAAAATAGGCTATATGGACTAATGATTAGGTAAAACCAGAAACACAGATTTGCGATGCTGTCTACAATCAACGACATTGACTCTGCGTTTTTGTTTTTTTTTTTTGCATCTATATCTTTGAGCGTAAAAGCTAATATTTTTTCAACATTTTATCTCCGTACTTCTTTTATCTTATATTACCAGCAACACATAGCTTTTATATATTCTTTAACTGTTCAGGGACACTTTTATTTAATGATATTGGTCAAAATACTTGATTCGGATTCTAATAATTCAATGAAAGGGAAAAATAAGGAACGACAAATTATCGTTTATAAAATGTCGTCATACGTTTCAGAATAACATTTCAAATAATTTCCACTTGCACCATTTTGAACATCGCCAAACATTTAACTTTTAAGCAAACCTATGGTTTACATTAACATAAATTCGTCAGGAAATATTAACTTTTGAAACTACTTGTCTAACTTTTAACAAATAAGAATTTTTAATTGTTTTGTTAAATTATTTAAATATAATTTCCTTATTTGTCAAGTTTTATTGACAATTTGATAAACAATAATAAGTTGTTTTCAACATCCTAATATGTGAACAAATAGGTTTCAGCATTTGGAATTACGCATTGAAACTTGGGGTAAATATACTTTTCTTCATCAAATCGAACTGTTTAGAATATTGTTCAACTCCAATTGAAAACAAATTAAGACCACTTTATAAATATATTAATTTTTTTTCTCTCGCATAAACTGAGGATAATGTGGCAATTAAAAGGACATACGTATACATAAGGTCAACTGTGAGGTACAAATAATGAAAAACAAGATGAACAAGCTTTTACTTTTACACATTTAGACTTAAATTGAGATTTATCTTAATTCCACTCATACCACATTTTCTTATATCATAGCACTTACACTTAACCAATTCAAAGAACCCATAAAAGCATACGTATTTTTGAAGATAATTATTTTAACAGTTCAATATCGAAAATTTATAATATTGGACAATTGCTAAATGTTGTATATGTTTAATTTCAAAAGATATACTATCGTCCTAATTAGATAAGGGCTTCGGTGGCTGATTGGTCTTGGTAGTTTATCCACTGTATCACTACATGTAACAGGTTCGCAAGACTCCATCAATAAAAACTGACCTGAAACTGGCGTTCAAACCCAACAATCAAACATGCAATTGAATATGTATAATAGATAGTGATATTGATTGTGCAATACATGTAGGTGAAAAGAAATCAAATGTATAACAATTATGCTTAGGAAAAACCAAGAAACTTAATAGTTTCTATATATACACATGTATACCAAGGTTGGTCAACACTACTATAGTGTACAATGTACTTTCCTGAACCATTTTAGAACCGACGTACTCGGATACATGTACATGTAGTTTTAACTTAAATTAATATACGGCTTTGGTCTCCTGATGTTTCTGATTATTTGTAGTAAATACAAATTTTGAAAAAATACAAAATAAGTTCTGATGTTTAATAGGAGAAAAAAACCCAGGAGCAACCGGGTTAACCTTCGGTTTTGAAAGTGGTTCATGCTGCTCCACTGTCGAATAACGTTTTCCCTCAATTAACATTTTGTACTTTATATATTCGATGTTGTACCAATTGTTCAAACTAAAAAACATATAAAGTAATATTTTTAGAGCATAATTTTTCATTTAAAATTAAAGTTTCAACGACCTTATTTAAGAACTTGAGCAAAAATATTACCTCTTACAACTTTTTTAATTTCATTTTTATTGTACTTATTACTACAAATGTATCAAAACGAAAATTGCAGTTATTAAAATTAGACAAATAAATAGAATTTTTTTTCTCGCATGCTACATTGTGTTAGCACAGGCTTTTGTGTGTTCAAACACTCTACTATTTAAAAAAAAATCAAAGACATAAATTTGGACAAACATTGGTTGGGTTGAATTATATCTTGAATGCAGAATACAAACCGTAATAGTCCGTTTTCGATATATCAAAACCTTAAGAACTCTTTTACTTTTAATGACCTCTTTGAAAAAGCCCAAACACAAATAGACAAACGCTGTTTAAAGTCTGTCTTATTAATATTATCCGCAATCAAAAAACATATCGGTTTAGTAATAATTATTTACTTTTTAACAGGTATGAATATTTACAGCAGCTTTCTGAAGTTGCTTTATACCAGCATTTTCAAATTATTGATGATATGTGTGTTTTATTCACTGGGTAAGACATGTTTAACCTAAAAGTACATACAACTATGTCCTAAATAAAAAAGAGTTTTTGAAGCACTACAAAAATGTTCCATTGCGTAATTTGTCATGATGCATGTACAAATGAAATAATACAATGACAGATCTATTAATGGTATATACAGGGACCTCGGTAGCCAAGTGACCAAAGTAGTTTTACTACAGTAACCGTAATCACTCGTCAGCCAACATGTAGAATGTGAGTCCGAACCCGCTCTAGCGACTGCACTCGACTGATTTCCGGGCACTCCGGTTTCCTCCACTCATACAAACTGAACGCCACGGAATATTCCAAAAGTGGCGTTAAACACTAACAATCAATCAATCAAATCAATGGTATATCCTTGTGATGTGATTTAAATACCAGAAATATGTTCTTTATAAGAAGATGTTGTACATGTATGACTGTCAATGAGACAACTCTCTGCCAGTCAAAGTGTATTTTTTTTTTTCAATTCAATTGTATAAAAAAAAAACACAATTATAGGTCAAAGTACGGTCTTCAACATGGAGTATGAACTCATCAAACAGCAACCTATAAAGGGTCCTACAGGTGGCACGGTAGTATTTGCATTCCAGAATTTAGGTTGCTCTTTTGTGTACCCTACTTAGGTAAATGTATCTAAACAGTGTGATTGGACAAAAAATACAGTATCAACTGAACATACTTTCCCAAACTGAGGGATGAATCAGGTGTAGAAAAATATGAAATAATTTTACATACAGATGAAAATGAATTTTTGAGAATTTTTTTAAATTTTGTATTCACTGCACCATAAATTATAGCATATTAATCTATTGCAATAAAAAATCATAGTATCTAATAAAATTTGTAGATTTAGCTAACAAAGTCCTTATATTTGTATAAAGTAACATTCGTTTATATTGGAAAATTGTTTTAACGTTGAATAAGCTACAATTAAACATTGCTTGCTGGTCCCTCTCTGTGATTACCATTATATTACTCTGGTTCATTTCCCAATCAATCTGTCACCAAGGGAAGATAAATAAATCTTTTTTCGTTCATAGTCTTTTTCAAAAATGATGAACGGTTCTTTATATTGGTATGTAATCATTTTAAACGTTTCAAATTTATGAAATTATATTCGTACATCATTGTTTTTGATACACCAATAACAAAAACTGAAATATATTGAATTGATACATTTTGTAGTTATTCAAAATTATATCAGAAACCTAAACTTAATTATAAAATAATGAACCTGTTAAGGGGAGAGAATACTCGCATAACTTTTTCGAATTGGCACATAATACAACGAAATGTCACTCTTGCACACAAATGGCATATCAATATAATTAATTATCTGCGAAATCGTCCCCCACCTTCAATGATGATTCTAAATTATAAATATAACCAACAGTTGTGAATCTATAGATAGTTAAGACTAATGAAAGCTAACCCAATGTAAAAATATTTCTTTGCAATTTTTCAAAACTTTCTCAGAAAAATACTCGAGCCACTTGACTTTCATAGCTCAAAATTAACGTTTTTACACAATATTTGAATTAAGTAGTTGAAGATTATGCGCTTCTCAAAGTGTAAGACGCAATAAAAATCATATGCTTGCACCATCCTACCGAAATACGGATTTAATTAAGTTCTGAACATTTCGACATTTCTTCGTATATTTTGAACAAAACCGGTTTTAACCAAATCACAAGTACGTGTTAAGATCCGACTAAATACCTATTTTCCTATATGGTCAGGTAAAGTTGCTACATAAAAGACCTAAAATTACTAGTGGCCTTAGGTTTCTAAAAATAGCAAAAAAAGTAAACGGTCATGATACATATTCAAATTCATTTCTGAATAGTAAAATGAAAGTACTTCAGTTAAGTGTGAATGTAGATTTTTTTGCAGTGTTAGAAAGTGGTGAAAATTTTAAAAAGGCTATCATTATCCCTATGGGCCAGGAAATACTACCGTGCCACCTTAAGGGGGATATATTTTTACACTAAATCAATGAAGGAACTTTTTTTACCTATGCAATTTGTAAGTTTATCAATAAAAAGTTGATTAAGGGCAACTGTGATAAAACAAGCCTTAAATTCCACCCCTGAGTGTAAAAATTGCTGATTCAGCAAATTTTGCCTGATCTGTAGGTAATAATGTAAAAATTTTCATAGAAAGTAGAACTTCATTATTTTTATGTAACTTGCAATACATTTTTAATTATAAATGCTCGCTTTAACTTTTCGCAGTGTCTGACACATGTGCAACCACTGAAATTTGAGACACGACATTCTACGGTTGCATGTTCATCCTATTATTTTAACCGAAATAAATAAATTGCATAATTTCTTATTTTGTTCAACATAAGTACAGCTATACTAGCTTTCTTAAGGTTTAATTAGTAGTTCTGATGTTACATAACACCAGTAGGAACTTTTGGGGAACCAGTAAGTGGTTAAGGGGTCCTTACTTATTCATTTAGCTCTCATATTGGTATGAAATAGAGATAGAAATAGGGGTTTCTGTACATTGAATAGACATTATTTTTGACAAAGAATGTATTTATGATGCTATATCAGCAAGATTAAATGGTTTATTCATTTTCCATGCAAATACCATTAGTTGTTAAGATTTTCTGACAGTGAAAAGCACAATAAATGCAAATTGATTATGTAAGGGGACATAATTTAACTAAATGCATACATGAGAAATAGACAAACAGTCAACTTAGAGATGTATTCTAGTACATGTATTGTCAAACAGGTTACGGAATAATAGTTAACTGCAATCTAAAGACTCTTGTTGTATTGCCCTCATAATCTGAAAATGTTTAAAGTAATGTAAGGCATGCTGTAAAATGTGGAATGGACTTTAATATCAGTTTTCATGATTTGGTGATTAAACTGTTTCTTTTACTCAGATTAACCATAAACAGAGTTGGCAATCCAATAATTCCTCCTAAATCACCATGTTTGACTTCTGTGTTGATTTGAAACATCATATATTTGGGTTTTGTTCACTTCTTAAGTAAAAATGGTAAGATGAAAAAAAGTGAAAATCTGCCAGATGGGGTAGGGATGTAATGTTTCATTTTTTTTTTATAAGAAATGAGTGCAGACTAGTATTCTTATTGTAATATGTTCCAAAGTAAGAAGTCTATGCATCATAGGTGTCATGACTGGTTTCAAGTTTGTTATGTCTTGGTTAAGGGGGATATATATTTTTACACTAAATCAATGAAGGAACTTTTTTTACCTATGCAATTTGTAAGTTTATCAATAAAAAGTTGGTTAAGGGCAACTGTGATAAAACAAGCCTTAAATTCCACCCCTGAGAGTAAAAATTGCTGATTCAGCAAATTTTGCCTGATCTGTAGGTAATAATGTAAAAATTTTCATAGAAAGTAGAACTTCATTATTTTTATGTAACTTGCAATACATTTTTAATTATAAATGCTCGCTTTAACTTTTCGCAGTGTCTGACACATGTGCAACCACTGAAATTTGAGACGCGACATTCTACGGTTGCATGTTCATCCTATTATTTTAACCGAAATAAATAAATTGCATAATTTCTTATTTTGTTCAACATAAGTACAGCTATACTAGCTTTCTTAAGGTTTAATTAGTAGTTCTGATGTTACATGACACCAGTAGGAGCTTTTGGGGAACCAGCAAGTGGTTAAGGGGTCCTTACTTATTCATTTAGCTCTCATATTGGTATGAAATAGAGATAGAAATAGGGGTTTCTGTACATTGAATAGACATTATTTTTGACAAAGAATGTATTTATGATGCTATATCAGCAAGATTAAATGGTTTATTCATTTTCCATGCAAATACCATTAGTTGTTAAGATTTTCTGATAGTGAAAAGCACAATAAATGCAAATTGATTATGTAAGGGGACATAATTTAACTTAATGCATACATGAGAAATAGACAAACAGTCAACTTAGAGATGTATTCTAGTACATGTTTTGTCAAACAGGTTACGGAATAATAGTTAACTGCAATCTAAAGACTCTTGTTGTATTGCCCTCATAATCTGAAAATGTTTAAAGTAATGTAAGGCATGCTGTAAAATGTGGAATGGACTTTAATATCAGTTTTCATGATTTGGTGATTAAACTGTTTCTTTTACTCAGATTAACCATAAACAGAGTTGGCAATCCAATAATTCCTCCTAAATCACCATGTTTGACTTCTGTGTTGATTTGAAACATCATATATTTGGGTTTTGTTCACTTCTTAAGTAAAAATGGTAAGATGAAAAAAAGTGAAAATCTGCCAGATGGGGTAGGGATGTAATGTTTCATTTTTTTTTTTATAAGAAATGAGTGCAGACTAGTATTCTTTATTGTAATATGTTCCAAAGTAAGAAGTCTATGCATCATAGGTGTCATGACTGGTTTCAAGTTTGTTATGTCTTGGTTAAGGTGGCACGGTAGTATTTGCATTCCAGAATTTAGGTTGCTCTTTTGTGTACCCTACTTAGGTAAATGTATCTAAACAGTGTGATTGGACAAAAAATACAGTATCAACTGAACATACTTTCCCAAACTGAGGGATGAATCAGGTGTAGAAAAATATGAAATAATTTTACATACAGATGAAAATGAATTTTTGAGAATTTTTTTAAATTTTGTATTCACTGCACCATAAAAGACCTAAAATTACTAGTGGCCTTAGGTTTCTAAAAATAGCAAAAAAAGTAAACGGTCATGATACATATTCAAATTCATTTCTGAATAGTAAAATGAAAGTACTTCAGTTAAGTGTGAATGTAGATTTTTTTGCAGTGTTAGAAAGTGGTGAAAATTTTAAAAAGGCTATCATTATCCCTATGGGCCAGGAAATACTACCGTGCCACCTTAAGGGGGATATATATTTTTACACTAAATCAATGAAGGAACTTTTTTTACCTATGCAATTTGTAAGTTTATCAATAAAAAGTTGATTAAGGGCAACTGTGATAAAACAAGCCTTAAATTCCACCCCTGAGAGTAAAAATTTGCTGATTCAGCAAATTTTGCCTGATCTGTAGGTAATAATGTAAAAATTTTCATAAAAAGTAGAACTTCATTATTTTTATGTAACTTGCAATACATTTTTAATTATAAATGCTCGCTTTAACTTTTCGCAGTGTTTGACACATGTGCCACCACTGAAATTTGAGACGCGACATTCTACGGTTGCATGTTCATCCTATTATTTTAACCGAAATAAATAAATTGCATAATTTCTTATTTTGTTCAACATAAGTACAGCTATACTAGCTTTCTTAAGGTTTAATTAGTAGTTCTGATGTTACATGACACCAGTAGGAGCTTTTGGGGAACCAGTAAGTGGTTAAGGGGTCCTTACTTATTCATTTAGCTCTCATATTGGTATGAAATAGAGATAGAAATAGGGGTTTCTGTACATTGAATAGACATTATTTTTGACAAAGAATGTATTTATGATGCTATATCAGCAAGATTAAATGGTTTATTCATTTTCCATGCAAATACCATTAGTTGTTAAGATTTTCTGACAGTGAAAAGCACAATAAATGCAAATTGATTATGTAAGGGGACATAATTTAACTTAATGCATACATGAGAAATAGACAAACAGTCAACTTAGAGATGTATTCTAGTACATGTATTGTCAAACAGGTTACGGAATAATAGTTACTGCACTCTAAAGACTCTTGTTGTATTGCCCTCATAATCTGAAAATGTTTAAAGTAATGTAAGGCATGCTGTAAAATGTGGAATGGACTTTAATATCAGTTTCCATGATTTGGTGATATTAAACTGTTTCTTATACTCAGATTAACCATAAACAGAGTTTGCAATCCAATAATTCCTCCTAAATCACCATGTTTGACTTCTGTGTTGATTTGAAACATCATATATTTGGGTTTTGTTCACTTCTTAAGTAAAAATGGTAAAATGAAAAAAAGTGAAAATCTGCCAGATGGGGTAGGGATGTAATGTTTCATTTTTTTTTATAAGAAATGAGTGCAGACTAGTATTCTTTATTGTAATATGTTCCAAAGTAAGAAGTCTATGCATCATAGGTGTCATGACTGGTTTCAAGTTTGTTATGTCTTGGTTAAGGGGGATATATATTTTTACACTAAATCAATGAAGGAACTTTTTTTACCTATGCAATTTGTAAGTTTATCAATAAAAAGTTGATTAAGGGCAACTGTGATAAAACAAGCCTTAAATTCCACCCCTGAGAGTAAAAATTGCTGATTCAGCAAATTTTGCCTGATCTGTAGGTAATAATGTAAAAATTTTCATAGAAAGTAGAACTTCATTATTTTTATGTAACTTGCAATACATTTTTAATTATAAATGATCGCTTTAACTTTTCGCAGTGTCTGACACATGTGCAACCACTGAAATTTGAGACGTGACATTCTACGGTTGCATGTTCATCCTATTATTTTAACCGAAATAAATAAATTGCATAATTTCTTATTTTGTTCAACATAAGTACAGCTATACTAGCTTTCTTAAGGTTTAATTAGTAGTTCTGATGTTACATGACACCAGTAGGAGCTTTTGGGGAACCAGTAAGTGGTTAAGGGGTCCTTACTTATTCATTTAGCTCTCATATTGGTATGAAATAGAGATAGAAATAGGGGTTTCTGTACATTGAATAGACATTATTTTTGACAAAGAATGTATTTATGATGCTATATCAGCAAGATTAAATGCACAATAAATGCAAATTGATTATGTAAGGGGACATAATTTAACTTAAAGGGAAACTTCGCAAAAAAATCAAAAATTGATATTATGTTCATTCTGTATAAAAATGCTCAAATTCATAGATATTAAAGTTTTATTCCGCTAGATAAGCGATCACCATCGATTTTAAATTTAGAGTATCAATTCTCTGCGGTCCGCCATTTTGTCTTCTTTCCCGATTAATAAAAACGATATGTCTATAAACCACAAAGAAACAAAACTACAGTAACCGATGTAGTCGTAATTGCGTGTCGATATCTTGTCAATCGTACGGTTGTTTTATCCGACTAACTAACTTGATACGAAAAATATTCTTACTTTTTTTTAAATTACCATGGTCTGTTGTATTTAAACTGTTGATATTGGAATTAGGTGAAAAGTCAAAGTTGAAATCATAAATAAGTGTTCCGTGAAAATTGTTTTCGAAAATCTAATTTGTTCATAATTCTTTAAAGTAATAAACAAATATATTTTGATCTTCCCTCATCTGATCACCAGCATGGCTAAAGGTATTACTTCCAAAGGTATTGTGAGGGGTGTGAGGTGACACGTCCAGGTATTCAAGCGATTTCCTGTCGGGCTTGCAAGTTCATGCATCGTTTCACTTCTGCAGGTATTGATCAGTGTACACGGCTGATAACTTATAACTTTTAACTTTCCATTTTGAACTATCAGATGAATAATATACAACTCTGTCTTACTTGTCATTACTAAACTCATACGCTTGTTTATAAATAACATTTCTGGTGTAAAGAATATAATTCATAAACATATAAATAATACCGAAAAAATAAGATTTGATGAAATTAAAATCTATTTAAATATTTTTTTCAAGGGTGAATTTAGGAAAATGTAATATATAGTCATTGTCAATAGTGAAGGACAGATTGGAACAGACCAGAAATATTGATTTAAACAAATGTACGCACTTGCCGACGATTCGTTTATACGACTGGATAGAAAGTTACGGAACTATAGCGCAATTTAAAATATACATGTATACATTGAACATAAGAAAAAAACATATATTTTGAATAAATAGGGGTAAAAGTGTTGTAAATAGACTAGTCCACGTATGCCAACAGTATGTAATCATCGAATGTCGATAGACTATTGTATACCAGAAGAAGAAGAGAACCAATTTGATTTAAATACAGGTCGATGTATAACTTTTGCTTTGGTTCATTGAAGCTGTGGACCTAGTAAAATCACAGATTTATATTTCAATAAGATTGTTCTCGAACAAAGGAAGTAATTCGTCATCACAGTTGTTATATATGCCACTGGACGAACACTAATTATCCCCAGGGAATGTGAATATTTTGCTGGGAAACTTTTGAGTATCAAAGTTTCAAATTAATTTCGGGATTTATTTTCTTTCTTGGTATTCAATAACAGAAAAAGAATAAATTACTTGTTCGCTAAATAGGGGTATTCTTGTCAGATAAAAGACTTTTAGTTATATTTAAAAAAAATAGGGAAATATGACATTAAATTGGTTCTGTCTTTTTTTTAAACATCGTTAAAAAGATGTGTGTCTAAGGTGAACGCCACAAGAACCCTGTAATACTAGTACGAGAGTATAGCATGTAAACATTCCTTCTCAATAATATGGTTGTATTGGAAATCTTTTCATACAGATTGACAACTCATTGTCCGATATGCATGTAGTATTTGCCACATGACGCCCATAGTTCTTTCTACCATCATCATCTTATTCTGTGATATTGCTGTAAACATCGATGGTTCACACCCAAACAAAATGGGAGTAATGGACCTTCAGAGCTTCTCCGTGTTATACACTTGTATAATATATAGACGAAATTTCTGTATTGAAATGAATCTACATCTCACAAACAGGATTTTCAAATAACGATTGTGAGTAATCACCTTACAAACCAATATAAACGTATGGCAAGATATAACCATGAAGGAATTTAGTTTTTGTCAGACGCAAGAACTCATCACTATATATATCATAAACGTATACGTATATATATGCATACAGTTTCAAATATTAAGAACAAGCGGTCGATGTCGATAGTCTGTTTTCTAACTGTTCAGAGTTATAGACATGTCACTTGTTCATTCTTGGAAGCCTTCATATTCCCCGTCTAACGATGGGAACTCTTTCTGATTGTGTTGACTATAAATGCTTGTATGGTAATTCTGTCGTTTATCTGTACAAGCGGTTGCATTTCCTCTCCTCTCCAAACAAACAAACGAACGAAACGCCACTAGTCTGATTTCTCTGGAGCTCATCCTCAATGGCTCTTATACGTCAGGAAACTTACATGTATACTAATAATGATTGTTTCAAGAACAAAGATGTATGGACGAACTATTATAAATTCGTCAATATCAGTTATGCATGACTAAAATATAACTTTTATTACAACTACTGTATTACTTATTTGGATTAATGACGGCTATCATGTTCAACATTGCACAAATATTATCATAGAATTTAAAAAAAAATCCTCAAAAATCCTCAAAAGAAAATATGCCTTAGCTTAGATAATTGATATTCTTTTCACAAAAAGTTCGTGTAAATGATTGTCAAATGAATTTAATTATGTAAGAATAAAATGTTAAAAAGAAACTAAAAAAAAATCATGCATGTTGTATGTTGTATTTTTTGTCGATTAAAAACTTTAAAATTGCAATAGTTTTATTAGCATTTAAACACAGCCAGATTTGAATACAAGTTAAGAAATTCCGGTAAAGTCAATGATATCAAACAGATGTACAATGGTATATCAAATTGGGTAATATTGCATTTAGTTTTTATAAAAGATTAAAACTACTATTTTTTGCTTCATATTTGAATCTTTACGCCAATTGCCGCTAAGAAAGTAATAAAAAATTGTTTCCTTTTATTTTTATACACTTTCGGAATTACGAATCTGAATTTTATTTTCAATTAATTTACACAATTTAATTATTGTATCTTTATTCTCATCGTGTATTAAATCTTAGTGTATTAACATCGTGACAGCATACTAATCCTTTCTGTTTATCCTTTCCAAATAACAACATTTATACCTGTGTACGCTTGAACTCACACCTGCGGCTAAATAGCTACAAGGTAAACGAATTGACCTCAAGCCGAGAAATATACAGTGACCTTTACAAAATAATATACACACTCTGCTCACACATTAGTTGCATTGAAATGATTATCAAAACAATAACGGTAAATAGAACTGAAATATTTTCAGTTCAATATCAGTAAAAATGTTCAATAAATATTTTATGAATAAAATCTCAACAATAATTAATTAAATTTATTCAAAAACATTTAATAGAGATAATTTTATAGGAGTTTAATTCAATCAATACAAAACGGTATATGCACATTCATTTTCGTTCATTATTATATTGTGGTTAATAACTACGACCATTCGTCAGCTGTGCGCTTTTAATTACGTATATTGTCGATAAGCTATAAGAGTTAAACAGATTTTATTTTTTCCCAGAATTCAATAAATCGGGCTAATACGTCACGACCCACTCGAGAATTCAACCAAAAAAGTTACAAATACTTGATTTTCTCCGTTATTAGAAGGAATATAAATTTAAAACTTTGCAAATGTGTTTTTTATGTTAAGATGAACATAATTAGATGATAAGTAAAAAATCGCGGAATTTCCCTTTAATGCATACATGAGAAATAGACAAACAGTCAACTTAGAGATGTATTCTAGTACATGTATTGTCAAACAGGTTACGGAATAATAGTTAACTGCAATCTAAAGACTCTTGTTGTATTGCCCTCATAATCTGAAAATGTTTAAAATAATGTAAGGCATGCTGTAAAATGTGGAATGGACTTTAATATCAGTTTTCATGATTTGGTGATTAAACTGTTTCTTTTACTCAGATTAACCATAAACAGAGTTTGCAATCCAATAATTCCTCCTAAATCACCATGTTTGACTTCTGTGTTGATTTGAAACATCATATATTTGGGTTTTGTTCACTTCTTAAGTAAAAATGGTAAGATGAAAAAAAGTGAAAATCTGCCAGATGGGGTAGGAATGTAATGTTTCATTTTTTTTTTATAAGAAATGAGTGCAGACTAGTATTCTTTATTGTAATATGTTCCAAAGTAAGAAGTCTATGCATCATAGGTGTCATGACTGGTTTCAAGTTTGTTATGTCTTGGTTAAGGTGGCATGGTAGTATTTGCATTCCAGAATTTAGGTTGCTCTTTTGTGTACCCTACTTAGGTAAATGTATCTAAACAGTGTGATTGGACAAAAAATACAGTATCAACTGAACATACTTTCCCAAACTGAGGGATGAATCAGGTGTAGAAAAATATGAAATAATTTTACATACAGATGAAAATGAATTTTTGAGAATTTTTTTAAATTTTGTATTCACTGCACCATAAAAGACCTAAAATTACTAGTGGCCTTAGGTTTCTAAAAATAGCAAAAAAAGTAAACGGTCATGATACATATTCAAATTCATTTCTGAATAGTAAAATGAAAGTACTTCAGTTAAGTGTGAATGTAGATTTTTTTGCAGTGTTAGAAAGTGGTGAAAATTTTAAAAAGGCTATCATTATCCCTATGGGCCAGGAAATACTACCGTGCCACCTACAATGACAAGTGTAAAACATTTCAAACAGTACATCAACAGCCTTATCTATAAAAAAAAATAGAAACGAGAAACACATATGAATCACAAACAAACGACAACCACCAAACACAAGGCTTCTTTGTCTATATCTATGGTTTCACAGAATAAAACGAAACGTAAGCAGAAAAAATCTGTGTGTGTACATAAATTAATAGGGAAAACGGTACTATTTATTCTGCCATTGGCGACAATGTTAACATTTTCTAAATTTACCACTTTTTAAGATAAAAACCTGGATAAAACAGTTATATGTTGTGTTAGTACTTTATTACTCTGTTTTAAAAATTAAAGCCAAATAGTATCATGACCAACTTCCAACGGAGCTTGTTTATGTTATCCATGCCCACCGTCATTTTGCACCAAATTTATGAAATTTTGCAAGTCTTTTCGAATAATTCTCTAGAAAATATTTCAATAGGTTTTAAAATTTATATTGTAAATATACACACTGCAGTTATTCATAGATAAATAAAAAATATATTGTACCCTTACATCCAATCACAGCGCTCCTAATTTGACTTCCTTCACCTGCCTTGGGTACACAAAAGGCCAACCTAATGCTGGGAAAATTAAATACTACCGTTTTCCCTATACTGTGACATAAAGATATAAAGAATTCTTATGACATTATTAATGCAATACTGGGCTATTGTGAAAACCTTGGCTATAATAAATACTTGTATGTTCCCAGTACTTAAAGAAACATAGATCATTTTATGTCCCCACCCCTACATGCTGGTTTACCTCATTCTCTACTTCTTTCAGAAAAGCCTTAATAAACAACCTGTATCCAATCATATCTTATCTTATTTAAAAAGAATGATAAATAGTTCCATTTAAACAGATAAAATGGACAGTTCCATTCAATTTGTATTCATTTTATCAAAAATTTACAAGAAATGGACAAATTCAAGATTTTTCATACTAATCTCCATTCCATGCTTTAGTATATGCCATATTGTGGTTAAAATTTTTAGAGCTTGTTATAAAATCTATTATTCTGTCTTGAGATGATGAAAACAAAGATATTAGACACTTTAAACATTAAATATGCAAACTACTCAGCTGTAAAGTTGCCTTTGTTGCCTGTATTAATCAATGAAAAAGCTGAATTATGTCCCTTGGGAGTATTAATTTCCAACAAAAAGTCCTTTCAAAACAGTAGGAAATGAAAAATTATTTATGTCTGATATAATAAAAGAAAGAAACTACAAAATGAAGCACTTTTGAAATATCTGCTGCATGCATTATCAAGAATGTGGAACAATTATTTACACAGGAGGAGTATAAATTTATGTAAATTTAGCCTCAAGTGGGCCTCTTTTTTTCTTAGATGAACAATTCTAACACTGAAAATGCTTTCAATGTGACCAAATATTGCCTAATTCCATAAACAGTACAAACTAAACCAGACAATTTCCCATTTTAATAGATTATGTTTACAGAAATACCCAAAGTTATACATTTAGGGAATTACGCAGCAAAAAAAGGCAAACATTTCAGTAAAAAATATTTGTCGCGACTTGAATTCTGGTGTTTCCAATTGAAAAAATCATTGCGAAAGGTGAAATCAAATACAAAAGAACTATAATATGGTGCATTTTACACAATATAGTTAATATTGACATCCTAGAATAAAGTTTTATATCATTATCCAATCAATTTGGACCTTATCATGATGACTCAGCACTTTTCTCAAACACAGTATTGTTCAGTGAAAAATTTCTATTCTTTGTGATAAAAATCAAATGTACTAATCAAAAGCTTCAAAATAGCTTGTTATGTTACCCAGTACTTAGATGAACTAAATTTAGTATCAAGTTTTATGTAATCCACTGAGTTATTCATATAATAAAATATATTTACCCTTACATCCAATCACAGCGCTCCTAATTTGACTCCTTCACCTGCTTGGTACCAAAAGGCCAACTAATGTGGAATATTAAATACTACGTTTTCCTATATGTGACATAAAGATATAAAGAATTTTATGACTTATTAATGCAATACTGGGCTATTGTGAAAACCTTGGCTATAATAAATACTTGTATGTTCCCAGTACTTAAAGAAACATAGATCATTTTATGTCCCCACCCCTACATGCTGGTTTACCTCATTCTCTACTTCTTTCAGAAAAGCCTTAATAAACAACCTGTATCCAATCATATCTTATCTTATTTAAAAAGAATGATAAATAGTTCCATTTAAACAGATAAAATGGACAGTTCCATTCAATTTGTATTCATTTTATCAAAAATTTACAAGAAATGCACAAATTCAAGATTTTTCATACTAATCTCCATTCCATGCTTTAGTATATGCCATATTGTGGTTAAAATTTTTAGAGCTTGTTATAAAATCTATTATTCTGTCTTGAGATGATGAAAACAAAGATATTAGACACTTTAAACATTAAATATGCAAACTACTCAGCTGTAAAGTTGCCTTTGTTGCCTGTATTAATCAATGAAAAAGCTGAATTATGTCCCTTGGGAGTATTAATTTCCAACAAAAGTCCTTTCAAACAGTAGGAAATGAAAAATTATTTATGTCTGATATAATAAAAGAAAGAAACTACAAAATGAAGCACTTTTGAAATATCTGCTGCATGCATTATCAAGAATGTGAACAATTATTTACACAGGAGAGTATAAATTATATGTAAATTTAGCCTCAAGTGGGCCTCTTTTTTTCTTAGATGAACAATTCTAACACTGAAAATGCTTTCAATGTGACCAAATTTGCCTAATTCCATAAACAGTACAAACTAAACCAGACAATTTCCCATTTTAATAGATTATGTTTACAGAAATACCCAAGTTATACATTTAGGGAATTACGCAGCAAAAAAGGCAAACATTTCAGTAAAAAATATTTGTCGCGACTTGAATTCTGGTGTTTCCAATTGAAAAAATCATTGCGAAAGGTGAAATCAAATACAAAAGAACTATAATATGGTGCATTTTACACAATATAGTTAATATTGACATCCTAGAATAAAGTTTTATATCATATCCAATCAATTTGACCTATCATGATGACTCAGCACTTTTCTCAACACAGTATTGTTCTCAGTGAAAAATTTCTATTCTTTGTGATAAAAATCAAATGTACTAATCAAAAGCTTCAAAATAGTATAAAAGAATTGAAGTTTGAGTGACTTTGATTTCCCTTGCTATCTTCAGTATACTGTGACATAAAGATATAAAGAATTCTTATGACATTATTAATGCAATACTGGGCTATTGTGAAAACCTTGGCTATAATAAATATCTTGTATGTTCCCAGTACTTAAAGAAACATAGATCATTTTATGTCCCCACCCCTACATGCTGGTTTACCTCATTCTCTACTTCTTTCAGAAAAGCCTTAATAAACAACCTGTATCCAATCATATCTTATCTTATTTAAAAAGAATGATAAATAGTTCCATTTAAACAGATAAAATGGACAGTTCCATTCAATTTGTATTCATTTTATCAAAAATTTACAAGAAATGCACAAATTCAAGATTTTTCATACTAATCTCCATTCCATGCTTTAGTATATGCCATATTGTGGTTAAAATTTTTAGAGCTTGTTATAAAATCTATTATTCTGTCTTGAGATGATGAAAACAAAGATATTAGACACTTTAAACATTAAATATGCAAACTACTCAGCTGTAAAGTTGCCTTTGTTGCCTGTATTAATCAATGAAAAAGCTGAATTATGTCCCTTGGGAGTATTAATTTCCAACAAAAGTCCCTTCAAACAGTAGGAAATGAAAAATTATTTATGTCTGATATAATAAAAGAAAGAAACTACAAAATGAAGCACTTTTGAAATATCTGCTGCATGCATTATCAAGAATGTGAACAATTTATTTACACAGGAGAGTATAAATTATATGTAAATTTAGCCTCAAGTGGGCCTCTTTTTTTCTTAGATGAACAATTCTAACACTGAAAATGCTTTCAATGTGACCAAATATTGCCTAATTCCATAAACAGTACAAACTAAACCAGACAATTTCCCATTTTAATAGATTATGTTTACAGAAATACCCAAGTTATACATTTAGGGAATTACGCAGCAAAAAAGGCAAACATTTCAGTAAAAAATATTTGTCGCGACTTGAATTCTGGTGTTTCCAATTGAAAAAATCATTGCGAAAGGTGAAATCAAATACAAAAGAACTATAATATGGTGCATTTTACACAATATAGTTAATATTGACATCCTAGAATAAAGTTTTATATCATATCCAATCAATTTGACCTATCATGATGACTCAGCACTTTTCTCAACACAGTATTGTTCTCAGTGAAAAATTTCTATTCTTTGTGATAAAAAATCAAATGTACTAATCAAAAGCTTCAAAATAGTATAAAAGAATTGAAGTTTGAGTGACTTTGATTTCCCTTGCTATCTTCAGTATACTGTGACATAAAGATATAAAGAATTCTTATGACATTATTAATGCAATACTGGGCTATTGTGAAAACCTTGGCTATAATAAATACTTGTATGTTCCCAGTACTTAAAGAAACATAGATCATTTTATGTCCCCACCCCTACATGCTGGTTTACCTCATTCTCTACTTCTTTCAGAAAAGCCTTAATAAACAACCTGTATCCAATCATATCTTATCTTATTTAAAAAGAATGATAAATAGTTCCATTTAAACAGATAAAATGGACAGTTCCATTCAATTTGTATTCATTTTATCAAAAATTTACAAGAAATGCACAAATTCAAGATTTTTCATACTAATCTCCATTCCATGCTTTAGTATATGCCATATTGTGGTTAAAATTTTTAGAGCTTGTTATAAAATCTATTATTCTGTCTTGAGATGATGAAAACAAAGATATTAGACACTTTAAACATTAAATATGCAAACTACTCAGCTGTAAAGTTGCCTTTGTTGCCTGTATTAATCAATGAAAAAGCTGAATTATGTCCCTTGGGAGTATTAATTTCCAACAAAAGTCCCTTCAAACAGTAGGAAATGAAAAATTATTTATGTCTGATATAATAAAAGAAAGAAACTACAAAATGAAGCACTTTTGAAATATCTGCTGCATGCATTATCAAGAATGTGAACAATTATTTACACAGGAGAGTATAAATTATATGTAAATTTAGCCTCAAGTGGGCCTCTTTTTTTCTTAGATGAACAATTCTAACACTGAAAATGCTTTCAATGTGACCAAATATTGCCTAATTCCATAAACAGTACAAACTAAACCAGACAATTTCCCATTTTAATAGATTATGTTTACAGAAATACCCAAGTTATACATTTAGGGAATTACGCAGCAAAAAAGGCAAACATTTCAGTAAAAAATATTTGTCGCGACTTGAATTCTGGTGTTTCCAATTGAAAAAATCATTGCGAAAGGTGAAATCAAATACAAAAGAACTATAATATGGTGCATTTTACACAATATAGTTAATATTGACATCCTAGAATAAAGTTTTATATCATATCCAATCAATTTGACCTATCATGATGACTCAGCACTTTTCTCAACACAGTATTGTTCTCAGTGAAAAATTTCTATTCTTTGTGATAAAAATCAAATGTACTAATCAAAAGCTTCAAAATAGTATAAAAGAATTGAAGTTTGAGTGACTTTGATTTCCCTTGCTATCTTCAGTATAGGGAAAACGGTACTATTTATTCTGCCATTGGCGACAATGTTAACATTTTCTAAATTTACCACTTTTTAAGATAAAAACCTGGATAAAACAGTTATATGTTGTGTTAGTACTTTATTACTCTGTTTTAAAAATTAAAGCCAAATAGTATCATGACCAACTTCCAACGGAGCTTGTTTATGTTATCCATGCCCACCGTCATTTTGCACCAAATTTATGAAATTTTGCAAGTCTTTTCGAATAATTCTCTAGAAAAAATTTCAATAGGTTTTAAAATTTATATTGTAAATATACACACTGCAGTTATTCATAGATAAATAAAAATATATTGTACCCTTACATCCAATCACAGCGCTCCTAATTTGACTTCCTTCACCTGCCTTGGGTACACAAAAGGCCAACCTAATGCTGGGAAAATTAAATACTACCGTTTTCCCTATACTGTGACATAAAGATATAAAGAATTCTTATGACATTATTAATGCAATACTGGGCTATTGTGAAAACCTTGGCTATAATAAATACTTGTATGTTCCCAGTACTTAAAGAAACATAGATCATTTTATGTCCCCACCCCTACATGCTGGTTTACCTCATTCTCTACTTCTTTCAGAAAAGCCTTAATAAACAACCTGTATCCAATCATATCTTATCTTATTTAAAAAGAATGATAAATAGTTCCATTTAAACAGATAAAATGGACAGTTCCATTCAATTTGTATTCATTTTATCAAAAATTTACAAGAAATGCACAAATTCAAGATTTTTCATACTAATCTCCATTCCATGCTTTAGTATATGCCATATTGTGGTTAAAATTTTTAGAGCTTGTTATAAAATCTATTATTCTGTCTTGAGATGATGAAAACAAAGATATTAGACACTTTAAACATTAAATATGCAAACTACTCAGCTGTAAAGTTGCCTTTGTTGCCTGTATTAATCAATGAAAAAGCTGAATTATGTCCCTTGGGAGTATTAATTTCCAACAAAAGTCCCTTCAAACAGTAGGAAATGAAAAATTATTTATGTCTGATATAATAAAAGAAAGAAACTACAAAATGAAGCACTTTTGAAATATCTGCTGCATGCATTATCAAGAATGTGAACAATTATTTACACAGGAGAGTATAAATTATTGTAAATTTAGCCTCAAGTGGGCCTCTTTTTTTCTTAGATGAACAATTCTAACACTGAAAATGCTTTCAATGTGACCAAATATTGCCTAATTCCATAAACAGTACAAACTAAACCAGACAATTTCCCATTTTAATAGATTATGTTTACAGAAATACCCAAGTTATACATTTAGGGAATTACGCAGCAAAAAAGGCAAACATTTCAGTAAAATAAATATTTGTCGCGACTTGAATTCTGGTGTTCCAATTGAAAAAATCATTGCGAAAGGTGAAATCAAATACAAAAGAACTATAATATGGTGCATTTTACACAATATAGTTAATTTGACATCCTAGAATAAAGTTTTATATCATATCCAATCAATTTGACCTATCAGATGACTCAGCACTTTTCTCAACACAGTATTGTTCTCAGTGAAAAATTTCTATCTTTGTGATAAAAATCAAATGTACTAATCAAAAGCTTCAAAATAGTATAAAAGAATTGAAGTTGAGTGACTTTGATTTCCCTTGCTATCTTCAGTATACTGTGACATAAAGATATAAAGAATTCTTATGACATTATTAATGCAATACTGGGCTATTGTGAAAACCTTGGCTATAATAAATACTTGTATGTTCCCAGTACTTAAAGAAACATAGATCATTTTATGTCCCCACCCCTACATGCTGGTTTACCTCATTCTCTACTTCTTTCAGAAAAGCCTTAATAAACAACCTGTATCCAATCATATCTTATCTTATTTAAAAAGAATGATAAATAGTTCCATTTAAACAGATAAAATGGACAGTTCCATTCAATTTGTATTCATTTTATCAAAAATTTACAAGAAATGCACAAATTCAAGATTTTTCATACTAATCTCCATTCCATGCTTTAGTATATGCCATATTGTGGTTAAAATTTTTAGAGCTTGTTATAAAATCTATTATTCTGTCTTGAGATGATGAAAACAAAGATATTAGACACTTTAAACATTAAATATGCAAACTACTCAGCTGTAAAGTTGCCTTTGTTGCCTGTATTAATCAATGAAAAAGCTGAATTATGTCCCTTGGGAGTATTAATTTCCAACAAAAGTCCCTTCAAACAGTAGGAAATGAAAAATTATTTATGTCTGATATAATAAAAGAAAGAAACTACAAAATGAAGCACTTTTGAAATATCTGCTGCATGCATTATCAAGAATGTGAACAATTATTTACACAGGAGAGTATAAATTATATGTAAATTTAGCCTCAAGTGGGCCTCTTTTTTTCTTAGATGAACAATTCTAACACTGAAAATGCTTTCAATGTGACCAAATATTGCCTAATTCCATAAACAGTACAAACTAAACCAGACAATTTCCCATTTTAATAGATTATGTTTACAGAAATACCCAAGTTATACATTTAGGGAATTACGCAGCAAAAAAGGCAAACATTTCAGTAAAAAATATTTGTCGCGACTTGAATTCTGGTGTTTCCAATTGAAAAAATCATTGCGAAAGGTGAAATCAAATACAAAAGAACTATAATATGGTGCATTTTACACAATATAGTTAATATTGACATCCTAGAATAAAGTTTTATATCATATCCAATCAATTTGACCTATCATGATGACTCAGCACTTTTCTCAACACAGTATTGTTCTCAGTGAAAAATTTCTATTCTTTGTGATAAAAATCAAATGTACTAATCAAAAGCTTCAAAATAGTATAAAAGAATTGAAGTTTGAGTGACTTTGATTTCCCTTGCTATCTTCAGTATAGGGAAAACGGTACTATTTATTCTGCCATTGGCGACAATGTTAACATTTTCTAAATTTACCACTTTTTAAGATAAAAACCTGGATAAAACAGTTATATGTTGTGTTAGTACTTTATTACTCTGTTTTAAAAATTAAAGCCAAATAGTATCATGACCAACTTCCAACGGAGCTTGTTTATGTTATCCATGCCCACCGTCATTTTGCACCAAATTTATGAAATTTTGCAAGTCTTTTCGAATAATTCTCTAGAAAAAATTTCAATAGGTTTTAAAATTTATATTGTAAATATACACACTGCAGTTATTCATAGATAAATAAAAAATATATTGTACCCCTTACATCCAATCACAGCGCTCCTAATTTGACTTCCTTCACCTGCCTTGGGTACACAAAAGGCCAACCTAATGCTGGGAAAATTAAATACTACCGTTTTCCCTATACTGTGACATAAAGATATAAAGAATTCTTATGACATTATTAATGCAATACTGGGCTATTGTGAAAACCTTGGCTATAATAAATACTTGTATGTTCCCAGTACTTAAAGAAACATAGATCATTTTATGTCCCCACCCCTACATGCTGGTTTACCTCATTCTCTACTTCTTTCAGAAAAGCCTTAATAAACAACCTGTATCCAATCATATCTTATCTTATTTAAAAAGAATGATAAATAGTTCCATTTAAACAGATAAAATGGACAGTTCCATTCAATTTGTATTCATTTTATCAAAAATTTACAAGAAATGCACAAATTCAAGATTTTTCATACTAATCTCCATTCCATGCTTTAGTATATGCCATATTGTGGTTAAAATTTTTAGAGCTTGTTATAAAATCTATTATTCTGTCTTGAGATGATGAAAACAAAGATATTAGACACTTTAAACATTAAATATGCAAACTACTCAGCTGTAAAGTTGCCTTTGTTGCCTGTATTAATCAATGAAAAAGCTGAATTATGTCCCTTGGGAGTATTAATTTCCAACAAAAGTCCCTTCAAACAGTAGGAAATGAAAAATTATTTATGTCTGATATAATAAAAGAAAGAAACTACAAAATGAAGCACTTTTGAAATATCTGCTGCATGCATTATCAAGAATGTGAACAATTATTTACACAGGAGAGTATAAATTATATGTAAATTTAGCCTCAAGTGGGCCTCTTTTTTTCTTAGATGAACAATTCTAACACTGAAAATGCTTTCAATGTGACCAAATATTGCCTAATTCCATAAACAGTACAAACTAAACCAGACAATTTCCCATTTTAATAGATTATGTTTACAGAAATACCCAAGTTATACATTTAGGGAATTACGCAGCAAAAAAGGCAAACATTTCAGTAAAAAATATTTGTCGCGACTTGAATTCTGGTGTTTCCAATTGAAAAAATCATTGCGAAAGGTGAAATCAAATACAAAAGAACTATAATATGGTGCATTTTACACAATATAGTTAATATTGACATCCTAGAATAAAGTTTTATATCATATCCAATCAATTTGACCTATCATGATGACTCAGCACTTTTCTCAACACAGTATTGTTCTCAGTGAAAAATTTCTATTCTTTGTGATAAAAATCAAATGTACTAATCAAAAGCTTCAAAATAGTATAAAAGAATTGAAGTTTGAGTGACTTTGATTTCCCTTGCTATCTTCAGTATAGGGAAAACGGTACTATTTATTCTGCCATTGGCGACAATGTTAACATTTTCTAAATTTACCACTTTTTAAGATAAAAACCTGGATAAAACAGTTATATGTTGTGTTAGTACTTTATTACTCTGTTTTAAAAATTAAAGCCAAATAGTATCATGACCAACTTCCAACGGAGCTTGTTTATGTTATCCATGCCCACCGTCATTTTGCACCAAATTTATGAAATTTTGCAAGTCTTTTCGAATAATTCTCTAGAAAAAATTTCAATAGGTTTTAAAATTTATATTGTAAATATACACACTGCAGTTATTCATAGATAAATAAAAAATATATTGTACCCTTACATCCAATCACAGCGCTCCTAATTTGACTTCCTTCACCTGCCTTGGGTACACAAAAGGCCAACCTAATGCTGGGAAAATTAAATACTACCGTTTTCCCAATAGATAAGTGCCTAAATTACATTGTCATTATAATACGTCAAAGTGAACGGCACGGGTACGAAATTATTCCGGGATCAATAATTGATCAAAATATCACGTACGGGTTGTTTTATGTCGTATCCTGTCATCAAGACATGTCACTCTCTTAAAGAAATATGTTGTACGTGAAATTTGACCCATAATGATCAAAATAGTCAAACACTGTGCAGCCAAATACAGACTTGACTGAATGTTATAGAAGAATCTGAAGAGACAAAGGACCAGGGGTGGTGTTCTCGAAGCTATCTTAGGACTAGGACGTGTCCTAAGACCAACTTATGACAAGTCTTTGTCCTAAGTCGTGTTCTCGAAGCTCTCTTAACTTAATATCGTATTTTTCGTCCTAACTTTAGGACACATAATTAGGTGTCCTAATTATATATAAGATCATCCTATCTTTATCCCAACTTTAGGACAAGTCTCAGACAATAATTTGTAAACAAATATGGCTGCGGCTTATGTGTACATGAGAAGAAGGCACCATAATAGAGATTTACGGAAAGTCTCGGATCCGACTGTTGACGCCGACTCTGACAGGTAAAATGAAGGGGGTCATCTCAAAAGAGAACAAAATACGAAATAATTAGTTTTTCAAGAAAAATTTTCAAGTAACAATTTAACAAGATTTTACACAAAGATTTAATTAATCAAATAAGGTTTGTCTGCTGTTAACAAATCCTGCACAAGTCTCCACAATCAGTCTGAGTTTTTGTCTTGGGTGCCTCCACAAAGTACCCATCACTTTACAATTTTTAAGGTCACCCATGGCATGTTCAACAAGAATTCTATATTCTGTAATAACTCTGTTCAATTTTCTACTCTTGTGTTTCTGGTGTTCTGGTATTCTATTAATTTGTTGTCGCGTAAATGGCGTAATTACGGGATTACAGCACACATTCTTCTGGAAAATTTAGCGGTGCATTGGCTCCAATTTGTCTCATCATCCCATAATGCTGCGCATCATTTTGGTGACCTAAAAATCCGCTTTCAACATAGCAAATGCTTCCCTCGTTTTCAACTATCACTTGAGTATGTATGGCGTGGTAGTGACGATGACCGGAATAATATAGTTCTTGCGGCTCAATTTGTGGCCTGTATATCTCTACGGAAGTGCCGTCGATTGCACCTACGGCAGCAGGGAGTTTAGGCCAAATATCTCGTTTTCCTCTCCATTCGTTCAAAGCCGGCCACTGCACAAACGACTCCAAGGCTCTTTGAAATATTGGCTAGCACTCATTAATGTCTGCTTGACTGACTGTGGCAATACTTACATTAAAAATCAACGCGAGAACATGGTATGATGGATACGACCGAAGCCACATAATGTACAACATGACCCGATAATTCTGTGATAGTTTGTTGGGTCTCCCAGTATATTGTGTAAATGAGTCCTTGACAAGCTGCAAAACATCTAGCATTGTTTCAGGGGTTTCACCGGTTGCAAGATAAAAAGAATATCTGTGCTCAGAAAATTGAGTAAATGCATCATTTCCATTCCATTCTCCTATTGCATCACCATTAATTCTACGACGGAGATCCATTAAAGGGTCAGGGGAGGTCGAATAATTGAAAGAATGATCTGAAGTAGTTGCTGTACAAATTCAGAATCAGGAGGGTTAATATTGAAAACTGGATAAATCTCAAGAAACATTTGTTTTCTAGCAGGATCAACAGATTTATAGAAATTAACCTGCGAATATATATACGTAAGCAATTTATTTCTATTCCGTTATATTTGGGGTTTTCCCTTATCTATTTCTATCTTAAGTAACTGTGGTTTGTAGAACAAGTTGTAAAACAAGTTTGAAGAACTGGTTGGATAGTATCTATATATAAGTCTTTAGTGAGTACTGCACGAGCATTTCATAGGCGGGAATACGGGTGGGGTATATAAGTCCGATACTTGGATAATTTGTATCGAGGTTCTCACAGTAACTTTAAAAGTAACAACACGTTCTGCATAGTATGTCCGACACGGGTTCTGAACAAGACCATAACGCTACTGGTGAAGATCATCATGATACAGAGTTGACTACCGATGGGGCCATTTCGCTTTTCACTTCAGCTTTAAACAACGCATTAGAGAAACAGAAAGAGTCGATGATTAACCATTTTGAAGCTCGGTTTGGCAAAAGTACAAAGGCAACCGGTGTCGAACAAACAGAATTCACATTCAAGAGCGAAGGAATAAAGATTCAACATTCGTTTAATTCCGAACGCTTGGATACACTTTCCGCCATTGAAAGCTGTATAAAGTTGGGCAACGTTACAGAAGTTAGTAGTATCATTTCCGAGGAGAAAGAAGTACTTCGAAAGCGGAATAAGATCCTTAAGATAGCAGATAAACACGGTTGGGACACAGTAAAGGAATATTTGGATAGTCCGTTGGCAGAAAATAAAGAAGATGCTAGTGATTTACGCGCTGCTATTTCTAGGGCTGCTAGAAAAAGAAACTATAAGCCGTACAATAAACCCGATGCTGCAAACAGTGGTTCCAGTCGAGGAAAATTTAATTCCAGAAGCTTTTTTCGTGGCCTTAGCCAAGTCGGTGGTACAGACGGAGTCAAAGAAACATACAAGTGCTTCTACTGCAATCAACCCGGGCATTTCGCACGGAACTGTCCCCAAAGAAGTACCCCTACAGCCACTTTTAGTGCACCAAAGTTCCAGCAGGATCAACACACAGGAAAGACACAGTAACAGCACGGAAACTGACGAAGTTGAGTATTTATTTGAATTTGGTAACAATTATGAGAAAAAATCTGGCAAAAATCTTGTAAATGTTAAAGGCAATTTGAAAAAACATTCATCATATTGGAAAAATGTACTTCATGCTAATGATTTTATTATGAACGTTATTGATTTTGGTTATAGAATTCCATTTTTTAGTGATCCACCTTCTGTTTTTCTCAAAAATAATAGATCAGCCTTACAGCATTCAGAGTTTGTTGAAAATTCTATTCAGGAACTTTTATCAAAAAATTGTATAACAGAAGTAAAATGCACATTTGTGGTTAATCCACTTACTGTTTCGGTTAATAGTTCAGGAAAAGAAAGGCTAGTTTTAGATTTAAGACATGTTAATAAATTTGTTGAAAAACAGAAAGTAAAATTCGAAGGAGTAAAAGAAGCTTTAACTTTTGTCAATTCTAACAGTTTTGGGTTTAAATTTGATATGAAGTCGGGTTACCAGCATTTGGACATTCACCCCGATCATCAAAAATATTTGGGATTCTCTTGGAAATATGGCGATACGGTTAGATATTTTAATTTTACAGTTTTACCTTTTGGACTTTCATCGGCTGGTCATGTATTTACAAAGACCGTACGTGTCTTAGTTAAATATTGGAGATCATTAGGATTCCCTATGGTAGTTTATTTAGACGACGGTATGGGAATTGCTGAAAATTTTGAAACTTGTTCAAAAATATCAAAAATAGTCGAAAAAGATTTACTGCTTTCCGGTTTTATTGCTAATACAGAAAAGAGTGTATGGGAACCAGTCCAAGTGATTGAATGGTTGGGTTTTGTTTGGAATTTTAAAGATTGTACTTTAGAAATATCGACCAAAAAATTAAGAACCTTAAAAGAGGCTATTTCTAATTTAGTTGAAGGTAATACGCATTTTACTTGTCGAAATATAGCAAAAATATGCGGAAAAATTATATCCATGATTCCCGCACTTGGTAATGTTTGCCAGATAATGACAAAGCACATGCATATGTTAGTATGTTGTAGAAATTCATGGGATGAGAAAATTCTAGTAAATGATTATATTTTAGAAGAGTTAAAGTTTTGGTATTTTGAGTGCGAGTCATTGTCTTTCAAACGAATTGTGCCTATGAATAGAAAGCCTCAGCGTGTAATATTTACTGATCCTAGTCAGTACGCTGGTGCAGGGTTTATTTCAAATGATAACAAAATTGTACATTTTATGTTTGATGCTCTTGATCGAGACAAAAGTTCTACATGGAGAGAGCTAAAAACTGTAGAAAACAATATTTCATGTTTTAAGTCTGAATTAGCAGGAAAATTTGTCAAGTTGTATACTGATAACCAAAACGTTGTACATATTGTTAAAAAGGGTAGCATGAAAATGGAGTTGCAGGAAATCGCTTTAAGTATATTCCACATTTGTTTATCTTGTGATATTTTCTTAGAACTTGAATGGATTCCCAGAGATGAGAATTATTACGCAGACTATCTAAGTAAAATCTTTGATTATGATGATTGGGGCGTTTCAACGCATATTTTTACGTATTTTAGTTCATTGTGGGGGCCATTCACATGTGATCGTTTTGCGGATTCTAAAAATAGTAAAGTAGAATTTTTTAATTCTAAATACTTTACACCGGATACCTCGGGGGTGGATGCTTTCGCATATGATTGGTCTGGCCATAATAACTGGTTAGTTCCTCCAGTCCATTTAGTTAGTAAGTGTTTAAATCATATGCAGTTATGTGGAGCTAGAGGTACATTGGTTGTACCAAAATGGAAATCAGCATTGTTTTGGCCTATTTTAGTCAATAGATTTACAGACAAATTTAAAGATTTTGTTATAGATTTTAGAGAGTATGTAAAACCTATGAACTTTTTCACAAAAGGTTCACAAGAAAATAGTATATTCGCACAGAAACCTTTTAACAGCAATGTATATGTATTGCTACTAGATTTCTCTCGATATTAACATTGTGATGTATATTGGACAGTTTTAGCTGTAGAAAACGTTTCAATTTATAGTATAGTTATTTCTGCGAAGAGTGAATGCCGCAGTTAAGATATAATATGTGTGTATAACTTTTGTATGAAATTGATTTTGAGATACTGCGATGGTTGAATGCCGCAGTTATGATGTTTAACATCTGTATGAACTTTTATACTGTGAGGGTTGAATGCCACAGTTTATAAATATGAATTGCGAGGTAAAATGCCGCAATGTTTGTTTTGTTACATGTATATATATATACGTAAATTCATATTAAACAATTTTTGCTTAGTATTCATTATACTATTTGTTTTCCAGATCAATGGAAACAATTTGAGACCTATACTAATGATTCGAGATTCGCCAGTGTCATTCGAGATTTGCCATCTTTCGTTGAATCAGCGAGATCCAGTGCTACCATTAAGAAATACAAGTGCTATTTTAAGAAGTTTGAAAAGTGGTGTAATACATGTTCGCTTGAGTGTTTACCTGCGACCATCACAACAGTTTCGCTGTATTTAGGTGGACTTATTCAACAGGGATCCAGTGTCGCAATTTTAGATTCTAGTTTTTATGCAATTAAATGGTTCCATGATTTTCATTTCAAACATAATCCTTGTTCAGATAAATTTCTAGGTCTTATTTACGAAGGTGGTAGGAGAATGTTAAGCAAACCTATAATTAAAAAAGAGCCAATTACGCCTGACATATTAAATAGAATTGTTTTGAAATTTGGAGATTCTTCTGATCTTAAGAAACTGAGAGTGGTAGTTTTATTTCTATTAGGTTTTTCTGGGTTTTTGAGGTATAGCGAATTGGCTAATATCAAGATGAGCAATATTGAATTCTATGACAGTTATATAAAAATTTGTATTGAGAAAAGTAAAACTGATTTATATAGAAGGGGCAATTCTGTTATTATAGCTGCTACAGGTACAGATTTGTGTCCAGTTCTTTGGTTGAAAAGGTACATCGATTTAGCCCAGTTGAATTTGCATTCAGATAATTATATTTTTAGGGCGCTTTCTTACTTAAAATCAAAAGCTGTTTATAAATTATGCAGTATAAATAATCCATTGTCATATATTAGAGCTAGGGAGATTTTGTTAGAGAGTTTGACAGACATTGGTATAGATAAGTCCAAGTTTGGGCTACATAAGAAGTGGTGGTGCTTCCACTGGCGCAAATCGAGGCGTATCTGATAGGTTACTTAAAGCTCATGGTAGATGGGCTTCTGATAAAGCTAAAGATGGGTATATAAAAGACACTTTAAAATCTCAGATGGCTGTCTCTCTGAATCTTGGTATATAATCCTCATACAACATTTTTGTTTTTATTTTTTCCTTTGTTACATCGAAGTTACTGCGAGCAAACCAAACCTACATTTTGACTTGCCTCTTATTTCGCCATGTAGATAGATTAGAAATGTTTTAAATTCGGACGAATTTATGAGGGAGAATTTAAATTTATTTCTATTCCGTTATATTTGGGGTTTTCCCTTATCTATTTCTATCTTTAGTAACTGTGGTTTGTAGAACAAGTTGTAAAACAAGTTTGAAGAACTGGTTGGATAGTATCTATATATAAGTCTTTAGTGAGTACTGCACGAGCATTTCATAGGCGGGAATACGGGTGGGGTATATAAGTCCGATACTTGGATAATTTGTATCGAGGTTCTCACAGTAACTTTAAAAGTAACAACACGTTCTGCATAGTATATTATTTTTATTTATTTATGATTTAGTTTGGAATAGCTAGATGTGTATTTGCTGGGATATATTTGTAATGTCTTATTATCATAATTAAATGTTGTATCGCACAGAAAATAAGAAGTTACTGCGAGCAAACCAAACTGCGAGCAAACCAAACCTACATTTTGACTTGCCTCTTATTTCGCCATGTAGATAGATTAGAAATGTTTTAAATTCGGACGAATTTATGAGGGAGAATTTAACACATGCAAATTTGTCGTTTTAAACAAAATCATGGAATCCCCAGGCGGTTCCAGAATTTCGAATAGCGACCGTTGATGGTTATCATCCGCGAAAAACAGATGGCATATAACCGATTTATTACCAAAAAAAACAAAAATAATGAAAGTTATCGGAGTTAGTTCTTCGATCTGAAAACGATTCCGATTGATTGTAGATTAAGAAAACAAATACAATTTATTTCCTTCATTTTTTAATTTATATGTATATAGTTTGAACATTCACAAATCTTATTCACTGTTTCTTGGCTCATAGGTATTTGTGAGTTATAGTCCTGATCACTTTGCATCTGTAGTTTTTTCCGTCATTTTTTGCGACTAACAAACACAACGATTTTTAGCTTTACATTTCAAAAGGTAATTGTCCGCTGCGCAGTAAAAATGTCAACCACCCGGTAACACAATATTGTGACTCAGGGTGGACCATGCTACGTGCTCTTAAAAAAAAGGAGGATCAAAATTTTGCCAAACATTTCCGTTATTTTAATAATATTTATCCACATCTGTTGCCTAGAACAAAACTTGGTAGACTACCCCCCCCCCCCCCTCCCACACACACACACCGATATCTATCTTAAAGATTACTCCCTAACCTTGATGTTCCATTTATTTTTGTATCTGTGAAACAGGAAAATATTTACATCAGAAAGCAGGATATGTTTTTTTTCTTTTTTGTAAATCTTTTTTGAGACGACCCCTGTAATTTTTGCTGTCAGTATCGGAGTCAACAGTCGGATCCGAGACTTTCCGTAAATCTCTATTATTCGTAGAAATAAACTACTTAGAGACTACGACAACCCTCTGGACTATTTAGATGACTTTGATATCATACGTAGGTACAGATTGTCGCGTCCAATGATTATTGATTTGTGCAGAAGATTTGACAATGACTTACACAGACCAACAATGAGGTCCCGTGCATTGCCTGTTTCTTTGGAGATAATGGCAGCACTTCGTTTTTTTGCCACAGGGAGTTTTCAGCTTGTAAATGCTGATGTGCATAACATATCTCGTTCCAGTGTTTCAAGGTGTGTACGAGATGTAACCCAGTGTTTGGTCAATGTATGCAATCAACACATTATCATGCCTACAGATGCAGCTAGCTTAGAAATTATAAAGCGTGGTTTCTATGAGATTTCAGACTTTCCTAATGTAGTAGGCGCCGTTGATGGAACTCATGTTCGGATAAAATCTCCACCAGTAGATGAGCACATTTTTGTTAATCGCAAAAATTTCCATTCAATTAATGTACAAGGAGTTTGTGACTCTAATTTGAAATTTTTGAACATAGTCTCACAGTGGCCAGGAGCAACCCACGATGCTTTCATTTGGTCAAATTCAACTGTATGTGAATTATTCGACAATCGAACAATTTCAGACGGATGGCTACTTGGTGATAGCGGATACCCTGTAAGACCTTGGTTATTGACACCCGTTCTGAACCCCACTACCAGAAAGCAACAAAGTTACAACGGGGCACATATGAGAACAAGAAATGTTGTTGAACGGAGTTTTGGGTGTTAAAAGCACGTTTTCGCTGTATAGATACCAGTGCTGGAACTTTGTTGTATTCAGCTTTAATGTGTTGTCGCATTGTTGTTGCTGTTATTTGTGTATATATAACAGAATGCCTTTACCACTGACATAAATGATTTTCCTGACCATGGACACATAGCCGGACCAGCCTATAATGGTCTTTGAACGACGGGGCAATTGTTCGCGAAAGACTGATTAATGGAAGGTTTTGACTGAATTAATAATAAAGTCATCTGATATAAAAATGAATTATATGTAGTTTGTCTGTATTGATTGGTTGATTATTAATGAAGTTATGTAGAGTTGGCACCGCAATTAATTGGTAGTCCTAAAAAAATATATTACCTTTAGCTGCATACTCATTGAAATCGGCTGTAATTGCTCTTTTTCCCTAAAAAAAAACCCGTCCTTTTACCAATTTGAATGAGTCAAAGAGATAAACAAACCGTAGTATAGATCATAGTGTTAATTTCTGTGTCATTGGCAATCATACCACATTTTCTTTTTTATAATCACTATTATTTACGTGTAGTTGTATAATAAATGATATTTCCATTTAGAAATGTTTATACCAACAAAAAAGAATGTACATATCATGGGAAAAATATTTATTGTGTGGACGAAGTGTCAGAAGAAGTTGGTACATTTATTGACGGAAATACCCATTTGCTGCAAGCTTAAGTTCAACTTTGTCAAATATAATTGGTATTTTTGTTCTTTGATTAGGAGTGATTTTCTCTCTATCTCCAGCCTCTGTTTCTCGGTTGCTAGTCTTTCTTGTTCAATTTTTAACCGGTCTTTTTCTACTCCCAATCTTTCCCTTTCTATCTCTACAAGTGATTCTTCTGATTCTCCTGTGTGCGGTGATGATGGTGTTCTCGTGAAAATACTGACATCGTCTTTGGCTGAACTAATGCCACTAGTAGAAGGTAAGACTGAAAAATAATAAATGTATCATTCAAAACGTGTTATTTAAAATACATGTTGTCGTTTGTTTATGTAATATATACGTGTTTCTTGTTTCTCGTTTTTTTATATAGATTAGACCGTTGGTTTTCCCATTTGAATGGTTTTACACTAGTAATTTTGGGGCCCTTTATAGCTAGTTGTTCGGTGTGAGCCAAGGCTCCGTGTTGAAGACCGTACATTGACCTATAATGGTTTACTTTTTTTAAATTTTTATTTGGATGGATAGTTGTCTCATTGGCACTCACACCACATCTTCCTATATCAATGTGATTGAATATAGATTTCAATGGACAGATGATATTTTGAAAACGTTTTGTAAATAATGCTAAACCCCATATTATTATTTACCCAGTGTGCACTTGTTCATGTTGTTCTAATACACTACTTTACCTGCATCTCGTTGAAATTTTCATAAATTCCTCTCTTTTTTTAAAGAGGAACATGGTTGATTAAAATTTAGCAGCTATCTAGTAAAGTCCAAATAGAAGACTAAATGTTACATATTGATTCTAGAACCGTATCGAACTTTACCAAATCGCTCAATCTATTATATTTACTGAGATATCGTTGCCATATCAACCGGCATGTCTAGTACATTAGAAATGAACCTATGAATAATACACAAACACGTAACCAAAACTTGGACAAACGCAGTGATTCATCTAGAATTTTTCATAAGTGGCTGCCTAAGTGTGTGGGAGGGGGCGCCCGTTCCGGTCATGCTTCAGTGATTCACTATGGAGTCAATAAAAATTTTCATAGAAAAGGGGGGTGAGCATCCTGGGTACCACCTTAATTCGCCTCTGAGACATATTTGAGACACAAAACAAATTGTGACTCGCTAATCTTTCAATTATATTAGTTATGAATTCATGTACGAGAATATAGAATATGTAAACTGACCTGTTTCGGACATTGATTCAATCTCATCTGTGCTCTGATCCATAGGGCTTCCGGCTGCCTGGCAGGTGTCGACTCCACCGGCAATGCCATCAATTTGTGTATCTCCGATGCTTCCCACAACCTTGTTTTGCAGTGGTGTCAAACTATCTGGAGGAGGGCCCCCACCAGTCCTTTTTGCCTCTCGTCTTACAAATGATGCCTGTTTCTTCACGGTACTAGTGAAGGTCGACCATTTCTTTTTTATTTCTTCGGCTGTTCTTTTATGGTTCAAGTTACAAGCATTTACCTTAGTGTAAATGGACTCCCATGCTCTTTTTTTAGCGGCGTTTGTGGTTACAGTGCTCTGTTTGCTGAATAAAATGCCCTTCTGGCTCTCCACTTGATCTGAAAGAATGTTTAGCTCTGCCTCTGTAAAGTTTGGGTTTCGTTTTTTGATCATTCTGGTACGTGAATATGAACATCAAATGAATCGCACCATCGGTTATAAACTCGTATATATATGAAGAAATTGTGCATGATTTTAAACTTTGAACTTAGTGTTTCACGACACGATGACACTGCGAATTCAATTCTCATGTCAAAACGAATTGTTTTCAAGTTTAATTACAATCCTTTTTGATATAATTTTCTAGATTAAGATTCCGATTTAATATTTTATTTCCATTTGAAATCTTGCATTTAAAACTATACATGTAATTATAAAATCCGTAAACTATTTTATTAATTGGTTTCGTCATTAAATATTTTTTTTCAAACAAAATTATTTTATATTTTTATATTTCACACTTAGGATATGTTTAGGACGTCCTAACATAAGATGCGTCTGAGATAGCTTCAAGACACAACTTAAGAGTGTCCTAAGTCGATCTTAAGTCCATCCTAAACTTAGTCTTATTGCGTAAACCCCTGAGGGTTTACGCAGTATATATTGGACGAGTGATGTAGTCTTTCGGAACACCGGATGTTATTCGGAACACTTCTGTTCTTTCCATGGCCACCTTTCAAATACATGCGCAATAGCTATGACCACTTTTCAAATACTAATCTGTTGAATATGCATTAGCATCTTAAGTTGCTATAGAGATATTTTACGTATGATCTGAAATTTATATAATACTTTCTTGCACACGATTACAAGCTGCTAATATTAACCTACATGCGTAGTATTTTAATTAGTCAAACAATGTAACCAGCTGTGCTAGATATGAGATAAGATTTCATGTAAACAATGCGCTTTATATATTCTGAACGAGAATGATTAAAAATAAAATCTTTAGAAAGAGTTTTAGTAGCATTTTATTTTAGATTTTACGTTAAGTGAAGATGTACATGTTTTTTATACTGAAATTAAAGGGATTATTTCTTGCATATGATTAAATTACAGTTGTTTTTTTGTTTGTTAAATGTTGCAACTTTAATAAAAAAAAAAATGGTTATTAAAAATAAAATTAAATAGATATTAAAAATGCAAAAATAAAATATTTTGAACGAGAACAATTAAAAATAAAATCTTTAAAAAAAAGTATTAGCACTTTTTGAAATTTTACGTCTAGGATAGACCAAGGACATGGGAATCATAAATACGTGCCTCAAATAGGTGTAAAAACGAGGATTTAAAAAAAAAAAATCGTTTATTGAAAATAACGTTAAAATTAATTATAAAAGTTATGTCCGTATCTATTTCATTAATATTGCAAATTTAAAGTTATTTTCTTTGTTTAAATATTGCAACATTATTTCCTTTTTTTTAAAACAAGGAGGTCACATAATAACCTCTGAATCCTTTTCGTCATTAAAATGCGACTGATAAGTATAGATATTCAATATGAAAAGGGGGAAATAACCGTGACTGAAATCTAAATCTAAAATTTGTTTTAAAAAAATACACATTTGACCATGCAGATGTAAGAAATGATACTTCAAGCAATGAAACTACGAATTAAATGTGCCACTTTCATTACGACTGATAACCTAAAAATGAATCATGCATGCATTTTTAGCAGACTTAACCAGGTCGGCGATAAGATATCGAATATAAAAAAGAAGATATGGTTTGGTGTCAATGAGACAACTATCTACAAGAAACCAAAATAACACAGAAGTACAAACTATGGGTCTCCGTACGGCCTTCAACAACAGACAAAGCACGTACCGCATAGTCGGCTATAAAAGGCCCCGAAAAGACAATGTAAAATAATCAGTCAAAAATGAAAATAAATAATAAGTCCGTATCATCGTATGCGTAACTTAGTTGCTCACCAGATGAACGCTACGCAAGCATTTAAACCCATCACAAAAAAAAAAAAAACCATCACAAACTCGCGTTCCATAAGTCTGAAGTACGTCGAAAAGCAAAGGTATACGCTTGGTGAACGCTTTTCCTTCAGGAAAATTTTAATGGAACATAAAAAATTTCATTCAGCTCAAGCGTTTGTCAAGCGTATAACTGTAAACTGCACGTACATAATATACACCTCTGCACGAGCGTTGAAAACGCTACAGATAAGTTTGAGACACGTTAAGGGCACATTGCATACAAAAATACTCGTCGCCTTAAAGCTTTCATTTAGGAGAAGAAGTCCGATACGGGTGAAACTTCATCAAACCTACAGAAGATATTACACCCTCTCCAACCATGCAACATGGGACAATACATAGAAGTGTCGTACTTTACTTTCAGCCTATGTCATCTGGACTTTAGCTGGCCTGGTTAAAAACGAAGAATTCCAAAATAACTATATTTTATTACAACTGAGATCTCATGGCAACTGTTATAATACAATTTCAAATAAATGCATACAATATATTTCACAATATATAGTTCATCAAACATAGATAATATTGTCAATCTGTAATATATGAAATGTTTCTTTTGTTTAACGTAATACGCAAATATTTCTTTTCTGGAGATCAATCCTGCATCGGTACGATTTCAATATACATGAAACAACAAATATTTTCATTATGTTCTGTTGCGTTGTCAAGGTAAACCAAAGCGACGAACAAAGATTTCTCTAAACTTCGTTGAATATTAAATATAACCAAATAACAGAATTAAACTTTACTACGAATAAATTATGCTTCAAATAAACAAATCTCCTGTAAACAAATTCGCATGTAATAATGAATATTAATGAAATAAATAACATTTAGGGAATTAATGTTTACTGTATATTTTCACTTAAAAATCATCTATATTAATCGTAATGTAATAAACTAAAAACGCTCATTTTAAATAGATAGAATTAAATAAATAAAACTAAATTAAAAAGTAAATGTGAAATGTAATTTTCATAAAAAGATGGCTTTAAAATATTAAATATGAATTACCTGGTTAAAAACGAAGAATTCCAAAATAACTATATTTTATTACAACTGAGATCTCATGGCAACTGACGAATAGCCCAAAACACTATCTTAAAAAGGTCGTTGCTCACGTGCTTAGAGATCCCAGGTTTTCTTCGTTTTACCAATGAAAATTATCGTTACATAATTTCGTAGCTGACCACAACATTTTAATTGGTCACTCATAATTTTGTCTTGTCAACCAAGCTGACACTTTAATCTAAATTATTGATTTTCGTATACCTATGTTGCGACAATCTTTGTAATTTTGACAATAGGCCTAATTGCCTACACTCTTTCTTTTATTCAAAATATAGCATGTATAATTAATGAATGAATAATTATCAATATTTGTCAAATATCTGTAAAATCTATTTTCTTCTAAATAGTCCACTTTTACAAATTCATTTTGTTAAACCTCTTTTGAAACCATTTATACAAAACACCATCACAAACCGAGTAATCTTGAGATTCTGCTAGAACTTTTTGTCGAACCTTTTCACTTTGAGGTAAAACGTCATTTTGCAAGTAATTAAACATATCCTGAAAATTTGGGTCAACTTGTTGTTACTGACCTACAGCAGGAATGTCCAATAACTCACTATTGACGACTTCAGGATCTAGAGGAGCAAGAAGTGTATAGTCTCCATAAAATAATTCGAGCTCTACACTCTCCAAGTCCTCGTCTCCTTTATTGTCTACCTCTAGATCTGTCTCACAAGCATTAACCTCAATTGTATCTGACAGAAACTCATTTTCATTTTCATTTGCAACAAACACTTTCACTGGCGATGTTTTATTTTCATCAGCCACTTCAGTATATGTGCGTCTGCTGAGAGCATCTGCCACCTCATTGTTTTTACCTGGTTTGTGAACGATATCAAAGTCAAAGTCTTGTAATTTAAGAGCCCAACGACCTAATTTACCGACTGCAACCTTTTGATCCATCAAATATTTAAGAGCCTTGTGATCTGTGAAAATTCTGAATCGACGAGTCAAATAAGCACGAAAATGTTTGACACCCTCTAGAACAGCTAAACATTCTTGTTCTGTGGTGCACCAGATTCGTTCTGCCCTAGACAAACTTCTACCTCCATAAGCTATGACATGCTCTCGACCTTGACTATCTAATTGACCTAGAACAAACCCAATTGCTGTACTACTAGCATCACAAGTTAGCATAAAAGGTTTGTTCATATCAGGATATGCCAAGATCGGTGCTGATAATAAAGCCTTTTTGAGCTTGTCAAAAGCTTCTTGACATATCGAAGTCCAATGAAATTTCTTTTCCAATAAAGCATTCAAAGGAGAAGCAATGTTAGCAAAAGAATCAACGAACTTCCGATAGTAACTACACATGCCCAGAAAAGATTTAACCTGTTTTTGATTTTTAGGGACCGGAAATGAACTAACAGCATCCGTTTTAGATGGATCCACATGAACTCCGTGTTTTGATAGGATGTGACCTAAGTATTTGACTTCTTTGACTGCAAACTCACATTTGGTTGGTTTCAATGTAAGATTTGCGTCTCGGAGTCTGTTAAATACTTGTTCTAGATGCCTAAGATGCTCCTCAAAAGTTTTACTAAAGATAAGAATGTCATCGACATAGACCAAAACAAATTTCCAATTTAACCCTCTGAGCACTTCAGTCATGATCATCTGAAAACTGACAGGAGAGTTTCTGAGACCGAAAGGTAAACGAAGCCATTCATAAACACCATTTCGTGTAATGAATGCAGATTTGTGCCTTGTTTCCTCGTCCATCTCAATTTGATGGAAGCCACTATAAAGATCAAGTGATTAGAATATATTTGCTTGTGATTCTCCTAATGTATCAAAGACACATTCAAGCCTAGGCAATGGAAAGGACATAGGAATTGTTTGCTTGTTGAGCAAACGATAATCACAACAAAATCTCCATTGCCCTGACTGTTTCTTTTTCACAAGAACCACGGGAGAATGGTACTCACTATTTGATGGCTTGATCAGGTTGTGTCGTTCCATCTCTTCGACATGTCTGCTAATTTCCTTTTCAACAGGCGGCGACTGGTGGTAGAATGGTCTTTTCACTGGTTTTGCGTCTCTGTATGTCTCTATTTTGTGTTTGTATATTTTTGAATGACCTAACTCTGAAAGACTTGTAGCGAAAACATCTCTATTACCATTCAAAAATGTAAAAAGCTTTTGTTTTTGCTCTTGTGTTAAGTCAGAATTCTTTAAATCAAAATCAATGCGTGTTTTCGTTTTGTTATTTTCTGTATCTATTGCATGTATGTTAGCATCACTTGTAGGTGCATCATTTAACTCTTGTATTGACTCTATTTCAATGTCTGACACAGTTGCTAAAACTTTACTTGCATGAATTGTAACTGATTTCTTTGTAGGGTTCAAAACTCTAATGACTGCTTTTCCTTTGTTAATTTTAACCAAACACTTTGCACTCATCAGATTTAAACCTTGTATTTCATCATTTGGTTCTAAAAGAACTATATCCCCTGAATTTCGTTTTGAAATTTTTATGCTAATATTAGTCTCATGTTGTGGGGGTATAGTTACAGTTAACAATGACCTTGCAAGTCCAGTATTAGCTTTTAAAGTGCAGATTTTTTGTTCATTGTCTTTAAAACATAATGTTTGTGTGTCAAAATCTATTTTAACTTTATGTGACAACATGAAATCTACTCCTATAATCAAAGAATGCTGAAGACCTTCGATTACATGTACGTACTGTTGAAATACAGTGCCTTTAAATGACAGTGGTAATAAAATTTTGCCTAATACCCGTGAACGTGTACCTCCAACACCTGTTATGTTAAAATACTCAGATTTGCAAAGCTTATTATCTTTAAAGGGCAATTTATTGAAAAAATCTGAGCTGCAACATGTAATTTGTGCGCCTGTGTCTACAAGGCTGTGCGTTTTTTCTGCCTTGCACATCTACAACAGTAGTATTTTTATGCATAGATGTCGCCAAATTCACCTCTGCATAAGATCTGCCTTTGTGCCTATCCTCAGACTGACGCCTACGGATAGGCGCGAATCCCTAAAACCCACGTTTGTGAAAATTGTTATTATGATTATAAGTACCCCTATCATTTCTATATCTTTCTTGGCTTCTACTATTAATACAAACTCTACCAAAGTGACCTTGTTTTTTTACATTTATGGCATATTTTATCAAAAGCAGGGCACCTTTTATTACTACGCTTACACAACGTACCGCAATTATAGCAGACTTTATCCTCCTCCCTGATGGTCTGTCTTGATTGTCGACTCTGTCCATTGTTGTAACCGCCGTCGTACTCTCTGTGTTGCTGGTTCTGCTGTTGATACTGCTGCTGATGCTGCTGCTGTTGATACTGCTGATGATGCTGCTGTTGTTGTTGCTGCTGCTGCTGCCCTGTTCCAATTGCCATCAACTTGTACTCATGTTCTCTAGCATCGTCTGAAGATTCGCTATAGATGCACCATGGTCTTCTGAATTTAGTTTGACAGCTCGCTCTGCTTGCAACGCTGCTTCTCTTACCTCCGTCAGTGTTAATGGTTGGGGAACTCTTGAGTAAACCTTCTCGCCAATTTTCCCATTAAGTGCTTGAATAACCATTCCGACCACGATGTTTTCTGGAATAACTGCACCCTTCATCTCTGTCTGTAACCGGACGAAAAAATCGTTCACCGTCTCATCCTGTAGTTGTTTGATTCGAAACAGCCCTACATCAAACATGGTACTTTGATTTGAAAACCTTTTCAGGAACTCCGCCTTCAGTTGTTGGATGTTGTTTTTCACCGTATCTGTTAAGCTGTTATACCACAACAATGGCGCACCTTTAGCTAACTTGAATGGAAAAGTTGAGCAAATATTATTCCCTACAATGTTGTTTAGCATACACCATTGCATGAAAAATGTCCACCACTGACCTGCTATTTCTTCTTCATTAAACTTGTCTAAAGTTATACCCCCTGGCATAATTACTGGTCTAACTGCTTCTGTGTTGTTGACAGTATTTGCTGTTGCAACTGTTGTACTTGTACTGGTTGACGCTGTTACCCCTGTGCGTGACGCTGTTGTTATTGTGCTTGCCGCTGTTGTTGTTGTGCTTGTTGGTCTTGTACCTGTGCTCGTATCTCCTGTGCCTGTGCCTGTAGCTCCAGTGTCTGTTTCTGTAGCTGTTGGTGCTGATCTTAAAAAGTAGCTACTGTTGCTGTTGAGTGGTGCAGGCATTTGTTCTGAATTCTCGGGGACTAGCCGGGATTTTTGGGTACCTCCTCCAAATGTCGTACTTTACTTTCAGCCTATGTCATCTGGACTTTAGCTGGCCTGGTTAAAAACGAAGAATTCCAAAATAACTATATTTTATTACAACTGAGATCTCATGGCAACTGTTATAATACAATTTCAAATAAATGCATACAATATATTTCACAATATATAGTTCATCAAACATAGATAATATTGTCAATCTGTAATATATGAAATGTTTCTTTTGTTTAACGTAATACGCAAATATTTCTTTTCTGGAGATCAATCCTGCATCGGTACGATTTCAATATACATGAAACAACAAATATTTTCATTATGTTCTGTTGCGTTGTCAAGGTAAACCAAAGCGACGAACAAAGATTTCTCTAAACTTCGTTGAATATTAAATATAACCAAATAACAGAATTAAACTTTACTACGAATAAATTATGCTTCAAATAAACAAATCTCCTGTAAACAAATTCGCATGTAATAATGAATATTAATGAAATAAATAACATTTAGGGAATTAATGTTTACTGTATATTTTCACTTAAAAATCATCTATATTAATCGTAATGTAATAAACTAAAAACGCTCATTTTAAATAGATAGAATTAAATAAATAAAACTAAATTAAAAAGTAATTGTGAAATGTAATTTTCATAAAAAGATGGCTTTAAAATATTAAATATGAATTACCTGGTTAAAAACGAAGAATTCCAAAATAACTATATTTTATTACAACTGAGATCTCATGGCAACTGACGAATAGCCCAAAACACTATCTTAAAAAGGTCGTTGCTCACGTGCTTAGAGATCCCAGGTTTTCTTCGTTTTACCAATGAAAATTATCGTTACATAATTTCGTAGCTGACCACAACATTTTAATTGGTCACTCATAATTTTGTCTTGTCAACCAAGCTGACACATTAATCTAAATTATTGATTTTCGTATACCTATGTTGCGACAATCTTTGTAATTTTGACAATAGGCCTAATTGCCTACACTCTTTCTTTTATTCAAAATATAGCATGTATAATTAATGAATGAATAATTATCAATATTTGTCAAATATCTGTAAAATCTATTTTCTTCTAAATAGTCCACTTTTACAAATTCATTTTGAGAATAAAAAATAAAATATTTAATAAAAGAAAGTTTGCAATATTTTGAAATTCCGAATTTGCAAAATAAGAAGTATAACAGAAGTACAGGAACTACTCCCATTAGTTTGAGCTGTACAAGATCTACAAAAATATCCCGCCTGCCTCAAAGGTGCATAGGATCGACCATGGTCCAGCACTAATGATACAAGTATCAACCAGAGTTACAATGACGTGGTAGTAAGTCTTTAAAGGCCACCGAGCGGCCTCCAAAAATGAAAAAAAAAATCTATTTAGTCGGCTATTAAATGCCCCGACCATTAAGATTTAAAAACAAAAATCAAACAAAACTAAATAGCCTTATTGATAACAAAATAATTTACGAAAAAAACTTGACCGACATGAATTATGAACAACAACCTCTGTACTAAATGTTCCTGGCTTTAGAATGGACATTGGTACATAAACAATGTGGTGGCCATAAACCCAACCCTCCCTAATGAACCAAACCATAAGGACAACACATCGCAAGAAAAAAACTGTAAAATATCAGTTGCAATTCGCGTCCCTAAAAATATGGGTAAGGTGCACAATAATCACTTACATAAAAACAATAGACACAAATCACTGAAATAATCGCACTTACCGAAAGCTATTTCAAAGCTAGTGAACATGTAGACGAACCAGTGGGCATAGACGGACTGGTAAACATGTAAACAGACGGGCGAATGTGACAGACTTATTGACAAACATTCACATATAGACAGACCTGCAGTCGGGAATGTAGAAAGACTAGGAGAAACGCATAGGTACGCTTTACGCACACCCAATACACGTTTTAGGTCGTTGTGCACACGATACAGATATGATTGACAGGTTGAATGCATCAAATTTACTAGCGTATTGGTAGCGTGCATGATTTTTTTTAGCACGGCCGACGTACGTCGGATCTATACGTTGATGTGTGAAGCCGGTATTACATAAGGTAAACAGGCAATGTCAGTTTCTAATTCTTATGCACAACAAAAGTAATATAAAACAATACATCTTTATTAAACAATTATCTAATATATATATAATGCCAAACAAGCATTTGGGTTTACGATTGCATTTCTTTTTTTTAAAGAAAGCAACTTGTCTATGACTTAGGACGAATCTTAGGATAGCTTCGAGAACACCACCCCAGAGTTTTAAAATCGAACAAATACGGAAGTTGAATTTTCATAGCGGTCTTATTTTTAAATAGTAGATTCGAGCAACGCAAGACATTGCCTTTTGGTACATATATTTCAAAGTTTAAATTTCAATAAAGTATGTTAAATAATGGTGCAGACCCTTAGACAAGTTAAGCTTTAGACATAAATATATTTGTAAACTACTAATCATTTCTTACTATATTTGATAAGAAATGTGTTCTTCCGTTGCAAATGTGTTCAATTTATATATAATTAACAGCTCTTGGAGTTGAAACGTTTTTTTTAGTAACATGTAAAATTTTAAATCAAGAAATTTTTATAGTTATCTTTTTTTTTCTTGCCAACGAATGGAAATGTTTTTAACTTAGGGAACTACCATTTGATTTTTATGGGGGGGCTAGGATGAAAAATTTTGTCCTGCTTTTTTTTTTAGTTGTAATCTCTGTCCTGCCTTTTTATTTTTTACTCTATTCGGTCCTGCCTTTTTTTTTACTAGTTATCCTGACTTTTTTTACACAAATTGTCATCCTGCCTTTTTTTTTTACCAAGTTGCTCATCCTACCTTTTTTTTTACTCAAAACTCCTGTCCTGCCTATTTTTTTCAAATTTCATCCTAGCCCCCCCCCCCCCATAAAAATCAAATGGTAGATCCCTTACAAAAACCCCTCACACTGTTTTGCCCTTAACAAAATCATAAGACCATCCTAAGACATGCACTGGGCCCAGTTTCACGAAGCTGTCTTAGGACTAAGACATGTCTTAGGATGGTCTTACGACATATCTTAGTCCTAAGTGGGTTTCACAAAGCGGTCCTAAATTTGGACATCTCTTAAAGTTGGTCATAAAGTTAGGACAACGCGAGAGGTGTCTTATGATGGTCTTAGGATAGTATAATATACGTTTATTTATATAAATTACTCATTTTTTATATTAATTTTGAAAAAAAAAAAAATCTTATTATTATCTAATTATCTATTCTCCTGTTCCTGCTTAAAAACATATATACATTGATGGATTATCAGGATTTGTCAACAATGAAAATTCGATGTATTGATATAAAAATTGCACGATTTTATCTCTTAACCTTTTATAACCAATAAAGTCGAAATTGAATTCAACTCACTTGTACCAAAACAATGTCATAATTTTATATTCTTTTTTCTTAATTTTGCATTGGAAATTTCATATTTATATTGATGTATTGTTTAAAGATAATTTATATATAAATTACTTTTATTTTTTTATATTTATTTTGCAAATTATGTCATTATATTAATCAATACGTTTAGAATAATTTATGGTAAAACATACTACATTTACATGATTTTTTTCCGTAGATCATATTTATATTTGAAAATTTAAAGAACTTGCGACAGGTTTAGGATGTCTTAGCTAAGATGATCCTAAGACAGCTTCGAGACGAGGTCTGAGATATGTCCTATGATAGTCATAAGAGGATCATAAGACATGTCCTAAGATATATATATATTTGTTTCATTTTTCATTTATTTATTTTTCGGCGGGGGGGGGGAGGGAGGGGGAGGGGGATAAATAAAAGTTCTAAAGGATTTGTTGTTTATTTTTTTTGATGATTATTCGTCATGTCCCCCTTTCTATCGCAACTATTACCCATACTCGCCTCCGTCCAGTCGTTTCATATAGCTGAGTAGTTAAATGGGCCCCACTCAAACTTTGATACTTGTTTTGGGTTTACATGTACAAACATACACAATGTGATAGCTGTAAAAATTGTGATAATACCATTTTCCGTTGCCTATTGTGATATGCTTTACGTTTTACAAAAATATCCTGCCATTATACATTTAACTGTGTATTTGAAATATATTTCAGAAGATTATACATGTATATGCCAAAGGTTTTATTGAGTCTATTGTTTTGCGTATGAGCTGATCATTGTTATTGGGGCAAGCACATACATGTATCTACTTATCCACTAGAAGAATGTATTTATATTCATCAATAATCAAATAATGAAAGCTCAATATATATTTTTTGTTATGTATATACGTGATGTTGTTTTGTTATGACTAATTATAATTAAAAGTTGTATTCTTTTTGTCTCGTCGTCATTTTTTTTATATACAATTGAAAATGGAAATGGGAAATGTGTCAAAGAGACAACAATCCGACCAAAGCTAGAGCAGACAACTGCCGAAGGCCACCAATGGGTCTTCAACGCATTGCGAAACTCCTGCACCCGGAGGCGTGCTTCAGCTGACCTCCATACAAAAAGCCATACTAGCCCAGGGACAATGGACGTCATACTAAACACAGAAATATACACTAGAAACTAAGATTTAAAATCATACAAGACTAACAAAGACCAGAGGCTCCTGACTTGGGACAAGCGCAAAAATGCGGCGGTGTTAAACATGTTTTTGATATCTCAACTCTCCCTCTATACCTCTACCCAATGTAAAAAAAAAACAAACACACAACAATACGCAACTTATAGTTAACTCATTTCTTGATATTTCATCATTATATGTTTCAAGAAAGAGCAGTTGAATGACATTTGGCTGCTTTTGGAAAGTATATATCACAGAAACAGTTACACAACGACATTAACCATTATAATGGTCATGTATGGCCCTTAGCAAAACGCTAACAAGATATCAATGTTGTTAATTGGTCAGTGTTATGCATTTATGTCAATTCGCAACTATTGGTATATGATTTGGTATTTTTTTGTTTTTCTTGTTATATATAGTTGATAAAGTAAAAGGCTAATTTAAAGGTTCACATAGAGCGAGAGTTAACACATAAAATAAAATAAAAGGAGAATATGTCAACAGAAACAAAACGACAACAAAAAACCAAAAGACTTCTGTATGAAATAAGGAGATGTGTTATGTTATGTGTTATGAGGCAACTATACACGGCTAGTTCCATACTAGTCTACACACATGTATGATAGAAAGTTCATATGACGTCAGACAACCAGGCAGAAGCTAGCGAACAATAGCTAGCGAACAATAAGCCAGCGAACAATAAGGGAGCTACCATTTGATTTTTATGGGGGGGGGGGGGGGGGGGCTAGGATGAAAAATTTGGTCCTGCCTTTTTTTTTAGTTGTAATCTCTGTCCTGCCTTTTTATTTTTCACTATATTCGGTCCTGCCTTTTTTTTTATTAGTTTATCCTGACTTTTTTTACCTAAATTGTCATCCTGCCTTTTTTTTTTGCAAAGTGTCTCATCCTGCCTTTTTTTTTACTCAAAACTCCTGTCCTGCCTATTTTTTTTCAAATTTCATCCTAGCCCTCCCATAAAAATCAAATGGTAGCTCCCTAAGGCGATATATCGAGAAACCAAAAAAATGAATAAGACAGCAACGGCCGTTAAATCAAAAAATGTTTAAAAAGGCAGAAAATCAGTCCAAATATTGCAATTTAAACTCAAGCTTGAAATGGTTTTTATCCCATCCATTGATAAAACTAGTCACATCTCTTTTAAGGCTAATATTCAGTACCATAGTAAATCTGCATCTATCAACGGATTCTTTGTAGGTGTAGGGCCACCAATGTACCAAATCAATTTAGAACGTATGTAAAAGTAGTCCTACCCTGTAAATTATCGCACCTGTGATGTCATTGTTTAATTAAACTAACATACACATTTGAAGAAATGGGGGTTGCCCTATTCCAGGGCTCCTAGAGAAAAATAATGAGGAGTGTCACGGGTATGACTATATAGGTCTTGTAGAGGAGAAACAGGCGCTTCTTTTGCGCAAGGTATCGAAGGCGCTATGTTCAAAAATCTGAAACTAGAGCCCAAAATTTGAAAAAAAATGGTCCAAAATATATATATATATAGGGGGGTCGACCTATTCCACGGCTCCTAGAGAAAAATAATGAGGGGTGTCAGGGGGTATGACTATATAGGTCTTGTAGAGGAGAAACAGGCGCTTCGTTTGCGCAAGGTATCGAAGGGCGCTATGTTCAAAAATCTGAAACTAGAGCCCAAAATTTGAAAAAAAAATGGTCCAAAATAGGGGGGTCGACCTATTCCACGGCTCCTAGAGAAAAATAATGAGGAGTGTCACGGGGTATGACTATATAGGTCTTGTAGAGGAGAAACAGGCGCTTCTATTGCGCAAGATATCGAAGGGCGCTATGTTCAAAAATCTGAAACTAGAGCCCAAAATTTGAAAAAAAATGGTCCAAAATAGGGGGGTCGACCTATTCCACGGCTCCTAGAGAAAAATAATGAGGGGTGTCACGAGGTATGACTATATAGGTCTTGTAGAGGAGAAACAGGCGCTTCTTTTGCGCAAGGTATCGAAGGGCTCTATGTTCAAAAATCTGAAACTAGAGCCCAAAATTTGAATAAAAAAAAAAATAGGGGGTCGACCTATTCCACGGCTCCTAGAGAAAAATAATGAGGGGTGTCACGGGGTATGACTATATAGGTCTTGTAGAGGAGAAACAGGCGCTTCTTTTGCGCAAGATATCGAAGGGCGCTATGTTCAAAAATCTGAAACTAGAGCCCAAAATTTGAAAAAAAATGGTCCAAAATAGGGGGGTCGACCTATTCCACGGCTCCTAGAGAAAAATAATGAGGGGTGTCACGGGGTATGACTATATAGGTCTTGTAGAGGAGAAACAGGCGCTTCTTTTGCGCAAGGTATCGAAGGGCGCTATGTTCAAAAATCTGAAACTAGAGCCCAAAATTTGAAAAAAAAAAGTTCAAAATATATATATATATATAGGGGGGTCGACCTATTTCACGGCTCCTAGAGAAAAATAATGAGGGGTGTCACGGGGTATGACTATATAGGTCTTGTAGAGGAGAAACAGGCGCTTCTTTTGCGCAAGATATCGAAGGGCGCTATGTTCAAAAATCTGAAACTAGAGCCCAAAATTTGAAAAAAAATGGTCCAAAATAGGGGGGTCGACCTATTCCACGGCTCCTAGAGAAAAATAATGAGGGGTGTCACGGGGTATGACTATATAGGTCTTGTAGAGGAGAAACAGGCGCTTCTTTTGCGCAAGGTATCGAAGGGCGCTATGTTCAAAAATCTGAAACTAGAGCCCAAAATTTGAAAAAAAATGGTCCAAAATATATATATATATATAGGGGGGTCGACCTATTCCACGGCTCCTAGAGAAAAATAATCAGGGGTGTCACGGGGTATGACTATATAGGTCTTGTAGAGGAGAAACAGGCGCTTCGTTTGCGCAAGATATCGAAGGGCGCTATGTTCAAAAATCTGAAACTAGAGCCCAAAATTTGAAAAAAAATGGTCCAAAATAGGGGGGTCGACCTATTCCACGGCTCCTAGAGAAAAATAATGAGGGGTGTCACGGGGTATGACTATATAGGTCTTGTAGAGGAGAAACAGGCGCTTCTTTTGCGCAAGGTATCGAAGGGCGCTATGTTCAAAAATCTGAAACTAGAGCCCAAAATTTGAAAAAAAATGGTCCAAAATAGGGGGGTCGACCTATTCCACGGCTCCTAGAGAAAAATGATGAGGGGTGTCACGGGGTATGACTATATAGGTCTTGTAGAGGAGAAACAGGCACTTCTTTTGCGCAAGGTATCGAAGGGCGCTATGTTCCAAAATCTGAAACTAGAGCCCAAAATTTGAAAAAAATGGTCCAAAATAGGGGGTCGACCTATTCGACGGCTCCTAGAGAAAAATAATCAGGAGTGTCACGGGGTATGACTATATAGGTCTTGTAGAGGAGAAACAGGCGCTTCTTTTGCGCAAGGTATCGAAGGGCGCTATGTTCAAAAATCTGAAACTAGAGCCCAAAATTTGAAAAAGCATGGTCCAAAATAGGGGGGTCGACCTATTCCACGGCTCCTAGAGAAAAATAATGAGGGGTGTCACGGGTATGACTTCGATACCTTGCGCAAAAGAAGCGCCTGTTTCTCCTCTACTAGACCTATATAGTCATACCCCGTGACACCCCTCATTATTTTTCTCTAGGAGCCGTGGAATAGGTCGACCCCCCTATTTTGGACCATTTTTTTTCAAATTTTGGGCTCTAGTTTCAGATTTTTGAACATAGCGCCCTTTGATATCTTGCGCAAAAGAAGCGCCTGTTTCTCCTCTACAAGACCTATATAGTCATACCCCGTGACACCCCTCATTATTTTTCTCTAGGAGCCGTGGAATAGGTCGACCCCCCTATATATATATATATTTTGGACCATTTTTTTTCAAATTTTGGGCTCTAGTTTCAGATTTTTGAACATAGCGCCCTTCGATACCTTGCGCAAAAGAAGCGCCTGTTTCTCCTCTACAAGACCTATATAGTCATACCCCGTGACACCCCTCATTATTTTTCTCTAGGAGCCGTGGAATAGGTCGACCCCCCTATTTTGGACCATTTTTTTCAAATTTTGGGCTCTAGTTTCAGATTTTTGAACATAGCGCCCTTCGATACCTTGCGCAAAAGAAGCGCCTGTTTCACCTCTACAAGACCTATATAGTCATACCCCGTGACACCCCTCATTATTTTTCTCTAGGAGCCGTGGAATAGGTCGACCCCCCTATTTTGGACCATTTTTTTCAAATTTTGGGCTCTAATTTCAGATTTTTGAACATAGCGCCCTTCGATACCTTGCGCAAAAGAAGCGCCTGTTTCTCCTCTACAAGACCTATATAGTCATACCCCGTGACACCCCTCATTATTTTTCTCTAGGAGCCGTGGAATAGGTCGACCCCCCTATTTTGGACCATTTTTTTTTCAAATTTTGGGCTCTAGTTTCAGATTTTTGAACATAGCGCCCTTCGATACCTTGCGCAAAAGAAGCGCCTGTTTCTCCTCTACAAGACCTATATAGTCATACCCCGTGACACCCCTCATTATTTTTCTCTAGGAGCCGTGGAATAGGTCGACCCCCCTATTTTGGACCATTTTTTTTCAAATTCTGGGCTCTAGTTTCTGATTTTTGAACATAGCGCCCTTCGATACCTTGCGCAAAAGAAGCGCCTGTTTCTCCTCTACAAGACCTATATAGTCATACCCCGTGACACCCCTCATTATTTTTCTCTAGGAGCCGTGGAATAGGTCGACCCCCCTATTTTGGACCATTTGTTTTCAAATTTTGGGCTCTAGTTTCAGATTTGAACATAGCGCCCTTCGATACCTTGCGCAAAAGAAGCGCCTGTTTCTCCTCAACAAGACCTATATAGTCATACCCCGTGACACCCCTCATTATTTTTCTCTAGGAGCCGTGGAATAGGTCGACCCCCCTATTTTGGACCATTTTTTTTCAAATTTTGGGCTCTAGTTTCAGATTTTTGAACATAGCGCCCTTCGATACCTTGCGCAAAAGAAGCGCCTGTTTCTCCTCTACAAGACCTATATAGTCATACCCCGTGACACCCTCATTATTTTTCTCTAGGAGCCGTGGAATAGGTAGACCCCCCTATTTTGGACCATTTGTTTTCAAATTTTGGGCTCTAGTTTCAGATTTTTGAACATAGCGCCCTTCGATACCTTGCGCAAAAGAAGCGCCTGTTTCTCCTCTACAAGACCTATATAGTCATACCCCGTGACACCCCTCATTATTTTTCTCTAGGAGCCGTGGAATAGGTCGACCCCCCTATTTTGGACCATTTTTTTTCAAATTTTGGGCTCTAGTTTCAGATTTTTGAACATAGCGCCCTTCGATACCTTGCGCAAAAGAAGCGCCTGTTTCTCCTCTACAAGACCTATATAGTCATACCCCGTGACACCCCTCATTATTTTTTCTAGGAGCCGTGGAATAGGTCGACCCCCCTATTTTGGACCATTTTTTTTCAAATTTTGGGCTCTAGTTTCAGATTTTTGAACATAGCGCCCTTTGATACCTTGCGCAAAAGAAGCGCCTGTTTCTCCTCTACAAGACCTATATAGTCATACCCCGTGACACTCCTCATTATTTTTCTCTAGGAGCCGTGGAATAGGTCGACCCCCCTATTTTGGACCATTTTTTTTCAAATTTTGGGCTCTAGTTTCAGATTTTTGAACATAGCGCCCTTCGATACCTTGCACAAAAGAAGCGCCTGTTTCTCCTCTACAAGACCTATATAGTCATACCCCGTGACACCCCTCATTATTTTTCTCTAGGAGCCCTGGAATAGGGCAACCCCCATTTCTTCAAATGTGTATGTTAGTTTAATTAAACAATGACATCACAGGTGCGATAATTTACACGGTAGGACTACTTTTAAATTGATTTGGTACATTGGTGGCCCTACACCTACAAAGAATCCGTTGATAGATGCAGATTTACTATGGTATTGAATATATTAGCCTTAAAAGAGATGTGACTAGTTTTATCAATGGATGGGATAAAAACCATTTCAAGCTGGAGTTTAAATTGCAATATTTGGACTGATTTTCTGCCTTTTTAAACATTTTTTGATTTAACAGCCGTTGCTGTCTTATTCATTTTTTTGGTTTCTCGATATATCGCCTTATTGTTCGCTGGCTTATTGTTCGCTAGCTATTGTTCGCTAGCTTCTGCCTGGTCGTCAGACAACCGTAAATCATCGTACAGCCGTCTACAAGGAACAAATACAATACCACCTAGTCAACCAAAAAAAGTATCAATATGACAAAATAAGGAACTATTATGAAGTAGAATCTACAGCCTTATGATGGAACAATTAACACAAAAGAAACCAAAAACCATTAAAACAGACAGCAGTTAATGGCAACTGAATGACAGGCTATTTCCTTAGGACAAACACATAATTTAAAAACTGATTGATTAAACATGTTTCTTAGCGCTCAACCCACGACCTAACATAGCACAAAATTGTAACACCAATACATAAGAATAAACTGTAGAACTGATTGTAAGTGGTTGCTAGACTCCTCAGTTCGGCATCTAGCACAAAAATCAACCAACAATCTAACTAAAGAGTACTCGCAGTTACCGGATGCGATTAAATCTATTGAAAAACTACATAAATCATGTTCTCCAAAACTAATGTGCCAATCATTATACATCGAACGAACTAATTAACAGTCGTCCTCGAAAACTTGTGTCTTTATGTCAACTTTTTCTTAGACTCCAAATACTCACTTTTATGTATTTTAAGCACTGTAAATCATCATAATAATAATTTCTGAGGGTATCATACGGGTATTATAAACTTTAGCTCTCGTTTGGGGGATTTTACATTTGTTATTATGATGCCGTTCATAGCTTGTTATGCGGCATGGACTTTTCTAATTGTTGAAGTCCATACCCATACATGTACTAGCTGCTTCTACATGTATATTTTTTATATTTTATGGAGAAATATCATTTGCAGAACGTCCAGGGGCAAACATCTCATGCATGAATATGACAAAATCACAAATAAACTACGAGTGTATTTTAACTAATATTACAGATATGCGTAACCAATATTATGCATTGGCGTTTACACTTCGAAGTAGTTTGAACCTTTATAAGAGTTTAACTGGGTTTAAAAAAAATATAAACCCTTGACTTTTTCCATTCAGTATGTAAACCATTTAGAAAAAGTGGTGTGTGCATTGCTGTGCGGGATGCCTAAACACACAGTCACGTGTGGTCGAAATAATGCAGTAAATCCGATTCTCTGTTTTGAAAAGATTGTCTGAATGTCATTATTATGAAAAAAAATATATTTTGGATAAACCCTCAGTTAATTAGTTTAAATGTAATTGAGAAAGTTGTAAAACAACATTAGATTGGACAAGATAATGATACACGTAAAACATAACGTTTTCAATTGCTTTTTATACTAAGAATTATATTAAATATTGGCATAAAATTGTTGTGTTATTACGATATGGGAGACTACTCTGGCGGACTTTGAACAGATGTATAAAATATGGAGATTTTGTGCCGAATGAGAGACAACTCTTGAATTCTTTAAACATTAAATGTCGTTTATAAAAAATAAAAATGGTTGTTATCCATTTCAGCTCATAATACATAACAGCACATTTTCATTGATATTTAGAATTGGTTGTAAATAAAGTGAAAACATACGTTTGTTTTAATATAAATATTACTATTTTCTTCTGTCATTGACTCTTCGCAGACAGCAACTTAACGATAGGTTTAATTCAATGCCGCCGAACTTTTGTCTGTTCAAACACATACATGTATGTTTGGCTGTCTCCAATTGTTTCCCCGTTTCCTAGCGGTAGCATACACAGATTGCTTTTTTTCTTTTTTTGAATTTATTCAATGTTGAAAGCCGAACCGTTACCTGTAACTTAACGGTGGAGTAAGCGACTTGGGAGAAGGGTCTCCTTTAGGTAACGCCAAGTCCCTTTTAAATGTTGCAGAAAACGTTTAGAAAAATAACCTCAATAATTTGACCTTTATTTTAGTTTCGAATAAGTTATAATTGATAATGTATAAATGAATAATTAAGATGAATCAGTTGACGCACATTCTGTACCATTTTGCTTCATCATAACATTCTATTTCTTTCAGGAGTAAGTTGTTCGATGCCATTGCAAATTAGGGAAAGAGGATTAAGCACGGAGTTACTTTGTTCCTAGATGGTGCATGATCAGTTTTGACATACCTTGAAAGGTCTATATATTTCACCAAAACAGGCTTATATAGCGTCACTATACGGTGTGAACTTTGATCATTGTTGACGATCTTAAAGTGACCAAAAGTTGATAATGTCTGTGTCATTTTGGTCATGTTTAGAGAGTTGTCTCATTTTCAATCATACTACGTCCCCTTTTTTTATGTAGTGATGGGCAAAAAAATAATTAATCAAATAATCAATTAATTGATGGACTGTAGGTTTTTAAACGTTCAGTAGCAAATATTTCAATCATATTCAAGTAATAAATTCACAATAGACCCAATAGGAAGGTCCTTTAGAAGAGAACGTATATGATGAAGATTTGGGAAATTCAGACATCCATTGGACAGTGAGGGTATATTGCATGAATACAGTCAACTTCAATACAATTAGTTTGCCTGACAACAGGCCACCTATGAACCATTTAAAAGAATTTTAAACGTGTATACATTTTGAATTGAAAATAGGCTATATGGACTAATGATTAGGTAAACCAGAAACACAAATTTACGATGCTGTCTACATTCAACGACATTGACTCTGCATTTGTGTTGGTTTTTTTCATTTATATCTTTGAGCGTAAAAATTAATATTTTTCCAACATTTTGTCTCCTTACTTCTTTTATCTTATATTACCAGCAACACATGGCTATTTTTGTAATCTTTAACTGTTCCGGCACACTTATATTTAATGATATTGGTCAAAATATTTGTAGGGGTAAATAAGGAACGACAAATTATCGTTCGTAAAATTTCGTCATACGTTTTAGAATAACATTTCAAATAATTTCCAGTTGCACCCTTTTGAAAAAAATCGCCGAAAATTTATCTTAAAAGCAAATCAATGGAATATTCAATTTAGCTGCTTGCCCCTACATTCACATAAATTCGACAGGAAATAATATTTTGAACCCACTTGTCCAACTTTTAACAACAAAGAATTTTTAATTGTTTTTGTTTTGTTAAATTATTTAAATATAATTTCCTTATTTGTCAGGTTTTATTGACAATTTGATACACAATAATAAGTTATTTTTCAACATATGTGAACAAATAGGTTTCAGCATTTGGAATTACACATTGAAACTTGGGGTGAATATACTTTTCTTCATTTAATCAGTCTGTTTTGAATATTGTTCAACTTCAATTGAAACCAAAATAAGACCACTTTTAAAATGTAGTAACATTTTTTATCGCGTAAACTGAGAATAAAGTGGCAATTAAAAGGACATACGTATACATAAGGTCAACTGTGAGGTACAAATAATTAAAAACAAGATGAACAAGCTTTTACTTTTACACATTTTGACTTGGATTGAGATTTGTCTCAATTCCAATCATACCGCATCTTCTTATATCGAAAATTTATAATATTGGACAATTGTTGAATGTTGTTTTTGTTTTATTTCAAAAGATATACTAGTATCTTCCTTATTAAATAAGGAGCTTCGGTGTCTGATTGGTCTTGGTAGTATATCCACTGTGTAACTACATGTAACAGGCTTGTAAGACTCCAACAATAAAAACTGACCAGAAACTGGCATTCAAAACCAACAATCAAACATGCAATTAATCAATATAATTGTGAGTGACCGTTCATGTCAAAAAAGCGATGGTTCCCTCTAGATACATTTTCCATCTAGATACAATTATACTTCGCATACATTGGTTTGATTCGAGTTGATTCTTACAAGTGTCTAGATGCTTCCTGCAAGTATCTAGATGCTTCGCACAAGTATCAAAATGCTTCCTGTAAGTATCAAGATGCTTCTTGCAAGTATCTAGATGTTTCCTACAAGTATCTAGATGCTTCGCACACGTATAGATGATCGAAAACTCTACAATCTAATTAAAATGTCGATCTCTGATTACGTTATACTACATATGAGGTAAGATGTGCTTATCTTTAGTATAACGTAATCAGAGATCAACATTTTAATTAGATTGATACAATGTACTACATAGCAAACTTAAAAGTTTTTGTATTTCCATCTAGATAGTTAGTCATAGTAACTAGATGCTTATTTGAACTATCTAGATACTTGTGCGAATCATCTAGATACTTGTGCGACGCATCTAGATACTTGAACGAAGCATCTACATGGATATACTTATACGAAGCATCAAGACACTTGTGCGAAGCATCTAGATACTTGTATGAAGCATTTAGATACCGGTGAGAATCAACTAGATACTTGTGAGAAGCTTTTAGATACTGATTAAAAGTAACTAGATTCTTTCAAGAAGTATCTAGATCGTTGTCGAAAATATTTAAATAAAAAAGGGTATCAAGATACTTCGCTAAAGTATCTAGATGTATCTTACAACCACCTAGCTACTAATAAGAATCATCTAGATGCTTGTTGAAAGTATCAGATGCTTGTTGAAAGTATCAGATGCTTGTTGAACGTATCAGATGCTTGTTGAAAGTAAGAACTTGCGCAAAAATATAACCTGTTGCATTTTTTTTATTTCATTTTCTTTGCACTACAAATGTATCAAAGCGAAAATTACAGTTAATAAAAATGAAAAAAAAATGAACGCATGCTACATTGTATTAGAACTAGTGTTGTCAAATTGTACACTTTTGCCTAACCGGTTACTCGGATAATCGTTCGACCGATTAACCGGTTAACCGGTAATTTAAGTTGGTGTTTGAAAGCCTTATCAATAGAACCCTACACATAGATATAAGATGTGGTATGAGTGTCAATTTGACAACCTTTCATCCAAGTAATAAATACGCTTTTAGAATTGAAGTTTTCCCCTTAGCATTAAAATGCTTGTCTGTGAGGATTCCTGGCGAAGTTTGACTTTTAATAATTAACAAAAAAAAAAATTCTTAATCTCGTAGAATTGAACATGTCATATGTCTGAAACATATTATTCTTTCCTTTTCTCTTGTTGTCTCCGAAAATAATGGGCTGGTTTCAATTTGAAATGATTAATTATAAAAAAGAAGATGTGGTATGATTGCCAATGAGACAATTCTTCACAAGAGACCAAATTGACACAGGAATATATCACTATAGGTAATTGTACATGCTGTACGACCTGTTTCTTCACTGTGTTTGCTTTTTTCTTTAAGAATGTTACTCGTACTTTCACGTATACATTGAGTACATTCACATTGGTTTGCATTTCCTAATTTTTGAATTTATAGTAAGACTTACCCTTGCACTACGGAGGTTGCACATTTAAATGTAGGTTTACACCATATTAGATCGAAAACGAAATAATGAAGTAATTAGTAAAATTAAATCTCATTACTGATTTAAAGGCAGCACTCCTTTTGCGCCAATTACGGGTTTTCAGGGGTATCATTTGCGCCAAAAAAAAAATTCCAAATGTATCAATTGCGCCAGTTTTCGGAACTCATTTGCGCCAATTTACGTGAACACATATTGATCGTACATATTAAAGATTAATATATATTTAGTATAATTTTTGTTTGAGTGGATATCTTGCACATATACATGAGACAAAGCCACAAAAGTTAGAGCGTCAAATACTATGAACAGCATGCAAACGAAAAGCTACAGAACATATATCCGAAAGACCAGCTAAAATCATATGTTCGGAGCTATTTCATCATGAAGAGGAACATCTACAGAAAAATGACTTGAAGTGCATTAGACAGTCTATGTACAGAGAGAGAAGATAACTGTACCCTGCCCAACCAAAAAGTTCAGTAGAATTTCAAGAAATTTAAAGTGAGGTAGGAGTGATCAGTTTGTTTTAGTAAATGATATTGAAAGTGGCATTGTTATTCTCGGTTGTGAAGCTAACTTGAAAAATCTTTGTATGCGGGGCAGAAGATGTTTTTGCTGATGTAACATTTAAGTGTTGTCCGAAGTATTTCCAGCAATTGTATACAATAAATGGATTCAGGAATGGACATTTAATTTATATTCCACTTTTATATTGCCTTTTGCCTTCCGAATCAGGAGACTGGAATAGAAAAATGTTTTCTTTGCTTAAGGAATGTTTTTCTTTAAATTGGCGCAATCGTATATTTTATTTTTGGCGATAATGATACCATGTAATTTTTAAACGGATGGCGCAAACGTACCATTAGAGAAAAAAAGTTGTGGCGCAAAAGGACGCATTTTTGGCGCAAACGGATCTCTCCCGATTTAAAGTAACTGTTAAAAAAAAAAAATAATCTAATTATGTTTCTTAAAGATCCTGCCCCGAACTCTTATTAATTTTATGTTTTAAGGATTAACAATAGCAATCAATATACTGGACAATTGATCTGTCAAACTAATTACCACGACGACAATTTTTAAATAAAACATAACTATTTAATGATTTGATTTTCAACACAAATTTTTATCAAATCTATCGAAATAGAAAAAAGTCCGGTTAACCGGTTATCGTTTTTGGTATTCGGTATTCGGTCGTTCGACCGATTAACCGGTTAACCGTTGACAACACTAATTAGAACACGTTTTTGTGTGTGCAAACACTACTATTTAAAAAGAATGTGTCCATAGTACACGGATGCCCCACTCGCACTATCATTTTCAATGTTTAGTGGACCGTGCAATTTGTATAAAAACTCCAATTTGGCATTAAAATTAAAATGATCATATCATAGGGAACATGTATAATATGTTTCAAGTACGTTGATTGGACTTCAACTTCATCAAAAACTACCTTGACCAAAAACATTAATCTGAAGCGGGACAGACGAACGGACGGATGAACAGACGAACGAACAAACAGACCGACGCACAGACCCGCCTCTACTATCGTAGGTGGGACATACAAAAGATGAAAGACAAACATTTTGACAAACGTGGTTGGGTTGGATTGTATATTGAATGCAGAATAAAAAACCGTTATCGTCCGTTTTCGATTTATCAAAACCTTTAAAACTTTTTTTACCTTTTAATAACCTTATTGAAAAAGCCCAAATACTTATAGACAAACGCTGTTTAATAAATACTATTCGCAATCACAAAATATATCTGTTTAGTAATAGCTATTTACTTTTTTACAGGTATGAATAATTACAGCAACATACTGAAGTTGTTTTATACCAGCGTTTTCAAGTTATTGATGATATGTGTGTTGTATTCACTGGGTAAGGCATGTTTATCCTAAAAGGACATACACATATGTCCTAAATAGAAAAGTGTGACTGAAACACAGCAAAAATGTTCCATTGCGTAATTTGTCATGATACATGTACCAATTTGTACCAAAATCAATAATAATAGGACATAGGCAGATCTGTCAATGGTATATACAGGGGCCTCGGTAGCCAAGTAATCAAATAGTTATCAAGATAAAAAGTAGTTTTAGTTTTACTGTAATCACTAGTCAGTCAACATTAAGGGTGTAGGTCCGAATCCCGGTCGTGTAGGTGCACTCGACTCCAATCTTAATTAACTAGGAATGTCAGTTTAAACTTTTGCTATCGAAGGTCGGTGGTTATTTCCGGCACTCAGGCGTCCTCTACGCATACAAACTAACCACCACGAAATAGCCCAAACGTGGTCTTTAAACACTAACAATCAGTCAATTAATCAATCAATGGTATATTCTTGTGGTTGGATTTAAATACCAAAAATATATTCTTTATAAAAAAGAAGATGTGGTACATGTATGACAGCCAATTATAAAACAACTCTCTATGCAAGTCACAATGTATAAACAATTGACACTTATAGGTCAAAGTACGGCCTTCAACACGGAGCATGAACCCATCGAACAGCAAGCTATAACAATGACTACTTACTTACTTACTTAGGCCCTTGGCTCCTCCAGGGAGCATATGCCATTGACGAACTCCCTCCATCTAACTCGATTTTGGGCTAGCTTTTCTAGTGTGTTCCAGTTTTGTCCTTGCTGTTTGATTTCTGATTCTGTATCCCTACGCCAGGTGTTTCTTGGTCGTCCTCGGTTTCTTTTTCCTTGAGGGTTCCATTTAAGTGCCTGCCTTGTAATGCTGCTTGCTGGTTTTCGCAGTGTGTGGCCTATCCATACCCATTTTCTTTTCTTAATTTGGATGTCAATCTGTTCTTGTCCAGCTCTTTTCCATAGGTCTTCATTTCTTACTTTATCGAACCATCTGATGTTCATGATTCTTCTTAGGCAGTAGTTTATGAACCTTTGGAGTCTAGTCAACATTGTTTTGGTTGTTCTCCATGTCTCTGATCCATACAAGAGCACTGATTTAACGTTGGAATTGAACATTTTCATTTTTGTGCTTCTTGAGATGTTCTTGGCACTCCATACTTTCCCTAGAATGTTAAAGATGACTCTGGCTTTGTTGATTCTTGCTTTTACATCAGCGTCTGTACCTCCTTCTATATTGACAATGCTTCCTAGATAAGTAAACTCCTCTAGTTCTCCTATGTTGGTGTTGTTCAACTTTATTGGTTGTTTACTTTTGGTGTTGATCTTCATAAGTTTTGTTTTTTCTTCGTTTGGTTTGAGTCCAAGCTTTATAGATAGTGAAGAGAGAAGGGTTGTTTTTTCTTGCATTTGTTGTTGTGTACTGGATATTAGGGCTATATCATCTGCAAAATCCAAGTCTTCTAGTTGTTGCCACATTGTCCATTGGATTCCATTTCTTTTCCCTTCAGTTGCTTCTTTCATGATGTAGTCTATTGCCAAGAGGAAAAGAAAAGGTGATGGCATGCAGCCTTGTTTTACTCCAGTTTTAACATCAAAACTCTCACTGAGCTTGCCTTCATGTATAACTCTGTATTTCATGTTGTTATAGGAGTTTCTGATGATGATTATGAAAGGTTGTGGTATTCCATAGTGTGCCCTGATGTTCCAAAGGGTTTCTCTTTCCAAGCTGTCGAATGCCTTTTCGAAGTCAACAAAATTAATCAGCAATGAGGTGTTCCACTCTAAGGACTGTTCAATTATTATGCGTAGTGTGGCTATCTGATCTATGCATGATCGGTCTTTCCTAAATCCTGCTTGCTGTTCACGGAGTTTTTCGTCTATAGCCTTAAGAAGTCGTATAAGGAGAATTCTATTCAGTACCTTTGCTGCCACTGATAATAATGGAATTCCTCTGTAATTTTTGCATTCTTTAAGGTTGCCTTTCTTCGGTAGTTTTATTAGGTGGCCCTCATTCCATTCTTGAGGCATTTCTTCTTGTTGCCATACATCACGGAACAGTTTATGTAGGAGGTTAGCTGTTAGGTCTGGGCTGGCCTTAAGGGCTTCTGGTGGAATGTTGTCCGGACCTGCTGCCTTTCCTGACTTCAACTTTTTTACAGCTTGTTTAATTTCTATTTTTGTTGGTAGGTTAAGATTTATATGAAGCTCTTCATCTGCTTTGTTGATAACTGGTGTATTAGCTGGAGGTTGTCTATTCAGAAGTTCTTTGAAGTATTCAGCCCATCTAGCAATCTGTTCTTCGATAGTGGTAAGGACCTTCCCATTTTTGTCTTTAACTTGTTGACCGGTTTGTCTAAACTTGCCAGCAAGTTTTTTGGTGGTATCATATAGATCTTTCATGTTTCTCATGTTTGCAGCTTCCTCAGCTTGTGAGGCAAGATTTTCAATGTATGCTCTTTTATCTTTTCTTACACACTGTCTAACTTCCTTGCGTGTTTTGTTGTAGTCAGTTTGAGCATCAGCTTTTGATTTTCTAGTTTTGCTTCTATTCAATTTGTCTTTTTTCTCTTTTCTCTCATTAACTTTCCTAAGAGTGGCTGGTGTAATGCATTCTTTTTGGGTGTGTGTTTTTCTACCAAGAGTTTCTTCACATGTGCTGTTTATTACCTCTTTTATCTGACTCCACTGGTCTTCTATGTTATCAAGTTCTTCTAGCAGCTGGAATTTGTTTGAAAGTGTTATGTTGAATTGTTCTTTCTCTGTTTTTTCTCTTAAGAAGTTGACATTGTATTTCACCCTTGATGAGTTTTTCATGGTGTATACTTTCCTTAGTTTCATTCTTATTTTTCCAATCAGAAGGTGATGGTCTGATGCAGCATCTGCTCCCCTCTTTACACAAACATCTTGGAGCGATCTCCTAAATTTGTTGTTATGCAGAAATGGTCGATTTGGTTTTCTGTGACATGTTCTGGTGAAACCCATGTTGCCTTGTGGATGCGTTTGTATGGAAATATGCTTCCTCCAATGACAAATTTATTATTTGCACATAATTCTGCAAATCTTTCTCCATTTTCATTCATTTGACCAAGTCCATGATTTCCCATTGATTGCTCATACCCCATGTTGCTGTTTCCTATTTTGGCATAACAATGACTAGTGTAAAACAATTCAAACAGGAAAACCAACAGCCATATCCATATACAAATGAGAAACGAGAAACATATATGAACCAAGTAAACAAACGACAACCACCGAACATTAGGCTCCTTTGTCTATCTCTATGTTTTCACACAATAAAACAAAACGTAAGCATAAAACACTCTGCGTGTACACAAATTAATAGATAAATGCCTAAACTACCAACATATTCGTCTAACATGTTTTGAGACACAACACTTTGGTTATATTTTTGCCAGTTTATATATTTACATACATCAGAGTTTTGACATTCCTATTTATTTTGTCCCTGAAGTTCACTTATAATATACGGAGTCTGCGGATGCGCAACTCTTCAATATCAATAAAAGTGTCATGTGATGCGGAACGTATCCCAGATGAGGTGTCTGATAACACACGCGAGTATGCAATGGACGTTTTGAGAATTGGAGATCGTGATTTCTATTTAAAGATGTCATGGAGAAAACCAGAGAGACTGTGATTGTTTAAACAAATGTCTATAGAAGTGATTCCAGAACAATAGCATATACTGTGAGGAAAAAGCCTGATTCAAAGTGAAATTGATGATTTACCCCCATTTTTCTTATGGAGTCAAAACGCATTCGGAAAAAATACATATATCAAACTTGCTTGGATGCATTATTTTCAATTTATACTACAACGGAGATCTATGAACATACTGATATGCCTGGACTGGGAATAAGACACCAGGGTTGGGGTATCCCCCTTTTTTCTGTTAAATCTACATGTTTTTTTCTAAAAAAAATCTTATCGAAAACAATCCTACTTTTGGGGACAGGTTACACGTGCCTGCACTTTTCTTTAATTTCCTTTGAATTAAAAATCTCCGAACAATTAAAAGAAGAATCGTGCATAAGCATAAGAGGACCTTACTTTAACCAAACTTCACAAACACAACAAATTCAGGATCTTTTGGAATCACATAGATAAGCCAATAATGATTGGCCTGACCATTTACCTCGCAGGAAATTCATAGGCAGAACAACAAAAGAGAAAATCGTTATATTTTAAAACAACTCGTGCTTTATTTAAAACCTTCAAAACACGATGTTATATATCATGTATATCCTCATCATAATTTTTTTGGCCAGACAAATAGCGAAAAACAGTAAAAATGCTATTGGTCCGGCTTGACGTATGAATAGACATTTTTGACTATTTGTCCGGCTAGCCGGACGAATATCCACTGCCTATAATATATATTGGTATTCGTTTTTAGATATTCAGATATATTTTGGCCTCGACCATAGCCGTAAAGATATTATTTGTCCAAATACACATCTGTTGTACCTAAATTGCCTCCTTATGTGTTAACGATGATTGAAAGGTTTAAAAAACGCTTAAATAAATCATCAAAATAAAACATTGGTTTTTTTTACATGACCAATTGTAGCTTTTTTGGGTTACTTATAAAACCATATTTGTTATTTGCATTTATATCATAGGACAACAGTCGTTTCCCACTGACAGAAGAATTTTCGTTGGCAGAAATGAAACTGTTATCCTTAATTGCACATGCTGTAATCAGAACGAAAGTTCTTGGCGAGTCCTGAAATACCTAAGAGTTACAGCAAGAGAAACAGATGCAATAGATGAAAGCTACATTCCTTATACACAAGGACTTCTCCTCAATCCCAAACTGATTAACTCAAACATTGACATCGTTGGTGATTACAAAAGCGGTGAATGTAACCTCATTATTCGTAATTTTTCGAATTATAATGCAGGAACCTACAAATGTGAATATTGGAAAAATGGAAATATCTATACAGACACCTACCATGTGCAAATAAGGAGTGAGTAGTTTATTTTTTTATATACATGTATACTGTGGATATATATTTTTTGTGGGTATCCATGTTTTTGGATTGAAAAACAATTATATCATTGTGGTTTTGGCAAAATCTGCATTCAAACCTACAGAAAATGTGTACTTTATTAAACATTAAATTCAGTGGTTCGCCTTAACCCATGAATTCTACAACAATACGCATGATTACACTATAAACAATTATGCGTTGTTAAAGCTTAAGTATGTTTGCAAACAGCATGAATAGTGAAAAGTGTACAACAGATATTGAAATATAATTGAAAGCAGGATAAATCGAAAGACAAGGGATACAACAAACAATAGACAGTCCAATGGATACAACATATGCTGATCTTACTTCTCACTTGTAGCTTTCTTCATATGATACTGACTTAATACAGGTGTTTTTCATGAAGAATGACAAGAAGCTATTAGTTTCGTTTAATTCCCGTTACTCTTATATAGCTGATGTATTGTTACTGTATAATTAAACATGTAATGACTATATTTAATCTACTAGTATATTCCTAAAAAAATACAGGATACCACAGATACATATAGTCTGACCTACATTAAGTAATTGACATTAAGGGTAGTTTGAAAACAAAACTTTACGTTTCAAAAGATGTTTAAGTATTGATAAAAGTATGCCGCTGTGTATGTAGCAGCATCTCGACAGCGCTTACATATGGAATGCATATATCACATTGAACACTATATTCCACCATTTGTGTTACCAAACCAGGAATACAAAGGTTAAGTTAAAGTTCTCCCTTCGACAATTTTACGGCAGCCATAACAAGCCTAAGATGGGTAACCTTTAGAGCATATCTTTATCAATGCCTATCACAGATAACCTTACATATGTCTTATTCGTTGTGATTATTATCGTATCATCTTTACTGCCATTGTGACTTTACCGTATAAGTTTACATTTAACTATGAGTAACTTGTCAGAGTCCGTCCATTAGGGGACCTAGTATTTCATCTCGCGATGTGAATTCCCTCCGTACTTAGCTGCATTCATGTTATTCAGTCTTTAGTTTTCGATTTAGTGTTTTGTAAACAAATATTCATGAAAGTGTAATGTAAAATAAATTATCATTTCGTCGTTATGAGTTTGAGTGTCAATGTTGCGCAAAGTAATGATGAATCAGGATAGGTATAAAGACATACGGTTGCCTATAACTACTTCCATTAAAAAAATGTGAATTTGCAATCATTCCACATCTAGATCTCCGATTAGAATCTTATAATCTACGCGTACATTAAAGGTTACGTCAATCTTCCATTCTGATAGATTCGTCCCGATACATAATGCAACGTGAAACCAAAAACTGCGGAAATCTAACTAAACTGAACACCACAGTTAGTAAGACAGGGTGCACCTAGAATGTTAATATTATTTATATGGTCATAATTATAAATTAGCTGTTGACAAAGCTTTATTTTTTGAAATACTTAGACTTTTCTACTTCTGGAATAAATTACCTTATCTGTATTTGGCAAAACCTTTAGGATTTTTTTTTTATTCTCAATGCTCTTCAACTTCATAACAAAATGTCTGTATCAAGTCAGTAATACGACAGTTATTATCCATTCGTTTGATGTGTTTTTGCTTTTGATTTGCTATTTGATTAGAACTTATAAATAGACATGTAACCTGAGGGTCAGTCGAAAACAATACTTAACGACAAAAGTGATTTTACGGACGTCATCACGAGTTGGTTGATAGTAATGTTATATCTGTTAAAATGATGATTTTGGATATATTCCTTATGTTGTAACTACAATCCCATTCCCTGTTCAGGAATTTTACCTACCTAATTAGACTATTTCCCGGCTTTGTAATAACATGACAAACACCTGAAATCACCCAAATTTGTTGTGGGGTGCGTGTTTTTGTTGTACCCCTATCGCTGACATTTTGATCACGCATCGTTGTCTATATAATGGAATTTGATGCGACTGTCATAAAAGTGAGAGGTTTAGTGCTCTCAAACCAGGTATAATTCACCATTTTCTACATTTGAAATACCTGCACCATGTCAGGAATATAGTTGTTATCCATTCGTTTAACGTGTTTTATCATTTGATTTTGCCGTTTACTTAGGGATTTTCCGTTTTGAATTTTCGTCGGTGTTCAGTATTTTTTTGATTGTAACTTTTTCGTATGGATGTGAAGATAGCAGCCGGTTGGATATTCCAATTTATTCGAAAATCATGAAAAAAATGTAAAATTAAAAGCACGATTTTCATACATATCAAAAGAATTATACTCTTCTTACAGGACCCCCCAAAAATCTAAAAATAGCAAATGAAACACAGAATAATACCTTGCAAGTTGTAGAAGGGACCATGCTGCAATTAGTGTGTTCAGTACAGAGCGGAAAACCTAAAGAAATTTTACAATGGATAACGAATACAACAGTTATAAAAGAAGGTGGTCAGAATGGAATAATCACTTACAGATTAAATGCATCTTCATCGGATCATATGAAAATATTCATATGTTCAGCATTCAACGAAGCATTAGACCATCCAATAACAAAGCAAGTTCAATTGGATGTTTTAGGTTGGTTTGTCACGCATATACATGTACATCAAAATCACATAAAAAATTATATATTACAACAGTAGTTAAATATTGTTGGATAAACAAAGAAAGAATATGGGTATCCATCCATAACGCAACAGCAGTACCTGTACAGCACAAACCGCACATAAAGTAAAAGAAAGGGTATTTTATTGCCTTTTTTCATCTCAAAGTAAAAGGCCTTAAAACTCGGAGCATAATAGAAAATGCTCATCTAATTGTAAGTTTAAGACGGCCCAATTTTCAGCGAAATTCTTTTCAAAATAATGTACATTGTTGTAATAGGGTCCACTCAAAAACCGAACATACAGGAAAGTCATACATTACAAAAACAAAATAATTTACCTCAGTTGGAAAATAATTTCTTAGTTAAAAGTTGAATTATGACAAAAATGTGATTAAAATTAAGTCAGTCCAGCAGCGCTGACTATCAGTGTTTACTATGAAATTCAAACAACTTTCCTAAAGAATTGCAACTGAATACGACACAACATGAAAAAATAAGTTATAAGTGTTTGGTTAATCTTCGATTAAACATCTATATTTTTGTATATAAATTATTGATGATTATAATGTTCATATGCAAGCCGGACAACAGCGGAATTCATTCTAGAAACAGTATCGGTATTATTGGGCTAGCAAACAAATGATCCGATACACACTTAATAAACGACAATAAACAAGGAATTGCATTTTGTAAAAAACAAAACGTTTTTCCTCCAACTGAATGTAGTTTTGTTATTATTTGTAATTGTTGTAGTCAAAATGCATGATTTTAAATTAGAGTTTATCGCAAATCTTTGCAAATACACAATTGCCAATTCTTTTCTATAAAACGGCTATTTCAACTTTGCCCTATTATTTAGCCTTTATGATTTAATTAAACACTTTTCGAGACAAAAATGGTTTTAGTAGATCTAAGGCCGTGTTCACATTGACCTAAATTCGGTGTTGTGTTAGTGTAACTCACACGTAAACTAAACACAATTGCGTTCCCATTGATAAAACTCAATGTTTACATGTAGTTTAAATCATGTTTTATCTACACACAGTCGATAGTCAATGTCGGCCTTGTGTAGGATAAGTGTACACAAAACTAGGCATTTAGGACATTAGTTTTACCGTGTATATATTTAAGGAGGAAACTATTTTTGAGTAAAATTGATATTTTTGATAATTATTAGTATAGTTCTTTACAGAAATTGTTGTCTAAATTTTACACGTACTTTATTAACCCCTGATCAAGACTCAAAGCAGCATCATTGTCGAACCCATAAGGCAGCAACCAATTGATTTTTCGGGGGAGGGGGGGACTATTATAGTTGAGTATAAAACATAAATGCAAGGGTGTTGGGGTGGTGAGCTAGGGATTTTGTTTTGGAAACAAACAATGTTTCCAGTTTTTGGCCCTGAAATTTTTTTTGTTTGTTTAACTCTCAGATGCCATTTTATATAATGCTAAAATTGATTTCGACTTGTCACCAAAATTTGTCCTGAAAAAAAATCAATAGCCCACGCCCCTCTACCCCCCCCCCCCCCCCCAGCTCTCCGTCACCTTCCCCAAAAAATGAAGTAAATAGTTGCTGCCTAATTCATTTGAAAAAGTCTTCCCGAATCGACTTGACGTACACAGAAATATTCGCCACTGGTCTTTACTCAAACAACGATTCACGCATAAATGCATGACTAAAAAAAGTGTGGGGTAAATGATACGTTTGTCTAGTATCTCAGATCCGTTAAATAACACTTAAAATAAATTAAAAAAAACGATACCATTTTCTTTTACCAAATACTCCTTGGAGAAGAAATACCATTTGATACAAACAGAAAAGATAAAAATGTAGTGATCCCTAATATCTCAATCCTTTTTTTCGGCTGTAAGCACGCTGTTGCAGCTAACGTTTCTAATGCGTAATCGAGACATCTCTAGTATATTCAAACTACTGCAAATTATAAAAATGGCTTTCTTAAAGTAGCAACCACTTAATTAAAAAAAGGGAGAGGGTTGTGTATTTTTTTTTTATCTGAGTCAGATTTTTTTTTCGCGAGTACGTTTTTATACCTTTTTTTCGATGCTGGTGATCAAATACATTTTTTTTCAATATTTACCACTATAATGTATGGGGAAACTCTTGATTCAGAATATTTTTTTATCATCTGTATGAACATTTTTTTTTTATCAAATTGGGGATCTGAATATTTCCATTCCCACCACCACCACCCTCTTGAAGTAAAATGGTTGTTCCCTTACCTCTAAAAAAATTGTCCAAAAATTTTGAATTCAGTTCTACGTAATGAACATTTAAATGACATATAGTTTACAAGTGGGAACAAATCTTATGTACAGGTAACTAAACAAGGTGTATAGATGTGAACAAATGTAATGTGAAACCAGTGTACACTACACTAAACTAATTGTAAACATGTTTACTCTACACGGCGTTTGGTGTGAACACGGCCTAAATCTATCTATTTAACATGTTTAAGTTTTTTTCATCGAAATATCGCTTGAACAATTTTTGGTCACATACAATAGTTATCAAAGGTACCAGGCTTATAATTTAATACGCCAAAAGCACTTTTCGTCTACATAAGACTCATCAGTGAGGCTAATGTCAAAATAGTTAAAAAGCTAAACAAGTAAAATATTGAAGAGCATTATTATCTTAATACATTACAAATTTATATTGTTGGTACTACTTGCATCCTCAAATGACTTAATGGTCGAAAGGTAATTCAAACGGCGTAATTTACAAACTGTGTTACTTCTTTAGGCAAACCAAAGGTCATTGTATATATCAATCCAAATGGCCATCATCTACAAGAATATCAGAACGCACAGCTATGTTGTAAAACTGAAGGGAATCCAGCATCAACCTTTATTACGTGGTTCAAAGACCAACAACATAAACAAATATGGAATGATACAATACACTGCATTTCGTTTACTCCTCTTCGTAGACAACACGATGGAAAATATATGTGTACTGCAAAGAATAGCATAGGTTTCTCAAGTTTAACAAAAGATATTCGAGTTTTGTGTAAGTAGCCAGACAGAAAGCACATTTTTGTCTTTCATCTATTGATACAGTATAATAGATAACAGAAGGGGGAAAATCAAAACTTTCTATACAGCTTAAATGTGAGTAAAAATGTATCAAAATATACCTTAATAGAGTATTAATATAATAACTGAGAGTGTTTACCGAGGAGAGAACCGCCGTCATAGTAGTCGATTGAAATTTCCGCTAGGCTTAAATAGTTGACATTTTTTTTATGTTATGCGGAACATTGCAAATTACAATCAAACAAAGGTGTGTTACAGGAGAGTTAAGAATATTAGTATAAAATAGTCTACAAAAGAAATGATTTTATTTTCTTTAGTCTTAAGATATTTACCTTCAGCTTTTGAACTTAAGAAAATGTAGTTTGAGTGCCAATGAGACAACTCTATATATCCAAGTCATAATCTACAAAAACAAACCTTTATAAGTAAAAATGTGTGTTCAACACGGAGTCTTGGCTCACACCGAGCAGCAAGCTATAAAAGTCCCCTAAAATATTATTATTTCAATTGAATGAGTTATTTCAGGAATAGCAATATGGTCACCATTGGTTTTTCTACGACCGGCGTTAAAAATCTCGCTAGCATGAGTCGTTTGCTTGACTAAGCGGTAGATGTACGAGTTTGCATTCACATCCTGTTAAAATGCAAATGTAAAATCCAATGCCTCATTTAAAGAGTGTTTCTCGTTCTATGCATGTGAATACCTCCTGCATCAATTATTTTAGATGTCCTAAAGTGGCATGTTGCCAGGCCAATGTTCTATTCTATGCAATATTTCCTCATTTTCCCCGTGACATCCGAGATTTTCCGAATCATCCTAGACAGCCTATCTGACAAGACTTGCATATTTTATACATTGTAAAATTTCTTCTCGTGCTGTACTTGTATGAAGTATTTGCCACTGGACGTTCAGCAACCAATACTCAATAAATCATTCAATCAATTCGTATATTTTATATATATATAAAAGGTCAACGATATTTTGTTATAGATCCTCCTGATGTCTCAATAGATACAACAGAATCACAAAAGAAAATAAATATTAAATGTCAAGCATCAGGCGATCCAGAGACATACGACTTTGCAGATTGGGATCATCAGTCAGTGTTAGGCAAACATATACGAACTATAAAAAACTCACGAAATAGAACAATTGTACTCGAGGAACACAATTATCAAAACAGTGGTATATATAAATGCAGCGTCAACAATGGTATTCCTAATATAAGTGGAAAGCTTTATCAGGAAAAATTAGTCATGGTCAGTTACAAAGGTAATACATATAATACAAGTATATAGTTATAATTTGGACAATGTTAAAATCTCTATTTCTATTTTGTTAGTTTTATATCAAAGCCCTTCTATACAATTGTCATGGTTAAATATTAGAATAATGCGTTGAATATGATACAGACTTACACCTTTATAGAATTTTAGCAAGAATCTTAAATTCTGGAGGTCAATATAAAGGTTCACATTCAACAAAACAAAATAGGATATATAAGGAACTAGATAGCATCATAAGACAAGAACAAGCAGGATTTAGAAAAGGCAAAGGATGCATAGATCAAATCTTTGCACTGAAAACACTTTAGAACAGTCAATAGAATCGAAAAGACCACTCTTTGTCAACTTTATTGACTTCAAGAAGGCCTTCGACAGCGTCCATAGAGATACACTCTGGAAAATTTTAAGATCATACTGAGTACCAGACAAGATAGTGACCCTTATTAAATTCTTATACACAAAATTTGAATGTTCTGTCTTATTAGAAAACAAAGACACTGAATGGTTTGCAGTAGACTCCGGGGTAAGACAAGGATGCCTAATCTCTCATATTCCTAGTTGCAATCGATCGGGTAATTATATAATGAGAAAAACCACGAGTGACGAGAATAAAGAAATAACCTGGTCTATGTTTACAACACTGGAAAACCTGGATTTTGCAGATGATATTGCCTTATTATCATCTCGGCATGATCATATGCAAGAAAAGACCAACAGACTCAGCCATTTCGCGAGCCAAACCGGACTCCAACTCAACGCACAGAAAATAGAGGAAATGAGATTAAACACCTCATCCCAAAGAAAACTAGAGGTTGATGGAAATGAAATTCAAATAGTTGACAAATCTATTTATTTGGGCACAGTCATCAGTACTAAAGATTCTACACAAAAGGACATCAAAAACAGATTGGCAAAAGCAAGAACAGCAATTCAAAACATCTGGAGATCAAAGCAATACAGCCGAAAAACAAGAATCAAATTATACAATAGCAACGTAAAACCTGTTCTTTTGTATGGAAGTGAATGTTTGAGAGTTACGAAAGCAGATATGAGGGCACTTTCTTCATTTCATCACAGCTGCCTCCGACAAATTTGCAGAATATTTTGGCATAATACCATCTCGAACACCAATCTACTAAAATTGACAGAGTCGTCATGTATAATCGACGAAATAACACAGAAGCGCTTCCGGTGGCTTGGCATGTTTTGAGAAAGGAAAACTCAAGCATAACAAAAAACAGCACTTAGATGGACAAAACAGGGAAAGAGACCACGAGGACGTCCCACAACAACATGGTGGAGAACAATTGAAATGAATTAAAAGACCTAAAGATGACATGGGGAGAGCAAAAACAATGGCAAAGAACAGACCACAGTGGCGAGAACTTGTGTTGACCTTATGCTCAGATCGGAGAAAAGAGGATAAGTAAGTAAGTAATTCAACAAAACAGTACTTCATTAAATCTGGAAAAATTCATCGACAGTTTGAAAGTCAAATGGTAAGGTGAATGCATCAAACAATATTTGTCTATTGACATTGTTTTCGTTTTAAATGATCAGAAATATCATCTAAAAAGTATATGGCTTTCTTTTCATTTTATTTAGTCATTTTTTAGACTGTTTTTAATTACATTTCAGGACCGCCAATCTTCGTTACAAACAACACCAAAACTTGGTTTGTACAGTATAAGGGAGATGCTCACATAATTGTAAAAGTGTTTAGTTCGTTTTATATTACAAGGGGACTAATACGCAGACACAATGAAAATAAATCATCAGAAGCAATCAGGATATTTGGTTTGTCAACACACAGAGAGAGTATGATATTTCATAATGTCAGTATTTTAGTGGAATGTATCCAGTTGACATTTGTTTTGATTAAGTTAGAAAACGACAATTTTGGAAATTACACTGTTGAAGTTTGTAACACATTTAATTGCAGCATCTTTGAAGTATCAGTGGTTTTAGTCCGTAAGTATTTTGATGTATGTTTATTATATGATGTTTGTTCTGTATCAAATAGATGTAATCTCGACAGGTAAACTTTGCCTGTTTTAAAAGTATTGAAACTATTGTGATTGCAGATATATTCACGAAAAATACTGTTCATAAAAGCTTTCAGAAACCTGTTGAATTAATTCATATTTAAATACGACAAATAAGAGAAGAAAAGTAAACTTAACAGTGATTGACCCATACGTTAAATATGTAATGTATGTTTCGTCTCTATAAGAACTATCAGTGGTGCTGGAATAAAATTATTAAGCAAAGCAAAACCATATAATACTGCGAAGTTGCGAGGCATAAATGAATAAATGTTCCGACATATTGTATCAAATAGAGTTTATGCCAATCTTGCCTTACCTTAGTGTAACAAATATAGTATCGTTGGGTTTGCATATTTAAAAAAGAACAACATAAATACTAGTAACTTTTCTGGAAATGATACATCATGTCAGGAAAACGGTGCTGCATACATAAATATACAGGGCAAATAATCATATTGTCTTAGAGTGTAAGGATATGATATGACTAAAAAGCCGAAACAGCACTGAATTTGAAATTTCGGAATGGGTCCAGAAGACCTATACAAATAACATTTACCAGTCAGACGTATATCAAACTGGAACACCAGTCCTTAAATGAAGTTTTGTTTTGTGTTAATGTTTGTCCTCTGTATATTTTTGCCATGGTGTTTCAGTGTGTCTTCACTGATGAATATTTAATGTCTCCTTTGTATCTTTTGTCATTTTTTGTAAATAAAGATTTGCATACAAAATCGACAACATTTTCAATAATGCGTGTGCTATATCGTACAATGCAATTTGACTTCATTTTGACATTTACAGCCAACAACAATAAAACACAAAAAAGGAAATTACCACGCTGATGAATGTATTTGTAACAATTTAAAATCGAATGAAGTTTGGAAAAATTAGTTAGAGACTAGTACCTTCTTCTTTTAACATTCAAATGAAGTGTAAATATTTGTTTGGATACTATAGAGTTATTGACAGTGTGTGAAACGGATTTAAAACTTGACTATAACCTAGATAAAACATGTATAACTTTAATATTCAATTGACACCTACTTACAAAAAAACACAAAGGTAGATACGATCAAAACATCTTTGTCTTGTTAAATACATAACATATTTATTGTAATCATTATTAATTCATTTCCAGACGTTGACTCTACATCTACATTAGCATATGGTTCTTGTTGGATAATAATGGGCATTATAGTTGGAGTTGTTCTATTATGTGGTTGCTCGCATATTTACTGCTGCTTTAAGCGTGGGAAATCGTGTGGTAGCAATATTCTTCAAATAACACAAGAAGACAACTACATGTATGATGAAGTAGACACCATAAACTATACCAATGTTACTTTTGATCATGTTTCCAACGAGGCAAATATAAACAATGACAACGTATCAAGTATAATAGAAAATAACGATATTCTAGTAAGGACTGATGTCGTTAGCTCTGATGGCAGCTCTTCAATAAAACAATCTGGTGACGGTTATGAAAATCCGTATCAAGCGATTAATACTTTTGATATCGATATGAATCATTATAGTAGTATTGTTTCTTACAATTATCAAAACACCACAATATGGCCACATTCTGTGTCGGCAAACCCTACAAAATACTCAAATATTGCAATGGATGGTGTCACAAATCATTGGCTTGTAATATATAAAAGAAAATAATGACTTGAATCAGGAAAAGGACAATATACAAAACATAATTGTAATAAATAATTAGTAAACATTTGAATGGTCTCATGTTTGATGTTGGAGACGTAATTGCAAAAATTAAACATAAAATACTAAAATTGCGTTCATTATGCGAAAAAATTATTTAAATTCTGAAAGGTTTTTACAGCGATTAAACCGTTTGTCGTTTTTTTTTTCTTTCTTTTTAATTAGCCTTTACCTCGTAGCTAAATATACTGAATTATACACAGAACGATCAAATTGTATATTAACCGTGAAAATCGCCAGTTTAAAAAAAAGCAACGTTTACAAAAGTATATATACACAATAAGAGATTAAACTATCTTACAGACATTCATTTCATCAAAAATAATGACATACATGGACTATTGTTAACGTGTGACAAAAAAATTAAAGAACTAAAGCAATGGTAATGGATTTTATGTATATGTGCTATTGGTGCTATGTAGGTACTCATGTCTAATTACAGTATCTTTGTTTGGAGCTATTCATCATACCATTGAGAATGGACATTAGGAATGAGTAAAAGAGACAACAACTCGACCAAAGAGCGAAACACACCCGAATACAACTAATTGGTCTTTATTCATGTTATTACAGCGAGAAGATTCAGCAATCGAAGGCGTGATTCAGCTAGCCCCTAAACAAAAGTGTGCCATAAACTGCGAAATATATAAAATTATATTAAATTAAAAAGTATATAAGACTAACAAAGGTCAGAGGCTCCGGACTTGGGACAGTCGTAAATATGCGAAGGGGGTTAAACAAAATTTAAAGATCTCCCCTATACCTCTTGCCAATGTAGTAAGAACACTCAGGAATACGTACAGTAAAATCGAGTCCGATGTCAGAATAGGTAACAAAAGAAACCGAACTAAGTGACAATCATTGTCAAATTAATAAAGGGCTACTAGCAGTTACTGCCAGCACAAGACCTCAATCAAACTGATTGAACGACTATGTCTTCGTCATATGAATTTCAAGTACAATACTTTCAGTTAGGGGTTTAGTATTATACCATCAAAAAATATATGACAATATATGCCAACAACTAATTTTAGAATGAAAGTGTATAAATCCGATGCAAAGAACCTTTGAACATAGAAGCCAAAATATTCCCTCGTTAATGACCTGACAACAGTATCGTAACTATAGCATGTATATCCCTTCTCAATAAGTGTGTTTAAAGTTTTTGTAAGCTTTTGAGGTGAATGCCTCATTTTTTAAGTTGTTAAAAATATAACCATTAAAAAGATTGGATTGGAAATACCTATACGTATAAGATGTCTGCACGTTGATTTATAATCACGAACAATGTCCTTGTACCGATGATAAAATTATATATGCTCTGACTAGTTTGTAATATCGAAAACCCTGGTTTAATATTATTTTAGTAATGCAGATGTTTCTTTCGCTAAATTCTAATACGTTGTTATATACACTAGTTTGTCGTACACGTTGAGATATATTATCACCATACGACGGTGAAAAGGCAACGTCACCATATAGTTATCAATAGGAAATGAAAAATCCTCTCTTTTATCACAAAGTTTTTTAATAAGCTTCCTGTTAATGATAAGGATTCTGGAAATGGCAGGTTTTTTTTGTTATTTTTAGCTTTATTTAAAGTAAGCTCAACAGGATAAATCACTTTAGTGTACATACTTCAGTCATCAGTATAACATGTAGAAATTATTTGTTTATAACTCAATGTTGCTGTTAAATTCGAATTTGAAACAGTACAGTAAATAGGGACATGTAGATATATCAACAAAATAAACATAGAATGGAAACACTTTTAATTTTCTGTGATAAATGTGTGCGACAAATCTGACAAAATCGGTGCAGCTTGCGTGCTCTCTCGTTGTTTTTCCTGATTTGAAGTGTCAGCTGTAAATTTTTTAACATGTTGTATGAATTTGATACGTGTAGCATAAATTGAAATGAAAATAACATGATTGAATATCATTGAATATATTTTAAATGTTGAATTACCCTTCATCATGTTTAGTTTTACATTTTTTTGCTAGCGTTTAACCGTGTTTAAGAAACACAATCCATGTATATAACTGTACAGTCACATACAACTACAATAATTCTAATTTTATTTATGAATGGAATCTGTACGTTTTCGTATTACTTCTTATTGATTTGAAAAAAACATGAACAATATTATGTATTTCTTTTATTTGTCATTTTTGAATAACGGAAGTAGGTTCTTGAAAAACCATTAGCTACTAGAACCTTGAAAACTATCAACACAAAACAATATACACGGTTATGTAAGTTTGTTTTTCTGTTTTCGAATTATTTGAATGTACGGTTTATAATATAAAGTGGGTCTTCCAAAGTTGTTAAACCTTTCAGTTGTAGATATATTGATTATGTCCTGTAACTCTATAGTCCACATTTTAACGAATGCTTTCATCATATAAAAAAAGAAGATGGGATTGACAATGAGACAACTCTCCACAAGAGACCAAAATAACACACAAATCAAAAGCTATATGGCACCGTACGGCCTTCAACAATTAGCAAATCCCATGCCACATAGTGAGCTAAAAGGGGGCCTCGAAATGAAAAAGTAAAGCAATTCAAATGAGAAAACTAACGTCCCAATTTATGTACAAAAAATGAACGAAAAACAAATGTGTAACACAAACACAAACGACAACCACTGAATTACAGGCCCCTGAATTTGGACAGGCATATACACACAGGATATGGTGGGGTTAACTGGATCCAACCCTCCCCCTAATTGGGACAGTGGTATCACAGTATAACATAAGAACGAACAATAAAAATCAAATAAAAAAGGCTCAACTCATCAGATAGAAAAACATACAAGCTGACGTGGACCGGAACATGTATATCCCAACAACGAGAAGGCACTAGGTATAGATCTGAGAGTACTCGCAGTTAACTGAAAGCTAGTTCAAAGCCACTAACAACTAATAAAAATATAATGCATCTAAAAGTAAATTGTCAATCCGTACACATCCAACATCCAATGGATTTAGTGTGAAGACTTTTAAAATAAACAGTCAGAGAAAAACATGACCTTATGCAATGCCAAGATACAGGTATCGACAGATTGTAGACCCATGAATGTGTATATGTATATAACGAACTGGTAATATTTAGTTGGCTTTTTTAAAACTCACTGATAATAACATCAATATTAGAAACACTAACCAAAAAAATCAATGATCTCATTATAGTGTTGAATTGGTAATCTTTGAAAATAAGTTTATTTAAAGGATTGATCAGTTTTACTAGCATCGTTTCTAAATTTTCGGGCTCAGTTAACAACATATGCGCAAAAATGAGGATGTACTATTCACTTTGAAATACGTTTTCTACAGGTACAACAAACTATAAAAACAAATCTTAAAGAGTAATTTATGGTAACGAAATCCCTGACTGAATAATTTACTAGTAATACATACATAACGTTCGTTAAAATCATCAAAAACGTCACACTAGACACGGGCATATCGAACCTACACTCAGTGAACCTACGATTAATAATGATACTGAAATAGAATGTCTGATCTTTCTATGACATTGACACATATGGAAGACTTCGGACACTAAAATGAAATAAAAACAGAATGATTTCAACTTTCCTATTGTCAAATTCACATGTCTAAGCCGTCATATGCAATTTACATTTCACATGTAATACATAACACTGATTTATTTTCAGAATATGCGAATTAAGAGAAAAGCAGTGTGCTACATGCACAAAATCTGATCCAACAGAGGAGAGTATGAAGGAAGAACGACTGATATTTGTACGGTCACCATCGCGGATTATTTTACATTCAGTAAACTACTGTTGAATTCAGTAAGTTACATGTAGATCGTAATTTTAAACAATGTCTAGAAAAGGATATTTGAGGTTTTATTTCATGTCAGTAACACATATATCTATTTATCCATATATGCGTTTTCGTCACTATAAATCATTGCTTATATACGTTTCCATTATTTTTAATTGTACGTTTAACCATAAACTTATCAGATTTTGGTTTTGTTAGAAATGGATTACATTTGGTCTTGAAATTCTGAAAAGTATGAGGAATATGTCAAGCTTTGTCTCAACATATTCTCAGCAATATTTTAATAGTCAATTTTCAATATATCAAATTAGATCATATAGAAGATGGACTGTATATAATCGTCTCAAGCTTATCGTGAGTTATATATATACATATATATTAAATGGCTATAAATGTTCGGTTTTATCAATGCCAAAAAATATTGAAAATCTTTGATAAAACATTATACTCACTGCGGTAAAAATCACGAGGGGTTACTATAAGATTTGGAATAGCGTTCATGTTCCTGAGTATGGGTCTGCCCAGATATTCCAAGGCAAAGCCAATGACGTAGGTTTATGAAATCTAATTTGTTATGAGGAAACTAATTAATCATCATATCCCTAACATATGCCGAAAATATGAAATTATTGACTTGTATCCTGTGTTTTTTTTTAAGAAATTAACGTTTTACTGATTCAATAATATGCACAAAGCATTTTTTCTTATTTTTGTGCTATTTTAACATTTCCTGACCGGTGTTAGAAACTATTTCACCTCATTAGTGAAAAAAATCTGTTCTCGGCAAATGATTGGTTGAAATTTAATTGTGACGTGGAATTTTCTAGTTTTCCTCTGAATTTTCTTATTGTGACGTCATAAAAAAGGCGACCATGTCTGATGACGTCACATCAAAAGTACACAACTTTCCTCAAATATATGAAAAGGAAGGATAAAAATCATCAGAGAAACAGATTCAACCACTGTAACTCGTGTATTACGATTCTCCACTCTCAACATAACAGTTAAATTCTTATTATTTAAAAAGCTCGACAAGCCTCGCGCTTTAAATATTAAAATTTAACTGTCTCGAATGGAGACATATCATAATACACTTGTTGAAGTTGTAGAATCTATTTTCTTCGTAGAAACATGAGTAACTTAAACATTTGCCATCGGTTACGGTTACGTCTTATCGGTTTTGTTCTATTTATTGAACGTAAATCAGATAGCACCGACATTAAAACAATCACCCAACAAAGACTTCAAGAATATAAGAAAGAGGTAAAGATTCCGAAGGTAGAATCAGAGCTAGTATGTAAAACAGAGACACAATCATTGGAAACAAACTTAAAACGAATAAAAGACAAACAACTGAGTATAAAAATAGACTTCATTATGTTACCCAACTTTACAAACTCCATCAAAACAATATGTATTTTTCATTTAACCTAAGTATGAATTCTTCTAAATTATTTGCTTGCGTGTCTAATAATGTATTAAAGAGTTTAAAGAAATATTGTTATAATAAGTTCAAACATTACAAGGAGGAGATTAGTTATTGCCCGTTTTTGATATAGGAGAGACAAACAGATTTTATTGATTATTCAAACACTCGGTTTTATTTAAAAAAAAAAAAAGGTATATGTCTTTTGAAATTTCTGTTACAAAATGGGGAAATTATCTAAAATTTAGGAATGCATCTCTGATTCCTTCCACGGCTTTGTCTATACTTTTTTTTCCTTTTTTGGTTTATATAAAACTCTGCATCCTTTTAATCAGCTTTACAATTTTTGAATATAAAGGCCCTGTGATTTAATGAATGGACCAAAGATTGTCAAAATATACATCTGGTGCAGCAAAAATTGGTACCTTTTATGTTACTACATGCGTCGTACACATTTACGACTGGTTGTCAACGCTACATTGATATTAAAACTTAAATATCCATTTCCTATTTCGAGTGAGTTAAGTAGGAGAATAGATATAATATAAAATATAGATTGTCAAGTGCATACGGAAAAATTAAATGTAAGGTAAGTGATTTTAAATGATGGAAACTCAATTAAAATTGATAACATAGGTATGAGTATTCAGATTTTGTGAAAATTACGAATCTGAAGTCCTTCTTAAATGTTTAAAGTTGGCTAGCCACAAAACCAGGCTCATCTCACCATTTTTTTTTATAAAATGTTCTGTACCAAGTCATGAAAATGACCATTGTTAAATTATAGCTCGTTTCTATTTGTGTATTATTTTATTCATGTTGTTCTGTTGTGTCGTAGAGGAGAACTCTTATATTTGATGTGTTTCCAACCTAAAACTGAGAATGGAAATGGGGAATGTGTCAAAGAGACAACAACCCGACGATAACATGTTTTAAACATAACTATAGCTGAACATTATGTAGGCAGTTATTAGAAATCTATGACAGTTTTTCTTTTTACTTCAAAGTATTGATAAACATATTTGCTGCAATAATACCATAACAGGTTATCGTTGTTTTTTAATGTAACATATATGTTGATGATGTTAAAAGAGATTTTAAGAGTACCATAGAGATGTGAGCATTGCATAACACAAAATGCCATTGATTTTGGATATGTATGGCGTTTATGGCATAATTTTTCAATAAATTTGAAATCAGCAATAGATATTAAACCCACCATAAGGTTTACATGTATAACGATTAAGCAAAATAGTTAACAAAACATAAAAGCATACTAAGGACACAATCCACCTCATTTATTTAAAAGGCAAAGCAACACAAGAAACAAACGAGGAAAAGAAAAAAAAAGAGCGGAATCATTATGCCTACAGAAACGAACAACACAAAAAAAAAAACCAATGCCTATTGTTAAAACTACCGAGAGTAAAATCGGGTATAAACGAGTAAGCATTTCGTGCCCCGCGTGTGGCACCTGGTGCAATGCCAACTGTACATACAAACCATTGATATATCAAAGCTTGTATCTGAAATGGTATTAGAATCAAACTGTCCCGCAGTCGTACGTGTCAGCGATGACGTAAATTGTCGTTTTAGTTAACTTCTTTTCCGAGAAAATTACGTAATTTCAAAATCTGCCATAGATTTGGTGAAAAAAAATGACATTGATTTAGAATATGTATGGCGTTTGTAGCATAATTTTTGCAATAAATTTAAAATCAGCAATAGATATTGAACCCACCATAAAGTTTACATGTATAACGATTAAGCATAATGAAATAGACCAGAATAATATTACATAAATATTTACAATTCATTATCAATTTTATATCTGAAATTAAATACAACTTTTTTGGTATTTTTGTTTTAGACATGTTGGAAATGAGGACATTCATTTTTGTTTTCCTGAAAGCTTTACAGGTTATAGGTAATATAGTAAAATGTATAAGTAGTAGTAGGTGAAGTACGTAGTCGTTTAATGATTGGACAAATAATAAAGATTTTCCAGGATTAAGGATAAATTTGCAGATTTTTTGTTCAAATTGAATAATAAACATTATAGAACTTAAAGATAAAGATAAATGTCGATATAATACGGTACATTCATATACTTTTGAGACATTTGGACCACTCCTAAATCTACCAAAGATCAACAGAAGGTTTATAAACTCCTATGCGTCATTGCTTCTTGCTTGATATCAATTTTACATGTACAATAAATTAAAGTTTTATGGATCAATTTAATTTCTTTTAGCAACAATATATATTTCTAGATATTTTGTTTACTGAATGTTTAACACTTTAACCTTTTTCCAATCTTTTATTCACATTACTTGCATAAACTACTATCAACTATCCTACAATATGTATCTATCTATGTAATTATATTTTTGAGCTTTACCTGGCCAGACTTGGACATCATTATGTATTATGTCGTTCCGTAGATAATATGAATTACAATGAATGTTTAGTATACTACAGTTAGACCAGTAAAAAAAAGTGACCAAGTTACCAATTGTAGAATTTCTCATTCGTGATGTATATTATTCTAATAATTAGGTTAAATTAGAATAAGGCAATAATAGTTTACCGATATTCAAATCTCGGTACGTATTAAATATATTATGTTGTATATCAAAATGAAAATTGTTTACAAAAAGGTGTGAAGTTTCATATACACATTGCTCCCAAATATGAATACAACTCTACTTGTTAAGATGCTTAACAACTGTGAATGATTTTCATACAACCTTGAATATTTGAATATATTGTCTTAAATAGGAAACATACACGTAGTTCTTGTAAGAAATGGAGATACCATCGTCTTGAATTGTACATGCATAAGTCAAACAAACGGAAACTGGGTTGGGCCAAATAGAGCATTATCAAAGACAGACAGAATGAACGAAACACAATTGATTCCTTATACAGAAGGCTTTAGATTAAATAAAAAGTTAAACATACCAAATATTATTGTTGTGGGAAGTTACAAGAGCAGAACATGTAATATGATGATAAAACGTTTCTCTTTTGATGACGAAGGGACATACAAATGCCAATATGTTGACAATCACAAGACATTTGATCAGATTTACAAAGCACTACTAAAAAGTAAGTACTTATTTTACTTTGACTTCGATACTTTGCTAATTTACTCCTTTGTCTTTACGTTTTTATAACTGTTGTTTATCCTTCACCTGCGTTTCCTATTCAACGCTCTGCCATATAGGCGAGTGTAATATTTGAAAAAGACGTCTAGTTAACGACTTTAATGCAGCCACCTAACACTAATTTTTTTTTTAAATAAAAGAATAATGATTTAACTTTGATTTTTGCCCGGTCGTCACAAAATCGAACGGTGCAGTTTTTTTAAAATTGACGTTAATTTCAGAAATTAGTTGAATTTTTTTAAATCACGACATCTTGTTCAAGCAAATGAAATTGGACTTATATCTTCTCTTTGGCCGAATAATTTAGTGAATTAGATTCTTTAATTATTGAAAAACAATATTTACATCTGCAAGTCCGCGTGATTTTGCATTTGTTCAAAATATTTGACATTCTATAGGAAAATTTTCAAAATCTTGACATTTTCAGGTCTACCATTTGACGTATATTAAATGTTTTTGTACTCAATTCGTTTTAGAACAAACTAAATAACTCATCAGTTATCGTTTTTTTTATTCAAGAGCAAGATTTTATTTAAAAAAGATCCTATAATCTTGAATTTTATACATTTTAAAATGTTGGTAAAGTTACTATAGTTTCCGGAATTCCTCATCTACTTCGTTATCGGGTTTTGACTGTATGTATTAGTCGATTTCCGTGTACTTATGTGTGCTGTTAGAGTGCGATAAATCATATTTAAACGGTTCTATTTCTATTTAAAAATGTTCCAGTACTTTAGTTTGGCTTAAATAAAAATAACATCATCCGAAATTAAGATTTAATTAAATTAAAACATAGTTTTTTTAGTTCTGTCGAATTCACCCTTTACTAAAAAAGGAATCGTATCGGAAAATTGTTGAACATTTTCCGCGTCATGTCGAATTTTCATAGTCCAGTTAAAATAAACCCTTCCTCTGCTAAAAAGCAAAAACTATCCATTGATTGGCACAGATGCATAGTCTGTCAGGTTTTTACTACAGAGAAGCTATGTAGCTCAACATTGAAAGGAAGATCAAGTTTTATCGCCGCATTGGAAAAACGAAAAGATGAAGTATACAGAAGACTGGTCGATGAGTATGACAAAATAGAAAACACCCCATTTGAAAGAACAAAATATCACAAGAGTTGCTATAAATCTTTCACAAGTAAGCACAACTTATCGTCTTCTGTTTTGTCTGAACAAAGTCTTTGTACTACAAGTACTAATTCCACTGAGCCAGTCTCTACTCATATTTCAACGAGGGCGAATAGATCTACAACTGATTGGTCTGTTTGTATATTTTGTAAATGTAAAGCCTTTAAGCAAGTCAAACAACTTCATAAGGTATCCTCTGATGATAGAACTCAAGCTGTATTGAGTGTTGCTACACATATCTCTGACAATGATATGATTTACAAAATAACTCACGAGAATTTTACTGATCAAGCTTTATTCCATGGAGCTTGCATTATGAAATATTTGCTAAAATATTTAAAATCAGAAAGTACAGAGCAATTTGATTCTGAACATGAAACAGCGTTCATTACATTTGTTTCTACAATTAAAGACGACTTAACTGTACACAAGAAAGAATTTTTGTTAACAACTTTGCTTGAGAAATTTACTCAATTTCTGCCAGAGGATTGCCGAGAAAGCTACACTACCTATCGGCTTCAACAAAAGCTTAAAACATATTTTGGTCAGTCCATAGTCATAGAGACTCAACAAGGCCAAGGTATGTCAAATATTGTATATATTAGCTCTATAACGTTGTCTGATGCCGTAAAGACGGCTAACCGTTTAAAATGTGACATACAGTCTGTCCAATTTAAAGATCTGAACAGTGATGCAGCTGCTACTATTTTACGGAAGCAGATTAGTGAAGTTGTTATCCAATGTGATGAGTATCAATTATCTAAAGACACTTCACTGGATCATTCAATTGCAGTTATGCCGCCTGCTTTAAAAACATTTATGTATTGTCTTTTGGATGATGGCGCACACGCGGCAGTTAATAAAGAGTACGAAATACCTAGTGAGAAGGTTCGTAAATGTATGGCTTTAGCAGAATGTATAGTATCTATAAACAGACATTCTTTTACTCCTTTTCATTTAGGTTTAGCATTACAAATGCATCATATCTATGGATCAAAAACTCTTGTAGATACATTAAACAGTCATGGGTTTTGCGCATCATACAACGAAGTAAGATGATATTTAACAAGTTTGGCAGACCATGAGATGAGAAAAATTGAAGATTGGGCATACGTTCCGCATGGTATCATATCTTCTTCTGGGGGGTCAAACCTTATCCAAGAAGGTGCAGACAATGTCGACTTGAACACAGAAACAATAGATGGGAAAGATACATTCCATTCAATGGCTAGGGCTGTGTTTCAAGTAGTTACATTACCCACAGATCCCCCAGTTGCGGATATAAGGATAGCACGTGGCCCAGGACTTTCACTGCCTGTTACGGAGGAAACATCTTCCCTTATTCGTTGTCTTCCTTTCAGTAAACCAACAGAAAGAGAAGAACCTACTCGGCGTGAAAATGCGTATAAGCAAATTACTTCCTGCAATGTTTTAAACGCAGAAATATCCAACCTTTCGTGGGTATTTCTAAGACTTTTATCTAGAAACCCTTTATAGTTCCCAAAAGTATTCCCTAATTCCACCGATCAACAAATTATACCATTTTGGACCGGATATCACAAAGCAATTTCAAAACACTGTCCATTTGTCAGTACTGTAGCATATGCACCTAGAGTTGATGCAAAACCGAGTGACAAGGCAACTGTCTATACTACGACGAAAAGATGTGTTGACATGTGTAAAAAAGCCGATCAAAAGTTCTCTGTCCAAACCTTTGACCAACAGCTATATGCCATTCCTCAGCAAACAAAGTGGGCAAACCCTTTGGAATTTCCTGATCATATTATACGCCTAGGTGGCTTTATCTTGCTTTATAGCATCTGTTGGAAAACTCTGGGGTGACGGAGGTCTCACAGATCTGTTTGTTCATTCTGGTGTGTACGCAGCAGGTACGGTTGATCAAATGTTATCTGGGAAACAGTTTAATAGGTCGGTTCGAGGTCTCACTTTAGTGTATGAGGCTACTAAGTCTCTTTGACTCTCATCTTGTTTTGATTGGTGTGGATCTAATGGCCATCTTGGGAACATACCAGATGAGTTTTGGGATAGCCTTCAAACATGCTATAGTAGCTTTTCAGATGATCAGCAATCGTTTAATCTGAATATCACCAAATTTGGATCTTTATTTGAGACATATCTGTTACCTCTTCTTGAAGATTTTAAAAACTGGGGTTGTTCCGTTTCTGCAACATTTCAATACTGAGATATGTTTCTTCAAGCTATGGAAATCATGCTAGAAAATATTCGAGTGGAAAGAGATGGCTTGTGGTCACTCCATTTAAGTTTAGCTCGTTCAATACTTCCTTTTCTTTTTGTGACTAACAGAAACAACTATTTTCGATGGCTGCCAGTATATATACTTGATATGCTTGATCTCCCTCCCGAAATTGAAAATAGTTTTCGTGTTGGTCTGTTTGCTATTCATCAGAAAACTGGAACTTTTAATGGGGTGTGGAGTGACATGGCAACAGAAAAAAACAGTAATAAAAGACAGCAAGGGAAATGGAGGCATTGTTGCTATAACAAGAAAAAAGTCTGCACTCATCAGGTGGAATCTAGCAAGGCATATTGTAGGACATTTCACAGCAGAGATGAAAGCAAGATCCGGACTACTTCATGAAGATGATGTCAAGCACGATCAAAGTAGACCATCTTCCATGAAAAGAGATGAACAGCAAGTGCAGGATTTAATTGGCCATCTGAAGGATAAAATGATAAACCCTTTTGACACTAAAGATCACCCTCGGGAATTAATCAATATATCAACTGGTTTGCATGCAACAAAAGAAGTTCAAGACTTTTAAGTTTACTTAAAGCAGTTACCACTGGTACTTCAATGCTTACAATATTTGTTGATAAAGCTTTGTCTGCTAATGAAAAAGGGAGTTTCTATGATCCAATTCAACGATCAAACATGAAGACTTTTACTGACATGAACAAAAAGACAAAATTGAAGTGCCGATCAGGTGATATAATTAAGGGAAACATCAACCCAGAACTTATTTTTAGACGTGCTCTAGCCTTAACAAAGTGCAGAGATGATGTAACCGTCGAAAAACTTTTGTCTTTCCCTATTGGACCAATTCCTACTTCTCTGTTCCATGATGACGGTACCATGAGAAAATGTACAAAGGCTGATCTCACTCATGAACTTGAAAATGAGATATGTTCATCTTTTGCTCTTCCTCCTTTTGACATTTCCCTCACATCCTTAATAAGAGATGGTATGGGTGTGGTTCAATCAATGGACGCTAAGAAATTTTCAAGTTTTGGTGAGCTAGGTATGTTTTACATTCAACAACAATCACTACATTTTTCGACAGCAGCAACTATTACAGACGTCTTCGATAGATATGATGTAGAAGATTCTATTAAATCTGCTGAAAGAGAACGAAGGTCTTTAACATCTGCAAGCCATCGAATGTATCAGGTAAACGAGGGAAGCATTATCCCTGACTGGAAAATGTTTCTTTCAAACAGCAAAAACAAACAAGCCCTCATCACTTTCCTTGGAGAATTTACAACACAATTTTACAGCGAAAAAAATGCCCTAGCTGATGGACGTATTTTATATATAGCCGGAGCATTCCATAATCCTGAGGCAGTTAAAAAGATCCGCAACGACACAATAAGTTATTGTTTGTGTTTGTTCAGCACACAAAAAGAAGCAGATACCCGTATCATATTACATGCCCTACATGCTGACAAGCAGTTCGGGAATTCTAATGTAAGGGGTAGAATAGTTATACGGTGTTCAGATACGGACGTTTTAGTTCTTTGTGTCCATTATTTTCATCATCTGCAACACACGGATCAGCTATGTCTTCTTATGGGAACAGTAACAAGCGGAAAGGATGGTAGGCGGTATATTCCAGTGCATGATTTATGCAGTTCCCTGTCGAATATCACTTGTAAAATTTTGCCATCAGCCCATGCTTTAACTGGTTGTGATACAACATCTTCTATTTTTTGGGTAGGGAAGAAATCTGTGTATAAGCTCTTGAAAACATCGTTAGATGATCTATCAGATTTGATGCAGCTTGCTCAATCTGATCTTGATATTTCAATAAACGCCTCAAGAAAACTTGTTGCAAGATCATATGATCCTAAGGGAAAGTATAAATCTTGTCAAAATGATTTAAATAAATTGCGTGTCAGACTGGCGACCAGCAAAGACTCTGCTCTTGTATTCTTTTGGTGTTTTATATCAAAATAATCTATTTGTTGCAGATTTTATAAAATGTGTGTTAGTACTCTCATAATATCTGATTAAGTGATGTAAATGAAATTGCAGTATGATCCAGTATGTCAACATATTGCACAACAATAAGTAAAAAAAAAAAAAAAAAAAAAAACTGCCATATGGTTCTCCGACCTTGACGCGGTTGGTAGGCTTTCAAACTAACAGGACACCACACGTTTCATCCATTGTAAATTCGTAATATACAGTTCATCTTAGGAATTTCTATGAAAATGAAAATACGTCATAGTAATATTTCCCCCTTGCTTTAAATATTTTGTCTCGGATTGTTTATATCAAATTTGCAGTAAATATGTTTGTAAATATGTGCAATCAGTTGATATGGAAATTTTATAAGATTTAAATAATGCAAGGGTAACTACCGATGAGTTGGTGCAATTAGTAGTTGACTTTTTAAGACTCCGAAAGAAAACGTGACGTAACATACATTACCGGTAAAATCGACCAAAGTTAATTAAGACTATGATAGAAGTATGTTTTCCCAGCAGTAATACTGTATTTTTATAGTAATTTTTCGTTTTGGCAGTTGTTTTAAATCGATTTTTCTACTGCAAGTGTCCAAATAATTGAAATTGCACCCATGACCTTTGACCCCGATTTAAAAAAAAATGCACCATAATTTCTTTTGACGACCGGGATATTTGGAAAGTACACATTCTTAGCTTTCCATTGATATATAATTTAGCCGTGTGTTAGGTAGGTGCATTAAAAATGTATATTTGGCTCTCATATCACTCGCCTAATATGGAGAAAATGCTAATTTAGTCAATAAGTCACAGCGAGCACAGAATACGGCAGCCTGGCTAGTTATACGTACATTATACCAAGAAACATGATCACTAGTTCTTGTGTCGCTTCATTGCATCCCGGCGCAGTACCGAATACAATATACACTTTAAAAATTCTGCATGGCCTTGCGCCTGTCTATCTTGGGCAACTCATTAGTGCCTATCAACCATCAAGATCACTTAGATCAGAAAATGCCATGCAGCTTATACAACCTCGTTTACGCACCAAAATCTATGGAGAAAGACGTTTCGACAAAGCCACTGCGAGCCTCTCGAACGGACAATATTCCTAGCCTTGTAAGACATGAACACGCAATGAAAAATTTTAAAACCCATTATTTTAGACTCGCTGTCTGTGATAATATGTAATTTTAATACTGACAATGACTTTTTAACTTAGTTCTTTTCGTTGTAGTATAACAAGATTTTTAATTATGATTATTTTGGTTTTTTTTAACTATTCTGTTCCTTTTGTTTTTTTATATGTGTTTTAAAAATTTTATTTCATTCTTATTGCATTGATTGTTTTAATGTTTAACACCTCTTTTTAAATGCATTGATTTTTTTAGGTTAAGCACGTAGGGTAATTTTAATTAGATAATGCGCTATACAAATATTGCAAATAATAATGAAATCATAAAGTCGTTTTAAAAATTCAGCTCAAAAGTCTAAGTTACTGTATTATTTTCAAATAACCTTGTACTACAAAACTATATATGTAACTTTCCCAAACGTGTCCATCCCTCAAACGGTGTCCGACTCCCCTAAATGTGCCTATTCTCCCCAAACGTGTCCGATTTCGTAAAACCAAAAACGTGTCCAATAATTGTTATTCACCAAAACGTGTCCACTGTTAAACGCCAGAACGTGTCACATCTTTTAGGTTTATAATGTGTCTTAAATAACATAATTAACTATTACGGCAGTTATATAATGGGGAACACAGTTGATGACACGGTCAAATATTATCATTAACGTGTTCAATGCCAGTTGTTAATGTTCATAATTGCAAATCTAATTTGTAACATTTTTTGACTAAATTGATCTGTGTCCAGTTGCAAGCATTCCATGCTGATTTAGAGCGAACATACAAATAATTTTAGTACAATTAATTTTATCATTTATTAAATGAATCATATTGTACTAAAAAGAACCTATGATGCCTTTTATAATAATCCGAAAATTGTACATCAGCCTTTCAGCCCAATTGATTCCCCTTTTTCCAACACTTCTGGTATTTTTTAAAAGCACTTCAAATCATAAACTGGTTATAAGGTTTTTTACTAAATTTAAGAAGTAGAGCATATCTTAAGACACACGACCAATGTCAGACATAACGTACAGGGCCAAATAAATCAAAATCAGAAAGTGCAAATGAGGCATGGAGTACAAGTGTATTATTGTAAACCCCTCCCTCCATGCAAACGAAGTTTTGTGTATATAGGATAGGAATCGCCCCGCCCCGTATGTTTGTCGGTTTGTGTATCTGTTTGTCCTTTCCAACTGCATGATTATTTTTTGTCTAAACTTTATACAGCTCCTGACAAAAATGTGAAACTTCAATGTAGATAGGATGGTCCGGTTCATTGAGATCTCTTAGAGTCCATTTGGAATTAAAAAGTTTGACTGTATATATTATGCACCTTGTCACAAATTCTCCGAAGTTCCAAAGACCGGTAACTTTGAGAAAATATTTTTTAAATGTTAGTGCACTTTGGAATTTTACTCTTTCCAATATAAACCTGGGCATCGCAACTCCTTAAAATAATTTCATATACACGTGAAAGTTGGTGGGTCGGTAGATCGTCGTTTGCACACCCGCATAAAGGAATTATATTGCAGTCCATCAATTTTCCAAAAGTATCTGGTCTTCACTTTGGAGTCCGGCGAGAAAACAATGTAGTTTGATTCTTCCCAATAATAAGCCAATAAGCCATTCAAGTCTTTAGGTCATTATTTTTGACGTTTGAAATGTGGAAGGATTTCGTTTAGTAATATACCAATTCAATTCAATTCAATTCAAATCTTTATTGCCATAAAACTACATATTTAAAATATGTGACACAACATAACAAAATGAAGGATTATGCAAAAACTGTTTACAAATTGAAGGTCAAATATTGTAATAGAAACCATAATACTAGTATTTAATAGAAAAGTTAAGTTTGATTTTTTGATAAATGAGAATATCCACTTCATAAATTTAAATAACATAGATAAAATAACATATATACTCAACCCAATTTCACACATTCCGGTTAATAAGTTAGCCAGATCCTTTTTAAAACAGTCTATTGAACTGAGGACAGGGGGCTCTTAGAATATTTACTTTTATTGTGTATATTAGTGATCTTGTTGTTATTTTTTGTTTTCATTTTGTTATATTGTAGTAATATACCGATCGATTTAGTGTAGAAAAATAGATAAAATGTAACTTGATTTTCGGTAATTACATGTTATGTATAATAAAAAAAAATAGCTTTGTCCTAAATTGTCGATTATCACAGAAAACCCATGGCAGTTGGACAAATGTCACAAAATGTAATTGGCTCAAGAATGTCTAAACCAACATTTCAAAATGATGCTTAATCTATAATGTCTGATTTGTTTTATTCTTGTATGCCATTATGTGATACTCAGCCAGTGAAAACGAACATTAGGTCCATCTGTGTGCGTGGGTTGGATGTTCTTGTCCAATTTTTCTACGGTTATATTCCTTAGTACTAAAATATTGGACCAACAACAATATGCACTCCTATGATGTGGTATATTGGATAATAACCGTCTGTAAACTCATTTATATTCGTATAAATTTGCAATTATAATGAATAAACAAATAAATGAGCGGAAAATGAAAAAAACATAAGAGATGCAACTGCATTTTGATTATCAAAAGTATCAATACACTAGTAAAAAACTTCAATATCGTTTTTTGTAGCATCTCCTTTTTACGACACGCGTATGTTAAAAAAATAAATAAATCTAGGAACTTATTTCTTAAATTTGATCAGGGTTCCGTGTTGTCAGCCTAGTCTGGCATGTCTCGAGGCATAAGCCAACAAAGCTAGATAAATTTCGGATAAGAAAACAAGATTTAAAATTAAAAATGAATTATATCAATATGGTAAGTTTTGATATTTATTCTTTTATCCCTTTTTTATCCCCCCTCCCCTCCCCACCCCAAAAAAAAACACTTTTGGGACATCAAATTTTAAAATAGAGTCTTGAATATCGACTGCACCTTTTTCTATTGTAGCAAAATACAATTAAATTATTATGCTTGGAGTAAGCTAATAAACAGGTAATATTTCTTTAAACTACATATCAGAACCATGCATTTTCTTTCACTTCGACGATTTTATGTTGGATTAATTCATTAATATGTACAAAATGTCGCTTCCGCTTCGTTCGATTCGTCAAGTTACGTTTTCGTACGTTCGTACGTCCATATTCTGGTCATCTCTAGTTAGTAACTTACAGATAAAAGTAACACTAAGAAGTTGATTTTTCGTTTGAATATAAAATACAGCTGTGTTTAGTATTACTGCATATTGATGATTTTAAGAATTGAACTTATTATTATTTTAAAATCAATATCAAATAACTTAAACGTACCTCATTAAAATATTTCTGAAACATTTTACAATAGAATGCATAGTGGAAAAATATTAAATCGGACTTCTTGAAGACACGGTTTTAGCGTTATTTATAAGGGATTTTAGTGAAGTTAGTGTGTCCAGTATAAAAATGGGATATTTAAATCATACTTATTTATGTTCCAGTTTTTAATTTTGACGAAACTAAGGACGGATTTCTGATTGTGTTGGGTGATATAGGGAAGTCCGAATAATGATGTGATTTCCGGGCTCTTCAACATTTTTAATGATGCATTTCAAATTATATTGTATGCATATACACAAACACAATGTTTGAGAAATTATTTCTGGTGAATTACAACTGTATTATCATAAACGGGGATAAAAAATATTACACTAAGTATTCCTTTTTTTTTTAAACATGTTGAAAGGTTCCAAAAGATACCAAAACCATTTACAGATGTATACTTGAAAATTGAATTCATATTTTATTCTCTACTTATAGGACCACCAATGAATCTGAAAATAGAGAATGCAACACAAAATAATACCTTGCAAGTTGTAGAAGGGAGCATGCTGCAATTAGTATGTTCAGTACAGAGTGGAAAACCTACAGAAATTTTACAATGGATAACGAATACAACAGTTATAAAAGAAGGTGGTCAGAATGGAATAATCACTTACAGATTAAATGCATCTTCATCGGATCATATGAAAATATTCATATGTTCAGCATTCAACGATGCATTAGACCATCCAATAAAAAAGCTAGTTCAATTGGATGTTTTAGGTTTGTATATCACGCATAATTATCAAGTACAGATGACGACAATTGATAAACCTTGCAGGATAAAATAGAAAGGATACGAGTATCCTTCCGTAACTCAAAAGTAGTACATGGAAAGCACAAAACACACAGAAAGCAACAGGAAAGAGATTTGAGTGCCGTTCTCCATCTCAAAGACATACTGAAGCCTTCAACACTGAGCAAAATAAAAACTCTTACCTCATTGAAAGTTTAAAATTGCCTGTAGCCCCGGCTCAGCGAAATCCTTTGCAAACTAATGTAATAGAACCAAATAGGGTCCGTGAAAAAGCAGAACATACTTGAAAGTCATACATAACATAAACAGAATAGTTTGCCTGAGTTGAAAAATAATTTCTTAGTTTATCAACGTTGAATTATAGATTATGTGATTTAAGTCATGCCAGACCTATCATATTCAAACACCATACCTTAAGAATTACAATTGAATACGACGCAAGGTGAAAAATTAAGTAAGAAGTATGTTGGTTCATCGACGATTCAACATCAATATATTTGTATATAAATTAATGATGATTGTTCATTATGAAAACAGTACCGCTATTTTTGAGCTAGCATATTATGAACAGAGATACCCTTATTAAACGACAAAAAAATAGAATTTCATAGTGTAAGAGACAAAGCTTTAAAACTCTCGTAATGGTATTATCTGTGATTGTTGTCGTCAAACTGCCTGCTTCAAAATGAGAGTTTATTGAAATCATAGTTCTGAAAAGCTCAGATCTTTGCAAGGTCCACAATAACCAATTCCATAATGTTAAACTTCTGTTTTAAACCCTTACACTATGTTTTTTTTCTTTTTCTCTTTAGAACTCAATTCAACATATTCAGAGACAAAACATTTAGCTGATTTAATTTTTCCTATTGAACTTTTTTTTGGTCCATTACCAGTTATATGCTATATTGCAACTATACATTGTTTGTTCTGGCTACATTTTGTACTACTTGCATGCTTACATATTTCTTTTCGCTTAATGGTCAAAAAGTAAATCCAGCCTAAGTAATTTACTAACCGTATTACTCCTTCAGGCAAACCAAAGGTCACTGTGTCTATCATTCCGGATAGCATGCTTCTAAGAGAACATCAGAATGCAGAACTTTGTTGTAAAACCGATGGGAATCCAAAAGCAACTTATATTACGTGGATCAAAGACACACAAAGAATAAAAAGATTGAATGATTCGAAATATTGCATTCCATTTACTCCTCTTCGTCGACAAGACAGTGGAATATATACGTGTACTGCAAAAAATAGCATAGGTTTCTCAAGTGCAACAAAACAAATTCGTGTTTTATGTAAGTAGCAGGACAGAAAGCACATTTATGTTGTTTACATTTGCTGATAAAGAATATAAGTTGACAGTAGGAAAAGTAATATTTAAAAAACACCCATGTAGCAAATTTGTTAGGAAAACATTTAACAAACAAATTGAAATGGAGTGCATTCAAAATTGTGCAATGTTTGTACCTGGTAAGCAGACAAAATTTGAATTCAAACTGACAATCTTTTTACTGTAATCATTGACTGCGGATGTACGAAATTTGTCTATGTTCTGTGATTTATTATTTGTATTTTAATTGAACTATAGGAAAACTCTTGCTTTTTTGACTTTTTAATATTTTATTCAATGAATAAATGAATAAATGCTTAAATACATGACTCATATATTTTACTATTATTAGATCCTCCAGATGTCTCAATAGATACAACAGAATCACCAAGTAAGATCATTCTTAAATGCCGAGCATCCAGCGATCCGGGGACATACGAGTTTGCAAAATGGGAACATCTGTCTGAGTTCGACAAACATATACGTTACATAAGAAACACACAAAATGGCACCCTTGTACTCGAGAAAAACAATTACCAAAACAGTGGGATATATAAATGCCGTGTTAAAAATGGTGTTCCTGATATGAATGGAGAGATTTACCAAAAAGAATTAGTCGTCATAGATTATAAAGGTAATACAACTTATTTTGCGTTTAGAACTTGAACAATGTTGTTTTTATTGCTATATTTTAGTTTTATGAATGTTCTGCCTTTAAATTGTCAGAGTGAAATATTAATACAAAATAAAGCGTTAAATCTTTTTAATACTTTATGTAAGAATCGTAAATAAGGGAAGTTGATTTGAAGGCTTACATTTGAAAACAGTGCTTCATAAAATGTGGAATATTTCCGACAATTTGAAAGTCAATTGACAATTTTACTGCATCGGACAATATTTGTTTATAGATTTGTTCCCACTTTCAATGATCAGTTTTTTTTTAGACTGATTTGCTATTTAGTTTTAATTATACAAAACAGTACCCGCAAGATAATTTCACTAAATACGAACCTACGCGTTATTTTTAGCCTTAATTTATACATTTCGTTTTGGTATTTGGTAAATTTATAATACTAGTATGCCATTTATTCCCTGTAAATTGACGACGTTCATATTTATATTTCAGGACCGCCGGTGTTTGTTTCAAACAACAGCAACACATGGTTTGCTCAGTATCCTGAAGATGCAAACATTATTTTAAAAGTGTTCAGCTCATCTAAAATAACTAGTGGTCGAATTCGCACAATCGAAAAAGGAGATAAAGAGGAAGAAAAGCAAGCATTTAAATCGATCACACCGTTTATTCAGTCATTATGTAGAGAAATCATGGCATTTTATAACGTCAATGTGTTAGTGGAGTGCATCGAGTTGACATTTCAATTAGCCATACCAGCAAGCGACGATTTTAGAAACTATACTGTGGAAGTATGTAACACATTCAATTGTAGCAGTCTTGAAGTTACTGTTGTCTCAGCAAGTTAGTTTATCACTTTATCGTTTGGTCTCTAGTGGATGGTTTTCTCATCTGCAACTATAAAATATGTTTTATATTTTTTTGATTGAAACGAAATTTTGTATTTTCAAATATAATTACTAGTCTTGTAATAACAAAAATAACTTAAATACAGACAAATGCAGAACATAATTGTAGCAAATAACAAACCTAGCTTGAAATCATGTTCAGATTCATGCATTATGTCGATGTCATTTGAACGCTGTTTCTTAATTTTCATATGTTATATGTCAATAGGTTAGAGATTTAGGATGGCACTTGGTATTATAAAATCGGTCGTATGTTTTGTTTTTGGTCATCTTTCTTCTTCTTATAAACGGGGGGTGTAATGTACCTTCATTGGCGTGTATAGGAGAATGATAAACAATTCAGTCAGTATGATACCTTTGTCTTCAGTAACCATACTTAACATTCGCTTGAGATGAAAATTTTTAAAGAAGTCTACTACTGTGGATTCAATAGTGTTTGCTGAATAACCAATTTTCACGGATTTCGTAGATAAAGGTGAAAAGTAAAACAACAAAAACAACGAATATTCAACGAAGTAAACATGTTATAAATGCTTGTATGCAGACGACAAAGATGTCATCAGTTCGCAAAACTTGATATCCACAGAAATAAATAAATCCCAAGCATCAAAACATAATTGTTTTGATAGTAATTTCAAATATAAATTGGAAAACAATTATGTAATGATCGAGAAATTAAGTTTTCTGTCATTACATGTTGTGTAAATGATCATATAAGATTGAAACACTTTAAATTGCAACGCTACAAATTCAAATTATGTATGTGTATTTATTTCAACTTTTCATAGTTCTAATTCAATATGATCCATATGTTAATTGAATGTATTTTACACTCATGTAGAATTCATAGAAATCAGGCATTCCTCGGGTTGGATCATAAGTGCCACCATGGTTATGTTGGCTGTAATTAGCTGTGCCTTGGTATTTGCAATAGTTAAAGTACGAGGTAAAGGAAAATTAAACATAGTTGTATGCATGAAATGCTTAGTATTAAAGCCAGTATCGTTTTAACTTTAGGGATATATTAATTAACAGGTTCCTCTCATATTCAGATTTATGGACATTTTGTGATAATTAGCGCAAAATTGCATCAGATTTGCTTGTATTTGAATAAACAATTCATGTTTGATCAAACACTTATATTCTGCATTATACAAAACGATGCCTTACCCTCAGTGAAAAACATCAAATATCTGACTCAGCTAAAGATTTTTATAACGGTTAACTTCCTACTTTATTTGGCCTTTGTAACTTTTTTGGATTCGAGCGTCACTGGTGAGTCTTTTGTAGACGAAACGCTCGTCTGGAGTATACTAAATGTAGTCCTGGTATCTATGATGAGTTTATTTAAAAAGTCTTTCAACTGTAGAAACATTTTGTATTAACCAATTGTAACACTTATCTTATACTTTAGGAACTGTAAATTAACCAATCAGTGTGTTTTATGTCCAAGTTCTATACTTTGTAGGAAGAAGGAAGCGTAGTCGTGACATAAGGTAAACTGTTATTCATTTCCATCTTTACAAATATCATATGGTTATTATATGACCAACTTATGTGAATTGCTTGAACACTAAGGCAGATATGTTTTTTTATATTTCTTATTCAAATTCTTGTATGTTTGGATTATTTTTCATATTTGTTAATAATTTTAACAGCATGACGGAATCAATACATAATGCATCTCTGTATAAACTTTAAACATTGCATTGTTGTTGTGCATATGAAGATGCTGTATTAGATTATCGTGAAAATTAATGACATCTATTACAGCATATGATAGCAGATTGGTTAAGGAAATTGTGCATGTTGTATTGATACAATTGTATTGAACATCGTATTATCAGTCAGGGATTTTATTTATAATTTCAGAGTTATTTTCTATCCTAACACAAATCAAATTTTGAGAATATTTCTATGTTCCTTTGTTTTCTTTATTAGATTAATTTAACAAATTGACTACAACATGTACCATTACGACAAATATGAGCTTGTTATATATGGTACAGACATGATTTTAAGTGTAAACAAATCTCAAAAGAAAGAGAATACGCTGCGGTCAATCAAAAGCCATTAGAATTAAAAGGTTCAACATGTTCAATTTTGAGTGCATTATTTCACCGAACAAATAAAATGATGTTTACACAAGTTTAATTCTATAGTTTCAATTTCAAAATTATAAATCTCCCTCAACCAAGTAGCGATATAGCAACTTCACCTGCATATGGGATATACATTTCCAAACTTATTCGATAGCTTGCTGCTCCTACTCAGACTTTGTAAAACGTCACCAGTGTCTGAGCAGAAAGTTAATGAACCGGGGGTATGTCAAAGAACGGTCGTCCTTTATTATAAACAAGTATTTTTAAATCTCATTTAAAAAAAATCAATTGAATGAAATGACCAACCGAATAGTTTGTTACTGGTGTTTGTCGCTGTAGCTTTTATAATTCTACATTATTGTTATTTTACTTTTGATGAAGCTTTTGTTGTGAGCAGGGTAGTATTATTCCTGTCAATATTATACTAGAAACTCTAATGTGAACAAAAGAAACGTTCACCTTTGAATGTCTCTTTGGTATCTTTCGCCTCTCCGAAATATATTATTAGAACTTAAAATATACGTATGTTATTTTTTTGTATTTTTTGCAGAACTTCAGACATAGAAATGGATATACACGGTAAAAAAATATTATTACATTTATAAAAAAAAACCGCATGGATATACATGTGATAGTTATGCTATGTATTTGTGTGATTTAGAACTATAACGAACGGATAAGTTCACGGCGTCTTAATTGATATCAGCGTTTAATAATAATCTTTGCATTTACTATTTTTGTTTATTTTCTAAGGTTTTTTGCCTATCATTATTTTCGGGTTATTTTACTAAATATGTTTGAAGTCTTGAAAAACTTGTGACAGATAAAAGGTAATAACTTTATATTACTTATATGTAACAGTTTTGCCCTACTCATAAAGTGTAACAAAATCTAGATTGATCATTCAAGTTATTGTTTGATTTACCTGCAATCATTTGAGTATTCTAAAGTACTATAGACAGGGTGACAAATGTTCAGACAGCTATTCTGTTGCAAAACGGTAAAAAAATGCTAAAACGCACACAAGTGACGGAGTGGTGAATCTGGTGACATGATTTATTATTTATAAACCAAAACTTTCATTTCTGTTGCTAAAAAAAACATAATTTGTGAAGGGCATTTCATTTATTTGTTTTGTTTTGTTTTGAAATTTTGTGATTTTTTTTTTTTTTTTTATTTATATTCCTTTGTTTCCTACCTTAATTAATTCAACTTCCATTAGAAAAGATTTGCCTTTAATTTCAAATCATTTTGAGCCTGTCCTACTATTCTTAGACATGTAAGAGATATGAGCCCTCAACGATTGGCACTCATTAATTTCAATGTTAGTGTTGCAAAAAATTATTTTACTAGTTTATAGTATTCTTTAAGTAGTTTATAGTATTCTTTAAGTAGTTTATAGTATTCTTTAAGTAGTTTATAGTATTCTTTAAGTAGTTTATAGTATTCTTTAAGTAGTTTATAGTAAATTATTTGTCAATTAGATTTTTGATTACAGGATTAAAATAGTTTAAACCTTTTTTTATTGAATAAAAGATTTGAAAAAGTACATATTTGACTTGTGTTTTACGTGTGAACAAAACTATAGTATATGATTAGTCGTTGATGTCACAATTTTATATGAAACATATATTTGTGGGTTTTAATTTCGAAAATGGTTTTAATGACTTTATTATAAACCGGAAATTTCCAATCCAATATTGCTAGGGAGGAAGTAAATCATATGATCAGGAAACTGATATTTGTATATATATATTATTGTCATTGAAAAAAACAAATGTGAAATAATTCACAATAAATTGTAAATCTAAAGAGTTCATTAGTTAGCATCCGCTCTACGCTGTTGTATTTACAAGTACAGGTTAAAAATCACTTCAATGTACTTTATATATCATTTCTATAAATTTCAATGAAATATTCGATTTGTTGATGCCAACAAATCACATTATAATAGGCAAGAAAGGATGCAGGATTTCCATTCAGGACACTAAATCAGTATGTACACAACAAAAACACAAAAAGCATGATTTGCTTTTTACAAAAAGATTATGTGTGAGTTTTTCAAAAGACCCTGTTTTTGTAAATGCTTAGTGCTTAAACAATACCCAGCGATTATCCATTTAGAATAAATATTTCATCCTCCTTTAAACCATTTCTATCTTTGTACTAAATAATCCTTGAATTTTCAGAAAACAAATGTTTTCTAAATAAAGGAACTATGCTTAGTATTAGTTATATATTTGCACATATAGGCAATCCAGTCTAGAAATCAAGACATGTAAAGTGTAATCCAGTTGCATTTCCTATACGTAAAGGTCAGAACATTGTCTACTGAGCAATCTAAAAAATGACAATGAATGCGAAAAAAAACAATAAATGGTTGTTAATCAGGATAATTAAAGAAGAGTTTTCGACTTGTGAACTGAAAACTTTAAAGCCAACAGGGTTGAACATATTTCTTTACATATTTTTACATTTATATATCTAACATTGGTCCATCTCAATTTATGTTTATATACATATTATATAATCCAACATCAAGTAACGTTTTCATTTAGGGATACGTTTTATCATGTGTATCTTCAAGTTGTTTTTTCATCCAACTGCAAAGTTTTCACATTTAATTCCATCTTTATTAAAAAAAATGAACACCTTATGAATACGAAAGATCTGCTAATCGCACGAATTTAAATTGAATGAAATATATTGGCACATTGTATCAGAAAGCGCACTATATGTGTCATATATTATTAATACAAATGTACGATGTATATGTTTTTTAATAGGAGAGTCAGTTGATAATCGTTTATACCTGGCATCAGAATTTCGTCCTTCTCATTCCACTAGGCATCAGACAGAACTAAATGGTGAGAATATTCCAACTACAGGACTCAATCTGTCAATTTCAGCATTAAGCAACCGTATGTTAATTAGTTTTGATCAAATGAAAACGAATGCGTATTCAAAAATAATAAAACCCAACTTCGTCCAACAAACTTTTATCAGAGAGTACAATATAGAAAACATGTTAAAAAGGGTCTTTTTCAGAAGCATGAAATTCATGAACAAAACTAAATAAATGCAAATAATTTAATTAACGTGAAAATGAATGCCAAAACGTGGTAAACAATCGTCATTCATACAGCACATGCTTATTGTATATATTCTCAGATTATCAAGAAGAAATATCGGAAGAACAAAACGTGCTAGAGGATAACCAAATCATTCCAACGCAGGTAATGTATTTTATCTTACCTCATATACACTTCTAGGAATATGATTGGTTTAAAGCGTGCTCGTGGAGACCTTGTATATTCCAAATTAGGTTAGTAGGGAGGCGGTGCTTGTTGCAATACACGGTTAGTAGTGGAGTTACGACTTTTGCACTATTTGATTCTTTGAGTGTATTAAAAGTTCTGTTTGATATTGTTGTATCAGGGTTGTTGAAGTTAAATTGTTATTTTTGACATTTTTTTTGTTTGTGCAGACCAATGGAAGTATGTTCTTAAATTTCAAACCTTGAACACTTTAATATAAAAATAAGAAGATGTGGTATGATTGCAATTAAGACAGCTCTAGTCTGAATTCAACAAATAACGATAGTCGGTAAGATAAATTCGTAACATAGTGTGCTAATGACCTTACGAAAAAGTGGTATCAATGTCAATTAGTCACAATGTTTAACAATGAATTACGACCCTTCATGATCGCAAGCACAAACGATAAGCCCTTAAATGATAAGCAAAACAAAAAGTTTAAACAGGGAACCAACATATAATCTATATAAAAAAAAACGAGAAACACTTAGTCTTAAGAACCACACAACCACTGATTAAACTCAGCAAGAGTAATTAATTTTTCTAGTAAAATACGTCACTCGGTGGTTAATTTCAGAATGATTCGATATAATAATTTTTGAATGTTAGAAATGTCTTTCTAGAACAGTTTCAATGTACAAAATAGTGTTGATACACTATTGTTGTCATGTTTTATATATGATTTAAAAAAAAAAAAAAAAAAAAAAAAGTCCTATAAATTGGCCATCGGTTTTGTGTGTTATTGGCTATATGATATGTGTCATTTGGTCTCTTTTGAATTGCTGTCTCATTGGCAATCATAACACATCTTCTAATTTTTATTATACTTACCATAGTTGTTCTGTAGTAATGTTATCGCTCGTGGCGTATATTAATTCTGATATCTTGTAGGGTATATGTAGTAATTTTTAGCTCAATTCAGTAAAATAGTAAATAATTGTGTGATATTTGTACAATGTATACCAACATCTAAAGAAAATTCTATTGTGTACTTTTTAATGCATTATTACTATATATTAAGTAGTTTGAATATAATATATATTTGGAAAATGTTCACACCAATTAAACCTTCGGAGTAACTGTTTTTTTTCTTCTAAATGACAAATGTTTTCTTTTGTAGCATGCTGAATCCAGCCTTAACTATGCAGAAGTTGAATTTGAAGCAGGACCAACAGCGAGCACAAGTATTATTCATGGCCACGAAGACAGAACTATTTACTCTGAAATTGATGTATTACGCCTTGCAAATGCCATTCCGTCCAGCAGTGACAGTGACGAAGATGACTTTGTGTATGTGGATGGGATTGAGAATTACAACAAGAAAGACTGATGTAAACAAACCTCGAGAAATGTTTTGTAGATAATTTTGGAGACGACGTGTATGATAAGAAGCACCGCCCCTCTTGTTATTGTTTATAAATGACAACTTTAAAAAAAAACTTGTGTGTATGGAAGCGTACTAGGGCCATCGTTTTTTCTTTTATTTATTTTTTTAAATTGTCGACTTTAATGTTAGAATTACCAAATTTGATTTTAACTTTACGGGGAAAAAATGCAACCATCATCATTTAAATCCCTTAAAATGTCGGCTTCGTTGACCTTTTTAAAAATCGTATCTTTCTTCTCCATTTTGCTTTTCAAAGTGTCTATGTTCAAGACCGTATGAGTTCTTGGACCGTATGCGTACTTTTTCAAAATACTCATACGGTCGGACCGTACGCGTACGGTACGTCTGACTAATATTTAGAAGTTGGTCAAGTTTATAAGATACAATAGCATATTACAGATCAACATTACTTAACTCTCAAATTAATATAAACAAGAATGTGTCCAAAGTACTCGGTTGCCCCACTCGAATAATCATTTTTCATGTTCAATGGACCGTGAAATTGGGAAAAATATAATTTGGCATTAAAAGAAGAAAGATCATACAATAGGGAATATGTGTACTAAGTTTCAAAGTGATTGGACCTCAGCTTCATCAAAAACTACCTTGACCAAAAACTTGAACCTGAAACTCGCACTTTCATTTTCTATGTTCAATGGACCTTTGAATTTGGGTCAAAAGTCTAATTTGGCATTAAAATTGGAAAGATCATATTATAAAGAACATGTGTACTTAGTTTCAAATTGATTGGACTTCAGCTTCATCAAAAACCATCTTGACCAAAAACTTTAACCTGAAACTTGAACTTTCATTTTATGTGTTCAGTAGACCAGGAATTTGGAGTAAAAAATATAATTTGTCTTTACAATTAGAAAGATCATAGCATAAGGAACATGTGTACTAAGTTTCAAGTTGATTGGACCTCAGCTTCATCAAAAACTACCTTGACCAAAAACTTTAACCTGAAGCGGGACGAACGGACGGACAGACGAACACGACGGACGCACGCACGCACAGACCAGAAAACATAATGCCCCTCTGCTATCGTAGGTGGGGCATAAAAAGTTCAATTGTAATTGAAAAAAAACCTTTATATTCTAATTATTTTTAAAAATCACGCTTATCAATTCTGTTAATCTTTTGTATTTAGCATGTCGATCGGTTATACATTAATTGAATTATGATCACTGAAATTGAAGATATCTGAAGTAAACATAATATGGGAGGACAGTTGTTTTAGAATGTTTAGCAACTTTACTAAAAAATGCAAATCCAAAAGAAACATGCATGAACTGCAAACATGTACTTTTTTAAATGTAAAAAAATATTACGTTTATACTTGTTGTAACAAGTGTCACTTTTGGCGAGTGTATCAAAATAGGATGCAGATATACAATTAAACAAATGTTTAATTTCAATTGTTCGTATGTTCAGTTTATCCATCTATAATTGTAATAATAACAATTTGTAAAATTAAAAATAAAGATTTTGATCAAATGTTTAAACATAACCCATATGATATAATCACATGTATGGTCAGCTCGTACTGGACCATACGCGTATACTCATACGATCCGACCGTACGCGAATGGAACATTTTTGGAAAGTTTTGAAATTTTTTGAAATTTTTTGAAATTTTTGAAATTTTTGAAAAATATTTACATGCTGAAACTACCGGGCAAAGCTCGTTATAGATAGAGATACTTGTAAACAGCAAGAATGTTCAATTATGTAAGATCTACAACATATCACCATCACCAAAACACAATTTTGTCATGAATTCAATTCTTGTCTGATTATAATGTGTGTCTTTTGTTTAATATGCACATAGGCCAAGGTGAGCGACACATGCTCTTTAGAGCCTCTAGTTTGAATTGTTAATATATACATTGTGCATACTGTTATTATTGTTAACAAAACTGTATACATGCATGATATTTTGAATTTGTTGCTTTGTTGCTCATTTTTCTTATTAAAATTCATTACAGACACAATCTACATGTAGTAATAAAAACACACAGCTGCCAACTTGCTTGTTCTTACTTTTTATGTCACCAGTTGTGACGCTAGTGCTTTTTTGTGACCATTTGCTAGATTATATGAAGCTTGCTATAATCAAAACGGTTTGTGCGTATATGTTATTTTCAACATTACGGCAAACTAAGTTGGACAGGACATTTGAGCCTTAAACATGTGAATTAATCTTTACAAGAGACATGTGGTATGATTTCGATAATTTGATTGATTGACTGTTGGTTGTTTAAAGTCCAGTAGCAACTATTTCATGCATGTTTGAGACGAGAACAAATTAACAAGAAATACAATAGGTATGTCCTGTAATAGAGGCCGTCCGGGATGACGGTCGAGAAAATTTTGACTACCACGGGAAAATTAGGGTATATTGGATAGGGACGGAAATTTAGCCTTACACAGGAAACTTATGGAACCCTTAAAAGTTCTTGCAAGGGGTTTTAACGTGCTCGAAATACTCGAAGCATCGTATTTGACGTTACCATTTTAGCCGATCGTGACTGCAAATTTGTAACACCGAACAGACAAACGGACGCCCAATGTACTCTTGTGAGAGATGTACGGTCGGAGGAACACTAATGATAACCATATTTCTATATCTAAGTCACCCTTGGGGAGGTTTCTATTGATACATAATGTATATCTAAAAGAGTCCATTAATATGACTAGCTTGTAAGTAAATGTAGCTAAGAAGTACGGTTTTCTACTTCTAGTATGTTTCTCAGCAAAACATTATTTACCTGATAAGGGACAACATAAAAGAATCAATGAAGAAACAGATCAGCTAAATTATCTATATAGTAAAGGATCCTACAAATTAATGTAAGATACAGTCACAGAAAATAATTATATGTATAGTACGTCTGAGCCAGTGACAACTCTACAACAGATATATCCTTATTGTTCAATCAATTTTTCCCAAATTAAGTTACGAGGGGGTAGGGGTAAGTGAAAAAACTATATGAATTAAGTTTGTTATCCCACATTGAACTTTAGTGTCACGGTATATTCAACTTCGTTATGCCTACCCAATTCTCCCATTAAACACGCCATTGGATGGGGAAACATCTAATGCGTTTTATTCATACTTTGCCATGCATCATACATGCACATGTACCTAGCATCATGAACATTGACTCTGGTAATTTTAGTGACTTTGTCATATTTTGAAATTTCGTATTTCAGGACCGACATTCCTTCACCATAAAATTCATCTGTGTTTCTAGAATTAACTATACAATTGAAACTTGACCTCAGATTGAATTTTCGTAAACATAATGTGTCTACTGTACATATATTTCAAAACAAATTGTGAATGTGTCCATCGGACACAGATGATACTCCCTCTTTATATAAAGTTATAAACGGACATAACTGAAGATCAATGCAAGGAAGACGAATTAGCATGTTGAATGTACCTGCCTACCAGTCCTTTACACTAGAAAAAATAACAAGATAGACTTATTTGAAAATCCACTTTAAAAAAAAATGATGTAATTTGAACTAAAAACTGTTTTGATACGTTATAATAAGTTATATACTATTATTATTTGATATTTCATACAGCTACAGTTCTGTTAATCAGTGGATGTTCTACAGGATCCCCTGTTGTCTGAACATTATATATAAACTATAGAACGTTCTATAGGATACTCTATTGATTGTTTTTGAAGTATCTAATAGAGGAATTTTTACGGGATCCCTTGGTCGGTCTGTGTGATCCCCTGCTTTCTCAACATTATGTATCTACTACAAGACGTTCTAAAGTATCCCCCGTTGTTTGTTTTTCAAGTATATACTATAGGGCGTTCTACACGATCCCCTGGTCGGTCTACGGGATCCCCTGTTTTCTCAACATAATATATCTACTATAAGACGTTATATAGGATCCCCTATTGTTTGTTAATCAAGTATATACTAAAGGGCGTTCTACAGGATCCCCTGGGCGGTCTTCAGGATCCCTTGTTGTCTGAACATTATATATCTACTAAAGGTCGTTCTATAAGACCCCCTGTTGATTGTTTTTCATGTATATACTATAGGGCGTTCTACAGGATCCCCTGGGCGGTCTACAGGATCCCCTGTTGTCTTTACATTATATATCTACTATAGGACGTTCTATAGGATCCCTATATTGTTTGTTTATTATATATATACTAAAGGGCGTTCTACTGGATCCCCTTGGCGGTCTACAGGATCCCCTGTTTTCTCAACATAATAAATCTACTATAAGACGTTCTATAGGATCCCCTATTGTTTGTTAATCATGTATATACTAAGGCGTTCTAAAGGATCCCTTGGGCGGTCTAAAGGATACCCTGTTGTTTTACATTATATATGTACTAAATGGCGTTCTATAAGACCCCCCTGTTGATTGTTTTTCATGTTTATACTATAGGGCTTTCTATATGATCCCTTGGGCGGTCTGCGGGAAACTTTGGGTGGTCTGCAGGAATCTCTGTTTTTCAACATGATATATGTACTATACGTTCTATAAGACCCCCTGTTGATTGTTTTTTCATGTTTATACTATAGGGCGTTCTAAAGGATCACCTGTTTTCTCAACATTATTTATCTACTATAAGACGTTCTATAGGATCCCATGTTGTTTGTTAATCATTTATATACTAAAGGGCGTTCAATAGGATCCCCTAGGCAGTCTACAGGATCCCCTTTTGTCTGAACATTATATATTTACTATAGAACATTCTACAGGATCCCCTGTTGTTTGTTTATCATGTATATACTAAAGGGCGTTCTACAGGATACCATGGGCGGTCTACAGGATCCCCTGTTGTCTTTACATTATATATCTACTATAGGACGTTCTATAGGATCCTTATATTGTTTTGTTTATTATTTATATACTAAAGGGCGTTCTACTGGATCCCCTTGGCGGTCTACAGGATGCCCTGTTGATTGTTTTTTTATGTTTATATTATAGGGCTTTCTACAGGATCCACTGGGCGGTCTAGAGGATCCCCATTTGTTTAAAAATATATATCTACTATAACACGTTCTAAAGTATCCCCCGTTGTTTGTTTTTCATTTATATAATATAGGGCGTTCTACAGGATCCCCTGGGCGGTCTACAGGATCCCCTGTTTTCTCAACATAATAAATCTACTATAAGACGTTCTATAGGATCCCCTATTGTATGTTAATCATGTATATACTAAAGGGCGTTCTAAAGGATCCCTTGGGCGTCTAAAGGATACCCTGTTGTCTTCACATTATATATGTTCTAAATGGCATTCTATAAGACCCCCTGTTGATTGTTTTTCATGTTTATACTATAGGGCTTTCTATATGATCCCTTGGGCGGTCTGCGGGAAACTTTGGGTGGTCTGCAGGAATCTCTGTTTTTCAACATGATATATGTACTAAACGTTCTATAAGACCCCCTGTTGATTGTTTTTTCATGTTTATACTATAGGGCGTTCTAAAGGATCACCTGTTTTCTGAACATTATTTATCTACTATAAGACGTTTTTAGGATCCCATGTTGTTTGTTAATCAATTATATACTAAAGGGCGTTCAATAGGATCCCCTAGGCAGTCTACAGGATCCCCTTTTGTCTGAACATTATTTATTTACTATAGAACATTCTACAGGATCCCCTGTTGTTTGTTTTTCATGTATATACTAAAGGGCGTTCTACAGGATACCATGGGCGGTCTACAGGATCCCCTGTTGTCTTTACATTATATATCTACTATAGGACGTTTTTTAGGATCCCTATATTGTTTGTTTATTATTTATATACTAGAGGGCGTTCTACTGGATCCCCTGGGCGGTCTACAGAATCCCCTGTTTTCTCAACATAATATATCTACTATAAGACGTTTTATAGGATCCCCTATTGTTTGTTAATCAAGTATATACTAAAGGGCGTTCCACAGGATCCCCTGGGCGGTCTTCAGGATCCCCTGTTGTCTTTACATTATATATGTACTAAATGGCGTTGTATATATAAGTTGTTTGTTGATTGTTTTTCATGTTTATACTATAGGGCTTTCTATATGATCCCTTGGGCGGTCTGCGGGAAACTTTGGGTAGTCTGCAGGAATCTCTGTTTTTTAACATGATATATGTACTATACGTTCTATAAGACCCCCTGTTGATTGTTTTTTCATGTTTATACTATAGGGCGATCTAAAGGATCACCTGTTTTCTCAATATGTACTAAATGGCGTTGTATATATAAGTTGTTTGTTGATTGTTTTTCATGTTTATACTATAGGGCTTTCTATATGATCCCTTGGGCGGTCTGCGGGAAACTTTGGGTAGTCTGCAGGAATCTCTGTTTTTTAACATGATATATGTACTATACGTTCTATAAGACCCCTGTTGATTGTTTTTTTCATGTTTATACTATAAGACGTTCTATAGGATCCCATGTTGTTTGTTAATCATTTATATACTAACGGGCGTTCAATAGGATCCCCTAGGCAGTCTACAGGATCCCCTTTTGTCTGAACATTATATATTTATTATAGAACATTCTACAGGAACCCCTGTTGTTTGTTTATCATGTATATACTAAAGGGCGTTCAATAGGATCCCCTGATCGGTCTACAGGATCCCCTTTTGTCTTTACATTATATATCTACTATAGGACGTTCTATAGGATCCCTGATATTGTTTGTTTATTATTTATATACTAAAGGGCGTTCTACTGGATCCCCTTGGCGGTCTACAGGATGCCCTGTTGATTGTTTTTTTAAGTTTATATTATAGGGCTTTCTACAGGATCCCCGGGGGCGGTCTATAGAATCCCCTTATGTTAAAAAAAATATGCATCCGAGATAGGAAATTCTATAGGTTCCCCTGTTCTTTGTTTTTCATTTATATTCTATAGGGCGGTCTACAGAATTCCTTTTTGTTAAAAAAATATGCATCTGAGATAGGAAATTCTATAGGTTCCGCTGTTCTTTGTTTATTATGTATATATTATAAGGCGTTTATGATCCCTTGGGCCGTCTGCAGGATCCCCTGTTTTCTCAACATTATATAGCTATCATAGGACGTTCTATAGTATCCCCTGTTGATTGTTTTTCATGTTTATACTATAGGGCTTTCTATATGATCCCTAAGTCGGTCTGCGGGAAACAATGGGTGGTCTGCAGGACTCCCTGTTTTCAACATAATATATTTACTATCGGACGTTCTATAAGACCCACTGTCGATTGTTTTTCATGTTTATACTATAGGGCGTTCTAAAGGATCACCTGTTTTCTCAACAGTTTTCATCTACTATAAGACGTTCTATAGGATCCCATGTTGTTTGTTTATCATTTATATACTAAAAGGTGTTTAATAGGATCCCCTAGGCAGTCTACAGGATCCCCTTTTGTCTGAACATTATATATTTACTATAGAACGTTCTACATAATCCCCTTTTGTTTGTTTATCATGTATATACTAAAGGGCGTTCAAAAGGATCCCCTGGGCGGTCTACAGGATTCCCTTTTGTCTCTACATTATATTTCTACTATAGGACGTTCTATAGGATCCTCTATATTGTTGGTTTATTATTAATATACTAAAGGGCGTTCTACCGGATCCCCTGGGGCGTTCTACAGGATGCCCTGTTAATTGTTTTTTTTTCATGTATATACTATCGGGCGTTCTACAGGATTCCCTGGGCGGTCTACAGAATCCCCTTTGTTAAAAAAATATGCATCTGAGATAGGTTCCACTGTTCTTTGTTTTTCATATTTATACTATAGGGCGGTCTATAGAATCCCCTTTTGTTAAAAAAAATATGCATCTGAGATAGGAAATTATATTGGTTTGAATTCCCTGTTCTTTGTTTATTATGTATATATAATAGGGCGTTTATGATCCCTTGGGCGGTCTGCAGGATGCCCTGTTTTCTCAACATTATATATCAATCATAGGACGTTCTATAGGATCCCCTGTTGATTGTTTTTCATGTTTATACTATAGGCCCATCTACATGATCTCCTGTTGTCTGAGCATTATATATTCTTCAGGATCCCCTGTTTGATTTGTATGCATCTAGGATAGAACCTTCTATAGGTTCCCCTGTTTTTTTAAACATGTATCTACTTTACGTATATACTAGAGGGCGTTTTATAGGATCCCCTGTTGTGTAATAGTCGTGTATCTGCATGCTGAAGGGCGTTCTATAGGATCTCCGGGGCGGTCTTTAGAATAACCTGCTGTTTGTTCATTATGTTTCTAGTATACGACGTTCTTTAAGATCCTCTGGGCCGTCTATATGTTCCCCTGTTGGTTGGTATTGTTTAATAATTGTGCATCTGCTATAGGGCGCTCTTTAAGATCCCCGGGTCGGTCCATATAATCTCTAGGTCGGTCTATAGGAGCCCTGTTGTTTGTTCATAATGTATCTATTGGAGGGCGTTCTATAGGATCACCTGGGCGGTCTATAGGATTCCCTGTGGTTTAATAATTGTGTATCTGCTATAGGGTGTTCTATAGGATCCCGTTGTTAAGTAATCATGTATCTACTAGGGAGCGTTCTATGGGATCCCCTGTTGGGTCTATAGGATCACCTGTTGTGCAATATTCGTGTATCTGCTATAGGGCGTTTTATAGGATCCCCAGGGCGGTCTATAGGATCCCTTGTTCGTTGTTCATGTATCTATAACAGGGTGTTCTATACGATACCCTGGGCGGTTTATAGGATCCCCGGGTCGGTCTTAGGATCCCCTCTTGTTTAATAGTCGTGCATCAGCTATAGGACGTTCTTTGTTATCCCTTTGAAAGTTGATAAGATATCTTATAAAGAATAAATTATATAAAATATCTTATATATTATATATTATATGAGATATCTTGTATATTATATATGAGAGAGAGATTTTATACATCATTTGAAATATCTTATATATTATATGAGCTATCTTGAAGTTAGAATAAATAGTAAAACGGCTTGCCGTATATACTCATTGAATCTATTATCATTAATAGACAGTACATCATCAATATATCGGAAAGGGATATTAAAAGACGGGTCAATTTCTTTTCTCCTGTCTGTACAAATCCATAAGAATACGAAAACAAATAAAATTGCCATTGCGAGCAAAGGCGGATGTCATACTGTTGTCAAGTTGCCAGACGACCTTGCCATTGCTAGGTTACCGTCAGCAATTTTGAAATAAAATTTATACTAAAAAAACACAACTACCTACTGCTAGGTACATGTAGTTCTGAGGATCATACAAATTGTTGACACCTACTTTGTATATTGAATATCATGGTTCTATGCTCAGGAATACTAGAATTATATACAAAAAAACATTAAAAAAAAATACTGTTTACCAGTATTTATAGTAATCGAGACCATCTTGGACCATCCCCTTATTAAAAAGCACAACTTTATATAATGGTTTACATTATGCCATAATTCCATAAAGATGAATGTGTCTATCCTTTTCCGAGAATTTTTCGGGACAATAAAATTATGGGGAAAAAGAAAAGAAAAAGAAAAAAAACAACCAATAACAATATGCCCCCTCGACCTTTGAAAGGGATAACATAGAACGCCCTATAGCAGATGCAAGGTTATTAAACAATAGGGGATCCTATAGACAGACACAGGGATCCTATAGAACGCACTATAGAATATGCGCGATTATTAAACAAAAGGGATCATATAGACCGCCAAGGTATAAACAATGGGGGATCCTATAGACAGACCCGGGGATCCTATAGGACGCACTATAGAATATGCGCGATTATTAAACAAAAGGGGATCTTATAGACCGCCCAGGGGATCGTATAGAACAACCTGTTATAGATACATGATGAACAACCAACAGGGTATCCTATAGACAGCCCAGGGGATCGTATAGAACAAACTGTTATACATATATATGAACAAACTGTTAACAACAGGGGATCCTATAGACCGCCCCGGGGATCCTTTAGAACGCCCTATAGCAGATACACAATTATTAAACAACAAGGGATCATAAAGAACGCCTATGGGAGCATATATATATAACGCCCTCTAATAGATACATGATGAAAAAACTACAGGGCTCCTATAGACCGACCCTGGGATTTTATGGAACACCCTCTAGAAGAAACATGTTGAACAACAGAGGATCCTAGGGACCGACCCGGGGATCCCAAACAATTCCCTATAGCAAATATGCGATTATTAAACAATACGGCGTCCTATAGACCGCCCAGGAGATCCTATAGAACAACCTGTTATAGATTCATGATTAACAATCAAAAGAAGATCCTATAGACCGCCCCGGGAAACCTATAGAACGCCCTATAGCATATACACGATTATAACACAACAGATGATCATATAGACCCAACAGGGGATCCCATAGAACGCTCTCTAGTAGATAAATATAGTGAATACATGATAACCAAACAATGGGAGCCTATTGACCGCCCCGGGGATTCTATAGAAAGCCCTATACAGATACAAAACTATTAAACCACAGGGGATCATATCGACCGCCCATGGGCGCATATATATAACTCCCTCTAATATATACATAAAAAACAAACAACAGTCTAACCTATATAACGTCCTATAATATATATATAATATTCAAACAACAGGGGATCCTGCTGACCGCCCAGGGGATCCTGTAGAACGCCCCTTAGTATATACGCGATAAACATACAATAGGGGATCATATAGAACGTTCTATAGCAAGTATATAATGTTCAAACAACAGGGGATCCTGTAGAACGCCCTTTAGTATATACATAATAAACAAACAATATATGGGATCCTATAAAACGTTCTATAGTAGATATATATAATGGTCAGACAAAAGAGGATACTGTAGAACGCCCTATAAAATAAACACGAACAACACCAACAGGGGACCCTATAGAACTTCCTATTTTAGATTTATAACGTTGAGAAAACAGGAGATCCTGAAGACCACCCAAGGGATCATAAAAGCCTTATAGTATATACATGAAAAACAAACTACAGGGGGACCTATAGAATTTCCTTTCTCAGATGCATAATTTTTAACAAAAGAGGATCCTGTATACCGCCCTGGGGATCCTGTAGAACGACCTATAGTATAAACATTCAAAACAATCAATAGGGGGTCTTATAGAACGTCCTTTAGTATATATATAATGTCTAGACAACAGGGGATCGTGTAGACCGCCCAGTAATTGAACAACAAACAACAGGGGATCATATAGAACGTCTTATAGTGGATATATAATGTTGATAAAACAGGGGATCATGTAGACCGCCCAGGGGATACTGTAGAACGCCCTATAATATAAACATGAACAACAAACAACAGGGGACCCTATAGAACGTCCTATAGTAGATATACTATGTTGAGAAAACAGGGGATCCTGTAGAACAACCTGTTATAGATTCATGATTAACAATCAAAAGAAGATCCTATAGACCGCCCCGGTGAACCTATAGAACGCCCTATAGCATATACACGATTATAACACAACAGATGATCCTATAGACCCAACAGGGGATCCCATAGAACGCTCTCTAGTAGATAAATATAGTGAATACATGATAACTAAACAATGGGAGCCTATAGACCGCCCTGGGGATCCTATAGAACGCCCTATACAGATACAAAACTATTAAACCACAGGGGATCATATCGACCGCCCATGGGCGCATATATATAACTCCCTCTAATATATACATAAAAAACAAACAACAGTCTAACCTATATAACGTCCCATAGTAGATATATAATATTCAAACAACAGGGGATCCTGTAGACCGCCCAGGGGATCCTGTAGAACGCCCAGGGGATCCTGTAGAACGCCCCTTAATATATACATGATAAACATACAATAGGGGATCATACAGAACGTTCTATAGCAAGTATATAATGTTCAAACAACAGGGGATCCTGTAGAACGCCCTTTAGTATATACATAATAAACAAACAATATTTGGGATCCTATAAAACGTTCTATAGTAGATATATAATGTTCAGACAAAAGAGGATACTGTAGAACGCCCTATAAAATAAACACGAACAACACCAACAGGGGACCCTATATAACGTCCTATTTTAGATGTATAACGTTGAGAAAACAGGAGATCCTGAAGACCACCCAAGGGATCATAAAAGCCTTATAGTATATACATGAAAAACAAACTACAGGGGGACCTATAGAATTTCCTTTCTCAGATGCATGATTTTTAACAAAAGAGGATCCTGTAGACCACCCTGGGGATCCTGTAGAACGACCTATAGTATAAACATTCAAAACAATCAATAGGGGTCTTATAGAACGTCCTTTAGTATATATATAATGTCCAGACAACAGGGGATCGTGTAGACCGTCCAGTAATTGAACAACAAACAACAGGGGATCATATAGAACGTCTTATAGTGGATATATAATGTTGATAAAACAGGGGATCATGTAGACCGCCCAGGGGATACTGTAGAACGCCCTATAGTATAAACATGAACAACAAACAACAGGGGACCCTATAAAACGTCCTATAGTAGATATATTATGTTGAGAAAACAGGGGATCCTGTAGACTGCCTAGGGGATCCTGTAGAAAGCCCTATAGTATACACTTGAAAAACAAACAACAGGGGATCCTGTAGAACGTCTTATAGTAAATGAATAATGTTGAGAAAACTGGGGATCCTGCGGACCGCCATGGGGATACTGTAGAACGCCCTATAGTATAAACATGAACAACAAACAACAGGGGACCCTATAGAACGCCCTATAGTAGATATATTATGTTGAGAAAACAGGGGATCTTGTAGACAGCCTAAGGGATCCTGTAGAACGTCCCAACGACTCTCCGACCTATCCATTTGACCAATACCAATAAACGATGGAACTTAATGCCCTTTGACCAAATAACCCTTCAGACTGTCATTGACAAATACCACTACTGCTGCAGCATACCTTTTGTTGTTCTGGGGAAAGGCTCGGTAGTGCTAGGTTGGAATCTGCCTAACGACCTTTTTAAAAGAATAAACAACGAGAACTCAGTCTTGCTGGTAGGAAAATGATGTTAGCGCAAACCCAAGTATTTTACTTTTATAGGTCCCGGCTAATACCTGACATCATTTTCCCCCGTTCAAAACCGATCCTCGCTGCAAATAAGGTAATTTGGTGCCCAAAATACTTGTTATTTCATAATATGCAAAATGCACTTCTGTATTTTTGAAAAGCATCTGGATTATTATTTCTTCCACTTAATAAAATAATATTTCATTTGAACTTCAGACTCTGATTTTATTTTAATGAAAGATAATTTAAAATTTGTTAAATTCTAAATTTTATTTTGTGTGTGTCAATCATGGTAATCCAACATTTTGATTGGTTATTAATAACTTTCTTGTGTGCCTTAATGTATTACTGAATATTCATGATGCTGATAATGCTGCTCTATCTAAAAGTTCTGTAAATATGGTTTTAACCTTGGATGTAGTAGCAATTCGCCTCGCATCTGTCCGTCGACCTAATAACTTTATAAAACGTGCTACATAACCTATTAACTAATATTCTTGACTTGTACTTTTAGCTTGATCTTGTATCTTATATAATGAATGTTACTCTTATGATTGATGAACTCTTTTCTTTGAATTTTCTTCTTGTTATATTTTCTTATGCCAATAAGTTATTTGACATTTATATTCTATTTAACTGACTTAATAAATTAGAAATATATAATTTTTGTTTTTATAAGCTCTATTTTATTTCAATTTTTAATTATTTCTAAAAGTGTCCTAAATCATTTCATAACAAACGCCCTATAGTATAAACATGAACAACAAACACCAGGGGGCCCTATAGAACGTCATATAGTAGATATATAATGTTGAGAAAACAGGGGATCCTGCAAACTGCCCAGGGGATACTGTAGAACGCCCTACAGTATAAACATGTACAACAAACAACAGGGGCCCCTATAGAACGTCATATAGTAGATATATAATGTTGAGAAAACAGGGGATCTTGTAGACCGCCTAGGGGATCCTGTAGAACGCCCTATAGTATACACTTGAAAAACAAACAACAGGGGACCCTATAGAACGTCTCATAGTAATAAATAATGTCGAGAAAAGAGAAGATCCTTTAGACCAACCAAGGGATCCTATAGAAAGCCTTATAGTATATACATGATAAACAAACAACAGGGGAACCTATTGAAGTATTATCTTAATTGCATAATTTTTATAAACAGGGTATCCTGTTGATCGATCGCTCAGGTATTCTGTACAACGCCCTATAGTATATACTTGAAAAATAAACAACAGGGGAACCTTTAGAAGGTCTTATCTTAAATGCATAATTTTCATAAACAACAGGGCACCCTGTAGACCGTCCAGGGGATCATGTAAAACGCCCTATAGTATAGACTTGAAAAATAAACAACAGGGGATCCTATAGAACGTCTTATAGTAGATAAATAAGTGTTGAGAAAACCGGGGATCCTGCAGACTGCCCAGGGGATACTGTAGAACGCCTATAGTATAAACATGAACAACAACAACAGGGGCCCTATAGAACGTCATATAGTAGATATATAATGTTGAGAAAACAGGGGATCTTGTAGACACCTAGGGGATCTGTAGAACGCCCTATAGTATACACTTGAAAAACAAACAACAGGGGATCCTATAGAACGTCTTATAGTAGATAAATAATGTGAGAAAACAGGAATCCTGTAGACCACCAGGGATACTTATAAAGCCCTATAGTATAAACATGAAAACAAACAACAGGGACTATTAGAAGTCATATGTTAATAATAATGTTATAAAACAGGGGATCCTCAGATCAACCAAGTGATTCGTATAGAAAGCCTTAAGTATATACATGATAAAATAAACAACAGGGGAACCTTTAGAAGGTCCTATCTTAAATGCATAATTTTCATAAACAACAGGAGACCCTGTAGACCGTGCAGGGATCATTAAACACCCTATAGTATAGACTTGAAAAATAAACAACAGGGGATCCTATAGAACGTCTTATAGTAGATAAATAATGTTGAGAAAACAGGGGATCCTGCAAACCGCCCAGGGGATACTGTAGAAACGCCCTATAGTATAAACATGAACAACAAACACAGGGGCCCTATAGAACGTCTTATAGTAAATATATAATGTTGAGAAAACAGGGGATCTTGTTGACCGCCTAGGGATCCTGTAGAACGCCCTATAGTATACACTTGAAAAACAAACAACAGGGGACCCTACAGAACGTCTTATAGTAATAAATAATGTCGAGAAAAGAGAAGATCCTTTAGACCAACCAAGGGATCCTATAGAAAGCCTTATAGTATATACATGATAAACAAACAACAGGGAACCTATTGAAAGTATTATCTTAAATGCATAATTTTTATAAACAGGTATCCTGTAGATCGATCACTCAGTATTCTGTAGAACGCCCTATAGTATATACTTGAAAAATAAACAACAGGGGAACCTTTAGAAGGTCCTATCTTAAATGCATAATTTTCATAAACAACAGGGCACCCTATAGACCGTCCAGGGATCATGTAAAACGCCCTTATAGTATAGACTTGAAAAATAAACAACAGGGGATCCTATAGAACGTCTTATAGTAGATAAATAATGTTGAGAAAACCGGGGATCCTGCAAACTGCCCAGGGGATACTGTAGAACGCCCTAAGTATATAAACATGTACAACAAACAACAGGGGCCCTATAGAACGTCATATAGTAGATATATAATGTTGAGAAAACAGGGGATCTTGTAGACCGCCTAGGGGATTCTGTAGAACGCCCTATAGTATACACTTGAAAAACAAACAACAGGGGACCCTATAGAACGTCTCATAGTAATAAATAATGTCAAGAAAAGAGAAGATCCTTTAGACCAACCAAGGGATCCTATAGAAAGCCTTATAGTATATACATGATAAACAAACAACAGGAGAACCTATTGAAAGTATTATCTTACATGCATAATTTTTATAAACAGGTATCCTGTGATCGATCGCTCAGGTATTCTGTAGAACGCCCTATAGTATATACTTGAAAAATAAACAACAGGGGAACCTTTAGAAGGTCCTATCTTAAATGCATAATTTTCATAAACAACAGGGCACCCTATAGACCGTCCAGGGGATCATGTAAAACGCCCTATAGTATAGACTTGAAAAATAAACAACAGGGGATCCTATAGAACGTCTTATAGTAGATAAATAATGTTGAGAAAACCGGGGATCCTGCAAACTGCCCAGGGGATACTGTAGAACGCCCTATAGTATAAACATGTACAACAGCAACAGGGGCCCCTATAGAACGTCATATAGTAGATATATAATGTTGAGAAAACAGGGGATCTTGTAGACCGCCTAGGGGATCCTGTAGAACGCCCTATAGTATACACTTGAAAAACAAACAACAGGGGACCCTATAGAACGTCTCATAGTAATAAATAATGTCGAGAAAAGAGAAGATCCTTTAGACCAACCAAGGGATCCTATAGAAAGCCTTATAGTATATACATGATAAACAAACAACAGGAGAACCTATTGAAAGTATTATCTTACATGCATAATTTTTATAAACAGGGTATCCTGTTGATCGATCGCTAAGGTATTCTGTAGAACGCCCTATAGTATATACTTGAAAAATAAACAACAGGGGAACCTTTAGAAGGTCCTATCTTAAATGCATAATTTTCATAAACAACAGGACACCCTGTAGACCGTCCATGGGATCATGTAAAACGCCCTATAGTATAGACTTGAAAAATAAACAACAGGGATCCTATAGAACGTCTTATAGTAGATAAATAATGTTGAGAAAACCGGGGATCCTGCAATCCGCCCAGGGGATACTGTAGAACGCCCTACAGTATAAACATGTACAACAAACAACAGGGGCCCCTATAGAACGTCATATAGTAGATATATAATGTTGAGAAAACAGGGGATCTTGTAGACCGCCTAGGGGATTCTGTAGAACGCCCTATAGTATACACTTGAAAAACAAACAACAGGGGACCCTATAGAACGTCTCATAGTAATAAATAATGTCGAGAAAAGAGAAGATCCTTTAGACCAACCAAGGGATCCTATAGAAAGCCTTATAGTATATACATGATAAACAAACAACAGGGGAACCTATTGAAAGTATTATCTTAAATGCATAATTTTTATAAACTGAGTATCCTGTAGATCGATCACTCAGGTATTCTGTAGAACGCCCTATAGTATATACTTGAAAAATAAACAACAGGGGAACCTTTAGAAGGTCCTATCTTAAATGCATAATTTTCATAAACAACAGGGCACCCTATAGACCGTCCAGGGGATCATGTAAAACGCCCTTATAGTATAGACTTGAAAAATAAACAACAGGGGATCCTATAGAACGTCTTATAGTAGATAAATAATGTTGAGAAAACCGGGGATCCTGCAAACTGCCCAGGGGATACTGTAGAACGCCCTATAGTATAAACATGTACAACAAACAATAGGGGTCCCTATAGAACGTCATATAGTAGATATATAATGTTGAGAAAACAGGGGATCTTGTAGACCGCCTAGGGGATCCTGTAGAACGCCCTATAGTATACACTTGAAAAACAAACAACAGGGGACCCTATAGAACGTCTCATAGTAATAAATAATGTCGAGAAAAGAGAGATCCTTTAGACCAACCAAGGGATCCTATAGAAAGCCTTATAGTATATACATGATTAACAAACAACAGGAGAACCTATTGAAAGTATTATCTTACATGCATAATTTTTATAAACAGGGTATCCTGTTGATCGATCGCTCAGGTATTCTGTAGAACGCCCTATAGTATATACTTGAAAAATAAACAACAGGGGAACCTTTAGAAGGTCCTATCTTAAATGCATAATTTTCATAAACAACAGGACACCCTGTAGACCGTCCATGGGATCATGTAAAACGCCCTATAGTATAGACTTGAAAAATAAACAACAGGGGATCCTATAGAACGTCTTATAGTAGATAAATAATGTTGAGAAAACCGGGGATCCTGCAAACTGCCCAGGGGATACTGTAGAACGCCCTACAGTATAAACATGTACAACAAACAACAGGGGCCCCTATAGAACGTCATATAGTAGATATATAATGTTGAGAAAACAGGGGATCTTGTAGACCGCCTAGGGATCCTGTAGAACGCCCTATAGTATACACTTGAAAAACAAACAACAGGGGACCCTATAGAACGTCTCATAGTAATAAATAATGTCGAGAAAAGAGAAGATCCTTTAGACCAACCAAGGGATCCTATAGAAAGCCTTATAGTATATACATGATAAACAAACAACAGGGGAACCTATTGAAAGTATTATCTTAAATGCATAATTTTTATAAACAGGGTATCCTGTTGATCGATCGCTCAGGTATTCTGTAGAACGCCCTATAGTATATACTTGAAAAATAAACAACAGGGGAACCTTAAGAAGGTCCTATCTTAAATGCATAATTTTCATAAACAACAGGGCACCCTGTAGACCGTCCAGGGGATCATGTAAAACGCCCTATAGTATACACTTGAAAAACAAACAACAGGGGATCCTATAGAACGTCTTATAGTAGATAAATAATGTTGAGAAAACAGGGGATCCTGTAGACCGCCCAGGGGATACTGTACAACGCCCTATAGTATAAACCTGAACAACAAACAACAGGGGCCCTATAGAACGTCATATAGTAGATATATAATGTTGAGAAAACAGGGGATCTTGTAGACATCCTAGGGGATTCTGCAGAACGCCCTATAGTATACACTTGAAAAACAAACAACAGGGGATCCTATAGAACGTCTTATAGTAGATAAATAATGTTGAGAAAACAGGGGATCCTGTAGACCGCCCAGGGGATACTGTAGAACGCCCTATAGTATAAACCTAAACAACAAACAACAGGGGATCATATAGAACGTCATATAGTAGATATATAATGTTGAGAAAACAGGGGATCCTGCAGACCAAACAAGTGATCGTATAGAAAGCCTTATAGTATATACATGATAAATAAACAACAGGGGAACCTTTAGAAGGTCCTATCTTAAATGCATAATTTTCATAAACAACAGAAGACCCTGTAGACCGTCCAGGGGATCATATAGAACGCCCTATAGTATAGACTTGAAAAATAAACAACAGGGGATCCTATAGAACGTCTTATAGTAGATACCTAATGTTGAGAAAACAGGGGATCCTGCAGACCGCCCAGGGGATACTGTAGAACGCCCTATAGTATAAACATGAACAACAAACCACAGGGGGCCCTATATAACGTCTTATAGTAGATATATAATGTTGAGAAAACAGGGGATCCTGTAGACCGCATAGGGGGTCCTGTAGAAAGCCCTATAGTATACACTTGAAAAACAAAAAACAGGGGATCCTGTAGAACGTCTTATAGTAGATAAATAATGTTGAGAAAACAGGGGATACTGTAGAACGCCCTATAGTATAAACCTGAACAACAAACAACAGGGGATCATATAGAACGTCATAAAGTAGATATATAATGTTGAGAAAACAAGGGATCCTGTAGACCGCCTATGGGATCCTGTAGAACGCCTTATAGTATACACTTGAAAAACAAACAACAGGGGATCCGGTAGAACGTTCTCTTAGCCTAGTAGATACATCAAAAACAAACAATAGGGTATCCTATAGAACGTTCTATAGTTTATATATAATGTTGAGAAAATAGGGGATCCCACAGACCGACCAAGGGATCCAGTAGAGAGTCCTCTTGTATACACATGATAAACAAAAAACAGGGGATTCTATAGAACGTTCTCTTAGATTGGTAGATATATCAAAAACAAACAATATGATATCCTATAGAACGTTCTATAGTTTATATATAATGTTGAGAAAACAGGGGATCCCACAGACCGACCAAGGGATCCAGTAGAGAGTCCTCTTGTATACACATGATAAACAAACAACAGGGGTTACTGTAGAACGCCCTATAGTAATAAAAATGAAAAACAAACAACAGGGGAGCCTATAGAACGTCTTATAGTAGAAGAATAATGTTGAGAAAACAGGGGATCCTGCAGACCGCCATGGGGATACTGTAGAACACCCTATACTATAAACCTGAACAACACACAACAGGGGATCATATAGAACGTCATATAGTAGATATATAATGTTGAGAAAACAAGGGATCCTGTAGACCGCCTATGGGATCCTGTAGAACGCCCTATAGTATACACTTGAAAAACAAACAACAGGGGATTCTTTAGAACGTTCTCTTAGCCTATAAGATACATCAAACACAAACAATAGGGTATCCTATAGAACGTTCTATAGTTTATATATAATGTTGAGAAAACAGGGGATCCCACAGACCGACCAAGGGATCCAGTAGAGAGTCCTCTAGTATACAAATGATAAACAAACAACAGGGGATTCTATAGAACGTTCTTTTAGATTGGTAGATACATCAAAAACAAACAATAGGGTATCCTATAGAACGTTCTATAGTTTATATATAATGTTGAGAAAACAGGGGATCCCACAGACCGACCAAGGGATCCAGTAGATAGTCCTCTAGTATACAAATGATAAACAAACAACAGGGGATTCTATAGAACGTTCTCTTAGATTGGTAGATACATCAAAAACAAACAATAGGGTATCCTATAGAACGTTCTATAGTTTATATATAATGTTGAGAAAACAGGGGATCCCACAGACCGACCAAGGATCCAGTAGAGAGTCCTCTTGTATACACATGATAAACAAACAACAGGGGTTACTGTAGAACGCCCTATAGTATAAAAATGAACAACAAACAACAGGGGGCCCTATAGAACGTCCTATAGTCGATATATAATGTTGAGAAAACAGGGGATCCTGTAGACCGCCTAGGGGATCCTGTAGAAAGCCGTATAGTATACACTTGAAAAACAAACAACAGGGGAGCCTATAGAACGTCTTATAGTAGATGAATAATGTTGAGAAAACAGGGGATCCTGCAGACCGCCATGGGGATACTGTAGAACGCCCTATACTATAAACCTGAACAACAAACAACAGGGGATCATATAGAACGTCATATAGTAGATATATAATGTTGAGAAAACAAGGGATCCTGTAGAACGCCCTATAGTATACACTTGAAAAACAAACAACAGGGATCCGGTAAGAACGTTCTCTTAGCCTAGAAGATACATCAAAAACAAACAATAAGGTATCCTATAGAACGTTCTATAGTTTATATATAATGTTGAGAAAACATGGGATCCCACAGACCAACCAAGGGATCCAGTAGAGAGTCCTCTAGTATACAAATGATAAACAAACAACAGGGGATTCTATAGAACGTTCTCTTAGCCTAGAAGATACATCAAAAACAAACAATAGGGTATCCTATAGAACGTTCTATAGTTTATATATAATGTTGAGAAAACAGGGGATCCCACAGACCGACCAAGGGATCCAGTGGAGAGTCCTCTAGTATACAAATGATAAACAAACAACAGGGATTCTATAGAACGTTCTTTTAGATTGGTAGATACATCAAAAACAAACAATAGGGTATCCTATAGAACGTTCTATAGTTTATATATAATGTTGAGAAAACGGGGGATCCCACAGACCGACCAAGGGATCCAGTAGAGAGTCCTCTAGTATACACATGATAAACAAACAACAGGGGATTCTATAGAACGTTCTCTTAGATTGGTAGATACATCAAAAACAAACAATAGGGTATCCTATAGAACGTTCTATAGTTTATATATAATGTTCAGACAACAGGGGATCTGGAGAACACGCCCTTTAGTATATACATTATAAACAAACAATATGGGATCCTATATATATTTTTTCCCAAAATTACAGGGCCCATAAAGGGCATAAAATCAGATACAATTGATTTACATAATTGGTAACAACAACAATTATAGAGGCATATACATATATATTTGGAATATAAGCATCGGTCAGAATCAAGCCAAAAACCACTTATATATTGTGAATAAAAGAATAATAAAATTACATTATATATGTATTTATTCTCAAATTGTTTACTTGACTTAGTGTCAGTGTTCATACCTGATCTCCTTAATTCAAAACAGTCACCAATATAACAGTTCAGTTTTTCCATAGAGTAACATTTTCTTGGGTCAAGAGCCATAAAAATTTAGAAGATTTATTTAAATTTATAAAATAATAACAATTGTTAGAAATGTCTTGGAAAAAATGGTCCCTTTAAATATCATAAAGAGGGCATTCTAATTAAACATGAATCTCATCTTCAACTTTACCGAATTAGCAATTAGAACAAAGACGCTCAGATCTTTCTATATGTTTTTTTGAATATCTGTTTGTCTCAATTTTTAAATGAGCGCTTATTCTTAATTTACAAATTGACTGTCTTTTTTTGAAGTCCTGTAATTCTAAATATTTTTCTTTTTTAAAACATTTTTTCCCCTTTTTCGGAGTTAATGGTTTGATGCTTCAGTTTATTACAAAATATGAAAGAACTTTTACATAGTTTATTTTAAACATACTGACATAAAAAAACAATTGATTGGTCAAAATTTGGTAATCCAATCTCTTTCTGAATATAATCTATACTATAGAATACCACGTATTTACATTAGAACTATGTAACTGTATGTTTACAACATATAAATGAATCAAATAATAATCCTTCTTTCAAACGTTCCAGTCTATGACACTATTTTAACATTGATAAAATTATAGTAAAATACATAGGAAATCTACCAATCTCTGACATTACAGCTATATTACTTGACTTTCTGTTTACACCAAGAATATATTTCATAAATTTGGTATGAGCTTTTTCAGAAGAATCCTGACCAAAAACTTGTTCCTATAGAGAACGTTCTATACTATAGTAGATATATAATATTCAGACAACAAGGGATCCTGTAGAACGTCCTTTAGTGTATACATGATAAACAAACAATATAAGGGATCCTATAGAACGTTCTGTAGTAGATATATAAGGTTCAGACAACAGAGGATCATGTAGAACGACCAGGGGATCCTGTAGAACGCCCTAACCATGCTAACAGTAGCTTTATTGTAAACTATATATATTTGCACAATGACATATGCATGATATGCTACTTTAATGCGGTACATTTTCCTTTTTTTCATGTGATAAAAAAATAAATAAAGCAAATTCACCGTGTTTCATGAAAGTTAATGATTTTGAATCGGTTTTTTTTAATAGTTGTACATGTTGAGAATATTCTATTTTTAGAATAAGTATTTTCAGAATCGTTTGTAAATAGCCTATAAATAGAATATGCATAATTCATGAATCGTGACGTAGGGCGGTCTACGGGATCCCTTCTTCCGCTAACGACTGACTGGTGTTAGTAAAATTAGATCGGAAACGGGCTGTTCCATTACGAGATTATTGGTCCTTCGATTGGGGATTTCTATTCGAAAGACAACATAAAATTTTTGTCCATTTTTAGTTTTGTTGATTTTAAGTGAAAATGACAAGGAAAATGATACCTCACAGCTACGAAAAACGTCACATCAGTTTAAACTGTGTGTATGAATGAGGAAATAATTCTTCCTATTGAATGTGGATTTTGTTTTTATTATTCCCCTTTCATCATCATTTGGTCTGTTAGTATTTGAAATGAAATGAATGGACAAACAATTTGCATTTAAAAAGATTATGTTTTGATAAAAATGAGAATTTTCTCTTTATTTGTAATTTTGAAATACCTCATTTGTTGTCAATGTGTATCTGCTATCAGTCTTTTGTCTATGTGATTTATCTATTTTAGAATGCATTGGTTGTGGTACGGATACAAGACCGAAGTAACCAAACAATATACTGTAACAGTGTAATATGCATGACTATAAATATAGGACTTTTAACTGGAAAACGTTTAATCCAACTTTTAAATTTTAAAATTTTCATGACGTGTAATATTCACCAATGTATGTGTCGGAGTATTGTATAATTTATCGTTTAATGTCAATGAAAATTTACATAATTGTAAAACACTTCAATACATTGCATCAACCTGATAAAGTCAGAAGTTACTGAATAGCACAAGTTTTTGTTAAGGTAAAACACAATGTTTAATACATGTAATATTATGTGTCCCTCTTCCCCCTTTTTTCTGTTTCTAAAATGTAAGATCTGATTAGTTTTTTCCATCAATTTCCATCTGATTTCGGGTAGTTTGTTCTTATGTTGTACAATTTTTTCCGCATGTTTGATTCCGCCACATTCTGTATGTGCACGTCCCATGTCAGGAAGGAGCCTTTCGTGTTAAGTCAGGCCAGTGGCGGATCCAGACCTTTTCATCAGGACCGGGGCCCGCTGACTAACCTAAGTCGGGCCCGCTCCAGTCATGCTTCAGTGATTCCCTATATGATCAACCAAGTTTTCCCCACGAAAGTGGGGATAGGGCCCCCAGGTCCCCTATTTGTCCGCCTGTGTAGGTTGTTTGGTGCTTATGTTATGTCAGGAATTTATGTGCTTGACAGTACGGTATTGTTTTTGCTCATTGCTGGGACCTTTGGTTTATATAACTCTGTCATATATATATATACAATGTAGTTTTCGCTTAATTGAAAAATTATACCACTCCTCCTATATATATATATATATATCTATATACTATGAATGATAATAAAGCGTACCAATTTATGTTGTCTCCCTCCTCCTTTGATTGTGGTATAGCAGATACCGATCAGTGTAAATTTTTTAATTCAAATGTTAAAATTTAGAGAGTAGCATGACATTCTTGAGTAAGACTGTTCGTGTAAACAAAGAAATGGATGTTTAATTGTCATGATTTAAGACTCTGATTTTCAAAAATCAACAGCAGTGAAAATCTTTTTGTTTTATTCTTTGTTTTGTTTTGTTTTTCTTTAAATGTTTTATTTTTTTATTTTTGAGACATGAGGGGAGAAGACTATAATTTTCTAATAAAATGTGATGCAAATTTACCTACTTTATCATGTAGCAGGCAACCAGTTTTACACAGCCTGTGTTATTATTGTATTTTTTGATAATGCATAATATATGTAATACGAACTACATTTTGTCAAATTATAAAAAATATTGACTTTAATTACGACCTCCATATAACTTGGAATATTTCAAATCTATACAGCGGAAGTATCTCGAAATGTTAACTAATACAACTCTTTTCAGGTATGAAAATTCATTTTAAAACATTTTACTAGGACTAACATGACTAAGTGATATGTTTACAAAAAAAGTTGGAAGGACAGAAAAAATATTAAACCTGTATAAATTTGAGAATATTTTGACTAGACCTGACAAAAGACTAGAGTCATGGTTATTTCAGTGTACAAATACATAAATTTGAATATCCGGTCTTTAACTTAGCTTCAATTTTGTTCCCTTAAAACGATTTGTTTGAAGTTCTTAATTCTCAATCGCTTCAGTATTTCTAAGTTACGAGTATTTCTGTTCTCAAAAAGAAATTTTACTGAAACAAGTTTCTAATACATAAAAACAAACATTTTAGCTCTTTGTCAAAGATGTGGAAAAAAGTATGCATATCAACCAATATAACAATAAGAAAAATAAATAGTCAATCAGCAAACAATCCTCTTGCACCCCCTTTTCCTCAGAACAGCAAATGGTCGCCTTATTGATCAATTAAGGAATAAATGATAAATTGATATCTAGATCTAATAGGGTTATTTTTAAATTTCAGAAATATAGGTAGTAGAACTGCAAAAAAAAAAAGCAGAAGTCTCAAGAATTTTCTTCTAATCATACACCATGTACACACCATGCACACGAGACTATTAAAAAAAGAAAACGACGTAAACATACATAAAAAAACAATGCATGCACATCGTAATAATACAAGGTGACCTCATTCAGCTAATTGCAGTAACAAAGAACTGACTTTGTGAATAACAAAACATGCATAGGGTAAGCATTCCTTTTAAAACTTACTTATCGTTTGTTTGTTAAAACTGCATAAAACATGTAATGCCTAACATTGCATAAACAAACTAATACGTTCAAGTAAATGAATGTTGAATAGTCATTTATCCTGTTGAACTTACTTTAAATAAAGCTAATACTAACAATGACCACAGCCCTTTTCTCGATCTTGATATCTATATCACTAATGGAAAGCTGAATACTAAAATTTATGATAAAAGGGATGATTTTTCATTTCCTATCGTTAATTATCCGTTTTTAGATGGTGACGTTCCCTTGTCACCATCTTACGGTGTTTATATATCTCAACTTGTACGATTCGCTCGTGTATGTAACAATGTTTTAGATTTTAACGAGAGAAATTTATGTATTACTGAAAAATTATTACACCAGGGTTTTCGATATCACAAACTAGTCAAAACATTTACTAAATTTTATCATCGGTATAAAGACATTATTCGTAAATATAGCTCAACATGCAGACTTTTAATACGTTCAGGTATTTCACATCCAATTTTTTATGGTAATATTCTTTATAAAGCACAAAGGTGTCAGTATTCACCTCAGAAACTTACAAAACCTTTGAATAGACTTATTAAGAAGGGATATAATTACGATACTGTTGTCAAGTCATTAAAGATTGCATATTTTGGCGTTAATATTGAGTCATTGATAAGGTCTTTGCATCGGAACTAAACACATTTATTCTAAAAACAGTTGTTGGCATGACACGGGTTATGTTCTTCTCATATATGTTATGATGGTATGATACTAAACCCCTAACGGGAAGGATTGTGCCTGATGTTCATATGATGAAATCATAATATTTCAGTCAGTTTAGTTGAAGTCTGGAGCTGGCATGTCAGTTAACTGCTAGTAGTCTGTTGTTATTTATGTATTATTGTCATTTTGTTTATTTTCTTTGGTTATATCTTCTGACATCAGACTCGGATTTCTCTTGAACTGAATTTTAATGTGCGTATTGTTATGCGTTTACTTTACTACATTGGTTAGAGGTATAGGGGGAGGGTTGAGATCTCACAAACATGTTTAACCCCGCCGCATTTTTGCGCCTGTCCCAAGTCAGGAGCCTCTGGCCTTTGTTAGTCTTGTATTATTTTAATTTTAGTTTCTTGTGTACAATTTGGAAATTAGTATGGCGTTCATTATCACTGGACTAGTATATATTTGTTTAGGGGCCAGCTGAAGGACGCCTCCGGGTGCGGGAATTTCTCGCTACATTGAAGACCTGTTGGTGACCCTCTGCTGTTGTTTTTTATTTGGGCGGGTTGTTGTCTCTTTGACACATTCCCCATTTCCATTCTCAATTTTATTGAATGTCGTCCCTGTTCAAAGGATTTTCGGACGATATTGCCCAAAGAAGCTACTTCTTGATTAATAAGGGTCTAGGACAGGGATAACAATCTATAAAAACGCAGGAAAAAAACTTGTCATCATCTTCCCCATAACCCCTCCTCCACCCCTACCCCCATTAAAAAGATGAAATCCTGCTGCCACAGTGAAAAGTAACTTTGAACAAATTTTCAGTAAATTGTAATTTCTCTTATAGATAATCTACATTTACTTTTTTTTTGGGGGGGGGGGGGGGGGGGGCTTTTTGTAAGTTCTATTTGTTTTGTCAAGTCTTTTTGTAACTAAATTTTACATCTTATTTGTCATATCTATCATCATGTCTATAAACATGATTAATATAATCCAATAGTTCTCACGGTACTCTGACCACACACAGACTCTTAACTGCTTTACACGTGTTATCTGTATAGTAATGTTTACTGATGTAATATAATATCCATGATGTGTAGCTTGTAATAAAGTGTAGTTTAATATAAGTCTTGAATGAATACAGACGTACATACATGCCCCATGCAGAATATAACATGGTGTCAGATGAAAAAACGAATTGATTAACTACCAAGATGGATCAACTGAAACCACCCATAGCCTTAAGTATAGAGGGAAATGTTTCCGAGAATTGGAGAAAATGGAAACAAAAATTCCAGTTTTACTTGGACGCTACTGAGTTCAATGAAAAGGCAGAAAAGTTACAATGCTCGCTGTTACTTCATTGTATTGGAGAAGATGCCGTGGAAGTATTCAACACATTTAATTTCGTGGAAGATGAAAAGGACAAAATTGCACCATTGCTATTAAAATTTGAGCAATTTTGCAATCCGATAAAGAACCAGACTTACGAACGATACAAATTACACACGTGTTCGCAAAGTGAAGGAGAAAATATAGACCACTATGCCACAGAGCTAAAAAACAGAGCCAAAACATGTGAATTTGGACAGTTATGTGACAGTTTTGTAAGAGACAGGATAGTATGTGGTATACTAAGTGACAATGTTCGCGAAAGATTACTAAGAATTCCAGACTTGACACTCGCAAAGTCAATAGATATATGCCGCGCATCGGAAGTTTCAAAACAACAATTAAAATCTATAACAGAAGATGAAAAAACAGTTCACGCAATGAGGAAAGACTACAAATCAGGACACAAACCAAAAGTGAAACAACAATACAGAGATTATAGAAAAGACAACCAAAAAGGCCAGAAATACGATTGCAAGAAATGCGGAATGCAACATCTACCTAGAAGTTGTCCAGCTTACGGAAAAATGTGTAACCAGTGCAAAAAGCCGAATCATTTTAAGAAAATGTGCAAAAACAGAAGAATAAATGCTATTGAAGAAGAAAGCGACAGCGAAGACGAATTATACATTGGATGTATCGAAAATCAAAAGAAAAGTGAAAATTCTTGGATGGTTAATTTAAATTTGAATGGAAAAAATCAGAAGTTCAAATTGGATACGGGTGCGCAAGCAAATGTAATTCCGTACAAAGTATTGAAATTAGTGAAAGGAGATACCAAAATTATTCCAACCAAAACAAGATTAGTCACATATTCAGGTGAAAAAATGGATGTGCTAGGGAAATGTTACATAAATGTATCTCACAAAGATAAAATTGAAAGAATGGAATTTGCAGTTGTTAATTTCAATGCTCAATGTATCTTAGGATTAAGTGCTTGTGAAAAATTAAATCTAATTAATAGAGTTATGTCAGTTGAGAAAAGTGCTGAATCTATTTTGAAAGAAAATAGTGATTTATTCGATGGAATAGGGGAATTAGAAGGATATCATCATATTGAATTAGATAAATCAATCAATCCGGTTATTCACCCACCACGTAGAGTACCGATTGCTCTGCAAGATAGATTAAAATCAGAAATAGAGAGAATGGAAAAATTAGGCATTGTGGAAAAAGTGGAACAACCTACTGAATGGGTTAGTTCAATAGTAATTGTAGAAAAGGCAGATGGTAAATTAAGGATATGTTTGGATCCTAAAGATCTTAATCGAGCAATAAAGAGAGAACATTTCATATTGCCGAGACAGGAAGAAATAACCGCTAAGTTAGCAGGAGCAAAATATTTTAGTAAGCTTGATGCTTCAAGTGGATTTTGGAACATCAAATTAGACGAGGAAAGTTCTAATTTATGTGCATTCAATACACCATTCGGAAGATTTAAGTTCTTAAGATTACCGTTTGGAATCAAATCTGCTAGCGAAGTGTTTCACAAAGCCGTATGCAAAATCCTTCATGGATTAAATGGTGTCGAATCATTTATCGATGATATATTAGTGTGGGGATGTACAAAAGAAGAGCACGACAAGAGATTAAAAGAGGTTCTAGAACGAATCCGTACCGCAAATTTGAAGCTAAGGCGTGATAAATGTGAAATGGGAATTTCTGAAGTGACATATTTCGGTCACAGGTATACACGAGAAGGATTGAAAATCGACGACAACAAAGTAAAAGCGATAACCGAAATGAAATCACCAACCACCAAAAAAGAACTTGAACGATTTCTTGGAATGGTGACGTATATAGCAAAATTCGTACCAAATTTCTCATCAAACACAGCAGTATTGAGAGATTTACTGAAAAAGGATGTACCGTTTCAATGGGACGATAATCATGATAAAACATTCAAAGATCTGAAAACATTGATCACAAACTCTCCAGTGCTAAGATATTTCAACAGTACAAAGCCAGTGAAGTTATCCGTAGATGCATCACAAAATGGACTAGGTGCTGTACTATTACAGAAAGAGTTGCCAATCGAATATGCATCGAGGGCATTGACTACATCGCAGAAAAATTGGGCACAAATAGAAAAAGAGCTATACGCCATCGTATTCGGGTGTGAAAGATTTCATCAGTATGTATACGGAAGGACAATTGAGGTAGAAACAGACCATAAACCTCTAGAAGCAATATTCAAAAAGCCGCTAGTAAACGCGCCTCCCAGAATACAAAAACTTATGTTACGACTTCAGAAGTATGACATTAATGTAGTGTACAAACCAGGAAAATTGATGTACATATCAGACACTTTGTCAAGAGCTTACCTTAATGAGTTCGACAACTCATGTGACAAGGACATAGATGCACAAGTACATTTATTGGTAAAACATGTGTCCGTATCAGAGTTGAAAATGGATGAATTCCGAAGAGAAACAGACTGTGACGATGCATTAACAGAGCTAAAGAAAACTGTAAAAGACGGATGGCCCGAGAGCAAGTCCGAAATAAACGACAAAATTAAACCATATTGGGACTACAGAGAAGAAATTCATGAAGCACAAGGATTAGTGTTCAAAGGAGAAAAAATCGTAGTGCCGTTTGCTTTAAGAAAAGAAATGCTGCAGAGAATTCACGAGGGGCACCAAGGCATAGAAAGATGTAAAAACAGAGCAAGGGATGTTTTGTTCTGGCCCGCAATGTCAAAACAAATAGAAGACATTGTCCAAAGGTGTGACATATGCAAGCGATTTCAGAACTCAAATGCAAAGGAACCAATGATTAAAGCCGAATTACCATCGCGACCGTGGGAGAAAGTAGCCACAGACGTGTTTGATTTTAAAAACAGACAGTATTTATTAATTGTGGACTATTATTCAAAGTTTTTTGAAGTTAGTATCCTGAACAATTTGACCAGTGATACAGTCATGATGAACATGAAGTCCATATTTGCACGACATGGCATTCCAGAAGTACTTGTATCTGACAATGCAAGATATTATACAAGTTCAAAATTCCAAGAATTCGCGAAATCGTGGGAATTTAAACATATAACGTCGAGTCCGAGATACCAACAAAGCAATGGATTAGCGGAAAGGACAGTACAAACCGTTAAACAGCTACTAAAGAAAGCTGATTATGAAGGAAAAGATCCGTATATGAGTATATTGAATTACAGAAATACTCCGTTAGACAGTGACATGCCGTCGCCATCTCAACTATTGATGGGTCGCCGTTGTAAAACGAAATTACCTATAACGAAGAAGTTGTTGAGAACCGAAGTTCCGGAAAATGCAAAGAAAACATTTGTTAAAAAACAAGAGAAACAGAAACTGTATTATGATAAGAAAACAAAAGAATTATCAAAATTGAACGTTAATGACAATGTATATGTTCAAAGAGAAAAGCGTTGGGAACCAGCAGTCGTTGTTCAAAATACAGACAATTCGCGTTCGTATATTGTTAAAACAGAAAATGACAAACTGTACAGAAGAAATAGAAAACATTTGATGGAAAACAAAAACAATGTTGTAATTGAAAATGACGATGTAAATGACGATGAAAATGTACGAAACGAAGTAAATGATTATAACCGTACGCGTAGTGGAAGAATGGTGAGAAAACCAGAGAGACTAATTGAAAACATGAACTAATGTGTAGGAGTTAGATTAATATTTAGATTAGGACAATTTAGCCTTAGAGACAATATTTTCATTAATTACATACACATCATTTCAACATTTCATTATTACAATTTATTTGTTTAGTAAGGCAAAGTTTTACATGATGCCATTTCATTTCATTTAAGTAAAGAAGGGAGATGTCATATCTATCATCATGTCTATAAACATGATTAATATAATCCAATAGTTCTCACGGTACTCTGACCACACACAGACTCTTAACTGCTTTACACGTGTTATCTGTATAGTAATGTTTACTGATGTAATATAATATCCATGATGTGTAGCTTGTAATAAAGTGTAGTTTAATATAAGTCTTGAATGAATACAGACGTACATACATGCCCCATGCAGAATATAACATTATTCTAACACATACATGTATGATGTTACATTTATCAGTGACAAGTTAGTGCTGTTGTGAAATTAAAATTAAAATTGACGCGACCAATTGTGTTTGTGTGGTCTTTTTGTAAACGGAAGGAGTCGGATAAATGAGCTGCAAATTTCCCTAGGTCTAATATATAACCAGTCATGTGAACGTAAGTTTGATAGTTCAAAAAATCAAATAAGGAAATACAATGTAAACTACCAAGAAAACTAACGTAACACCCTCCTTTATAGATAACCTGAACCAAAAGAGACAAGTGAACTTTTCTCATCACTTGGCGTCCGTCGTCGTCGTCCGTTAACTTATACAAAAATTTTCATCTCTTAAACTACTGGGCCAAAATTAAACCATAAAGAGTTATTGCCCTTTAATTTTTTCTAATTTTTCGTAATTTATTTTTATTTTTATAAAAATATTCTCATCTGAAACTACGAAGCCGAATTAAACCAAACTTTAACTGAATAATCATTTATAAAGTATCTTTACACTTTAACATCAAATACCAAATGTGGGCAGTTCTTCGATTTTAGTTACCATCATGCATGGTTACGTAGTGCATTTTTGTTGATTTTTCCGATTGGCCATGCACTCACTGTTTAAAGTGTTCAACCGCGTGTCTTTAATTATGGCAGGCTTTTCGTAACATTGGAATTGCAGTAGTAAATGGAGCTCTCTAATAAGGTAAAATCTCTTTATCTGAGTAACACATACATGTACAAAAAACACTAAATTAATATTAAATCAATTTTGTCTGGGACGACTTATCAAAAATTCAAAATTCAATGGAAAGGACGCACCATTTTACCTTTCCAAATGTGTTTGTTATTGTTCACTATTTCATCTTTTAACAGGCTAACAATGTTAACATAATCATTAAATTTTATGTTTGTTTACATTATAAATAGAGCATGCATACTACGATCATAGAAAAGCTATCGAGACATTTTAGATAAAAAAAAACTTGGAATTAAAGCGTTTGTTTTTGATGTTTTAATATAGTTAAAGTAGTTTTTTGCTTGAAATACAATCCCTAGGCTTTAAGACACGGGGAATGTGACAGCCTTACTATAATATTTATCTCAACAACAAAAAAATGTCATTAAAATAACAAAGACCATGTATCAATCAATTGTTTTAAATGGAAATTAAAGAGGATTGTTAACTTTTCATCTTATCTTTGAAAAAGATTTCACTCAAATACTTTATTAAGGGTTAAGGGGCTTGTTATTTATTTAATTCTTTCGCGTCAAATTGATTCATTCCGATTTTTTGTAGAAGGCAAGGGTGCATTATCTTCTTCTGACTGTGGTGTTAATTTTTTTGTTCATCTGTCTGTCTGTATGTTTGTTCAGTCCGACCGAAATGCGGTCCCGTATTGGAAGTTTGAGAGAGGTGTGGTAGCTTAAGTCTGTAAGGGTAAATTTGACACAAAATTGATTTGCATATAGATACCCTCATGCATCGTTCCCAAAAGGTAATTTTAGAAACAAACCAATATATTTGTTTTCACCTAAATAGTAGCTGGAGCTAATTTAAGAAAATAAGTTATTTTTGTGGTATACCATCTTCCTGCATTTTATTGTTTTCTGTTCGGTATTAAAAATGTTGTCCATACGTCAAGTTTAATCTATACCAGCCATAATTTATAGATTAAGGTGATTGATTGTAATTTCAGACAAAAATGAAATGGACTATCGTATGCCAGTTTAATTTCTTCATCACCAATTTAGTGTGTACGTCGATATCAGGTATGCAGTGATATTAACTTTTATTTATTTTAATCATTATCCACCATTCTTGTATTCTCTGGTACTTCTTAGAGTGTTAACCAAGCTGGCGGGAATAACTTATGGTTGAGGCACTCAACAACTGTTTCTAATTTGGTTCTCTCTTAAGAAAATGCGTCAACTATATAATTAAGGCTAGTTTAGTACTAACAAGTCTTCTTTTACATAATTATATACACCTACAGCAATGCTCCCTAAAACAATTTCATATGACAATCACTCTTCTGAATCTATAGTTGCCCAAATTGAACGTTAAGTTAATTTCAAGGAAATAAAAGAAAATATAAAAAAGAAGATGTTATATGAATGCCAATGAGACTATCCACTAAAGACCAAAATGACACAGACATTAAATACTATAGGTCACCGTACATATTTAAAAATGTCCTTACGTGCATGAAGATGCCATGCCCTTTTTTGTACAATAAATTGGGTTTTCCCCTAAAAAATACGTTGTGGTGGGTCATTTGTAGAAGTTGTATTAGAAGGTATTTTTTTCACGTCGTAATGTGCACGTTCCATATATCGAATTTTATTTACCCAAAATTGAATTGGGTTACTTTGGTTATGAGTGTAAACACTTCAAACTTCCAAGCGGCAGAGGACATTTGAGCAAAAAAGTCGGATTCCGTGTACCATGGACTGTTTTATAGGTATAATACAAGTCAGGAATCTGATGAACAGTAGTTGTCGTTTGTTTATGTAATATATACGTGTTTCTCGTTTCTCTTTTTTATATAGATTAGGCCGTTGGTTCACCAATCTAATTAAAAACCGATCTCTCATCGCTCCCGTTTTTTTATATGTCGCATCGCTTCCGTTTTCTGATATGTCCCATGCGACATTTTTAATTAGATTGATTTTACACTAGACTTAGTAATTTTTGGGCCCTTTAGAGCTTGTTCGGTGTGAGCCAAGTCTCCGTGTTGAAGGACGTACATTGACCTATAATGGTTTACTTTTATATATTGTTATTTGGATGGAGAGTTGTCTCATTGGCACCCACACCACATCTTCCTATATTTATATAAAAACATTTCACCGATTCGCACTTACTGTGCACTCAAAACTAAAATAATTCTTCAACGCAAATGGGATCCCAGAATGGAATACTTGTTCCATGTTTATATGCCCGTGTGTTTGAATTCATAGCAACATATATTCCAATTTATTAAGATAAATATAATACATCTATATGTATTGTAGTGACATGGAAACGTGAGCCAGGTGTAATGAGAATCGGCGAACCAGTGACTTTGATATGTACCGTCCACGATGAAAAGACTATTGACTATAACCGGACACGCCAATGGTTGAAGGGGACAGAATCAATCGTGTACAATGGTCATTTGGATAAACCTTCAGAATATAAAGAAATATTGACCAGTCATAACCAGTTTAAGCTGTTGATCAAAAACCTTACAGAATCAGATTTGACATCGAATTATCAATGCCGTTACGGTTTCGATACTGTCACGAGAAGGTTACAAATAAATGGAGGGATTTTCGAATGTAAGTAGAAGTGTCTTCTTTTTTCTTTTTATTTGGTGGTTTGTCGGTCTGCATGGATCCACCAAACCTGTAAGTTCATACAAATATTGTCATACAATTATACAAATGTATTGTACATATATGGTGGAGTGGGGGCGGGGGTTAGTTCCATTCAATAAGTATATGCTAGAGGTATGTCTGTTACTTTGGATTTCTTCCTGATCCAATGCTGATATTGGTTTACATCAATAAATCGACATACAAAACCAACACACATAATATATATAAAAAGAAAAGACACACCAAAAACGCCTTTAAAGCTTAATCGAATACACAATTTTAACTAATGAATGGACTTGATTAATTTATTCCCTTTTAGTTTAGTAGTGTATCAAAATTGTTTGTTTGATTGAATGCTACTGACTTTTTTAATATCTTTTGGCGCGTATTTCATGTATATCTAGGACGGCTGGTTTAGAATAAATGATGTCATAATATAGAAATAAGGAAATAAGGCATGATGGCTAATGAGACAACTATCCAACAGAGTTCAAATAAAATGGGTGTAAGCAATCCATAAGCAGGTTTTGCATGGTTCTACGACGAAGATTAGAGACCGTCAAGAAATGTTTGGATTGCCACTGGAAAAAAAGGATAATTTATGTTGGACAAGGACAGACATTAAACCCCGTAAGATCCTGTAACAGGTCACACATGGACATTTTAGAGAATTGTTGCGGTGGTTTTTGAACGTTTAAAGTGTGGCCGTTGGATTTAACATAATATTCCGATCTGATGACGTGGTGTAATTCAAGATATTGATTGACAAGGGTTTGCATCCTCAACCAGAGAAGTCCAGGGGCGACAATATTTGCTATAGCTTAGTCAAACCCTAATTTGTGGTTTCAACAATTTTAAATCAAAATTCCAAATTCTAAAACATCAAATATAATTTAATGGACTCATACATTATATCATATACACGGTTTTGATATTTAAATTTTGATGGAAAATTAAACAGGTTTCGAATAAAAAAAAAATATATATATATATTTGGAAAAAATGCACCGCTATATTTGTTATTGGTAAAATCTGTATTATGCTAACCTTCATTATTTGTTTACATTATCATTTATAAGCTACATCAATTTGAATTATGATTGTCACGTTAAATTATGTTTTTTTTAGCTAATTCTATACATGCTATAGTCGACTCTTATAGTTCAAGTGTCACGTCTCTTAAACTGTTTATCTTGATAAGAGTCTGAGATAAGAGTATTCTTGACTGATATTTTCTTTGTGTGATCATTATACACGTTTGCAAGGCCAACATTTAAAATATCTTTGTTTCCCCTCTCCCGACTGAGCTCGTTTCCCCTCTCCCGACTGAGCTCGAGTTTGTTAGGGTATGGGTAGGTAGGTAGGCAAATTATTTTATTTTATTCCTTGATATGGATTTCTATATTGAATTTGTACAAAATTCAACAGGTAAGGCTCAAGTCAAGAAAAGTGGGGTATTCCCGGTATTCTTATTCAGTGTACACCCCATTTTTCTGGTGTTAAAAAAACAGTATACAGGGACCTCCTTTTTTTCTATTCATTTAATGAAATGAAATCTACAAAAGCGCATTCTACTTGTGATAACAATGCTTAATGATAGCAAGTGTTTTTTTAGTTAAAAATCAAGCTTATTTCAGGTCTAATTTGATGCATAACTCACAACAAAACAATTCCTTTGTTCACCAATTCATACCTTGATCATCAATTATGAGATGACAAAAAGATACATGTAAGTTGATCACTTGGGAATTAAAATTCAATGATGAAACTTTCAATAGAAGTGAACATAATTCAGTTATGTTCAGTTACACCTGGATCATGCAGCTTGGTCAATTGATTCCTAAACAAAGATTTGTATGTTTTTTCGAGTTCTAGAAGAAACAAGGCTTCACTTTATATTCAAGTTTTGTATTTCCTAAAATACATTTAATAAGTATTTACGAATTATTCTGATGCAGTTACAGCGTGCCCTTTTGTAATTTGCATGCCATGAACTAAAAAAGGAAACCCCATTTAAACTGGGTTTGTTTTACACCAGAAAACAGGGACGTTCCCTGAAAGCAGGGAATACACGTATCCCACATTTCCTGACTTGTGCCCAACCTGTTCAAAGACAAACATGACAAAGTAGATATATTTTAAGCACGAGTCAGACCATTTTTACTCAAAGTCTTTAAGATTTTATCCTTTAAACAGAAACAGAGGTTAGACACAAAGCAAATCAAGATGCAATCAGCGGGTTGAAAGATGCTTCAGGTTTTTTTTTTTATTTTAAAAAAATATCACCCTCGCACACAAACAAATTTTGTTTTCCTTGATTCCGAATTATGTAGACGCTTCAACGCAAAAATACCTTGATTTAAAACGCTCGTTGACTACAGCATCGAAAAGGTATCACCAAAACCCAACGCTCGTTGACGAGGTTGCAGTCTTGTAATTGACTTCTCCATAGGCTTACATCCAAAACAGCTGATCTTTGAAAATAAAAAATGCTACATAGAAAAAAAAATCATGTTTATATCATGTATGTACTGATGTGAAATTGTGATTTAATCGAAAAAAAAGGGGTCTTGTCACGAAGAATAAAAAGTTACGCAATCCTGAAGTCAAAACATTTTTTTTTTCTACTTTCTGTTTGCTATTTTAACTGGCCCAAAACCACGCTTTAATTAGAGTATATTTTTCCTTAATTTTTTTTCTTTCCCTTCCTCACTCAATTCTTGGATTTTTTTTGGTGGAAATGAATGAAGAGAGGTGAAATGAATTTTTGGATGTTGTATTTTAACTGATTTTGATTTGGAATGAGTGATTAGGCCAAGTGCAAAAAGGTAATATTAAATTTTACAGTTTTCGGAACATCTCTTGACTTGTCAATAGGGGTATGGATGTGTATTGGCTAAATTTGTAAAAGTGATTGTTAGAATCTTTCTGAATTTTGGATATACATTGTATATTTGGACTAGGACTACACATTACACACACAAAAAATTTGACAAAAGTACATGGTGCAATTTTTTTAATGATGCAAAAGGTTAGGGAGCTACCATTTGATTTTTATGGGGGGCTAGGATGAAAAATTTTGTCCTGTATTTTTTTTTAGCTGTAGTCTCTGTCCTGCCTTTTAATTTTTCACTCTGTTCGGTCCTGCCTTCTTTTTTTTTTAATTTATCCTGACTTTTTTTTACCTTAATTGTCGTCTTGATTTTTTTTTGCAAGTGTCTCATCCTGCCTTTTTTTTTTACTCAAAACTCCTGTCCTGCCTTTTTTTTCATATTTCATCCTAGCCCCCCCCCCCCCCCCCCCATAAAAATCAAATGGTAGCTCCCTTATAAAGAACTGATAGAGGAATTAATTGTGGTCTGTGGCCAACTAGGCTGCACCACTTCCAGTAAACATGATATCCTTCCACTTTCCTGGATTGATATCCCCAAAAGATGCAAGATTTTTTTTAAAGTCTATATATATATATATATATATATGTTTCAATTCAGCATAAACCTATAATCAAACAGAAAAAATTGAGTTCAGAAAAAAATTCAGAAAAAAAATGCACTATTTTGTTTCTCTCCATGTTTTGAAACTGGAGTTGTAATACAAGACTGGTACCACTACAGCATCTGAAAGATATCACCAATAACCAACATAGCAAAAAAAAATAGTGGAAAAGAATGGACAATACAATTTTTCGGTTCGCGGTGATTTTACCGGGTCGGTCGGGTGAGGGGAAACAAACAATATTTTATTTTTGGCCCAAACATATTTTTTTTTTCTCTACAGACTCCTTTGTGTACTATAAAGTGATAAAGTTAAACAACTTATTCGCACTAGACATGTGTTACCGTTCGTGAACGAAATATATTAAAAGAAGTTGAAAGTCTTTTGTCAAGACATACACCTGTCCAATTTGAAAACAGCTGCACAAGTCATATACAATGTAAAAGTGTGTGAATGATATCGAATTGAAATTAAATATATCTCAGCATAACTTCAACTGCATCTGCTTATTTTTGTACCACGCGCGCATTGTGTAGGACTTAGAAATACCAGGCGTCCCTCCGTCCGGCCTTGTTAGCGCTCTTTCATTTTCAGTTATTGCCAGATTTTTAATGAAACTTATATCATAGGTTTTTATTAGCAATGTCTTGGACGAGTTCGAAAATCATTACCAATCGGGTTTTTTTTTTTAAAGATTTATGCCTTTTAAGAACATTTTATTTTTTTTTTTGGAAAAATCGCTTTGTTAGCGCTCTCATGTTTACAATTCCTACCAGAATTTTATGAAACTTGTATCAAACTTTAAGGTTTATATTTAATAGAAATGTCTTTGACACTTTTGAAAATAAGTGTTGATCAATAATTTTTAACGAATTAAATATACAAATGTACTCTACGGAAATATTAATTATTATGGAAATTACATTGCATTTGCTCATATATCAAGAATTTCTCAATTTATATATAATCTCAAAATATTCAAACGCTTAGTTATTTCTACCGTATCGGAGATATATATTTCATAAGCTGTATAAATTTGTAAAACGATTTCGAATTTTCAGTTTCTAATTTGGATTTGAAACTGTTTAAAATAAGACGCTAATAGTGAGTCTTATGTAGTATATAACTCGTCCTAATTTTAGTCAAAGTACGAACATCCGTAACCTAAATAAAAACAAATTAGATCGTGTCGATAACTCTTTACGAGCCCCTTTAATGGTTATATCATAGTGTCAAACTATGATGGGTCATGAATTCTCATTTAAATAAAATCGATTTTCATAAAATTGTGTTTACCAATTTGTCAAAATTTATATATATAGACTCGTCCCCACTAGTTGCTACTATCAATAAAATAATATTAAAATTAAACGATCACATGGCTGAGTAAATTTTATTGCAGTTTTTTTATTAAAAGAGAGCGGTAGAATAACACTATAGCTAGTACATTTTGTAATAATAATATGTAATCCGAAATTTTATAAAACAATTCGGCTTGCATTTTGAAAATATTGCAAGAATGAACTACACTTATCGTCTAGTGACTTTAAATTGCTATTTATTTATAAGATGTGAGATGTTTGCCTTATTGTACCTATAAAAAAATACATGTATTTACAGCCCCCCCCCCCCCCCCCCCCCCCCGAAAAAAAGCAAAAATAAAACAATAAAAACAAAAAACAAAACAAAAACAAAACAAAAATAACCCCCAGAAAATCCATTTTTTTCAATCTCTGCCAAAAAAAAATCCATAGAACACATGTGTGTGTAAATAGGGGTATACTATGAAAGGCTACCATTATTACCTAATGGCTATGGATTAAAATTTAACTTGTGACAAGTTGCCATGATTTTATCTCGCTTCTTAAATGAAAGCTGTACAAGATATGAAATAACTTGATAAAAGGGCTGTACATAATCATGCTTCATAAAAATTCTTTCGTGATACATGTAACATGTTTTGAACAATTTAATGAATAAACTTTTAGGAGCCTACAATTTATAAGTTATGGTTTTTACCCTATATAATTTTTACATCGGATGACCGTAAGGGCATTCCGGTGTATTCATGTCGTCTAGATTTCCATTACGTTACTTTCGTGTTGGGATTGTAACCGATCTATAAACATGAAAAATACGCGAACATTTCGAGTGCACAAAAACATTCCTTATTGTTTGTTATAAATTCATGATTTTTTTCAATGGGTATTTCTAAAAAAAATTTTTTTAACATAAATTAATAGTATGACATTGTTTTGTCGTTAGAAATATAAGTAAAATATCTTTAATTATTTTATCTATGTGCACGTACAGAAAAGTGAGTTAACGCATGCGGAAGAATATTTCAAGAACGTGTGAAATCTGTACAATGCAGAGTTATCGATCCTTGCTCTGCATTTGAGTTTGAACGTTTGGCGGGAAAATATGAATGCCTACTCAAATCCAATCTTAAAACAAAATAGAATTGTCTACCATGCACTTGCACTGCACTATTATTAATATGGGGACGAAGTCCCCAATTACGGTAGAAAAATCAATAAAAAAAAAAAAAAAAAAAAAAAAAATTGGGAAAATTTCCCGAATTTTTCATTCTACTAATGAACTCAAAATCGTTAACTTTTTTTTCAGATCTAGTTCCTGTTCCGGTTTTCCCCGCATTTGCGCAGAAATCTGTCTTGTTTGCATGAGACTTTGAAAAGAAAATTATATGTATCAGTCTAGTAAAATATAAGATTGGAACTCAATACAATTTCATTTTTAATAATTGTTTGATTTGAAAAAAACGTTACCTGATGGAAGCGTTTCTTTTGTTTCCATTGAATATGACGTCATAACTTAAACAACGTCATAGCTAAATCCCTAACCACAAAACCGAAATCGGGAACGTTACGGTATTTCCGTTTCCTTTATTAACATGTTTGAGGTAAAAAAAAAATAATACATACAGACTTCGTCCCCATTCACAGGTTATGCCTGCCTCATATTATAGTAGAAAAGAATGTTATACAAATGGATGAACATAATATATACATGTAACTGAAATATGCAAATATTAATATAAAAAGTTATTACGATGAGGTTGAATTCCCTGTCATTTATTTATAATCCACGCACGAACTTGTCTCAGATTTTTTATCTGTACTTCGTTCATTGTGTGTTAATTTGTATATCTACGTTTTTTTATTGAGTTATGGCTTCCAATTGATATTTTATAGTGCATCTTTCTATGTTGTGATGTTACAATAGTTTCAGAAAAGGGAGAAGGTTTGGTAACATTCAAACGTTTAATCCCGATGCACCTGTCCTAAGTCAGGAATCTGATGTTCAGTGGCTGTCGTCTGTTTATGTGGTTCATAAGTGTTTCTCGTTTTTATATAGATTAAACCGTTGGTTTTCCCGTTTGAATAACTTCACACTAGTAATTTTGGGGCCATTTATAGATTGCTGTTCGGTGTGAGCCTTGAGGCTCCGTGCTGAAGGCCGTTCCGTGACCTATACTGGTTTACTTTTATAAATTGTTACTTGGATGGAGAGTTGTCTCATTGGCACTCAAACCACATCTTCCTATATCTATTAATCTCACTTTCATGTATATAGATGTGATTTTTTTCTGAGACAAGTGCTTGTGACCATCAACAAGAACTTGCAGTCGTCCGATGTTCAGTACTTCAGTACTTTGATTTTTTTGTTTTTGTTTTGTTTTTAATTAGACCGTCAGTTTCTTCATTGAATGATTTTGAATGTGACATTTTGTGCCCTTCGTAGCTTGCTATGAGGTGTGGGTTTGCTCATTTCTGAGACCTTATGGTGACCTACAATGTATAGTTGGTAATTTTTATGTCATTTTGATTTCTGTTGGATATTTGTCTCGATCTTTGACCATTATATCATTGATCATACCGAGTCTCCTTATTTAATACTTGCTATCACATGCAGTTGTAGAAATAACACATTTTTTTTTATTTTTAAATCACTCGTTTTTTTTTTTATTTCATTGTAGATCCTCCCACTGTTAAAACAACGAGTGTCATATACAACACGTCTAGCAATGGACGGACATCTATACATCTTCATCTTGCAAAAGTTTTTCCATTGCCGAATTGTACTTTAGCTTTAGAGGTAAATATGGCAAGCTTTCATGATTACATGTATATTCTATATTAACATTGATGATTTGAATTTTCTCTTTGATTTTTGAAAAAAGCTTTAGGTTCTGCCATGGTTAATATTAAGAATGTGAATTATACAATTGTACTAAAAATTTTATACAAAAAAAAAATAAGAGCCTTGGCTGAAAAATACAACTAAAGAAATGGTAACATTATAATCTTAGTCCAGTTTGAAACATAAATATTGTATATGCTTTTTTGACAATTTACACCTTCGTAATGCAGAAAACAAATCTTATCGATGACATATGTATGCTTTACTGAAATAATTTCGTTTATTGAAACACTATCATAAAGCACCAACAACAGGACAAGTTTTAATTTGCAAGATCTCTGCTCTGTGGTTCCCGTATGCATTTCATTATCATTTGGAACATCGAAAAATAAGAAGTTTCTATGAGTAGGATTACGAATACAGCAAAGGCAATTTCTTCGAACAAGTTTATTCGTGACTAACATAGTTGTCTCATTGACAATCATACTACATCTCCTTATTTCCATTTTGGAACGAATTATTTTGGTCTACACAAAGTAACAATGACTGATTAGAACAATACAAGAGGACTTGCTGTTTTGAATCATATTTACTCGAACAACAATAAAAACAATAGTATATATACTAGGGGGATTGGCGAATAGAATTATTGTTAATTTTGTGTTCTTCAAACTGGCAGTAAACATTTTGCCAAAATATGGCATCCGCTATGCGGGATGTATAAGTACACAATAACATCCGGTTTCAATTGGTACTTAGAGTACGATGCCTTGTTCAGAGTAAATGCAACACTCTCTGCACACAGAACCTTTGAAACGAACTCTTTTAGAGGTCTATAAAAGGTGGCCTGTTGCATTGAAAAATGTCCGTCTCTTTCCAACCTTTTTTACAGTACCTACATTTTATACATGTACCCAAGACTGTATGTATTGATATTTTGTTCTCGTTTTGAACATCCATAAAATATTTGCCACTGGATGTTTTAAATTTTACATGACATTTTGTTACAATTCATGTAAATCGTTTTAACGAAATACACTTTCAATGTAAAAAAAAAGAAGATGTGGAATGGTGATCTGTAATTAACGTATTTGCGCATGCTGCTCTTTCCGACCAACTGTGAACAGCAAATATATTTAATGGAAATAATAAGCAGTGAATGAGTTTGTTGTCTTTAATTGGTGATTTTGTTTTTATTTCAGAATAACTATTACCAATTCAGAAATACCACCATTGCCAGACATAGCGTTTATTACGAAGTCTTTTTGAATTGCGAAGTTTCTAGTTGCAACATTAAACCAGAGATACATTGTCATTTGATTAAAGAATATACGATACCATGGACGATGTTTCTAGCCTGTAAAGGTATAATTAGGACTTTTTTTTAGAAAACCAATCTATTTGGTGCAGAGACAGATCCAGCCATTTAAAAAAGGGGGTTCAACCATATGTACCTTTCAAAATAACTGATCGTACAAAAGGAGGATCCCTTGATCCGCCGCTGTTGTAAATAATTCAGCTCTCGATACAGATGTTAGAATTCGAAGGAGAAATTTTTACTAAGGGAGCGACCATTTGATTTTTATGTAGGAAGGGGGGAGAGGATGAAAAAAGACAGGACAAGGTATTTGTCGAGCCTGCAACTTTTGTTGCAGAACGCTCGACACAGGGATAGTGATCAGGCGGCGGCGACTACGACGGCGGCGTTAGCTAACTTCTTTAAAGATTTATATTTTAGAAAGTGAAAGACCTGGATGCTTCATACTTTGTATATAGATGCATCATGTTACGAAGTTTCTGTCAGTCACATGTCCAATATCCCTGACCTTATTTTCATGGTTCAGTGACCACTTGAAAAAAAAGTTCATAATTTTTGTAATGTTGAATTCTCTCTTATTATAAGTAATAGGATAACTATATTTGGTATATGCGTACCTTGCAAGGTCCTCATGCCCGTCAGACAGTTTTCACTTGACCTCGACCTCATTTCATGGATCAGTGAACAAGGTTAAGTTTTGTTGGTCAAGTCCATATCTCAGATACTATAAGCAATAGGGCTAGTATATTTGGTGTATGGAAGGACTGGAAGGTGTACATGTCCAACTGGCAGGTGTCATCTGACCTTGACCTCATTTTCATGGTTCAGTGGTTATAGTTAAGTTTTTGTGTTTTGGTCTGTTTTTCTCATACTTTATGCAATCGGTCTGCTATATTTGTTGTATGGAATGATTGTAAAGTGTACATGTCTAGCGGGCAGATGTCATCTGACCTTGACCTCATTTTCATGGTTCAGTGGTCAAAGTTAAGTTTTTAAATTTTGGTCTTTTTATCTAATATAATATGCCAAAGGTCAACTACATTTGGTGTATGGAAATATATTATGATCTATATGTCAGTCCCGCAGGTTTATTTGACCATGACCTCAATTGCACGGTTCATTGCACAGTGTTAAGTTTTTGTGTTTTGGTCTATTTTTCTTAAACTATAAGTAATAGGTCAACTATATTTGTTGTATGGAAGCTTTGTTAGCTGTACATGGTTGCATGGTTCATCTGACCTTGACCTCATTTTCATGGTTCATTGGTCTTTGTTTAGCTATCTTAGTTAATGTTAAGTTTATGTGACAGTTGTAATAAAGCTTTATACTTAGGACTATCAACATAATATCAATGATTAGTAAAAAAGGCGAGACATTTCAGTGTGTGCACTCTTGTTTAGTAAATGCAATGCACTGTCGGATCTAGAAATTTTCACAAATGGGGGCCCTCTGACTGCCTAAGAGGGGCTGCTCCAGTCACGCTTCAGTGATTCCCTTTATACGCAACCAAATTTTTTCCCAAAAAGGGGAGGGCCCGGCCCCCTGCACCCCCCTAAATCCGCCTCTGTAAACTCGTGTCGTGTGAAATTAAAAATCTGTCTTTCATTGATGAATATTCAAGTTTGTAATTTGAATTCAACGTTCTGTTTTACAGAACCAAATGAAACCACAAACATGATATCAGCAGCATATATGGAATAAAAAATTGATACAAGATACATCTATTCAATCGAGAGATTCAAGTGGTTTGAAACTTGTGAACGGTATAAATGAAAGTTACAGATTTAATAGGAATCGCAGTTATAAATATTTTCATTTATTAAAGGCAACCTTCCTTTTTCAAAATTCTGGATTCACCAATAATTGGACACTAAAAAATAATGTACATGTACATACAGAATTTTGGGTTAAGTTGTATTTTTATCTATTTTGTTTTTACGGATATCAACAGACAAAGATTGATATTAAATATGTCAATTATCTTGCTTGCTATTTTTTTCATGATGTTCAAATAGACTGGCGTATTAGACAACCTTTGGATTAAAGCCTAGCTCCTAACTAAAGACGTTTAGTTAATACACATTAGAAACAATGGAATATCAGAACAAACAAACACAAATGTCTCTGGAATGGTTGTGATCATTAGAGTGGTACTAAGTGCAATGACCAAAAAAGCAATTTAATATGATGTTACAATATCAAGAGGAATAAAGAAAAAAAAAGAGGGATCCACACACCGTTTAGTCAAACAGAAAACTTTTCACGATATAAGAATATGTAACATCTAGTTAACAATGGGATATTGTGGGTAGCATTTAGACTTCAAAAAGTTGAATGAGTGACACTTGTCAAGGGTGTCAAGATATCCATCTACTAGTATTTGGTTTTTTAAGTGGTTTTTCATTGTTTTGTTTAACTTTTAGATACGAATCATTAAATATTTGTCACATAAGTTCAAAACGAATGTTCTGCAACATTAACTAATTTTAAATCATGTTTTACCACAAGTTATTGTGACTAAGTGCTATAAGCAGAAAAAGCACGCAACATATAATTTGTATAATGTTTGTTACTCTGCTGAGGGATTGTTAGTTATAGAGTTTTTACATCAGTTCTGTGGTCCTGTGGCTAGTTATTCGCCACTAAAAAACAAAATTTTCAAAGTTTAATTTACATTTATAAATTTTTCAATTAATGAACTAATACATTATTAATTAAAAACTATAAGATTCAAACTTCCTCTAGCAAAGTTGACCTTATATTGTGTCTTTTTTCTCTCCTTGAAGAAGTACAAATGTAAACACACGAGATATAATAGGTATAGACTAATTCAGGCGTCGGTGGCGGCGTCACCAATGTATTAGTTTGTGATCAACTTACAATGTAAACTGGACCCCTGTTGTGTTCACTACATCGCTTCGGTGCGAAGCTGTAGATAGAACGGCGGACCAGTCTACTTACAATGTAGGTTGGTTTATTGGGAACCACTAGTGATATTTTTTTTTTTTATCTTTTTCGCCAAAAAATTATAATTCACTGACTTTCAAGTCTTAGGATTTGACCATTACAGACGAAGAATAATCCAAAAAACTCTTTAGGCTTCAGAATCACTACTTTTATAGAGTGTTATTGTCATGCTGTATGGGAACATTGGCTACTCCTATGAGGAAGGCCATATACGGGCCTGTAATCATACACATCTTTGTCCCTTAAAATAGGAGAGATGATTACCTAACTGGCAATCTTCCTGTGTGTCCTTATTTTAAAGTTTGAATTATTATTACATTTAACCTCTAGTTGCAAAGAGTTCAAATATCAAACATCGGTTTAAGATTTTGAAAATTTGATGATACTTATATTATGACTGGTTGTAATGTTAAAATATCGAAGTAATGTATATCTCGGTAACAAAGTATATCACACATTATATTTCTATCTAGACATGTTAACAAGAAAACAACATCAATTAACTTGCACATTCCATTCCGTTTTCTTTTGAAATTTTTTAATGTAATAACACTGTACAAATTTGAAATTAGGAATTGTGGTTCATTGTATGATAGCCAATGAGACAAATCTACTCCAGAGACCAAAAGACGTATTACAACTACATTGTATTATAGGTACGACTTCAACAATGTAAAAGCCCGTACCACATAGTCAGCTATAAAAGGCCCGACAAGGTCCGAATTTTGTAACTCACCCATTATATATTTTCGATAAAAATCTTTATCATTTCAATGATATATTATACCTTTCCTATAACAAAATTCATATTTTAAGGAGATTGATTGAAAACAGTTAAAGAACTTAAATAAATCTGACCGCAGTCTTTTCACGCTAATATGTTATTTAATTTTCAGTCCAGGTCCGAGTTTTCACTCCCCAACGATATTTTTCATATATTTTTTTAAAAATTTTATCATTATATTGAAATTTTTGTTTCACAAAATCAAAAGTTGAAAGATATCCACTGAATATTAAAAAGGTTATTGAAGTTAGAATTAGTCCGACCATAGATATTCAGGTCCCTTCAGGTCTTTTCATTTGTCCGTTCAGGTCCAACTTTTGGCATCAAAAATTTGTTTTTTATTTAAAACATTTTTATTAAAATGAAATAGGGATATTTACAATTAATAAAATTCCAATTTGAGGTCTTTAGTGTAACCCCTAAATGACAAACTAACGGCATAATTATGTAAAAGATAATGAACGAACAAAAAACAAATATGTTCCACAGCAACGACCAACAACCACTAAATCACGGGCTCCTGACTTTGAAATGGCACATGTAGAATGTGGCGGGATAAAATTCGTTTAAAGGCGTCAACCCTCCCTCTTACATGGAACATTGGTGTTACAGTACAACATCAAAACAAACTTAAAATCCATTTACACAGACGTTTTCTTTAAAAAGTTGAGAAAATCACCAGCTTTGTGTTTGACTGTTTGCAGTATTATCAATACTATTAATTATTCTGTTATTTTTAGATAATGGTATCGGGAAGTCTCATACAATACTGGTGGCAAGTATACTATCAGCGGTTTTCATATGCATTGTTATTATTGTTGTCGTGGTTTGCTATAAAAGACAAAAGAAATACTCTAGAGGTATATAATTACTTCATTTAGATTATTTGTGTATAATTAATTGCTAGTGTTGAAACGTGTGAAGGAAGTTGACTTTACAGCTTCTATGTGGATTTGTTCATTATTGAAGGCTTACTTTTCTTCCATCAAAACGATCTTCTGAAAGTAATTCTATAGTTTCAAATTGGTTGTGTGGCAGAAGTGTTTGGAAGGTTATCTACAAACGAGTCTCAATTTACTCCAATCGTAAGAACAATTTAGCTGTCAGAGTAGATTTATTTGATTGTTATAGACTTGCATTAAAAAGAAACTTCGGCTAAAAAAAAAAAGAAGAAAGAATATAGGATATTCATCCATGACACAAAATTGGTATATTCACAGCAAAAAACACAACACGCAAAAGAAATCTTGTTTGAAGATGCAAATTATTTCTTTTTAATATATACGAATTAAGGATGCACATACCAGGGACTTTCTATAGTATAGAAAGTCCCTGCAAATACAAAGTAACTAAAACAGGGTTGTGTTTTTTCACATCTCAAAAACGATTCTTGATTATGGCTTAAAACTTTAAACACTTCTTAGTTATATTAATCTTGATATCTGTATACTTTTTGGTGATGATTCAAAATTTCATTTTTGAGTTATTGAGTACTTTGTAAAAAAAGGGGGAGGTTTTTTTTTACATGTCGCGCCATAACTCAAAAACGATTTATGATTATTGCTTAAAACTTTACACATGTCTTTGTTATACTAATCTTAAGATCTGTATACTTTTTGGTGATGATTCAAAATTTAATTTTTGAGTTATTGAGTATTTTGTAAAAAAGGGGGAGTTTTTTTTACATGTTGTGCCGTATCTCAAAAACAATTTATGATTATTGCTTAAAACTTTACATACTTCTTTGTTATATTAATCTAAAGATCTGTATACTTTTTGGTGATGATTCAAAATTTTATTTTGTTGATATTTAGTTTTTTGTAAAAAAAAAAAAACAGGGTGGGGGTTTCACATGTCCCGTCGTGTTATTCTGTTCGCAGGATATATTGGCCCCTATCATTCTGTTCGCAGGATAGATTGGCCCCTATCATTCTGTTCGCAGGATATATTGGCCCCTATTCTTTGTCTTATTAAATTGCTTGCTAAGGGGAATATTTCACTCCAGTTTAATATGATGCTTAGACTTTTTTAAATATCACGCATCGTACATGTATCAACCCTTAACCACTGCAACCATAATGAAGATTTTCCTTATTTAAACAGATTTACCACACAATAACTCTTCCTAAAATATCGCATTAACGCAACTGGCCCAAAGATCCAGAGTTGACGTATGCAATAACTTTGGGTCCGTCGTCTGTTGTCGATTCATCGTTTCGTCTCCTCTGAACATATACTTTGAACAAATAAAAAAAACCTGGCCACAACTATCCTTAGGATTTTTGTTCAAATATTTGTCTGCCCACCACATTAGATATATTTTTAATTTTATCAAATACAGTTCTCGATGGCAATTTTAGATCCTTCTTGTCACCTGCTGTTATATTTGAAAAACAAACTTTCATCTTCGCAGGGTCGTTTACACCATTTATTTGCAATGCAAAAAACACCAGTTTGCCCATTTCAATTTCCCTTGTAACACAAACGTTTTCATAAGCATAATACACGAATATTATTTTCTAGTTAAAACGATAACAGAGATTGAAAACAAGAAAGTCAAAGTTCATACCATATTATTATATAGTACTTTGTGATCTCATTACTTTTTAATAATGAGTTGAGTAATCATGTAATCATAAACTATATGCAGCTGTTTGATGAATAGAAATATTATATTTTTCTATTTTGTAATAAATTTTCTTTTGTTAGGAAGCTATAATTGCATGCGACTTCGAGGTAAAATATAGTTGCAGTGCAGACAGGATCGATAAATGGCATAAATATTATGTAAGATAAAGTTCAACATGAAGATGCTCTTCAATGAAAGTCAATGAACAGGAATAAAAGCCCTGTTCAATGACAATTTGTCTATCATGTATTGTGTGCGATTTTATTCCATGTACATTATCCTTATATTTTCTATTAGTGTATTTTTGATTTTATTTTCTAAAAATCGTTATTCTTTTAAGGTTTTTAAACATGGAAATCAACACTCTTTGGGCTTTGACTTGGATATAATTGAAGACAAGAGTACTGTTGTTTTTTTGTTTTTTTTTTAGGTATTTCAAATTTTGAACATTTTATAGAATTTGGCAAAGCACGAATTCCGGATTTACAACGATCCGTATGCAAGAACATAGATAACATTGGGACATTAGTCTTCTTTTGGTTTGGACAATTCTTCTTTTCTTACCTCCTATAAATTTCTTGGAATATAATTGGTTAAGAGCAACCGCTGGGAGACCTGTATATTCCGTATTGATTTCAATACACGGTTGGTAGTGGTGTTACGTCCTTTATAAAACACAAAACGGTACTGAGAAAAAGTCTTTAAAAGTTTCAATCGACGAAAAAAATTATGATGAAAGATTGAAATAAAATCACAAAAACACATTTTAAGCTAACAAGTTAGTATTTTCTTACCATTTTCTCAAATCAAAGTATTGCAATTTTTACGAACGATCTTGGCAGAACGTCAAACAAGAAAACATAAGTATTGCATTGCAAATTCGAACAGAGAACAACTGTATTACGCGCTTATTTCTTATTTCGATAATACACTACATGCATTTTATTTATGTAGTATACTTAATTATAAAAAGTTGGATTTCATAACAAAAAGTGTATGGTATACCAGTCCAATCAAAGAGAAACATAACACATGTAATCATTATTAGTTTGTCTTTCAAATGTTTTAATTGTTTGTTATCAGCTTTTAAATCCCCGATACAATCACACAGTAGATGATCAAGATAGCCAGCCACCCGTATAGATTTCTTTTTGCATTTATTCATTTTTTTCCAATATTATAAGTAGAGCCATATTTATTAAAAACCAGTTATCAATTATTATCTAATGACAAAATGTGGTTTTAAAGGAGTGGTTGTGTTGAGTCAGTACGAAATCGAGAGGCATAATATACGGAGTGTCTATTCGTCCGGCTAGCCGGACGAATAGTTAAAAATCTCTATTCGTCCGGCCATCCGTCTGCGGATGCGCAAATCTTCAATATCAATAAAGTATCATGTGACGCGGAAAATGTCCCGGATGAGGTGTCGGATAACACACGCGGTGTCGGATAACACACGCGCGTATGCAATGGACGTTTTGAGAATTGGAGATCGTGATTTAATTTAAAGATGTCATAGAGAAAACCAGAGAGAATGTGATTGCTTTAAACAAATGTCTATAGGAGTGATTCCAGAACAATAGCGTATGCATGTTAACTGTGAGGAATAAGCCTGAAATTAAAGTGAAATTGATGATTTACCCAATTTACCTTATGGAGGCAAAACGCATTCGGAAAAAATATTATATCAATTAAACTTGCTTGGATGCATTATTTTCAAGTTATACTAAAACGGAGATCTATGAACATACTGATATGTCGAGACTGGGAATAAGACACCAGGGTTGGGGATCCCCCCTTTTTTTCGGTTGTATCTAAATATTTATTATATACATTTTTTTTCTAAAACAAATCTTATCGAAAACACAATGCTACTTTTGGGGACAGGTTACACGTGCCTACCATTTTCTTTAATTTCCTATGAATTAAAAATCGCCGAACAATTTAAGTGAAGAATTGTGCACTGATAATCATATGAGGACCTTACTTTAACCAAACTTCACAGAAACAATAAATTCAGGATCTTTTAGAATCATAGATGAAGCCAATAATGATTGGCCCGACTATTTACTTTACAGGAAATTCATATGCAGAACAACAAAAGAGAGAATCATTCCCCTCCCTCCCTCAGTACCCAAAAAAATGGAGGGATGGATGGCCATCTTTTTCAAGACAGACAAATAAGAATTATTACCGTTAAAAAAAATGTGAAAAGAGTCCAAATTTTATCATAAATTTGATTGTATGATGTATATTAAATAAAGCCATTGCATATTGATACACAAAACTATGACTGGAATCAATACAAATATTGGAATACAAAAGACCATACACATTAAACCACTATTTTTAAAGCCCTATTCCTCAGAAAATATATGCGCACATAGAATATTAGAATAAAAAAGTCTGAATCAAATGTATAGTTTATTTCTTCTTTTTTTTTAGAATGACTTCTTTTTTTATAAAAAGATGTTAGACAATATAAATTAAAACAACTCGTGCTTTATTAAAAACCTTCAAAACACGATGTTATATCTTCATCATTATATTTTTGGCCGGACAAATAGCGAAAAACCGTAAAAAATGCTATTTGTCCGGCTTGCCGGATGCATAGACATTTTTGACTATTTGTCCGGCTAGCCGGACGAATAGCCACTGCCCATAATATACGATATAAAAAGTACATTCAAACTCACAATTTAAGATGAAAGCAAACTGACAAACCCATATTATTTGTGGGTTTTTTGTTCTTTATTTTGTACATATATTATAGCGTTAGATTTTTCGTGTTTGAATATATATTTGTTGCATGCTTTACACATATATATGTATTTCTAATGCACATTTTCAAACATATCAATGGATGTCGTCAAAGCACTATATCATTTATGTAAGGGTATGGATGGGGGTTTACAGAATAGAGAATAATGGTAAAAAAATCCAATGGAGAATAATGAGGAGCTTAAAATAATAGAATAGAGAATAGTGAAAACTTAAATAAAGAATTCAAACCTAGTATATCAATTAGTATTGATCATAGTGAAGCTAGATATACTTGTTTAATTGTGATAATTTTAAAAGCTGATCCTTCTACTATAAAACTATTCTGTCGATTCAATTCAATGTACAAATTATTCTAGACAAGAACATATTAAATAATCGTGGAATACACCTTAAACAATTATATAGTATCTGATTTTTTAAAGGGGCACAAGCTTTTAGTAGCCAGTTTGGTTCAATTTTGTCAAATTATGCTTAGAAACATCGATGATGAATTATTTGACCTCATTAACATCGGAGGTCAACAGGCGTCAAGCCTAAAATACACACGAAACGAAGCTACATATTATCGAGCCCATGCCCTGTAAATTGTTAATTTTATACTTTTATAATTTGGATAAATGTTTTGCATGGTTATAAATCAAATATGAAAATTTGAGACAAATCGGTGAACATGAATTTGACAGCTAGTGCCCCTTTTAGACTGTGATTTTAGTTTACAAGTTTAGTATTAATAACTTTTTGACATTTAATTTTGTCAATTTTCTTGTTAGGTTTAATTTGACTGGACGACATACAGATTGAAGAGGGAAGAATGAAGTCGTGTTCTTCTTTGTTGGAAATATCAAGGTAAAATCGCCACCTTTGGAAATACAGTGAAAGGTTTCGCATATGATGACGATGATGTCAGCTATACAAAACTATTAGCTACTGATGGAAATCAAGTGTACACTATTTGAATGCCATATGGGTTTATAGAAAAAACAAATTCTTATTTTTGATACCCAATTTCAAAAATTGTAGACGATTAGAAAATACCAGTTTATCGGCAGCAGAACGTGAGATACACGTGTTAATTTGTTTGTGTTTAAGAGATCAATATCTCTTTTTTGTTTGTGTTCACTTCACTGTATGTGTACGTTGGATGTATGCAGCCTACATATGTGTTCATTGTTTAATGTTTTGCATCCTTTCTATTGAGTATTTTAAGCTTTAGTTTTCATCTGTATGAATCGAATTATGCCACGAAATTTTCAAATCAGTATGTTTAATATATGCGTAGATAGACTATTCGAAATATTTCAACATCCAAAACTTCTTTTTAACTTTACTCATAGTCCGAAACTGACAATACGAGGAATGTGCACTTTTTCAAAAATTCAAACATGTTTCATTTTGGCTAATTATAAAAATCTGCTAGAATTTACTATGCTGATGCAGAAGTTTATATGCAGAATTAATGTATATAAAACATGTTTAATAACATATTTGCATATGCAATAAGCTTCAAGTATTAAAACGAGACTCGGTCTAATAAAGCATTCGCCTGTGTAATTAAATTTTAGGGGTCTCCCTTGTTTCAACTTCATTACCCCAACATCCACTTCCCTCCCTGTAACGCCTATTTCCCTATTCTTTTTTCCTGAGACGGAAATCGGTCACCTTTCCCTGCTTCCCCGAATCCCATTTTGAACACCTTAAATCCCGCTTCGTTCCCCTGTTCTCGTATCGCAATATATATATATATCCATTCCCACACAAAATGTGTGATTAGACAGCTTTTCATTCATACATCTGTAGACTAGATAAATATCAAACATTTCTGTTTTATTGTATAATTTTTATGTTTTATTTTTCTCAGATGCATAAGTATACATGTAAGCGTTGTAATTCGCTAATTATTTTTTATGTGCCCGTAGTCAACGGGGGCATGAAACGTTCCCCTTGACTGACCGTCAGGCCGTCCATCATTCCGTCCGTCCCATATTCGTTTCTGCACTTTAAACTTTTAAACAGATTTTTCTCGTCCAAATTTTATGCCGAGACTCAGAAATGGCAAACAAAGTTTGAATTTAGGCAAAAAGTCTTGCCGGTCTAGAAGATAGAGTTAAGCCCTTTTAAAATCTGAAAATAGCTTGAGAGGGGACATGGGTGTTCTCAGCAACATTCGTCTTTTATTTTATATATATTTTTTTTGGAAAACGTTCTGAAATGACCTTTTATATTTTTATACATTTATGTAATGTTTTATAAACTTATTAAAGAAATGATGTTCAATTATTTTTTATTTAGTCTTTTCTGGTTGCTGATTGATTTAAATACTCATCCTGTGTCACTGTTTTGACAATCTAATTAAAATTGAAATCTGTCACAACTCACGTGCTCGTATATATATAAATATGAAGATTTCGAAATCAGAGGATATATTTTGATTCGATTGGTGCTTTGCTTACTGAACAGAAAGAACAGAGTGTAGTTATCCATGTAGGCAAAGCATAGACATAGGGTCTGTATTTTAGTCCGATTGTGTGTTTTACTTCTTCCAAATATAGGGCCTTGCTGTAATCGTACGTTTATGTCTAAGTATATATGTTTACATATTGAGTCTTTACTTTTTGTAGCTGACTATGCGGAGTCAGAATGGGCTTTGCTCATTGTTGAAAGTCGTACGGCTACCTATAGTTGTTAATTTCTGCTTCACTTTGGTCTCTTGTGGAGAGTTGTCTCATTGGCAATCATACCACATCTTCTTTTTTTTTATATTTACCGTTTTGTATGTAATAATTAAGTATAGATAAGTAAACAAAACATTAGAATCCAAAACGAGATTGGAATCAGTATGATGTTGTAAAATAGTTCAGCAGCTTCGGTTTATATTTATACACCCATGCGATCTGATTGTTTAGCACGAAGTTTTTTTAGTATTTAGATTTGGTTTACTAGGTTATATTTTAAAGTTTCAGAAAATGTTTACTCAGCAAAAACTACAGGTGAATGTCAAACCTAACATGTGTGATATGACATTGGCTTGATATTTACTTCTCCTTGAATAGGATACTTCAGTGCACATGTTATTATCTCTGAAGGTTTCATTACTTATATACGTTCACATGGTTAGTGCTATTATATTACAGTATACAAACAGTTTTTTTCAGAGATCAGTGTATGTGCTTCAGTGTTACTATAGAACTGACAAACCTGACTTTCCCCCTGTTTTTGGAAGAATTCATGTTGATTAAATGTTTTGTTTTCTGTGATGTTTGTGCATCGACAAATTCATCATTTGTTTCTGTTTTGCTTCAACTTATGTAAGATATGGTTTTACCTGCATCTTTGGTATATTATCATCCTTTTTCGATATAAGAATATTAAGGAGATGTACCAGGTGTGATTTGCAATGAGACAACTATCAACCAAATTTCAAATGAAGTGGATGTTAGCAATTATAGACACTGACGGCCTTCAAAATGAGAAAAAAACCTCATACTGTATGGTCTGCTTTAAAAGGCCTCGACATGAAAAATATGAAGCATTTCAATTAAGAAAACTAACGGCCTTGAACAAAACAATTTTATGAAGAAACAAAAATTGATAGTGTAAAGTATGTCACATCCGTTACATGCGATTGAATTTTAAGGAGATTTCCGAAAATCAGACAAAAACACAAAAACATGAAACGCGAACATCCTTATCCATTACATTTGAATTTGACATTTGTAGGAAACCAACCCTACATTTCATTGCAGAAAGAAAATCGGAGTCAATAACTGTGTTTATAAATATTTTTGATATTTGAGGTGACATGGTACAAAATGTAACTAAAAGCTTGTAATAGCTTACTGGACAAGACTAAAGTTAACTCATGGCAGCATTATATATTTTTTTTATTTGAAACAAAGAAACATTCTGCATTATTTGTTTTTTATGCCAATTTAACAAAGACTAAACATTTAACAATTGTAGTATTAATCCATTACATAGTGATATACATAACATGCAAGCTCTTCTTGTAGGGTCATACTAGGTGAATGAAAGATAACTCCACTTTACATGTGGGCATCAGACCACAATTATTCTTCCCCTTTGTTACAATGCATTAAAAAATGTGCAGCGCTTCAAACATGAAATAAATTTAACTGCTTTTAGACCATAATTATTCTAATAAAATATGCTTGTCCCAGATCAGTATTTTTTCTTTGTGTAGCCCTATTAGCATGTCAATGGTAGTATTTGAATCTTGAATAAATGACGAAGGCTATTTTCTACCCTACTTTCATTTCAGCCAAATCACTTCTTTCACTTTCAACAATAATTTTTATCCACATGTTTTACTTATTTCAATATATATATCCACCTGATATGACCACTTAAATAGTAAACATTCCAAAGAAAACATTAGACAGAACACTTTGGAATAAACACCCAATATAATAATTGGGAACTATATTCCTTAATTATGGTCTGAAGCCTGCACATGTCCAGTATACATTGTATGCATGCTACTTAGGTGTTTGGCGTCGATCATCATTAGACACAAACCATATGAATAAATTCTCTACATCCACGAGAAGTCCCTCTGAGTATTTATTTGACTAACCTAATTTTAACAACGTTAACAACAACAACAAATAAGTTATTAGAGTTTCACCTCTTTAAAACATTTGATATAAACACATTGGCAATATAATATTAACAGATCAATTTATAAAAGAGCCACTCTAAAAAGAGTTATGAGAGACTGTAATACCAAAATTAAAATTCATTTATATTATCTATAACATATATCAATATATCTAGCATAAAACACCATAATATTAAAAACAATTATACAAAAAAACAAACAATTAACATATTAGAGTGGCACCAATAGTCAGAATGTCGACGTCAATTTCTTCCTATTTCCTGTTTGCACCAAAACTATCCGTAAAACCACGAGTTTGCAAAGTACAAATGTAACTTAAAAACTATATTATGTACTAGGTAAAAACTGGCAATGGCAAAAAGAAAAATGCCTTTGGCAAAATGAAAAACAATACACGTGGATCTACATATTAACCGTTTTTTTACTCACCAGGGTGCTGTAATTGCAGGTAAATGACAACATTTTGACTTATTTTAGTGTTCTTGTATTTTATCTCAAAAACTATAATAGACACATGAAGGTAGAAACTTGAACAATAAATATGATAAAAAATACAAGATCTGCAAAAATACAAAACAATCGGAACAATAGGGTGACAACTTAAGGAAGGCATTTTCTCTTTTGAGACTATTGAACCAACTTTATAATGTATGTCCCGACCCTATACCATGATTATGACTTTTTTGTCAGTCAGTCAATAAACGTGGCCTAGCTCCACATCTAAATACATATCTTATATCTCTCGAAAATGCAATAAACAGAAATTTGAGGAGGCAAAAATGGTCAAAATGGGAATATCTACATACAGTACTTCTTCTATGCACCAACATTATCATAAGACTCTTTCGTGTATAAGAGTCATTGCATTAAATAATGTTGTTATGCCTAGGCCACGACCGTCCGTCCTTCTGTCTGTCGACCTTCTTTTTCCTTTCTTCCAGATTTCTCTCCTTCCGACCTTCCATCTTCCCGTTCAATTTTTGTTTCGCCACTCTAACTTAATGTTTGCCTGATGTAAATTTAATAAAATTCAATGCCAAGAACCACAACAGACAGACATGGCTCGAATATGGGCAGTAAGTCATTTACCGTTCTAGAATTATGCCCTTTAAAGTTTTTACTTTGGAAAATTGAACAAAAAGTACCTTGAAAATTAAAAAAAAAACAGGTTTTACCTTGGGAAATTGAAAAGCTTGGTTGGGCTATTGAATGGTGTACTTAGACGCATTTTCTTTTAGTTTACTTATTGTTGCCAACTATCTTGAAAACTATACTAGTAGTATTAAAAAATAGCAACACATGATCACCAATTCATGATCTAAAATATTCAAATGTACCATTGGCTGACATCTTTTAGTAGTCATATCCCTTAAAAACGTTTGTTTCCCTTTTAATGAATTTTTTAACAGGTGAGCTACATGTATTCAGGCTCATATAGAAGTATCTAGTAAATTAAATCAAAACGTAAAAGCGTAAGTTGACATACTTAAAACTAAGAAGCCAGATGTATGGCATCAATTGTCTAACGTGTATGTGGAATAATCGTCATCGGGAATCGCAGAAGACAATAGTCATCATATTACGAAAGCTAAAGTACGAAAGCTAAAGCACGAACTATTCAAAGCATATGATACAAACACCAATGTTTTAAACAGGAAAACAATGTTATTGTCTCTAAGATCAAATTTGCCCGAGAAAAGTTCTATCACTCAAACTGAATTAATTTTCCTGTGTATGGTGTAGTATTACGTGTACAGTTCTTGTGGGGTATCATTTGTATCTTCTAATACATCAGAGTCTTGGAATAAGATGTCCATTTCGTTACCTAAAATGATAAGAGATATATTCACATTAGAACCAAACAATCATCAGATCGATTTGTGTTTTCTTGGAATATACGTTTTTTCTTGGTTACTTAATATTTGAACAGTAACCTTTCTCTGTCTCTGTAGTGCGGTGTAGGAAGACATAGCGGAGGTCGTTAAGCAGTTGGAATTATTTGTACGATCTTTTACAGAAAACTTGAAGTAATTCTCTGTTAGATTATAGTATTCATTGTGAAAAGGAATTATTCTCTTCGTTTTAATTATCGGAACAATTTTTTGGAAAATTAAATAATCTTCATGAGGGTTACAGAATAGTATTATAGACTATTCCATGAAAAACAGGTTATATCGTCTATGGTAAAGACATCATAACGTAAGAGGATAGTTGGTGCCTTCAAACTAGTTTAACTTCGTCACATTCTATATGTGCCTGTCCCAAGTCAGGAGCTTGTAATTCAGTGGTTGTCTTTAGTTGCTGTAAACATAGTATATTTTTCGTTCATTATTTTGTATATAAATTAGGCCATTTGTTTACTCGTTGATTGTTTCACATTTGCCATTTGGTCTTTTATAGCTGACTATGATCGACTATGCGGTATGAGCTTGGTTCCTTGTTGAATGTCACCTATAGTTAGTATCTTATGGAGCGTTGCCTCATCGGCAATTGTGTCACATTTTCTTATCTTTATATAGAATCAGTTGTTATACTTGAACTTCAAAGTTGAACTTCAAAACTATATTTGCGAAATAATGATGTCAATTTCAACTTGGAGTGAAAAAATCCGCATAAGGATTTAAGCTTTGCAAATTTCCAATTGCATGCATGCGCGCATATATGATAAAACTGAGAAGAAAAATAATATATGTGCAGGTGTTTATAATAAGAAATTGCCACAAAATGGTGCAAATATGAGTTTAGTCAATGTCAAACAAAATGTACTTTATTGAAACGGATGCAAACGATAGTGCTTCGGAAGTTATGAACGAGTGGAGGACTGGTAGTCTCCGAAAATAAAACCGTCTATAATAGATACTTAGTAATTTATCTATAAAAGAAAATTATCTCTTCTAACCATCATCTGGGGTAACCATCCTCTGATTTGAGTCACGTTGTTCTTCTATGTGATCACGTGTTTTCAAGCATGTACCTAAAAAGACAGATTTCAATATATAAGACCCCGTTTACACTGGCAACGAAATTGAATCGATCTTTATTTGAATCGATCTGAAAAAGACCAGTTCGCGTTTACATTGCACAAGCAAGATCATCTTATTTAATCCAGTGAGTTTACACTACAACATAAAAAGAACCGGTCTCACGTTTATTTTCCTATTTAAATATAACAAACACCTGAAAAAAAAATCGCGATTCAAATAAGATCGATCTTTTTAAAACCACCTCTAGAGGTAGACTTTTTCAGTCCGATTGAAGATCGATCTTACCCGTTTACACTGGACCTAATTAGTAAAGATCGAATTTTTTTTCAGTGTAAACGGGGTCTAAGAATCCGAATAAATTAAGTATATCATTCATACATGTATCATACATGTATCTCTGCCTTTCATTAAAACTTACATTTTCCTCGAACCAAGTAGACGATACACGATACAATCGCAACTACTAATAACAATGCCCCACTTGACAGTAACAGAGGTTTCACAATCTGCACAGTGACTGATGCTGAAAAATAGCAAATTGCATAACCTTTATTTTCGTCCGTTAAGTCTAGTTGGACCACCCTTTTATCTTCAGCTGATATGTTTTTGTTTTCGCAAATATTTTTTTTTTATAAACACTTCATCTGTTTAAATATAACCTGTCTTTGTGTGTCTTGGTTGTATCGGAAATGCGCGGGTAAAATAGATACAGCATAACTATGAATTGAATTTGTATCATGTGTATGTAGATCATATTGACAGTGGTTTGGTTTCTACATACTACAGTAACGTAAATGCTTTTAAGATCAACTTGCTTAATCTTTTTGTTATTAAATAGAAGCACAACAACGTGATATTAGTACTAAACGAACATGTGTGTCCTTATGTCACCTTATCTCTCGTGCGCAATATATGAACATGTATATAATTATGATTAGTTAACTTTCAAATTAAGAAGAAAACAGTTATTTAGCATATATTTATTTGTGAAATGCACATTTATACCCCTAGTAGGGATTGAAGGCATATACAAACAATACAATACAATATACACAATTGAAAAATTGACATATTAATACAAGTAATTCAAACAGTTCACATTACACTACTCATTTGAACTAAGTTTCAAATTGATTGGATCACAAATTAAACTTATATATATAAGAATATCGCCATGGGAAACTAAAATTTTAATATTTCATATTTGTTTAAGAAACTTTACCTTTTTATTTCTATTGGACTTACCAACTATCAACCAATCAAATGAATTGAAATAAATGATATAGAGCATTCAATAACCTTTTATAATATGAACCCACAGTTTCTTAACCTTTGAACTTGTCATATATTTGGATTTTGTTAGGAATATTATATAGATAGAATCATAAATATGGGAAATTTAAAACACAACTTAAGCTACTATTTGTTACTGTATTAATTTATCAGAAATCAAAGCATGGCAACCACCCTAGCACAACATTATGTTGCATTTCATTAGAAAGCTACTACCAAAGTATGTTGATGCAGTAGAGTGAAATTGGTCCTTGCAAGATGTGTTTATTTAGCAAAACTTGTAAAGGCATGTCCCTAGTTTATCCAACGCATAAGGTAGTCAGTCTTAGCTTCAAGACAATCGATGATCGTGTATACACCACCTTTGTAAAACGGCTAGACTTTATAGAGGAAAGGAATGAGAACATATTTGACTTCCCGACACGCTCTACAAGAACGATTTTTTGCCAACTATAGGCTGTTGAATAAAAATAAAAATCCACATGTGCATATATATTGCGGATTGAGCTCGTGTCTGTCGTTTCTTTTTAAATAATACAGTTAAAATGCCGAACACTGGAGTTACACTATTTTCGTAATTACCAATGTATCATACAATCGTTACATTTCAATTATACCTTATTCGATGTTTTTGTTTGACCTTTGATAGACGTTTATGAGCAAGTTTAAAGTTAAATAGAAATACACAAAGTCATTATATATGGTTTACAGTATATTTAATTACAGAATTTGCTGTATTTATCTTTATATTTCAAGTTTTTAAATCATGTTAAACCCCAGGAGGCCAAACGTGTTTTGACAATATTAGTCAATTAAAATATATATTACATAAATGTAAATATTTTGCGATGATTATGTTCAGACATATAACTACATAACAACGGTTAACAATTTTTATTTTTATGTCAAGTTACATAGAATTATTCATCAGGTGTAAAATGTTTTTGAATATTCAAAATGCAGAATTAATAAGAATCAAAAGTAAAACAGTTATATATTTAACCCCGCCGCAGTTTTACGCCTGTCCTAAATCAGGAGCCTCTGGCCTTTATTAGTCTTCAATTATTTTTAATTTTAGTTTCTTTCATATATTTCGGAGTTTAGTATGACGTCCGTTATTATTGAACTGGTTCACGTTTTTGTTTAGGGGCCAGCTAAAACACGATTCCGAGTGTGGGATTTTCCCGTTGTATTGAAGACCATTTGCTGGCTGTCGGCTCTTTTCTGCTCTTTGGTCTTTAGGTCGGGATGTTTTCTGTTTGACACATTCCCCATTTCCATTCTCAATTTTATTACATATGTATAATAATATTCCTATATACATTTTTGGGGGCTTTTCAATTTCAAATGAACATTTCCATAATAATTTTTGATAAACTAAGGCTTTTTTCTATCCAGAAATAGATTACCTGAGCTGTATTTGGCAAAACTTTAAGGAATTTTGGTCCTAAATGCTCTTCAACTTCGTACATGTACATGTACTTTATTTGGCCTTTTTGACTCTTTTGGATTCGAGCGTCACTGCTGAGTCTTTTGTAGACAAAACGCGCGTCTGGCGTAAATATAAAATTTAATCCTGGTATCTATGATGAGTTTATTCACAAAGTTTTACACAGAACTGTGACTTGTAATACGTTTTTTTTTAATACATATAATTGGGACTATTACACTAAGAGTATATTAAGTATAAGGTACATGAATTTTCTTCACATCATTGTATAAATGAACAAATGACATATTTTGAAATGGTTTAAAGTTTTACACCATTGTTTCAACTTCAGAGACCAAATACCGATAATAAGAACATCTATGATATCACAGCCCCTTCTTGATAATACATTTTTTGCAGCACAAAATATTTCATTTTATATTAAATTATACTACGGCTTACCTTGTTGACAAGATATGGTAGTATTTACAATTGTCAAATGTGTTCTTCCTATTGTACATTGTACTACGACTATTCTATTGCAGCTGTTTCTGACGTCATATAATAACTGGATGTTAGATGTGAAAAATGTTCCAATTTTATCTGTTTTAACAAGTAGTTTGCTGGATATGTTTTGAACCTGCGCAATAGGAAATGAAAATAATTCAGAACGTTGATTTTAACAGTAACACACCATTAATTTAGCCTCGGGTAGAAACTCCGCATTGGCAATCACATATGTTCCACATCTTCTTAATTGTATATCACACATGTATATCAGTTTGGTTATAATACTCACATTCATCCTGTCATTTGCCATGTTATGGTAAAAGTTCTTACCAAGGTAAACATATTCGTTAACGATACAGCCCCACCACCGCCATGATATCACATGTCGTCCCCTAACCGTAAAGTCCCTAATCATGATCAGCGTATTAATTTAGAAAACAAAATATCTACAATAGTTATTTTAAATACTTTTTATGTATCTTATTACTTACATCATCTGATGCTGAACAAACTGGAGCAGGAAATATAGTTTTGAATGTGACGTTTAAAGCAGCAATACGATTTTCATCAATAGCTAGGTCAACTGGAATTTGTTCAGCCGGATAAACTTTAAAAAAAAACGAAACCCATTGAAAATGTATATCAAAATTAGTAAATGGATGTTGTACTCGCTAATGTAAGCCTTAGGAAAGAAGATGACACCATAGTTATATCTTTTAATTTTTTTTTAAATACTCGTGTACATGTATGTGTCTCATTTCAAAGGAAAACAAATACATTAGAATTCAATAAAAATATGACTTTAGGCTAATGCACGAAACAATTTTATATATATTTGCCTTTATTTTTCATCTATTAACTGATACAGACATAACATGACATTTATTTTTTTAACTTTACTATTTGCGTCTAATAATATATGCACATGTGGATTTTTATTTTTATTCAAATGTCTATAGTTGGTTATACACTATATTGTCTTGTCAATATTTTTCTCTTCCATTGTTTTTGTTATTTTTCACGATACCAATATAGATACAATATATAGATATCATAAAAGATCATTGTGGTGAGACCGATAATCTTGTTATTATCGTAACTGGTTTGTTTCCTTTTCTTTAGAAAGTTTTTCGCCTAACGAACGTAGGCAATTTAACGACTTCTCACATGTGTGACGTTGCTGATAATAGCCTTCACTTCTTCTCAAAGATTGATCACATCTTCAAGACTTCTCAGACCTTACATGTGACGTCACTGATTACTTCTACTCAGATATTACATGTATCATTGTTGATCACTTGTACACATACATTGTATGTGTCGTCGTTGATAATTTCTACTCTGACATGACATGTGTCGTCACTGATAATTACTACTCAGATACTGCATGTGTCGTCGCTAATAACTTCTACTCGGGCATTGCATTTGTCGTCGCTGACTACTCCCGACATTTCTTGTGTCGTCGTTTATCACATCTGCTCAGACATTGAGCCATTCCAGTTAATATCTGATATGTGGAGATGGATGGGGAGATATTTTTTTTTATACGTATCAGAAAAAAACATCATGAAAAACTACCTATCAGATCTAAAAATTAAGACCTATCAGATGAAGAGTTTCTGTTCATATTGAGTGGATGGGCTTTCATGGGGAAAAAAATGACCTATCCGAATTTTTTACTGCAAGAATTGTACCAATCAGAATTTTAAATACAATACAGATAATGCATGATACGAAACTGTTTACATTCCGTAGCACCCTTAAGGATCTGACATAGGCATTTTTGTAACCCCTAAGATGTAATTATTTTTAATCATTTACTGTTGCAAGACCCTCAGAAGTTTTATGCATATAAGTGTTCGTGTCACATGAAAAAACCCAAAATTTTACCCGTCACTGTTAACTTCTACTCATAAATTGCATGTAACGTTGTTGATAACGTTTACTGATACATTGCATGTGACGTCACTGATATTTCTACACATAAGTTACATGTGACGTTATTGATAAGGTCTAAAAGAAAGACCACCGATATCATTGTACAGCCCTGGGGTGCAGCAAATATAATTTTTTAAGGTTTGCAGTACAACAATAAGCACTAAATTAAAAAAAATATCCAACTTACATTCGAAATTTGCTTGAGTCAATTCCAAGGTTTTGCTGAATGTGTCAAATCCATATGTGCACTCGTATGGTATATTAACGTCATTTCCATTGAAGTTTTTGATGGTCAAAGTAGTAGTGTTGAATCTATTGTCTACTGTTTCTGTGTATTTCGTAGCATTTGATGAAACACCGTTCATCATGATTAAATCAAAAGTTTTTCCAGCAGACCATTTGCGTGCAAAACTGTCACAGCATGAATGCTCTGACGTGAGATGACACCTAAGACTAACATCGTTCCCAAATATTGCGGGCTTAGTTAATTGAGTCCATGATATATTACCTGAAAGAAACCAAACAGACAATATTTCTTAACGTTTAGTATTTCACATGAACCATTAGAAAACTGCATTTCAATGATTGAAATTTAAGTAAACGTTAAATAACATTTAGCTTTTGAAAATAAAAAAAACCAACCTAAATTGGGTACAAAATAAAAGTTCAATCATGGTCAAAGCATCAACAAAACAATTTCATTGATTATGTAAGAATGAACAGTTTTAGATTAAAAAAAGGTATAAAAAAATCTATTCTAAACATGGTAGAAGTTAGAAGTAAGAAAGAAAAAACGACAAACAATATTGAAATAAAATTGATTCAACTACGATTAACTAAATTCGACAAAGTATTAAGAATAATTATAACTCTATATTTGCATATGTTTTGAAAATAACTTGACATCGGTATTGAATGATTACTAATTTCCGGTCCTCGAGTGCGAAGAATTTAGAATGCAAAGACATTCCTAGAAGATAAAGAGCTCAAGATAGATTGATAAGAATACACATTATTTCCCCATTCTTGAGATTTTTGTCCGCTAGTGAATAGTAAGTAATCGGTTTGCAATACATATTTTTTTTTTAATTATATATATAATATGTAAAAATAGTAGTCTTACCTGCAGATATCTTTAAGAAGATTAATATCAGAAGGTTGCCCTTCATTCATGTTCACTATTTGGATACGCTGGGAAAAGAAATAATATCCGCAGACATGTACATTAAAGATAAGAGAGATCACGAATTAACATTTATTGCACAATATAGACAATAGAATAGTTACTAAATATCATAAACATACATGTATATAAACACATATGTTAATTGTACAAAATTAAAAAGTTTAAACAATTAAAGAAAACAACGGATACAACTGAGGCAAGAAAACAAATGCGACTGCCACTTTGCAGATCTTACATTTTTCGGTTAAACTGTTACCGACCCAGGATGAAATAGGGGGGAGTGGTCAACTTTATATCCTTATTCAAATGCATTAATCGTTAAAAGGGGGGGGGCAAAAACCATTGAACCGCCACTGCATAAAATGGGGGTCCAAAACCTCTGGATCCGCCACTGCTAAACATGTAATTTGTAAACCATGTATAACCCGTAATTACATGGTTATTGATAGATAGTCTGTCGGAGTATCCACATACGTAGACCTACATTGTACATATTCACGAATGTTCCGGATCATACGAGTTTCCGGACCATACACGCATCCTTTTTATAGGCGAATGGGCGGAGAGTAATTGGAGACAGAGACAATGAGAGAGGGAACGAGAGAAAGGAGTACATGGATAGGACTGGAGAAAAGAGTAAAGGGACGAAACGTTTATAAACAAATATTAAAAGTGAGCAAGAAAATGATTTTTTCATTTAATTAGATAAAAAAGAAGCTTGAAGAAAGTGCTACCAAATGGCAAAGTACTAGTAATGTAAACGACCTTATAAATACTATAAGAGTCGTCACTAATTCAATCAATACCATATCTAATATACCGAGAAAGACCAAAATCAGAATAATCAGGATTGTATACTAAATCCTTGCACCATGCACTTTTAGAAACAAATATGCTTCTATTCCTGGGTTTTAGAGAAATTGCTGCAAAGCTGATCAATATGCAAATGATTTGACAGAAAAGTGATGACGCTATACTGCGTACCAAATACAGGTTTTTTTACGGAGAGGTACAAATGTATGAACAAATATATAACGGGATCTTAACAGTGTTTGTTATTTTGTTTTCATTTCCCCTGTCCGGCTACTTAAACTTTATCCTAACTGGGTGCACATTCGCCTATATAGAAATTCAAATCTTCAATTCAACCCTACCAAACAAGATAAAGGTGAGGCCACCGCTACTGCCATATGTCAAATATTTCATGCATGCTTTATTGAATCTCCCATGTCTCCATTTATGACACTTTATTTGACACACTTACGTGTATTATGTACTTGTTACTAAATCTCATTTAAAGATCGAGAATACCCTCTGATGTTTTTCGACGCACATGTCAGCTATGTTTCCGTCCCCACAAAGATATCTTTGTTAATAATTAATGAGTCGTTTTGACCCACCCTTTTATGAAATAGTCGGTTTTTTTTATCATTTCTTCTTGTACAGCATGTTCAGCTCAAACAATAAATAAAATCAACCCTTACACCCAAGCGTAAATTAACATAAACCTATATTAAAATCATTCAGGTCCAGGACCAGTCCAGTACATGTATATCTTATTGTAATCCTTTGTAATTAATTTTATTTTCTATGTGCATATATAAAGAGTTATTTGGAGCAAGTGTATGTCAGGGTATCATACATAGTTCTTGTTGTGGAATACACTTCACAATTCATTTTCATATTTTGTTTTAGGAAATTCACATTTTTTTGCTTTTAGTATAAATATTGTGTCACTGTGTGTGTATTTTCAAAATAGAAATCCAGATCTGGTTTGTGTCTCTACATCTATACGAAGTGTTTCGGTTATGATCATAAAGACCTAGGCCTATCTTCATTAGGTGGACCTATCATGTATGTTACCTCTCTTGTAATATATAGAATGGTTCCCAGTTGATTTCACTTATGGAACTTGTCTCTTCGGCTAAATATATGGGCATTACACTTCAAGCAAACCTAAAATGGTCAAAACATACAGACAACATCATAGCTAATGGCAACAAATCTCTGAGCTTCTTAAAAAGAAACTTAAAAACATCATGTCAGAACATCAAAACTCAGGCATATCTGGCACTAGTCCGTCCTAAACTGGAATATTCATGTTCAGTATGGGACCCTCAAACAGTTGAACAAACCTCAAAAATCGAGATGGTCCAAAGGCGAGCTGCCAGATATGTCTGTAACAGATACCATAACATCAGTAGCCCGACAGATATGATAAACACCCTAAACTGGCCAACTCTACAGGAAAGAAGAACACGCACAAGATTAACAATGTTCTACAAAATAGTACATCAAATCGTAGCTATACCATCTGCTATTCTCATACCATCGGACAGTAGAATCCGCAAAAACCATAATACCTTTAGACACATTTCAACCAAAAAAGATACATATAAATACTCATTTTTTCCATATACCATAACTTAGCGGAACTTATTGTCAATTTTTTTGGTCTTCTGTTTACAAATCCAGAAACAGTCTGAATAATTTGTCTGGGTTTTTGTCTTGGGTGCCCTCCACAAAGAGTTACGGAATATTCGACAAGAATTATAAAATTTGGCAATGATTCTATGTAATTTTGACCCTTGCATTTCTGGTGATCACGTTTTCTGTTGATTTGCTGTTGCGTAAATGGTGTTATTACAGAATAAAATTGAGAATGGATGCCCATTTAGATATATGTTATCCATTAAAGAATGATCTGTATCATTTTTTTAGAAACTCCGTTAAATCAGGAGGGTGGAGATTTAAAACAGGAAAAATCTGAAGAAACTTTTGTTTCAAACAGGATCCATTAATTCTTATCTTCAACTTAATTTTAGAAATTAACTTTCGAATAGCTAAGTGAGCATGTACTTGTACATGTCGTTTGAAGCGAAATTCTGACCCCCCTTCTCCCCTGATTCGAAAAAGAGGACCTGCTACATTTGTTTCTTGTAAAAGGGACCGGACCATATTTTTTTTTTAATTTCCGTTACCGTTAACTGGGACCGGGAACACTGATCTACAGTAACTTTTAAATCTGCTTCTGCCTCTTTTTTCCGTAAAATTGTATTTGTAAATCAAATTGAGCTTCTTCTTTTTTTTTTGGCTTTGAACTTTTGGAGTTATGATTTACAAAAAAATGTCTGACCTTTTCAATATTGAATATGCGAACTGATTTTTTGTTTGGAAAGGGGGACGACAATCGAGCGTACCCTTTTCTGTTAGATTAAATTTTACTTTAATTCCACGTGTTATCGGCATAAAAATTGTCAACATGGAAGACTGATAAAAAGTTTTTTTGGGGTAAATCAAACAAAGCAAACATTTTAAAATCTTTGCCACAACTATTTTATCTCAGCATTTAAAAAACAAATTAATATTCTAATTGAGTAAATCTTGTTGATGGAAAGATTAAATTGAGTTATAAAAGATTTTTTTTGTATATCAAAGATAAGTTTAAAACATTTGGTATAGCTGAAGGAAAAAAAATCAATCAAAATAACGTGCAAGGCTTAATGTGTATCAGCTAGAAGACTTATCCGATTGAAATGTGCTGTTACGAAACACTTGATTCAAATTTTGAATCTTATTTTCGGTGGAGCAAATATATGCTCCGCTTATGAATCTAGTGTACCTCTAAATTAACTTTTGAGACAACCCCTGTATTTTTCCTGTCAGAGTTGGAGTCAACAGTCGGAACCGAGACTTTCTGTAAATCTCTATTAGCCTATGTACATAGTTTTAATCACAATTTTAATAAATTAAATTATGCACCTCAAATTTATTTCCAAATATTTTTGTTTTTTGTTTTTGTAAATATATATATACATGTAGGCCACGCTGCGCGCGCAAACAGTAAATAATCTTCAGATCATTGAAGGACTACTGAAAACCTAAAGAAGAAGAAGAAAGAAGAGTTGCAAATTCACTGCAAACAGACAACTAAATAGTCAGTGAAATTAAGGTTCTTGAAGCAGAAAAAACAACTATATCTTGTAAAAGATAAGATAGGGCCTAGCCATAAAAAAAGCGACACATTTTATTGATTTCTATTAAAACGAGCTTTCTATATACCTTAGTTTTTCATGATTAAGGTCGGGAGATAAGAGAAAACAATTGGGAGAGAGGAGAAAAGGGACGAGAGAAAGGATAAAGGTTGCAGGAGAAAGGAAAAAAGATACTCCCTGGCCACCCCTCGTATGGGTATATAATTATATACATGGTAAACATGTAAAACAGAAATTAATGACTCCCTCTCAGTTCCCTGCTTATCACATGAACTGAATATGTAGATTTTAACGCCTCGGGAAGCTAGTATATGTATCGACATATTGAAATCTGAATACTCTGAATATCCATTTAAACCGAAACCAAGATATGTAAAATAAATAGAAAACTAGAAACCATTAGATCATTACAGTAAAATATTATATCAGATCTGGATACAGAAGGGGTCGACTAAAATATGCAACATTACTCTTATTTGTATTACGTGATTTTTATTGATTGTCATACAAGTGTCTTAACACCATATGTATACCAAATGTATAAAGCATAACACCAATGGCGGATCTAGAAATGTTCATAAGTGCGGGCCCACTGACTGACCTAAGAGGGGGCCCGCTCCAGTCACGCTTCAGTGATTCCCTATATAAGCAACCATTTTTTTTCCCAAAAAGGGGGGCCCGGGTCACCTGCCCCCCCCCCCCCCCCTAAATCCGCCTCTGAACACAGGCAAGTGGCAAATATTTCATACAAATTTATATATAGTTATTTCATTTAAATGATTGGCTTTACCATTGCGAAGATTTGTCAAATCGCTGATTCATTTCATTATTACCAGCATATTCCAAGGAACCGGACAGAAATAGATCTGTGAACATTGGACCAGTGGATTGATATCGACACGTGTAATCCTCCAATGGTGTCCAGACTCTGAATTAATTGAAGCTTGTCATATGGTAATAGATAATCAATTATGGGAAAAAAAGATAGATTTCAATTGAAATGAAGGTTATCTTATCTTGTTTGATTGTGTGGTTCAAGTGCTGCTTCGATGGAGTATCTGATTTATTCACAAAAATATTAAAGGAATTTATAATACATTCCAATAAGTTAACTTTGTATATCATCACTCAGTATTATCTAAAAATAAAAGTAAAAGCGATGTTTTCAATTTCAATTTTAATAATAATTTGTTATTGATTAATTTACATAGATACCTGTACTAAGGATTTGATAATGTTCAAATATTTTTAGAGTATTAATGGTAGCTACACAACACTTACCTTCTTTTCTATCGATCGTTCCTACACCAAAATAGATATGTACATACCACGTATATATAAAATTATATATGTTGATCATCAATCAATGACATACAATGTTTAAAGGTCTCGTAATATCGATCTTGACATCTCGGTTTTTTTTTTTATTAATATAAAGCATAATATAGAGAAACTGTTCTTTCAGTGTATATGTGTAGTACAAATTGTAATTTTGTACAAATTATAATTTGTACAGATATTTTGTACAAGTTATCAGTGTTTTATGACCTGCTGAACAAAAATGGATGATGCAAGCACACAGTCTTTTGCTTCGCATATTTCTGTCATATTTTCACATCTTTATGATACAGTCTAATACTGAGCATTGATACAAAAACATTATAAGACCACACAAAGATTTTGTATGGATATGAATATGGTATATGGAAAGTAATAAAATAAGAATTTCCTCATTTGTAGTTTGGAGACAAGGAAAATAGTACTAAATGTTAGGTTGAAGTATAATTATTTGAATTTAAAACATGACACTGGTACATTTTATAAGATTAACCTGTATCACCTGTTGCAAGAAGGTAGGTGTCAAAAAACTTATAACTTGTACAAAAACCCTGTACAAATTATAATTTAATTTGTACAAACTTACATCTTGTACACAACATATACATTTAATTTTTGAAAGTATTCGAATAAACCTGACTTTAAAGGGCTGTAATAACGTTAGTGTAATATACCGGTCCCAAGCCATGATACAAGAAGAGGCTGAACAATTTTTATTTTAATTATTTGCAATCGTATACATGGTATATTTTATTGTTGGCGTAAATGATTCTATGTAATTTCAAAACAGGCTTAATAAACGAAACGTATAGCATTTATGAAAAAGAAGTTGTGGCGCAAAAGGAGGCTTATTTTTGGTCACAAACGGATAACCCTCCTGCAAGGTAACGTTATTGATCTTAAGCATGTACACTTTGTAAATTAAAACAGATATAAATTCAATATTATTTTGAGATTGTAAACAGTGTTTGTAAACAGTATTTGTTTAGGGGCCAGCTGAAGGACGCCTCCGGGTGCGGGAATTTCTCGCTACATTGAAGACCTGTTGGTGACCTTCTGCTGTTGATTTTTTTATTTGGTCGGGTTGTTGTCTCTTTGACACATTCCCCATTTCCATTCTCAATTTTATTTGATTGAATCTCAAATGTGAAGTTACTAATTTTGTAGATGATATACAGTTCACTGTTTATTATGCTGCCTATATACATATCAAAATAAGATATTAAGATGAAAAAACATACGCATCATTTTGTTTGACAAAATCATAGTGTATTGTTTTGTGTGTGTATAAATAACTGTCATGTTGTCCACAATGGCCCTTACATTTTTAAAGTATGTTGAACTGGGTCGGTATTTATTCATGTTTTTTATTTATTCTTATCGTTTAAATGCAAAAACAAAATTGTTGATCAAATGAAAACACTTCAAAAAGATGTATTCGTAATTACTATTGAAATAAGTGAAGTTATTCATATGACTGAAACATAAATAATGATACAAAGTTTATAGTAACATGCATTTAAAAGGGTTCAAACATGAGTAAATTATTATAATACTACATTTTAAACTATGGTATTGAGCGTGTGTGATAAACCCGTGTAGATTGAGTGTCATGTTGTATATAAAGACTCCTTAAAACATCTATAAATGGTTCCATAGGTGATCTGCTGCGTGTCTAAAATTGTGTTTCTGACAATCCTTTGTACTCTCATTTTCCAGTGGCAGCATATATTCATTCCGCTAAACTGCCCCTGTTACAGGACCTATCTATTGTATCAAATGTTTAGGTTAATCGTCGTGGATATGTTTGAAATATTAGCCACTGGACGTAAAGCAGCTAACAATCAGTCGATCGCTAATGATTTGCATCATATGTTATTGAAATTCATTTAAGGGGAGAATACTCTAGCTATATACATAGAGCATAACTTAGATATATAACATTTGACTTATTTCCCCTTGTACGGTCAGGTCTTAATTGTCAGTTCGCTAGTGCCTTGTTGTGTATGTAACGCCTTTTTATTTCTGCTCCTGCATTGGTTGTGTCATGTGGGTTGTATACCATAGTTAAAGTGTGGGAATAGATGCCAGAGGATGAACAGCAATTGTGACGGGACGTATTATGGTTAATATGTACAAAAATATAGGTTCATAGACTGAACTGATTTCTTTTTCTCTATCACCACTCTTTATAATGTCATACTAGTTTTGACCAGATACTTATATACAATCATTTTCATCTAACATATAAGTATATACTTTACAGAAGTGTTACTTTTAGGCAAGGTACCAACAACTGCGTTTGTTCGCACAAACAATGTAAAAATATACAATGAAAAAAATGCACTCAAGACAATATAAAATTTTGAAAGTTAAAATCATTTTACTCCCTTTAAAACAACGTACTCATGATACTGTCAACCTGGGGCCGTGTCAACGAAGCTGTCCTAGGACTAAGACATGTCTTAGGATGGTCTTAGGACACGTCTTAGTCCTAAGTCGGGTTAACGAAAGTCTCCTAAAATAAGAGATGTCCTAAATTTGGTCCTAAAGTTAGGATATACAATTAGGTGTCTTAGGATAGTCCTAAAGGTTACATCGTCCTAAAACGTAATAAAAACAACAAATATGGCATAAACTCAATACTAAAAATACTAATACAATATTAAACTATCATTAGATAAAATTCATAAAAAAAATATTGTTTAATGTTTGTTAAAGATTTAATTGTATTAAATTATTTCGTGCTACCTTTTTTGAAGCCTAAACAATACTAATAAAAAAAAAAAAAAAAAAAAGTATCATCATAAGCAGCATATTTTAGATAATTCAAATATGGGAAAAGGTTTACTTCTTTTTTACCTAATCCTGACTCGATACATGTAATGAAATCGAGTGGACCTAAGGACAAAACTAGTTTATGTACTAAAATTGCAGCACGAATATCACAAAGTTTTGTGACCATTTACTTTTGTTTTCGTATTAAATTCATTTATATCTTTTATCATATTTAATAACGTATTTATTAGTATTCCGTAAAAACTTTAACTTTTATTTTGCGTTAATTGTTTTCTATATAAGAGTCATCCTCCTTCTCTTTACATATATGTTCTAAAATACAATTCAATCTATGTCATACAAATCTCTACATATATTTTCAATTAAATAAATGTGTTAGGATGGTCCTAGGACCATCGTAGTTAGGACTGTCCTAAGACAGCTTTGTTTTACATCCTAAGACATGTCTCAGACACGTCCTAAGACCATCCTAAATAATGTCCTAAGACCTATCTTAGGACATGTCCTAGGATACTTTCATTGACACGGCCCCTGTTAATAACTTATATTTGTAATTACATGGTAAATTATTGACCCGTCAATTCATGTTTTTGTAAGATGGTAAAAACATTATCAAATTGGTTCATCATTTATTTGATTGTAATGCTTATGGTCTGTATTTAATGGTTTTTGGTAACAATGTTTTATTCTTTGCTTGTTGGTTTATTCTGGCTATCTCTTCCTTTTTAATTTCAATCCTTTAAATAAAAGATTGAATGTCACATGTCATACATGTCTTATCAAACCTGTGATATGAATTATCAACTTATGCCTTTTATGTCTCTTTGTCTATTTGTATTTCTCTACCCACGTGTAACGAAACGACGATAAGTGTTAATTTTGGAAAAATTTAGATACGAAACTAGACATTTGTCTTCTATTATCTATTCTATGTTCTCCTTATCTATTTTAATGATTGACAGCCATTTTTAAAAGTATATCTGATTCAATTCTATATTCATGTGGAGTAAATAAGTGAAATTACCAAATTATTTCCGCTATTTTATTTTGCAGTTTCCGCGTTCATTTTTATGAATAATAACTATCTAATTTTGAGGAAATTTAATCAATATCGAAAACCATTCTTCATATATAACACATGGAAGTAAGGTAGGAAATAAACATATTTAGAATTCAGAATTCGAAATATATTACATTTTATTTAAAGTAATTTGCGAAAAAAATGAAGAGTGAAGATAAATTGTGTTGATTGTAACCAACGTTTTGTTAAGGGGTGACTACGTAACACGTTAAAAAACGATATGAATATAACATAAATATCAATAACAAAATCAAGTTATTTGTAGCTAAACATGTCATTGAATATTTTGCAGACGTTGGAATTTTGGAATGATGAAATTCGGAAAATGATTTTTTTTTATGCTGAAATTGATGGTTTTTACCTCTTATCTAATTGTTTGTAAGTATGACATGTTTTACCTTTATATTTAATTATTTAACCAACAATTTGAAAAAAAGGTTTATAACTATGTTTTTAACAATAAAACACATGTTTTTTTTAACAAAGCTTATATGAACTTACATATGAATACGTTTAATAACCAAAATCGACTATCTTAAACGTTATGTCACAATTCATGTTCACTGTTTTGACTCAAATTTCACAGATACATTTATGTAACAAACTAAAATGTAAATTCGTATTGCAATAACTACAAACAGAAATAATTGACAATGAACAATTTGAATGGCTTTTTTTTTCTCGCTGATTTGACCTTCTCAGCTTTCTGAGAAAAGATTTCATGAGCAATTCTAATTCAGAAAACAAGGTTTCGTGTACATTTATTCTTTTCTTGGCGAATTGATTTGTCTGTTGTAATACACAAATTTCTTACTTACATATTTTTTACATAATTAGGTCTTTCCACTTTTCTGTGGAAAGACCTATTGTATTTGTTCTGATTATTATTATTATTTTTTCTTTTTTTTCCGCCAAATTTTGAAATTTTTATTTCGCATTATGTCGCTTAAAATATTTTTTGTATAGTATCGTACAGTTTATACTCTTTTAAATTTCACCCTGCTAAGACGAACAATTTTCTTTGTAAGAGTTATCTCCCTATTCACTGTTTATCATGTGTGTGCATCTCCTTCGTAACAAAAAAAGATATCGACAAAATTCTTTTAACAAATTGTTCCTCAGGAAATTTTGGCTAATTTGGATCGAAGCGATTCGATGAAATTTTATAGGAGTTATCTACCTTTACGGAATAAATTTGTCGGTATGTTTTTTTTAACTCATAAACAGTTAACCGTATAACCCTGGAATGTTTTTATTTGAGTTCCCTGATTCCTAACTTAGAAAATAAGGTCAAGGTCAAAGGTCAAGGTCATATTTTAGATTTTCATATGTCTTTGATTTCCCTATAATTTTTGAATGGTTATAGATACAGAAAATATAAGCAGTGAAAAACGCTTAGTACTTCAAGGGGCAACTTTGTTTCGTTATGACTATATTGGTTTTACCATTATGTAAGGGACATAACCCCCATTAAAGGTTTATAAAAAGCCATTATTAGGCAAAACTCTTAAACAAAAGGTCCTTGGCCGATAGGGTCTTTTGCAATGACATTGTAGAGCAATGACCTTGACGAAGGTCAAAGGTCAAGGTCATGTACTAAGAGGCAAATTATGTGATTTTTGGCACTATTCAAAGAGTTGTATGTGTGTTTGAATTCCAACCAACCAATCAATCAGTGCATGCATGTTTCTGTCTCATGTGTTTAATCAAGATCTTTTTTGTTTCTTTTTCGCTGTTTCAATTGCCCTATCTAACGTGTTTAATCAATCAATCAATCAATCAATCAATCAATCAACCAACCAACCAACCAACCAACCAACCAATCAATCAATCAATCAGTGCATGCAATTTTCTGTCTCATGTGTTTAATCAAGATCTTTTTTGTTTCTTTTTCGCTGTTTCAATTGACCCCTGTCAAACGTGTTTAATCAACCAACCAATCAATCAATCAATCAATCAATCAACCAACCAACTAATCAATCATTGTATGTATGCTTCTGTTATGTGTGTTTAATACGGCATCCAAATTCTCAATTGGGTTTTTTCGCTTGTATCAAGAAACCTTATCCATAGTGTTTAAGTAATAAACCAACCAACCAACCAACCAATCAACCAACTAGCCAATCAATCAATATGTATGACAGTTTATTTATTACAGTATGTTTAAAACAATATGGAAAGAAAACACTCTCAATTATTCAAGATTTTGAATTTTAATATCTCTTCTGAAAAAAAATCCACATGTACTCTGAAACTACAAGTCCAATCGACCTGAAAATTTGCAGTCAGCAAGGCATACATGTACTAAAGGTTCATGAAAAAACTTGGTGCAGATATCGCTCGAAACTTTTCCTAGAGAAAAGAAATGGCAATGCCGTAAAAATCGCTTGCTAGGTCCGTAAATCTCAGTAAAAACCTACAATAAAATGTCCGCTCCGAGATTGAAATACTAATCTGTGTTACAAACAGGTGCTGAAAAATGTACATTATCAGAAAATAATCATTAAATGTGTTTTAAAGTTACACCGGATCGATTAAATCCAAAACATGCACTGCCCGTGAACAGTGATGAAAAGGTCAATTTCCTACAATGACAAAAGAAATAACATTGTGTGTATTGCGTCTCTATACATGTTGTCTGTTCAACGTCCCCACCTAAAAAGAAATAAAAAGACTAAGTTTTCGTTATTATATACCCCCGTCACGTGATGTCTCCTCAATCTGGCGCGAGAGTCGCGCGCTGAACCTGAAATAAAATAAAAACTTTCCAAACTAAACATGAAACTTCTCCGGTAACATAATAATATAGACCCTTTACAAAAACAAACAAACAAACCCCTCCCCCCCCCCCCATCCCCCTTTTCAAATCAATCAATTTAAAAAATCAATTATCTTTATCCATTCATCAGATTTATATTTTTATTTCCATTAGTTCTACAATGTAAGCATGGTAAGTGCTGCACACTTCTGTGACTGCATTGATGAACACTATTTCTAATTATCACAGGGTAAAGTTAAGAGAGTGAAAGTAAAACGAGTGAAAATGTTTGAATTAAAGCTAAGAACGACTGAAATACAAATTTAAACTATTTGCTGTCTTAGCAGTCAAATCTACAAACAGAAACCTCAGTAGTCAGCACTTTTGTATCAATACAAAATATACTATATTTGTTTATTGTCTGTGCTATTAAAAAGTGTAATTTTTTTTTCAATATACTAGGTTTTTCTATTTCCTCAAAATTTTTGAAGTTAAAATTGGTTTTTTTATGCACTACAACCTGGTTTAGGTTTGGCTTTCCAACGTTTTTTTTTTTGCCGCCTATGATAATTCTTATGAAGACGGAAGCGTGTCTGTGGCAATACATGATAATATCTTTATGCAAGATATTTCATATCCAAATTCAATGCAGTTCAAAAACCAGAGCAACGGATATATACACATGGAAAAAAGTATTGCAACATCGATATGGTTCAAATAAGGCCTACGATCGGGACAAGGAAGATAAACCGAATTCCATTGGAACAATGAATCTTCCTCCACGATGCTAATTTCCAACTTTGGCGAGCTCTGCACTACCTTGGATACGGACAACTGTGTGTCTGTTCGTAAGCAAAGGTCCCCGAAATGGTCTTATCGCACGATGACCAGTAGCGAAGAGTCGATCTCGAACATTTTTTGTTAAAAGCTTCCTGTATGCCCACCACTCTCTTTTTAGGATTGTGTTGTATGCAATGTGTTTCTTTCTGACCAAACTTCATTATGCTTGATTTTACCTAGCAGATGGTATAGGGGTTCTTTTGATCTGTGATAGATTTAACATTGTTTATTGCCTGATTTTTATTCTCAAAACGACTAATAGTGGAATGGTGATGACAACAATACGTGCAGTTGTCACAGCGACATTCCTGCTTCTCTCATGCTGATAATCTGCAATCTTGCTGCGGTTAAGAGTTGTGGAGAACCCATTCCAAGGTGTAAATCACATAACTTTATAAACTAGGTTATTTAAAGTGTTGAAAACAATGAGGATAAAGAACACCTGTGTTGCTGTTTACGGGTACAGAAGCTGCATGTGCAGATACAAACTTATCGAGTCGATAATTATTGATCAAACAAACTTAGGTGATATTTAAATAATGTTTAACTAGTTCTATTTTAACAAATTATATCTCAAAAAAATAAAGAGTGTTTTTTTAATTTCAATTTCAATTTGGTGCTGCAATACTTTTTTCCATGTGTATATATATATATATATATCAATAGAAAATGATTGCAGATCTAAATTTTGTACCGTAGCTTTTGAAAAAAACTGACATTAACTACTAAATTAAAATTTATTTCAGACCTCAGAGCAAAAAATATCACAAAGTATGTATCAAGAGGGATGTCAACAGTACTTGAGTGTCACGTTGAATTAAATAGCAAAGCTATTTGGGATGGACCAAATTGGGAATCTGGTTCTGCCGTATACGCCGATGGACCAAATATTAATCCTTATTTGTTTAACAAAAACAAATTAGAAATAGTTGGAAGCATTGCTCATGGAGAATATAACATGGAAATACGCAATATATCTGCACGAGAAGAAGGGGTTTATAGATGTTCCCAGCGAAATTTAATCAAAATGACGGGTCGTGACATTTTTGTCTTGTTACTGATTCAAGGTTGGTACAAGCAATCGTAATGATTAGTTTTCAACTGTAGTGTGTTTCTAGAGTAAATATCATGTTTAACAATGTATAAACTCATGTTAAATGTTGAATTATAGATCAAATGACTGTGTGTTATGCCACTTCAAGACCTGTTGTCTATTTCATGGCGACAATTTATTATTTTCGGGTGAAGTTGAGTTGCATGGAGAGAACCACCGACCAATGGCAGGAAAACTCACAGCTCTAGAAATAGAACTGACAGTGTTAAAAGGCTAGTGATACAATAGTTGAACTACGTATACTACTCGACCATCGAGTCCCACATAAACGATTGAAATGAAGAGTACCTATCATTGTTAATTTAGTATTAATTTTAATCGTTTACACCTGTCCTAAGTCATGAACCTGATGTGCAGTGGTTGTCGTCTGTTGGTGTGGTTCATAAGTGTTTCTCGTTTCTCGTTCTTTACATAAATTATACCATTGGTTTTCCTGTTTAAATGATCTTGCACTAGCTCTATATAGCTTGCTGTGTAGTGTTTGCACCTGGTTGACGACCGTGCTTTGATCTCTAATGGTTTATTTTACAACTTGTTACTTGGATGCAGAGTTGGCTTTTTGACACTCATACAATATTTTCTTATATCTATTAAATGACATTTCACAAATTCATATTTTCGATAAAAACAGACCATTCAAGGATTCTGACATAAGACAAACACTTGATAAAAACTGAGTTGACCTGAAGCGCGTTCTTGATTTGTAATATTTCGAATTGTATCCATCTATTGACTTAAGCCTTTTTCAATTGATTTTTATAGTTTTTTCTTATGTTGTCCCATGTTAGGGGTGGGGGATCCCGCTAACATGTTTAATCTCACCACATTCTGTATGTATTTGCCCGTCACCAGTCAGGAGCCTGTAATTCAGTGCTTGTCGTCTATATATGTGTTACATATTTGTTTTTCGTTTATTTGTTGTACATAACTTCGGCCGTTAATTTTCTCGTTTGAATTGTTTACTTTTGTCAATTCGAGGCCTTTTATAGTGGACTATGTGGTTGGTTTGCTCATTGTTGAAGGCCGTATTGTGGCCTATAGTTGTTAACTGTCATTTAGTCTCTTGTGGAGAGTTGTCTCATCGGCAATTATACATTTCTTTTTTATATAATCTTCATCAGGAACGTCAAGGATATCTTAAATCAAAGTGAGATCAAAGGACTATATGATAATACGGTTAAAGCTAAAAATGATATAATATTAGATGTGAGCAATTTAAACAGCAAGTTAAATGGAAAAAAAATGGAAATAATTTGATTTTATTCAAACGAATAATAGAATGACTGTGCATCAGTCATATATCGCCAAAGGTATGTTGTCAAGCGATTAATGTTTTGTGATTTTAACAAATTATTATACAGATAGCATATAAAGCAATCGATGTCTCAGGATCAACCAAGACTTATTCAAATTTAGATAGATACCAATTCATATAATTCAGAAAATGTAGTACGTCTCGTATGAGCGTTAATAAGACAACTGTTAAAATGCATACACAGTTTGCAAGAATAGAACAAAGTATGGCATTCAACACAAAGCCTTGGCTCACATTAAACAGCAAGTTGTAAATGGCCACAACGTGACTTGTGTAAAATATTTGAAACAGGAAAACCAGCTGCCTATACACAAAAAAAAAAAAAAAAAACACAAGAAAACACACATGAATCGTATCAACAAACGTAAACCACTGAACAGTGTATCTAGATTTTAAGATGTGAATCAATTTAACAGAATATATCAAAGATTTGCCACCATTAATACCAACATTCTAAAAGTTTAAATATAAATATAGAATGAAATTCATAACAGTGTGGTCGACGGTAAAACGTTTATTAGTAATTGTACTGAAAAATTTACCTATAACTTGTTTGTCGTGGGCGATGATTTTATGCTCACTCAGTCTATCGGAGGCCTTCAAGTGGGGATTTAAATAATCACTTGTTACACATTTTGATACATAAAATGAAACTTTCTTTTTACAAATCATTTAAGGAATTTGCTTTAAATAATTGTTACACCATCACTTACAACAGTTTCACTTTTGAGAATATTAATGTCCAGAGCTGATATCAATAAATAATAAAAAAAAAAAAAAAAAAGTTTATTCATGGTAAAAAAAATGAAAACACTTTAAAGTTAATGGGGACCCGCGTTATTTCAGAAAATATCTTATTGATTAAGAGAAAAAAAAACTTCTACGTTGTGATCATTTAAAAGTGGCCTACTATTTTCAAGTATTCAATGCTAACCATGTGGCCTTTTTTTTTTTATATATATATACCATAAATCGATTCGTTCATTCAGCTATTTGTCAGTTTGCCTTGGCTCTTCAAGTCCAACACAAAACTTCTCACGAAATTGGTATTTTTCTTACAAAAATTACATCCATGTGATGTATTCTTTTCATGGAGAATAAATGTTGCACCTTATTTTATTTGTTGTCGGGGATTTTTTTGTGTATCATTGATCGACGTATAAGACAACATGACTCTTCTTTATCCAAATTTAAAAACATACGAGATGGCAATTATGACACAAAATAACTAAATTAAACCTACAGCAGAAGAAAGATAATGAACATCGCTTTTATAGTCTTCTAAATATCGAAGACACAAAGTGGTCTTTTTAAAAATGATAAAGGAAACAACAAACAAAATAGTTCGAATATTTATATTGGAAAAAGTAACGGTGTGTAAATCATAACAATTATTGTATTTCAATGAAAATCAAACTGTTGAATTTTTCCGCTGCGAGCAAATTTTTAATTTTGGTCGCATTTTAAAATCAATAAATCTTGTATTCTTGTTGGAAGCTGCACTGTGTTGTTTATACTCTTTTTTTTTCAATGCCACACAAATCCAACACAGACAAAAAAAATGGAAGGTTCAAGAAATAATTGATGCAAACTATACTTTATTGTAGTTTTAACATGGGTAGGCATTATATTCGTGATTATTTTTGCCCGAGCGATATCGAAAAACTATTATAAAAAGTGTACTCGTTCAGTGAAAATGTACGTCTGGTCATACTTATCTCCTAAACAAATAGATAAACAAAAATTAATTAACATACAACACTACCAAAGGCCAGAGACTGTTATTCTCGTGGTGATTTGTCTGATGCTTGGTCCGTTTCTGTGTGTGTTGCGTTTCGGTGTTGTGTCGTTGTTCTCCTCTTATATTTAATGCGTTTCCCTCGGTTTTAGTTTGTTACCCGATTTTGTTTTTTGTCCATGGATTTATGAGTTTTGAACAGCGGTATACTACTGTTGCCTTTATTTAATATACTTGTATGATTTTGTAAAAAAATGCATCTTTTTAAAATAGTCGAAAACAAAATTGTCTGTCCAATGGAAAAGTCGAAGCCCAAAAAAGATGAGGTACGGTGCATTATAGAAACATAGAAGCTGGTTGCAAAAGTTGACGACAAGATATATTTTTTAACTTGAGTATGGCCTAATACTATTAACCTGAAATAAATATATTTATAGCAATTCCCTTGATACGAAAGATCTACATGTTGCCTTGGGCTTTTTTTTTTTTTTTTTGCTCTTTGGTTGGGTTTTTGTCTCAATGACAAATCAATTCTCATTCTTATCAAAGATATAACTGCATATTAAAATAAGAATATGTAGTACGTGTGATAGACCACCAGACACATTCTTTCCAGGGACCAACAGGCGTTAGCAAGCTATAGGTCCTCGTATGGCCTTCGACCATTAGCAAAATACACACTTTATAGAATGAAAGCTCCAAGAGATCTTGGCATGAAAAAAACAAACACAAAAAGATGAGCGAAAAAAAAATAGGGATACCGCATGAAAATTGGAAAATGGTCCGCAACATTACTTTAGTCAACTCACTTAGTTGAAATTAAAGACCTGGCGAATTTTAGCCTTTTGCAATGGATGTGATGTATGTTTAAAAAAAAATCATCGTTTGTTTGGACATTTTTATAAATCAAGTCTTGGTTTCAAATTATTTGCAAGTAAGTTTTAAGTCATGAACAAATAATCACTCACAAAAAGACGTCAAATCCATCAACAAAAGAAAAAAAATTAATAGACGACCGACAACGCACAGAATATCATGTATGTGTTCCGGACCATATGAGTATTTGGACCATACGCATATATCATGACCATACGGGTATACTCATAAGGTCCAACCATACACGTATGGTCCGACCGTACGCGTATGACGGGTATGGTCATGCGCGTATGGTCCAAATACTCATAAGGTCCGGAACATATTTTATTTGCGATCACAAAATGCACGAAGACGTCCATTTCTATGTAAATTGGGTCGATTTTAATATAAATAAGATGAATGCGTTTCTGTTGCCAAGTGTTTTTCACAAGTATAGTAGCAGTATAGCAGAACAGTTTAAGTTTCCTATATACACCAAATTATACATTTTGCCAATACAATAACGTAAATGCATGCAAATTTCACAAGGTTTAATCCAAATAGCTTTCTTACTATCCAATAACTTTCAAGTACGAAAAAGACAGGGCAGAAGTATATTTTGTCTTTATGTTTCGTATTTGCACAACTTTTGAAAGTGGATTATGTATTCGTTCTAAAATAAAATTAGACCAGATAAAAGTTAAAAGATTACATAACTCGACAATCGCAATTGTTAAATCGCTTTGACATCCGAAAAAGATAATCAATCAATACATGCATTGCAACTTTTAAAGCCAGTAAGTCATTCTTTTTTTCTGAAAGAACATGTAGTGCAGCGGCGAAATCTGAAAAGACACTTAGTTAAGGAGTTTAATGCACCCAAAGAACACACACCTGAATTTTTTTTTAAATGAAAGAAAACATGTTAAACTTATATTTTAAACATGCCGTAAGAAAATCGTATGGTCGAATTTCCGTAAAAATGGCTTTTTAGAGCGTTATGTAGTGTATAAAAAAAATCACAGATACACTAAAATTTTAATTATTATTACGAATCACAATATTACGGCTATTTTTTAAATTGATAATGTAAGAATATATCACTGACGATAAACTAGTCAATAATTGTTTTAAAAATATTTACCATTAAAATTTTAAAAACAGTTTTACTTCAGTAGTTGTGATTAACACGATTTTCACCGGTTTCCGTTAATAACAGGATAATTATAAAACACTTCATTTGTGTTTATTTGGCATAAATATACACTTCGATATTTACTTTATACAAAACCATTTTCGTTTGTAACATTTCTTATTCGATTTACAAGAAATTTTTAATTTGAATAGAGCACATCAATCTGTTACACATTTATTTAATTCCGGAATTACGGTTCGGGACATTTATTTTTGTTTAATCCTCACTCCGTTCAGTTCTAACACTGTACAAGCCAAATGTCGATTAGCATTTCACATTGAAATTGTTTGATTAATATCAGTTTTAGGGTTTATATTTGTCTTTACACTAGTTTTATATTTGCTTTGTTATTGATTTCATTGTTTTTTTTTTGTTATTTTTAATACCCAGTGGTAATATATTGTTTTTTTTTTATCATTGTTAACATTGTGTTAAGTAATCGCTTAAAAATTATTCCGGATCTGTTGTGAAAATTTTCCGGATAATGTCACAGTTCGGTAGTCCTTTAAAACTTACCCAACAAGTGCAAAGAGAGGGAAGTCTTCCTTAGATTGGCAGGAATGCATAATTTGTCAGATTAAAAGCCCGGAAAAATTATATATTTTCACTGACAAGGGCAAAGTTAGTTTTATTGAAGCAACTAAACTACGGAAAGATGAGATCTATTTGAAGATTGTAGAAGAGTTGTCTTCTATTAATCAATTTTTTTCGGAAAATATTGATGTTAAATACCATAGATCTTGTTGTAAATCTTACACCAGTAAGCAGAATCTATCTTGTTATAAACAAGATTTTATGGAAACGGAGGAGAATATAGGTGGTGCTTGCATTTTTTCACCTGCCGCAAGCACATCTAGAATCACAACTCGATCAGAGTGGTATTCCTGTATTTTTTTGTAAGAACAAAACTTACAAAAAAGATGCTAAATTGCACAAAGTGGAATCGGAAGACAGAATTAAGAATATACTTGAGGCAGCTAGATTTAATTCGGATCATGAAATTGAGTCAACGGTTTTACATGAAAATTTTACTGAAAATGCCCTTTATCATTAGGCCTGTATAACTAAATATCTACTGAAAACACCCCAAAAAGTAAAAGCAGAATCTTCTGACCACGATACTGCATTTGTGAAGTTGGTATCAGAAATTAATTCAGACCTGACGGTAAAGCATAAGGCTTTTATGATGTCCAACTTGCTTGAGAAATTTCGTTTCTTGCTTCCACAGGACTATGCCGACAAATACACAACATATAAATTGCAAAATAGGTTAATGAATTATTACGGCGATTCAATTGTCATACAACCACAACAAGGCCAGGGTAAATCAAATATCATGTTCAGCAGCTCTATATCTATCGGTGACGCAATCAAAGCTGCAAGTCAGCTAAAATCTGAACTCAAAATAGCACAGTTAGATTTGGAAATTGGAAGTTCCAAAAATACAACAAGTGAAGAACAGATTTTACACACCGCTGCCAATATTTTAAGGCGTGATATACATAGCCTTGATCTAAACAATGATTATTACCCAACACCTTCCGAATGTTCTCTGCCGTTGTCAATTCAATCAATGCCCCCAAACCTGACCAAATTTATTTGTTGGTTAATAGATGAAAAGTCTTTTCTGGCCGTTTCAAACCAAAATCATACTACCGTAGAAAAAATGCGAAAATGTATGTCGCTTACAGAAAGCATAGTTTCAATGAGTACTTATGTTATCACTCCATTTCAAATTGGTCTTGCATTACAATTGTATCACGAATTTGGATCAAAACAATTTGTTGAAACATTAAATGCTCATGGGTTTTGCAGTTCGTATGATGAGGTTGGGCGTTACCTAACAAGCTTATCAAGTCATGAAATTGAAGCCAAGCAATATGTCAACCGTTTATACAACAATGAAGAAATGTATGGACATGTCAAGAGAAGTAGGACAGGACTTTGCAATACAGACGTTTGATCAACAAATTTACGCAGTATCACAGCAAGTGAAATGGTCAATGCCGGAAGTTTTTCAATCCCATATTTTGAGGCTTGGTGGATTTCACACACTTTCTTGCTTTATAGCTTGTATTGGCAAATTGTGGGCAGATGGAGGTCTTCGGGATGTTATGGTTGATTCTGGTGTTTATGCTGGATGCACTGTTGACCAGATGCTCTTAGGGAAACAGTTTAACCGTTCAGTTCGAGGTTTAACACTCGTATATGAAGCATTACGATCGTTATGGTTTGCTTCGTTTTTCAAATGGTGTGAGGAAAATGATGGTATTGATGCAATACCAAAGGATGTATGTATGGGTGATGCTGTCCAAATGTAAAGCAAAGTTTTCAGATGAATCGGAATCTTACAAAGACGAACTTAACGAGTTAACGACTCTGTATACCACCCATGTATTACCATTAACAGTTAGATTCAGGAACTGGGGAAATCTCGAGTCCCCGACATTTAAGTACTGGGATATGTTCCTGAACGCGGTTGAAGTAATGCTCCAAAACATTCGTGCAGAACAGGAGGGTTTGTGGTCATTGCATTTACATACTACTACTGATATGCTGCCATACTTCTTCATAACCAACAGAACAAATTACTCCAGATGGACCCCGGTTTATATTCTTGATATGCTTGATATCCCTCATAAAGTCCAATCAGCATTTGATTCTGGTGAATTTGCAATTCATCAAAAAAAGGGAACTTTTAACGGCATTTGGAGTGACATGGCCACCGAAAAAACTATTATAAAAGACTCTAAAGGGCATGGGGGGATTGTTGGATTAACCCGCAAAAAATCTGCTTTGATTAGATGGACATTAACGAGACATGTTCTCGGTCATTTCGGTTCAGAAATGCGTGATAGAGCTGGTTTGTCCATAGAGAGTGATTTATCTCACGAGGAAATGAAACCAGCAGCAATGACACGAGATAACCAACAGGTTAGTGATTTGTTAGATCATATCATCAACAAAATGACAGATCCTTTTGATGTTACCTTACATCCAGTTCCTCTCATAAGCATTTCAACTGGGATGCACGCATCTAAAGAAGTTCAAGATTCTTTATTGAATTCTATTAATGAGGGCACACAAAGGGTTAAATCCTTTGTTGATGGTTCTTTGTCGAATGGGCAGTCTCGAAGTTTCTATAACCCGATATCAATATCTAAACTAAAGTCTTTCGAGGATATGACGAAAAAAACTAAACTAAAGTGTCGTTCTGGTGACACAGTTAATGTGCATATCAACCCAGAGTTAGTTTTTAGGCGTGCCTTGGCTTTGGCAAATTGTCGAGAGGATGTAACAGTTGAAAAAGTTCTGTCCTATCCAATTGGCCCAATCCCAACATCCATGTTCCATGGCGCAAGACTTGCAAGGCAGATTTAGCTCACATACAGGATGAAGTAGTCTGTCAAATCCTTCCAATATTCGATATATCCCGAACCACCCATATAAGAGATGGCATGGCATTATTGCAATCTATCAATGCAAAACGGTTTAAAACATTTGGTGAATTGGCTTTAGATTTTGTCCGCAATCAGGTTGCTTGCTTTCAATATGCTTCAGTGGTTGCTGACATTTTTGATAGATATGACATTCAAATTCCATTATAAGCTCTGAACGGGAACGTCGATCAAAGTCATTTTTCAATCCAAAAGTGTTTCAAGTAATCGAAGGAAGAATCATTCCAGACTGGAAAAAATTTCTTAGTTCAGGTGAAAACAAGCAGTCACTTATAATGTTTCTTGGTGAATTCACTTTGCAATATATGAAAGAAAATAGTTGTCTAATGGATGGACAAAAACTGTACCTTGCTGGATCATTTCCCAATCCAGAAATAGTGAAAATAATAAGTCCCAAAGGTATATCAGATTGCAGTGAATTGTCAAGTACACAAGAAGAGGCAGATACACGTATTATTCTGCATGCATTGAATGCTGACAAACCGTACAGGGAAAACGATGTAAACGGTCGCATTATTGTAAAGTCTCCGGATACGGACGTACTAGTACTTTTAATACATTATTTCCCACAGATGACTCATATATCTGAATTGTGGTTTCAAACAGGAATGATCACTAGCATTAAGGATTGTCGGCGTTACATTCCTGTTCATGAGCTGTGTGGGTCGTTAAATTCAATTTTGTGTAAAATCCTACCAGCTGCACACTCTATTACAGGATGTGATACTACATCGTCTTTATTTGGCATAGGCAAGAAATCCATGCTAAAGGCACTAAAAGAAACGCCTGTTCATTTCAATGACTTGTCCCAGATATCTTTATTAGATATAGAAGATTCGGTAGCCGTCAGTCGAAAACTCGTAACTAGGCTTTATGATCCTAAGGGAAAGTCCAAACGCTGCCATAATAATCTGAACAGTTTCCGGGTGAAATTAGCCACATGTAAAGATTCTAGCTTGGTCCGACTCCCTCCTTGTGAAGCATCTTTCAAACAGCACGTCCTTAGGTCTTCTTTCCAAACCAAAATCTGGATGACTGCACATATCGCCAAGTCTGCTATTGGAACGCCTCTACAGTTTGGTTGGAAAGAAGGAAAGTGTGGTCTTGAACCTGTCTTGTTTGAAGGTCAAATGTCATCTGACTTCCTTCAAGATTTGGTGTGCACATGCAAAGGAAAATCAGTTTGCAGTAAAAGTTGTGTGTGCTTTGAACAGAATTTGTCCTGTACTGAACTGTGTCAATGTCAAGCATCAGACCTTTGTAAAAACATCAATACACACCTGGCAGATATAGATGATGATGATGATGATGCTTGATTACCTGACCTATCTACGTCTTAATAATGCTAATTCATATATAAACTTGTTTTGCTTTTAGTTTTTGACCACTTTTTCTGTTGATTTAATATACGTTTAGTTTACTTTGACACTGAAGCTTCCGTTTATTATGATAGGACGATCGGGCATTCCTAATGTTAAAAAACGTCAAAAAAACGTTGATATGATGCTAACATATTTTATAAACCTTATATGAATACATTTTGATTGTACAACAAAAATATTAATGACAGCTTTTGTTTGCAAAAAAAAATGTCAAAAATTTACTGAGATAACCATCATGACCATTGAAACTGAAATCAATGAAATTAACTTTTATCCCCCTTTACCTGACTTTAAACTTTTGTATAGTAGCAAGTCGTCTTCAGACTTCATTTTTATGGAAAAAAAATATTACCAAAGTTCAAGGTCATCCTTATGGAAACTAAATGAAGTCATAAATAAACAATATGTATCATATAACGAAAAACGTCAATTTTAACGTTAAAAATTACGTATTTAGAAAAAAAAGGTATGCCTAACAGGCTCCATATATGTCGAATGAAATATTGTCCCCTAATTGTTTAATATGTTTTATGTTCTTAGTTTAGCCCAAAATAGACAGTAAAGACAAAAAATTTTAATATTCAATTGTTGACCTTTGACCTCAATTATGCAAAATTCCGACCACTTTTCATGCTTACGGCATCATTAATATTAAAGTCAACAATTTTATCTTTTCAATGATATATAATTTAGCCGTGTGTTCGGTGGGTGCATTAAAAAAAAATATTTTTGATTCTACCGCTGGTCTAATGGCTTTGCGATATCATATTATGAAAATTGATTGTCGAAACATAACAAAAACACAAGTAAAGGACGTTTAATTAATCAATATAAATCAAAACACAAATTCCTGATTAGTATTTCGAATTATTTTATATAGGCGTTGAGAACCTTTGGTGACCCCACAGTTTAAATGTCTATATTAAGGACGTCGTGAGCAATGGGCGTTATAGACGAACGTTCACCTAATCTGTCCCAGTCAATGGGATATTAAAGTGCGCCAATCAATGTCCACAGCCACACTGTTATGAATTCGATTCTATTATTAGTTTTATGGTGTGTTAATGACCTAATACGGTATATATGGGGCCAGTAAATTCCTTATGGGATGAGATCGAAGATCGTATTAGGTCACTAGCACACCGTGTAACGAATGTCTTAACATGTGAAATTTATACTATCCGCCTATCAAAGTGATTATAAGTCTTCAATAATTAGTTTTAAAATGTTTAAGAACCTACTTCCATTTGTTTATAAAAAAAAATTAAAAATTGGCAACAATATAAAACGTGTTAGCTTTAAATGTGTTTCAATCGTTCATAATAAGTTTCTTCACCTGTTTAAACCTTTCAGATTGCTTTTTTGTTCTGAAAGGGAAGTAACTCCTTACTAACCCCATATGGTTGCTAACGCTATATGGTAACTAACCATGTATTTTTAGGCCCCCTATACCAAATATATATAGTCACCACGTGTAGTCCGTTAACCTATCATAAACACATAAATCGATAGGAGTTAAGATGCCATTGATTATCGTTCATTTACTTTATATGAAAGTTTTACATATTATTGAAATTGTTTTGTTTGAAATCTAAAGTAGTGTTATTAGAAAAAAGAGTATACACTTATATATTCCTGAATGTGGCAATAAAGGAAATTAAGTTCAAGTAGATCATTATTTCAGACAGTAAGATGCAATGCCTCAATTAATGATCAGTTTGTTCCTAAAACCGAATACAATTTTTTACGACTTTTTCTTCAGGCAAGGTGGGAAATAATTTACCATTCACATTTAAAAATTCTCGCAATGAGGAATTATTCAAGGAACATTGTTATAATCATTTAACTACAAATCACATAATACACTGCATAACGAGTTAGACCAGGTTTTTTGCTCATTTAACTTCAAACGTTTACGAATGCAAAGTGAGGTTTGTGAACAGGGAAACATTGATATTTGATGAAATATCAAATTGGCGGGGACGATATATGTTACTGGTTTTCACCAATTAACGTTATATTATTCAAAGTGGTGATATACCTTATTGAATATAGCATTCCGTTAGTTATATAAAAACTGTTTATATTAAGAAAATACCAAATAAAATGAAAAAAAAATCCCGAAGACAGCTGCAACCTATCAACTTTGTTCATATGATGTATTGAAATCAGTGAATTAAGAGATATGTACCATAAGAATGCAGCAATTAAAAATAACTGTTTATAAATTTCTTGCCTGAACAGAACTGTTCTGTTACCTCCAAATCATGTCACCCAAACGCTACTGATGCATACGACATACACACGTTTATTATAAACAAAAAGGACATACACATATAGCAAAGTTCATCAAAAGTTGCCTGAGTTAGTCGTAACATTATTTTCTAAAAACCTTACTAATTTATGAACGAACCTTTTGGTGGAAGTATTACGCGTTGTTTAGAACTCAAACGTTTTGAAAATATAATTTGATAAAGACTATTTTTAACTTATAGAAACAAACCTGTAGAAACGTACAATTAAAACTGAAACGCCAATATAATGGGTCGACGTGCTCTAAATCTGTCGAAGATTTGTCACTTAGATATCAATTATTGGGTCATTTTTTTGAATTTACTGTTTGCAAAAGTATAAAATATTCGGAATACAAAGGATTGTCCTATCTCAGACATGCATTACCTTAGTCGTACTTGGAACAACTTTTGGAATGTTAGTTCTTCAATGCTAAGCGTCACTTATGAGTCACATGTCGACGAAACGTGCGTCTGGCATATCAAATAATAAACCTGGTACATTTAATAACTGTTTAGACCCTCTTTTTGAAAAAAAACCATACATTTCTGTGACTACATCTTACGATCCTTTACGATAGGTAATTTAACTAATCAGCAATCGATTTCATCTTCATGCTGAATATTAAAAAGAAGGTGTGGTATGATTGCCAATGAGACAACTGTCCACAAGGGAGACCAAAATGATAATATATCATGTATTGTGATACAACTCTATATCCTACTGATGATGAAAGATAACATCAGGCCACAGACAGCTGAATATTAATTAAGTTCAGTCTATGTAGCCGAGTGGTGTAGAGCGTTGAACATAGCTAAGACGGTTTTGTCTCGATATTCCAATAGCATAAGCTCGAATCCCGGCGAGATGCATAAACTGGTACATCATATCAAGAGTTCGAAAATAAAGGTCTCTTCGGTGATGCGTTAGGGTTTTTGGAAGGCCATACAATTTACCCAAATTTAGGATTGACTCCTAAATTTGAAGATTTGTCAAAGAATGAACGGATTATATAAAGTTGACAGCAAATATAAATAATACTAACCCAAGACCTTGATTTGGACTTTAAACTTCCTTTTCTATGTACAGCTCATTGTTTTTGGTCTTATTTACTAAAAGTTAACCATGTTAACAGAGGTTTAAGAAAAAGTAGTGACAAATGAAAAACAAAATAATAAATGCAAATTTCCATCAACAATAAATAAAAAAATATTTTGATACTACCCTAATGTATCTTCCATATACAGCAATACAGTGTCTCTAGCTAATTTGTTTTAAACAAATCAAGTGACATAAAAAAAATTATTCAGGTTAAGACACAAATTATATCCGAATAACCGAAAATCTGTGTACTAACACAATTAACCATAGTACATGTTCCATACAAATGGTAAGGTGTCACACCACCAATTAAGTCCCTATCTGTTCAACCAAATTTTGCACATTTCACAGCTTTCTAAATATTTTACCTTAAGTTTAACTTCATAGAAACTAGGCATATCCTGAATTGTACAGGTGTCACCTTTCTGCATGCCAATTTTCAACATACATTCGAAATCATATAAGAAAGAAGAGAGCTCCCGAAAGGAGGTACCACTAAAAATAACCCCTGGTTTTCTGGAAATCTTAAATTAGTATACCATGGAGCGCATTAATCCTCCATTCTAAATGCAAACTCCTAGACAAGTAAAATGTGGCTCAAAATAGTCTTAATATATTTCTCTTTCAACAAAAGTTTCATTTCTGCAAATTTGTTGGTTAGTTTAGATGCACAATGTCATCAAATTCACTATTTTTTGTCCGAATAGGCCTACTTTCACATACGTTCTAAATTTGAGGGAGTAATAGGTGGTATGACACCTAAACGAGGCCGGGATAAGGTACCCGTATTTTATGTATCTATTAACAAATGTAAATATGTTAATAATTACATAAGATGTATGTTTAATTATAATACTTTATTCTGATTGGTTAACTGCACATCACGTGTTATTCCTTAAGCAATTGAATCACTCAATAAAACTTATCATTCATGATAACACGTGGTCTCACAATAAAGTGCACAGGTGAATGTTTTCATGATCATAGCTAAAAGATGTATTTATAAGTATTGAATGCTTCTTTTTGTAACTTCATAGGGTTGTAAAAGCGTTGACCGTGCGCACATTTTTAGAATGAAGCGCTTCCGCACTTCATACAAAATGAACTTCGGTCAACGCTTTTACACCCCAATGAAGTTACAAAAAGAAGCATTTAATTCTTAAAGAAAATTCAGTTTTAAGAAAGAAAATCAGTGGCATCATTGTAAAATATATTCACATTACAAACAATTGCCTGTTTCTTGAAAACATTCTGGGGGTTAACAAGAACAAATATATGATATGATCATGATGATGAATGAAAACGTTTTCTAAGATTAGAGATGATTCCAATGTTAAAAAAGGCAGTATGCCAATTATTATCGAAAATTTAAACACGTACAGTCAAACCTGATTAAACCGGACCCTGAATAAACCGGTTTCCTGTCCATTCCGGCCGAAAATGAAAGTCCCATATTTTTCCATTCAAAGTCTTTGTTAAAATACCCTTTGTAAACCGAACCCTGTGTATTCCGAATTCCGGTCTAATTATGAAGTCCCAATACTCTTAATTACATTAATTATTACCTGTCAAAACCGGTTTGTCTAATTAATTTCAATGATCGATATGCAATCAAAACATATTTTTTTATACAATATGGCTTTTCGTGATAATCAATTAGTCAGGCGTCAAACTGTGAACCTACAATCGTACAGTAGTGAGCTGTATTATTAATTAAAACTTATAAACGTGTCAATTAAACGAAAAGACACACCGAATATATCTCGGATTGAACTTACGTTTTAACTTGGATAAACAAATTTAAATCCCGGAGTAAGAAATTCACATCGTGATTTCGAAATCATGGGTTCCCTGTTGTGAACCCCTAAACAAATGACCTAGATAATGAAAAACACCCGGATGACAACAATCAATGGATATTGTACACTGTACGACAACGTTCGAAAGTGATGAAATTACGTTTGATAATATTATGGCTTTTTAATCGGCCATTCCAACATTTCAAATTATTGATCAAAGTAGTAAATCGCAACTCTCGTCTTACAATCCAAACAACGCGAGCATTATAATGCAAATGCAAACAATGAAAAACGAAGTGAAAGTATTTTAATTTATCAGATATAATTTACAATCAGAGAGAACTTTTACATGCAAAATGTTGGACGTCACAAGTCATTAACTTCCGGTCAAAACTGAAACCTGAAAAAACCGGCTCACTGTCTAAACCGGCCCTTTTTCATAGTCCCGTAGCTGGCCGGTTTATACAGGTTTTACTGTACATGTATGTTGTTCATGAATCATCTAAAAGCTGGATTTAAAATGAAAATCATTCCAAATATTCCTTTACAACAAAAATATAAATATTTACTGTGTTCTCAGTCTTTACTTTCTGTATAGTGTTTAATAGATTATTTTTTTGGTTTTCAAGGGGTTTGCTTTTTCCCTGGTGTAGTTGAATGATCTTCGAAATGTGATATTTGATCCCCCTTTAACACTGCTCCCTCTTATTCAATGATAAACTTAGTATGCTGTAATAGTAAGCGCATATAACTCTCAAATCGGATTTGGGTTTAGACTGTCAAAACCTGCTCTGAAATAGAAGAGCTTCCTTCGGAAATTGTACTCAAGGTGTCAAGAGGGAAATCTGTGCTGGAGACTGTTTATGAACAATTCTCCTATCAGATCCGCGCAGTGTTTAGATAGGTCATAACTAACCCTTCTAGTATAATTACTGTATTAGTATTTTAGATAATGTAGTAATGAAGTGAATAGACAATAGATATTTAAGAAGTGATTTGTATTTTTTTCAGTTAAACCAAAGAATGCAAAAATTCATGGAAAGATCAACGGTAGACTGGTTGGACAGGAAGATGTATATTTACAGTTGCTTTGCACTGTTCAAAGCGGAATTCCCAAGGAAACAATTACTTGGTATAATATGTCTTCAGCAATTGATACAGGAGGTCCTGCAATTTTGAATACAACTATCACACCATCTAGATACAATCATAAGAAGAAATATATATGTAGAATTAACAATACATTATTGCAAGAACCTTTACAAGAAATTGTGACACTAGACATACAATGTGAGTTTTAATATAATTCCAATATCCTTAAAATGTAAGAAAAGGTTTGTTATTGTTTGGTCACATATGAAAGCTCTGTACCTTCTGCACAATCTCATGCATTACAATTTCTTTTTTATATTGAATACATTTGGTTGATTTATAATTTCAATTACTATTAAGGAGGTGGTAACGACAAAGCATACCATTTTCAAAGAAAGAAAATATTTATTTAAAGGCTTTCAGAGAATATTTTTTGATAAACTAGTTTTTTTTTCTTTTTGTTTATGATTGATCATGTATTACAGTTACGTTTTCACAAAAAAAGCTTTCGTTTATTCAAAAAATCATTATGTCGAGTTTACTTGACGATTATAAATTAGTTTAAGTTTATTAATCACGATATACAAAATGTGTTATACCACCATTGATTTCCTTCTATTTGCTTTTGTTAAATTTTGCACTTTTTCCTAAAAATAATGTGCATAATTTTTTTTTGTTTTAAATAAAGAAAGACCTGACGCAAGTAAAGTTTTGCCATGATCAGTACTATAAGAAAAGTTTCACATAACATTTCATCATGTTCTTGCATATACGAAAATAACCATCACAGTCAACCAATCAAATATTCACCTCTTTGTAATCTGTTTAAAAGTTTCAGTTGCTATGTAACCTCAATTTTCCAAAAAAAATCTATAGGAACCCGAAATATAAAATATAATGGTGCTTTAAAATACCCACGATATATGTTTAAGACCCAGAAATGTTTACTGCAATGAAAGGCAGGATTAATTACACACATCTGTCAAATTCAAGGGAATATTTTTTTCGACCTATTTTCGTATACAACCGGATGTGACATAGTATAATTTGGTGGTATTACACCTAAACGGTTGGAATTGGTTAGAGTTTATTAATTAAATTATACTTTCTCTATAACACAGATGCACCGCGGATGAGCTTTAAACATCCAAATCAATTGAGAACAAACGAAGGCACAAATGTAACCATTGTATGCACATGGGACAGTAATCCTTTAACTATGGTTAATATTCATAAAGACAACAAGCTTATCAATAATCGCTGTTATCAATCGCCTTGCTCGTTTACTTTGGAAAATATTAGTTGGATTGACAATGGTTTGTATAAATGCAGTGGATACAATATACTTGGTGAAGGACAAACGAACATTACCGTAATTGTATTGTGTGAGTAAAAGTAACGTGTTTGTTATTCTATCGTATTTCCCTTGCCTATATCACACTTATTGGTCGCTCCATATTTTCTTGTATGACGTATTTTTAACGTGAAAACACATTATCAATTACATCATATTGTATACGGGGAAAACTTATATTATTATAATCAACGTAACAATATATGAGAAGACGTTATCAAGCTTATGTTCTTTGAAACTAAACAAAATGATTATCTATTAAAAGAATAACAAACCTCACAAAAGATACCAGGCCTATCATTTGGTGCGTTTTATCTATGTGAGACCCACCAGAAGAGCTCGAATTATCACAGATGGAAAGATTGATCAAATAGTTGAAAAGCTTTGCAAACTGAAAATTTCAAAGAATGTCCCTGAAAACCAAAAGAGGCTATCTATCCATAAAAATAGAATAACCTGAAATATTTCTACATTTCATGAACTGTTAAAATTTACAGAAAATAAACTTATCATTGATAATACTTATTAGCACAAAAGTGTAGAATACTTGACTAGTAATATTATCAATTTAATGGAATTAAAAAAAGATGCTAGGCTTACAGTGGTAAGACAGACGTGCGTGTAGTCTACATGAGACGAATAAGTGGTGCTCGAATATACTAAAAATGAACAAATTAATGATGTACTATTATATTGTCAGCAACAACATGCTGACAACTGGGCTGGTAAAGTGCACACAAATATACTGATCTACTGGTTATAAAATGTCTCAAAATATACCATGTTCATTTTGTGGTTCGAAAGACGCACATAAACGCTTCTGAAGACTGGGGAATGAAACAAAACAGTCAGAAATCCAATTTAAAGACAAAGTTGAAGACCGAAAGTCGTACCAAATATGACTAATACTATCAGTTTACATAAAGCACAGAAAATGATAATTCGAACATAACAAAAATCGCTAATTATAAATAAAGCATAATTTTACTGTGCATGCTCACGTCTTGAAAAATATTGCCTTATTTTTTGTCTTCTAAAAAAAGTGAAAGAATTGTTCTGAATATTGAATATCGTTGATGTTCATTCATAAAAGTAATTTATTTCTTTATATTTATACGAAAAAACATATTCACAGTATACACAATATTATTATTATCTTATTAGCACCGCCTATTTTCCTTGCGACAAACAGAAGAGTACAGTTTGGCCAATATGGATGTGATCTTAATATTACTGTCGTTTTGTACAGTAAACTTGATATTATACAACTGAACGTATCAAAGTTGAACAAGACTCTGCAGCCAAACATTACAACGAGTAGATTTCATACTCCTGATCTATTTCGTGGTTTTGATGTAAGAGTATCTGAAATTACAGTAGTGTTTAATCTTGGTTTAGCAACAGAGGAGGATTTCGTAAATTATACAATAGATGCGTGTAATAGAGAAGGGTGTAATGCATATTATGTCTACCTCAAATCTGCAAGTACGTATTTCATCTTTCAGGTCCAATATGAGATTTCATATATTCAGAAATTATAGCATACATTTATTATTGCCAATTGCACAATGTATGATGAAATCGACTCAAATGCGAGATAATTTCCCGATATTTCAATAAAATCTGCATACAGTTTTAGTCATTAGATTTAAAATGCAGGGTCTGATTATTGCAATACTCATATAGTAGCATTTTTTGCATTAATTTCTGAATTACTAGATTCTGGAAAAATGTAATCAAATATATAACATATGCACCGATATCAAATATAGAATATTTATGTTTTCTAGAAATAGAAGTGGTCTAGATCTCTTGTGAGACAGTATTTCTTTCTTATACCATTATAATTGTAACTGTAATACATATCCTTCATATTTTGGCAGATTTAAAAAAAAAAGACATTTTGAGTGCTACACAATACAATTCTTAGATAACTATGAATATTCAGTGGACAAAAAGTATGCATGTATAACACCAGATTTTAGTAAATAGCCATCCACAAAAAAATAAACTCTCCTTTTCAACCTCAGAATATCGGTCTTTTAGTCAACAAAAGTTTTAAAAAATGTTTGTTGTAGTAAAATATACAAGTACATCATCATTGCCAGGGACTCAATTTAAGTCAAGTCGATTTATAATTCAATTTAATACGTAAAATAGGTAGCAGTAAAAGCAACAATAAATAAACTCATCATATATACCAGGATTTTGCATTTACGCTAGACACGCGTTTTGTCTACAAAAGACTCATCAGTGACACTCGAGTCCAAAAAAGTTAAAAAGGCCAAATAAAGTACGGAGTCGAAGAGCATTGATGATTTTATCCAACAGTTCAGAAAACTGACAAGTATTACTTTTATCATGTTTATTTACAGAGTATGAACAAACGATACTTCCAGCTTACAATGCTTGCTCGGTGATTATAGGGATCATTATTGGAGGAATGTTTATATGTTGTATTGCCTCACATATTTATTGCCGTTTGAGGCGACAAAGAAGATCTACTGCGGCTGTGGAAATATATCCAGAAGGTCAATATGATGAAATTGGTACAATAAATTATAATAATGGAATTGTTGATCCAATAACTAACTTTGAAGTAGATAACAATGACCATATACCAACAGAAGAGCTGAGTAATGATGTTATATCGATCGGTGGTGAAGATAGTTCAAGTGCAACCTCTTTCATAGGACAAACTGGTAACTGTTATGAAAATGACTATCAGGCGATAATTCCTTCAATCATCGAAATGCACCAATACAGTGGCATCATACCAAATATTTATCAGAACACAATCATATCACCGGCAAACTTAGCGACATCATCTGCAGAGTACATTAATACAACCATTCACACAAAACACTAGCTTGGTACACACTAATAATGACTTCAAAGGTCAGCAAACTAGCATGATAACTAAAGATATTACCTTTGCCTTCACACTTAATGCAATCGGCTGTAAATGTTTAAATTTAGTAGATAATATTAGTATTATCTTGTATTCATACAAATGTGTTCGTAGAAAAAAATTGTTGGTATAATATTTCAATTAGAGTCATGGGCAGAATACGTTCCCAAAGTTCAAATAAAGTTAAAAGAATATATTCTGAAATTATAGCATGGGCAAAGTACAAAAACAACATATAATTTAAGTCCAAAGAACAATTATGGTCTTCTTTAAATTCACATTTGAAGGTAACAGAAGTAAATATCTGTTTCAGAAGATCATTTAAAACCGATCTTATGCCACAAATATAAACTGTGTAACAAAAGGGATATAATAAAGCGTATTTACCTGACGATATCGGAAAATCGGTATTTAGTCCGATCTTAACAGGTATTAATGATAATTTAGAAAACCGTGCAAGGATCAATAAAAAAAAATGCCAAATTTTCAGGCTTTATTTAATCTGTATTATGGTAAGTTGTTGCAAGCATACGATCTGTATTGCGTCTTATACTATGAGAAGCAAATAATCTTTAACTACTATATGATATTATTGTGTAAACATGTTACTTGTGAGCTATGAAAGTCAAGTAGTTCGAGCATTTTTCTGAGTAAGTTTATAAAACATTGTTTTAGTGAGAGATAGCTTTCATTTGTTGTCACTATTCTATAGATTAACACAATTTGGTTATATTGATAATTTAAAATCTGCATTGAAGGTGGAGCACGAATGCACAGTTAATTGATTCTATTAATGTGTCATTTATATGCAACAGTGATTTTCTGTTGAACTATTTTCCAATTCGGAAAAGTCAATTGAAGCTATGTGAGTCATGATTGTTTCCCTAGATCAGGTTCATAACGTTATATTTGAGGGTAGTTATTTGATTTAATTTCAAATCATAAAAAGTAGGTACATTCAATAAATTTCAGTGTATTGATTTATTGAAGACATTGATGTATAAATATGATTTTGTTAACTTGTTTTGAAACTTTCAAAATCATTATATATCAATATATAGAACCTTTACCGACCGTGCAAGGGTTGTATAGCCAGTCAAGGTCGTTAAAATCTCCATTTGTTGTTGTCTCATGTATTGAACGCCAAAACTGTCTTGTTATGACCATTTTCATTATATGATGTGCATTTACCTTTACATGATGTGCACTTGTCATTATATGATGTGCATTTACCATTATATGTTGTGCACTTGTCATTATATGATGTTCAAACACCTTTATATGACGTGCAAATATGAAATATGATTATACTATGTGCAAGGATCTTTATATGATGTCCAAACATCTTTATATGATGTCCAAACATCTTTATATGATGTGCATACATCTTTATATGATGTGCATACATATTTATATGATGTGCACACATATTTATATGATGTGCAAATGTACTTATATGATGTGCAAACATACTTATGTAATGATATGATGTGCAATGTACTTATTTGATGTGTAAATATACTTATATGATGTGCAAAAATCATTATATGATGTGCAAAAATCATTATATGATGTGCAAAAATCATTATATGATGTGTAAACATCCTTATATTATGTGCACTTTCCGTTATACTATGTGCATCTTTATATGATGTGGTTGTGTCATTTTATTATGTGCATTCATCGTCGTTATAGTCAATGAACATGATTACGATTAGAATGATTACTGTCTACGTCACAACTGATTCCGATCTGCTTCTGCGGAATAAATATAAACTCGGCTAAAATATGTGGCTCCCGATTTCAAAATAGTTGCAATTTAAAAAGAGAAGAACCTTGACATGTTCCTCGATTTAAGATGGAAAAAAAAATCACACCAAATATTGATGGAAAATTGTCAAATTATGAATTTTAATCAATGAAGGAAGCCGAATTCCACGGGGAGAATCACCGACTTTCGGTAGGAACAACTAATAATTTTATTCAATTAAGATTGGAGTCCTTACATGCTGCTCACAACCTAAATGTTGACAGGTTAGATATCTGGATCACTTGGCTACCGCGCCCCACCCCTTCTAAGAATTAATTAAAGGTGATATGGGATGATCATCAACTCGGTGCAAAACATTTGCGTGCATCATTTTATTATGTTGTCATGCGTTTATTGCACAGCTTTTCTTGCATGAATATAAATGGACGTTTGACGTCCAGCAGAAAATTGTATAGTAAAATTATATATATATACTAGAACACACCCGTGATATCGCGGGTCCGTGACTGAATTAATGTATATAACTATGCGCAAGCCTTATCTTAGTATTAGTACTGTCATCTGATAAAGCCGGTCATGCCGAAGTTTCTCTGCTTTCAAATCTTTCTGTTTGAACCCGTCGAACTGGAACTTATCAATTATTGGTAATATTAATTATTTGGAAAACAAAAGATCCTGGAATGGAGTATTTTTTAATCAACAGCAGTGTCCTATATTAGTTGTAAATAAAGTTGAATTCTTTGATTCGCTGTTTTACGTCATGCCCACTTACAAATTGAAACTTATTTTTAGTCCAGATTTTTAGTATTCGTATTGTTATCTTAGAAAGTCTTACGGATTAAAATACTACAATAGGTAACAATTTGACAATTTAGTAGTGTCAACCCTGTGATTATGACCCGTGTATATAGCATATTAATCCTGAATACACCGTTTGGTGGTGCGCCTGTCAGATGCGGAACGTACCTGGAGTGGTGTAATTTTTAATCTACACCTTTGTACTATATTAGTTATATATAAAGTTGAATTCTGTGATTCGTCGTTTTTACGTGATGACGGCTGACAAATTGGACCTCGTAATTTTAGTATTATAGATATATATATATATATAGGTATCAATTATGTAATATGATACGTGACAATGTATGTATGTACCTTTTATGCGCTTCTGGTGCAGGTGAATTTTGAGCAATTATTCTCGATTGGTACTTTATCATTAGGGTAAGTGCTACATATGGTATGTTTGTTTAAAATAAATACATGTTTTGAAGTAGCATGTTCAAAATATGGGACGGGATTGTGGTTACGACATTTTGAACGTATTCAATATTTTTTGTCGGCTGATCATGTCTTATATATAATGACCGAAAATTACTTCAGATATCCTGTCATCATTTTCAATGGTTATAATATTATATATATGTGGTAGAATTTTTTTTCCAAGTATATATTGACAATTGAGAATTAGCAAGTTTACCAGTATTAAACAAATCGGTTGACCATATATCCATACTGAAAATTCAGCAATAATAACAAATTAAATTAATGTTGAAGAAAAAAATAGAAATATGATTAAAATTGTAATACAATTTTATTAGACACGACTTCTCAGTATGCACATTTTAAATACTTAATGTAACGAGAAAGAGTAGTTATACAGTGTTCATGGTAAAGCAAATTGACGCTAGGTAGTAATTTGATTCTTATTAAAATGCTTTAATGATTCGCTTGAAGCAACAAGATTGAAAATTATTCTGTCAACAATTCTTTTCAATCTATTCATTCCTCATGTTATTGTTCTACTCATATTATTTTCATTACTGATATAATTGCCCGATTTCGGATGAATGATGATCAATAAAACCTTCTGCATTTTTATTTTGAGTCACTTCACAATAACACTAACGGCTTAGTTGTTTTTTAATCGTAATATATATATGATATATAAATGATAGTCATAACAAGAAAATGACTTTAAATGTTTTAAGCCAAAACTCAATTATAAAGGTTAATTGGTTTAGCGATGCAGAATAAGCAAACTTCATCAAAGTAGTTAAACATAGTTATATACATAAATTTATGCATTGTCAAGTAGTTTAAGTATTACGATGATGAAAGATTAAAAGTTTTCACAAATGTATTTCCCATACTATTGTCAGTAATATGCATGACAGTCGTTGTCCATTCGCTTGGTGGGTTTCAGTTTTTGGTTTTTGCCATTTACCTAGGGACTTTCCGTTTTACTTGATAGATCCTTGTCTTGAAATCAATTGTATTAATATAACACTTGTCAAAAGTTTTAATCTTTTCATCATCGTAATACTTAAACTACTTAGTAAACACTAAGGAAACGATAACTACTTAATAGTCATTCATTGTTATTGGTCACATGATGTAGGAACGGCTAAGTGATTGTTTACTATACACACATGTCCGTATTTATATTAAGCGTTTTGTGTTTTGTGATTATGGCTGTTATGATCGGGTGACATACACCGATAATGCTGCTTTAACAGGTATATGCAACTATTGAGATTAGTGGAAAGCACGATTAGGTATTATTTAAGTAGTTGGATGAAGAATTTGAAGTTCCTCAAAGTTTGCCTTTAGTTTATGCGACAGCAGTTCGCTAGTATGTTTACGGACCCACCCACTTTTTCTGAGTGGATTACCAGTGGCGTAGCTTCCATTCTTTTTCATGTACTTGACACTTAGTTTTATTTCAAATAAGAAAATACTAGATCATCGTCTTTTTCTGTGAAGCTTTTTTACGGAAACATACATTGTCGCCCTTCATTGTTATTATAAATTTGTAAAAAGTTGTTGACGATCCAAAATTGGAAATCATGGACAAATATCTTATTAAAAAAAGAAAGACAGTCACTGCAGAATCCACGGATAATATGGATCCGGGTAACTTAATATATAATAGTTCTTTAGTATCATGACAGCATTATATCCGATTTATTGTGTATAGATCGTAGATCTTTAAATTGTGTATGACACAGGCGCGGATTCAGATGGAAGAAAAAATGGGGGAGGGTCGGACCCGGCATACGCCCCCTAAACATGCACTTTTCTCTTTTTTTTTTAGCATATACTTGTCATTGTTTCGCCCCCCTAGTATTTAAACCTGGATCCACCCCTGTGACATACTAATGTGTGTTCCCAATAAAAAAAAGAGAAAGTCCGCGGTCGGAGACATATCGGTAGAAATATTTACACCCCCTTTTTGTTTTTAAAGTCGGTAACTACATGTACAAATAACATAAGCTCTGTAGGGCTATTTTAAACCGACACACAAACATGAGACAAATATACAAACAGTACAATATTAAAAATTAATAACATGTATGTCTGTCTGTCCGTCGTTTATAACACTTTGATAGGCAATATTTCATTTTCTCACGGAAAGACGGTCGTATCAGACGTTCATGATGAGCAACAAAAAAACTGTTAACGATTAACTTGCATGAACTTATTTTACAATCTGACTTTTTTTTTGCAGTTATATCCAAAACCCATGAAGAAGCTTCATGTAGCGACTCTCAAGATTCTGAAACAAACCCAAATACAAAAACACAAACACAAACACAGTCTCTTGATCCAGTTGGTTTTATAGGAAAATCTTTAAATGATACACTTAAAAGTACAATTCTTGGTTCAAAATGGACACCAGAAAAAGGAAAATTTTCATTTCCTCTTACACACGGCAGAAGATATAATGTAGCCTGGGAAGATAAATTCAATTGGCTAAGGTTCTGCTTTCTGTGCTCCCTGTATAGCGTTTGGTGAATGTAAGTCTTCTGGTGGCTATTCAGACAAATTTTCCTTGTCTGGAATGAAAGACAGGAAAAATGCTGTCGGGGCTAAAAGAGGAACTTTTTTGATACATCAAGAATCTAGTGGCCACAAGGACGCTTTGCTCAAATCGTCGAACTTTCTACAAATCATTGAGGGAGGGGAAAAAACATCAAGTGTAGTATTTCTAAGACTTACGAAGATAATATTTAGAAAAATCAACAGATAATTCTCAATATTATCGACGTTATCGTAGTCATGGGTCAACGTAACATACCACTTCGAGGTCATAATTGGGATAAAGACGCTAAACGTGAAGATGGGAATTTTGATTTTTTCGTCCATTGGAAAGACGAAGACAAACCCGTCCTAAAACAACATTTAGCTACAGCAGCATACAACGCAAAATATTCGAGTCCCGACATTCAGAATGAAATTATTGCAATCGCTGGAGATGAGGTGTTAGAAGTCATTTTGTCAAGAGCTAGATGTGCCAAGTGGTTTTCTATTATGGCAGATGAATGTACAGACGTGGCAAACCTAGAGCAAATGGCAGTCTGCATTAGATTTGTTGATGTGAAAAGTATTGTGAATGAAGATTTCATTGGATTTGTCCCTCTAGATAAGGTAGATGCAGCATCAATATCAACAGCCTTGCTTAAGATAATGGAGGATTGTAAATTAGATTTGCGAAATTTACGGGGTCAGGGATATGACGGAGCAAGCGTGATGTCTGGGTTAAAATCTGGTGTAAGTGCCCGAATTAAAGAACTACAACCCCGTGCAGAATACCATCATTGTAGAGCACATGCATTAAATTTGGTTATTTCGTCATCATGTAGAAGTGTTGATATGATAAGAACCGTATTTGATGATGTTAATCAATTAACGTGGTTCCTTGGTGGCAGTCTAAAGAGAACAGCAATTCTTAAGCGACACTTGCCCGATGCAAAACAAGTTGATTATTTAGTAGGGGATACCGATGACGAGAAAGTTGAGAGTAACATCAATATTGCAAATGCCTTTTCCAAGAGTTAGCTTCCGAAATTGTGTGAAACAAGATGGTCTGCTAGAGTTGACACACTGTCCGTTATTTTGGCTAAATACAAGGCAGTTCTTGCATCTCTTGAAGATGTAAGAAAGGAGAGTACGGCAACCGAAGCTCGCACAAAAGCCACTGCATTTATACATATGATGGAGAAGAGCACTTTTGTTGTTGCAATAGTAATTGCCCATCATATTAAAGTTATACAAAGCCCTTAAGTCTTGCATTGCAGAATGCAAAATGTGATGTGTTCAAGGCCTTCACAGATGCTCAGACATGTATAAAGGTAGTTGCTGCTCAAAGGTCGGACGAAGTGTTCAACAGATGTATATGGATGAAAGCAGCTGCGATCGCCGAGAGCATAGACATCGAGCTCGGTAAACCAAGAACAGTTGGGCGAATGCGTCATCGGGCTAATGCTGCATTTTCCGACGATTCGGTACACGGCTATTATAGAGTGAACGCATACTTTCCGTTTGTCGATCACTGTTTGAATGAGTTGAATGAACGATTTCCTGAACAAACACGCCAATCTTTCTTGGCGTTTCAGTTGCTGCCATGTCGCCTTCAGAACATAACTGAGGAGGAAATTGCCGATATCCAAGTCAGATATGAGGAGGATATGCCAGACTCTCCAGGTTTTTTTTTTAGAGAACTTGAACGGTGGAAAATGTTCTGTTCCGGACTCCAAAACAGAGATAAAGATACCGGTAATCAGTCTTTGGAAACGGCAATTCAACTTGCAGACCCCAATTATTATCCCAATGTTCATGCAGTATTTAGAGTGCTGCTCACAATGCCTGTAGGATCCGTGCCCTGTGAGAGGTCTTTCTCTGCGATGAGACGATTAAAACATTGGAGCAGATCTACGATGACCGAAGACCGACTTTCTGGACTGGCTAGTCTCTTCATACATAGAGATATCACCGTTTGTAGAGAGAAGATTATGAGAAAATTTGATGAAACCAAATAAGTCGCCTTGGACCATTACATTTCTAACATTAATGATAATTTGATAACTACATGTACTTGTACACAGGTGTTAACTTATTAAAATTGCAAAAAATAGTACACTGTCATATTATTTACATGTGAAAAGAGAATCCCATACAATGCATAAGAGGTATACTTTCGAGACGAATACACTATTTATTTAATATTTAGTACTTGTCATCCCAAAAGACAGTGTTGTATCAAGACTAACTTTCCTCATATAGATATGTTGCGATATGGCGATATGGCATTAGGTTGTGATCACAAATCATACATTTAAATCTAGGAAAACGCGTTTCAGGCCCTCAAACACCCCTAAATAAAAATTTGCCTCGCTCCGCTCGCCTCAAATTTTTTCGCCTCTCTTCGCTCAGCGAATTGCCTCCCTATATATAAGACCCAAGCTACGCCCCCAATTTAATTACCGTTAGCGTGGGTATACTATCATCCCAAATATTTATCAAAAAACAAAAGTATCACCGGCAAGCACTTTAACAGCATCTGCAGAGTTCATTAAAACATCAATCGATAATTACTCAAATGTAGCTTTTTATATACAAGAATGTACAAAAAGCCTGTACTAATGTGCGAAAATAACAGTTAAATCTTATACACTGCTAGTTAAATATTATACACTGCTGCTGTTGTATTTAAAGGTAGGTTTTTTCGGCAGTGTAAAATAAAATATTAATATTATTATAGCTATTCCAATTAATGATTGATCATTACTCCAAAAGATTGAACATAGACCGTTAATCTGAAAAAAGTGCAGTAACAGGATGGGAAAAAACAAGAACCATAATTATATCGATTTCGAATTGACCATTTTATACAAAACCTGTGTTCAGACTGTTTTTGAATAATACACATTCACTTTTTGCATAGAACATAAAGTACGTCACTAAAAGAATAAAAGGAAGCGTCATACTGAATATAAAAAAAATGTGTTTATTGAGACCCAATCCGATTTCCCATTTTGGTCGTGACCGTCAGTCATTTATTTTAGAAGGAAGTGTTTATGTTATTGAATATTGTGGCTGTCAAGTGATAATAGCTCAATAGATGTATTGTATTTTTATTACAACGGGAGAATGTACATCTCATACCAATCACGTCTACAAAAAGTCTTGATTAACAAACAAAGCTAGTTTTTATTAGTTAATTAACGGCGGAGGACATTTGAGCGAAACAAATTGGACGTTTTAGCGCCAAAGTAAAACCCAGTTAAGCGCCTTATTTTTAACCCATTTTAGCGAAAATTCAAATTGTCAAAGCTCATTTTAGCGAAATATTCTTAACCCTTTATAATATATAATAAATTAAAAAAAATATTTAATAAACTCAAGACAGCACAATATAGAACATATGATGTCCATTAAAATACATGACTAAATGTCTAAAAGATTTAATCAATTATTAAAAGTTTGTTCTAGCCTAGAATTTATATCATAGAGAACGTACGTTATAGGCTCTGGATATACTTTCTTTACAATACTGTTGAATTGCATAACAACTGTTATTTCTCTTTATCTTGTCTAGATTTTGATGCACATTCGTCTATACTTCGTATTTTTGTATATGCTTTTGTTTCAATTTGATAATAGTAGCAAGAAAAACGTAAATAGGTGGGTGACAACTATAACATTGCTCATTATAATGGTTATGGAACGACTTTGGACCATTATTTGTTCCCTTTAAAATACGATAAAATTCTGCCCAATACTTATTGAGTATTATTCAACCAGGTGAGTTTTCGCTAAAATTGGCTTTTTTAAAATACAGGTGAATGGATTAATCAGGCGCTAAAACGGGCTCTAATGTTGGCACTCAAATGTCCCCTAGTAGTACAATTTTTTTGCTAAAATGTCCTGCGCCCATTATAAATCCATGAAAGCGTTAATCCGTGTAAAAACACCGTTAAAATGTCTCTTATCAGTTGCATAGGGTTCACTTTGATTTTGTTCTTGTTTAGAAATATGATCTAGACAACAACTTCAGACGAAAGACTGTTTGACTTTTTTCGTTACAAGTAGTGCACATGAAAACATTCTCTCCCAAATTATTAACCAAACACATTACTACATACACAAAATGAACATGAAAAAAAAATTCTATGTAACATTTTTTATTTTTTTATATTCAAAGATCAGCTTTTTAGCATGTAAGCCTATGGAGCAGTCAATTACAAGACTGCAACCTTTAATTAATCATCATTTATTTTATTGGTTTTATATTTACATTGTTTCATAATTAAAATGTATTTGTTCAGTGTATGTTAACTTGTGTTATTACGTCTTTTGATTGAGTTTTACCATTTCAATTGATATTTTAAAGAGTGTTTTTCTCTGTTGTGATGTTACACTATTGTTTTATATAGGGTGAATGTTTGGAACCAATGAATCGTTAAAACATGCTGCATATGTAGAGTAGACCGTTGGTTTTCCCGTTTGAATGTTTTTACACTTTTAATTGTTTGGGAATCTTTATAGCTTGCTGTTCGGTGTGAGCCAAGGCTCCGTGTTGAAGACTGTACTTTGACCATTATTGGTTTACTTTTATAAATTATGACTTGGATTGAGAGTTGTCTCATTTGCACTCATACCACATCTGATTATATCTATTATTTTCTATGTCAAACGATTAGCATACATGTTGTTTGTTTGGCTAACTTTTATCTATTTATTTCTCATATTTACTATGTAGCTTCTTGCACTTATTTTATACAATCACCAATCATTTTAGAACATTCGTCTTACAAAAAGTATGATTTTACTTGTAATATTGCTACATGTACGAACAATCTTAGCATTTTAGTAATTTTAAAAACTAGAGGCTCTCAAGTGCCTGTATCGCTATCCTGAATTGTTCTTGAGTAAAAAAGATAAAATTTGGCTACAACACTTTGCCAGCACCTCAAAAGGAAAGGAACAAACATGTTTGGTTTCATTTCATTCAGTGGTTCTCTAAAAGAAGAAATTTGTAGGTATTTTCCATAAATTATGATCCTTGTTAAACTAAGTCCCCTTAGCGGCCATTTTGGATGATGGATCGGCTACAAAGTAACAACACTTGGTCGGCATCTTATAAGGAACATTCATCATGTTCATGCTATGTTTGGTTTCATTCCATTCAGTGGTTCTCTAAAAGAAGTCATTTGTATGTATTTCCCATAGGGTCCTATGTTTAACTAAGTCCCCGCTGACAGACATCTTGAATAATTGATCGGCTACAAAGTAACAACACTTGGTCAGCACCTCATAAGGAACATTCATGCTATGTTTGATTTCATTCCATTTAGTGTTTCTCTAAAAGAAGTCATTTGTATGCATTTCCCGTAGGGTTCTATGCGGATACATCAACGTATATGATACGATTGATACTTCTTTAAATGACCGACCTCTATTATAATGATATGTGTTTGCTCGCATATTTACTGCTACCTCAAGCGTGCAAAAACTTACATGAGCAATATTCCTCAAATAACACCAGCAGATAACTATGTAGTCCGAAATTACTCTGACGTCCAACGGCTGTTTTGCCAGACCAGCTGGGGGCATGGGACGTCAGAGCTCGTCCCATATCAAAAAGTGGATATTTGCCCGTCCAAAATAGATGCGCTGCTTCGTCGCTTCTTGTGCCAATGGACGGCCTTGGAATTATATAAATCAGGTATCAATTTTTTCAATTTTTATTTATCTCTTCATTTATGTATGTTTCACCTACTTGTCACCCTTTATTTTCTCATGTTTAGACAGTTTTCACAGTGCATTGTTTAATCAGAGTTTGCTGATCTTGTTTTAACTGCCAGAAATGCATGCACATTTTGTTGTTATTTGAACTTATTACGCGGGGAAATAGCCTCCGTAGAAGATGTTATAGACACAGAGGACATTGCTCCTCTTTGCATATTTAATTTTATTGGCAGTTGCTCGTCTTAATCAGATGTATTAAGATAGTGATGATAAAGCCTTTTTAAAATAAAATTGAGAAAGGAAATGGGGAATATGTCAAAGCGACAACCCGACCATAGAACAGATAACAGCCGAAGGCCAGAAATTGGTCTTCAATGTAGCGAGAAACTCCTGCACCCGGAGGCGTCCTTCAGCTAGCCCCTTAAAAAATATGTATACTAGTTAAGTGACAACGGACGTCATCCTAAACTCCGAATTATTCACAAGAAACTAAAATTCAAAATCATAGCTGTTATTTTCATGAACGAAAGGAGGGTAATACCTAAATTTGAGTAAGTTTAGACCTTGTTTTGAGTTATAACATGCAAGAACACGTTTATATAATTGATTTAATGTTAAATTTAGAAAGAAATGCATCGTTTGAACTAACAAACGACGAACGACAAACAGTAGACACATTTGCAGCCAGTGTACAGTTGGTCAAAGTTCATGCAAAGTATGTTAGAAACAAATGATCAAAACTTTAACGTGTGCTCGCTGGACAGTTTGCATCGTAAGTGCTAGAAAGAAATTCGCTCCAAATAGTCTGTCGTCTCCTTTTTGTGTGAAATTACGTCAAAAAGTTCGAATGGAAAAAAAATTGACTGTAAGGTAACCTATAGCTGTTATTAATAACTTCTGTGTCATTTTGTGTTCTGTTAAGAGCTGTCTCGTTGGCAATTGAACTACATCTTCTTTTTTATGCTACAAACATCTCTAGACAAACGGAAAATACGGACAGACAAAACAGAAAATATCCCGCAAAGCAGGTAAAGTATAATCTTGTTGTTATTTTAAACACACTTTAAAAGATAACTTAGTCTTCAGCGGTCTAATAATGAATGTTATTGCACAATTACTTTCATATTTGAGAAATCTGGCGGTGCCAAAATTGCAGGTTTTTATTCCCTTCCGGAACATACGAGTTCATTCAAGGTTTTGTTTGGTTACGTGTTGCTACGTATACGTTGTAAGTGTTTAGTTTTCTATGTCATGTGGACTGCTGTTTGTTTTCTCGTCGATTTTCGTTTTTCGTTATGGCTGTGTCGGTTTGATTTTGACGGTTGGGTTTGATTGTTTCTTTGATGTCTTTTACCTCTCTTTAAAATGTTACCTCTCCTTGCAAAAGTAAAGACACGTACTGTACATGGAGGGATTTTTGTACAGTTAAAAATATTATTGCCCAGATATTTTTGAGGAAACAGAGTTGATCAGATCTGCCCACACTTTTAGATAATCGTGTAGCTGTCGTGTGTTCTCGTGTATGGAGAAATAGATATCAAAGAGTGGTCGATTGTGGTGGCGAAGGGATCAAGTATTGGTCGAGTTGGTCTGGGATAAAATAAATATAGAAGTTGCAGTGATCTGGCAGCGATCGAGTTAATCTGGAAATGATTGGACATTAGTCGAGCAAAGGTCGAAATGATCGAATACTGATCGGTAATAATACTGATCATATTTTCTTTTTTTATGCAAATCTATATAGCTGCACAGTAATTCAGTCATAATTTTAGGTCAAGAGGGACTGTAGTATATAAACAACTGCAATATTGGAAATCAACGACCACAAAAAAAAATTCGCATCGATTGAGAGTGCCAGCATTTCCTATTTTTATTCAAAATATCGCATCAGAAACAAATATCAGTAGTTTTCATACCTCAGACTGACTCATGTAACAAAATTATTTGCCTGCATCAATCAAAACTGACCATATTTGACAGCATCAACCAAAACTGACCATATTTGACTGCATCAACCAAAACTGACCGTATTTGCTCTTTTTTATGTAACTCTTATAGTCGCATAGTGAATCTGTAATATTTTTGTGTAAGGATGGATTGTATAATACAAATGATAGAAATATTGGAACACAATGCTACCTTATTTCGTTTGCATCAATTCAGAGTGCCAGCGTGTCCACTTTTTATTCAAAATATTGCATCATAAACAAATATCAGTAGTATTCCGCATTTACCTGGTTTAAAGGGGCTCTAGCTACGAAATATATAAACAAGAGTGCACACACAGAAATGTCTCGCCTTCTTTACTAATCATTGATATTATGTTGATACTCCTAAATCTAAAGCTTTATTACGACTGTCACATAGACTTAACATGAATCATGAAAATGAGGTCAAGGTCAGTTGAACCATATGCCAGGCAGACATGTACAGCTAACAATGCTTCCATACAACAAATATAGTTGACCTATTGCTTATAGTTTAACAAAATAGACCAAAACACAAAAACTTAACACTGAGCAATGAACCTTGAAAACCAGGTCAAGGTCAAATAAAACCTGCACGACTGACATATAGATCATAAAATATTTCCATACACAAAATATAGTAGACCTATGACATATAGTATTAGATAAAAAGACCAAAACTCAAAAACTTAACTTTGACCACTGAACCATGAAAATGAGGACAAGGTCAGATGACATCTGCCCGCTAGACATGTACACCTTACAATCATTCCATACAACAAATATAGTACACCTATTGCATAAAGTATGAGAAAAACAGACCAAAACACAAAAACTTAACTATAACCACTGAACCATGAAAATGAGGTCAAGGTCAGATGACATCTGCCCGCTAGACATGTACACCTTACAATCATTCCATACAACAAATATAGTAGACCTATTGCATAAAGTATGAGAAAAACAGACCAAAACACAAAAACTTAACTATAACCACTGAACCATGAAAATGAGGTCAAGGTCAGATGACACTTGCCAGTTGGACATGTACACCTTACAGTCCTTCCATACACCGAATATAGTAGACCTATTGCTTATAGTATCTGAGATATGGACTTGACCACCAAAACTTAACCTTGTTCACTGATCCATGAATTGAGGTTGAGGTCAAGTGAAAACTGTCTGACGGGCATGAAGACCTTGCAAGGTACGCAAATACTAAATATAGTTATCCTATTACTTACAGTAAGAGAGAATTGAACATTGCAAAAAATCTGAACTTTTTTTTCAAGTGGTCACTGAACCATGAAAATGAGGTCAAGGAAAATGGACATGTGACTGGCGGAAACTTCGTAACATGAGGCATCTATATACAAAATATGAAGCATCCAGGTCTTCCACCTTCTAAAATATATAGCTTTTAAGAAGTGAGCTAACATCGCCGCCGCCGTAGCCGCCGCTGTAGCCGCCGCCGCCGCCGGATCACTATCCCTATGTCGAGCTTTCTGCAACAAAAGTTGCAGGCTCAACAAAAATCTAAAGTTTATATTTTTTTTGTTCAATCCATAATGAGAGTGAAATAGTGAAATAACAATTCGTTTTTTTTTTACCCAAATGGGTAAATTTTGTCAAATTACGCTAAGAAACATTGATAATTAGTTATTCACTTGCAAGTGAATGAGTCGACCTCTTTAAATTCATATTCACGTGAACTTCAATTTAACCCCTAGCTAGAGATTGACAACGCATGCATTGTACGTGTACTGGATATATAAAGAAAAAGAATGTCAACAATGAAAGTGAAACTACGGTAAATCATTTGATTACTAATTCGATGCACATAAAATCATTCTTATACGGTTAAAAGCAATGAGAAACATTTATTTTTAATCTATAAAATAAAATCAAACAGACCTATAAAAATCCAATTGCACGTGTTGGTTTAATCTATTCATAGAAACGTAAACAATGATGTTTCATATGCAATCTTATAAGATCTTATCAAAATATTTTCTCCGATGAGTTGGATAACCACCTATCCACTTTATTGTACATGTAATGTTTGATCAGTAAAACATATAGAAAATCTCCTATTATATAGTAAAGAAATTGGAACTGATTTTTTTTTCTAAATTCTAAAGTGCCCTTACTGTAGTGACGGCATTTAAAACTGTTCTACAGTCCTGACTGATTTAGTCAGTTCTCTGCTGACAGTTCTATGGTTAGCACTGATTTGGACAGTTCTACCTAGAACTGATTTGGACAGTTCTACCTAGAACAGTTTTAGACAGTTCTACCCTAGAACTGATCCTCACAGTTCTACCTAGAACTGATTTAGTCAGTTCTACCTAGAACTGATTCTGACAGTTCTACCTAGAACTGATTCTGACAGTTCTAGGTAGAACTGCTAGGACAGCTTAGAACAATTCTATGACAGATTATTCTGACAGTTCTAATAAGAGGTTAGAAGTGATCTCCACTGTATGTACTGGCTTCCGAAGCTACACAAAAAAAACTTAAAAATATAGATTTATTTTATCTTTAAGCCATTGTTCCACTACTTAATTGTCTGTTTTACTTACTAGTACACTCGGTACAATAAAAAACCTGATAATAAATTGTTTAAATAAGGCCTTTGAAAATAGTTGAATTACTTACTTTTGGAGTGTCAAAAACTCGTTGGAAGTATTTGATAAATTGCATGCATATATTGGTGATTTTGAATCTGTTCAAAGTTTTTATTTTTCTACCATATATACCACTTTGCCTCATATTCTTATTAAGAAAAAATTCACACCCCTAATTAATTGGGCATTTAAAAAGTCAGAATGCGAGTACATATGTTCAAACTCTTTTAGGTCATTTTTAGTAGCAATAAACAGAAGAACTATGCCAATTGGACATGTTTTGATACTATGTATGCGCTTGAATTTTTACTTGATAACATTTATGTTCGCTTTGGAGATTCCGTATATCGTCAAGTTATCGGAATTTTAATGGGGACTAACTGTGCACCACTTATTGCGGACCTGTTTTTGTAGTGTTATGAGTTACAATTTGTGACTAAAATTAGCAAAGACCCATCGAAACAACATTTGATACAAACATTTAACAATACTTTTAGATATTTGGATGATATATTGGCTCTCAATAATGACGACTTCAGTATGTATACTAAAGAAACTTATCATCTTGAACTTACTTTAAATAAAGCTAATACTAACAATGACCACTGCCCATTACTCGATCGTGATATCTATATCATTAACGGGAAGCTTAATACAAAAAAATATGATAAAAGAGATAATTTTTCATATCCTATCGTTAATTATTCCTTTTTAGATTGTGACGTTCCCTTGTCATCATCTTATGGTGTTTATATATATCAACTTGTACGGTTCGCTCGTGTATGTAACAAAGTAGTAGATTTTAACGAGAGAAATTTATGTATTACTGAAAAATTATTACTAGTACCAGGGTTTTCGATATTACAAACTGGTCAAAACATTTACTAAATTTTATCACCGGTATAAGGAAATGATTCGTAAATATAACTTATACGTTCAGGTATTTCACATCCATTTTTGTATGATAATATTCTTTACAAAGCACAAAAATATCAATATTCAACTCAAAAGCTTATAATTAAAAAAGTATGTACGTTTAACATGTCAATGTATGAAACAATACTTTTCAAAAATAATAGAAGTAATTTTTGCGAGAAAAAAAATAATTTTGTAACATTTTTGGATTTGTTATAAAAATGGTACCAATTTTCATATTTTTTTCATTTCTTAGATATTTTTGGCTTGAAACCCCGATTTATGATGTTCGTATTATTCAAAAATTCATTACTTGCTTAATACATATCGTTATCACTGTATTATTCTGGAATTTATACACTTTTACACACTCCCCATTTTCAATCAAATTTTCGAAATTGCTTTCACTGTTAATTTCCCTCAAATTAACGGACCTAAACGCTTCGAAAAAGAGTATGTGGAATAACCACGAAGGCATTTTTTTGGTACAAATATTACGTATATATTATCTAAGCCGTATTTTAAATAAAATAAAGCTAGCAAACAAAGCATGGCGTCATAACAAACAAATACGGCAGTAGGTTTACCCAAGTATGAGTACGGATGACAAAAGTGGTGTTAATACGTCATACTTTCTTCTGGATTTGATAAATTTGTTCTTGTGAAGGATAAATATATGCATTAGGAAATTTGTGCATATACTGAAATCATTGTAAGCATCTGTTACACAGAACTATGTTACCAACAGCGAAGTATCAGGAATTGTTCCAGTAAAGCAAAAGCTTCACAGGCTCAGTCTTAAAATATAAATTTCGACTGTCTTATATTGTTAGAAATCACAAAATTGAAAATTGCATTATTTGTAATAAATTAAATTTATTTCGTTTCTTTGAAGGAAATAGATTAATCACAGAAACTCCTCCAGAATGAAAAAAAAAACTATATGTAGGTTAAGCCGAACTAAATCCCGCAAATTCATATTAGTTGATACATACATGTATCTATATATATCTAAGTTTTGAATACTGGTAAAAAAATAATGCTTGCATTTTAACTGCAATCCTTTTGACTACACAAATGTGCGTGAAAATAACTGCAGTCGTAATAAGAAAATACGTTAAGAAATTTAAAGTGTTTGTAAAGTATATAATCCCAAATGTCAAAATAAAGGTCATCGTGGGATCTAACTTTAGTTTTTAAATCACTGCATTCTAATTTTGCATCTGGGGTCAGTTTCACAACAAATCTTACGACTAAAGCTGGTCGTAAGTCATGAATAGTTCAGTTTTCCTAAGATTAATCTTGTCTGAAGTTTTTTTGTGAAACCAACTTCTGCATCTGAAGTTTGGTAAATCTCAAGTTTTGCAGTTATATATGTCGCGGACAGGATTCCATTATGATTGGATCCGTATCACAGTGACCTGATTTTAGTTTATGACCATCCCCTATTGGCTATTATATGATGTAAATGCATACTTAGTTTGGAAAACCCAGATTAAACGGTTCACAAGATATGTACCGGACACAAACCAAAAAAAAACACGAATCAAACAATGTTTGAAAACTTGACGGCTCAAATGTCAATCTCAATGAACTAATTTAATTTATTAAGAACCACGTGCCATCCCATAATACATCTCTGAACAATTGTGTTTAACATCAGTTCTATAGTCAAAAGCAATGCATTTTATGTTTGAAATCATTGGTTTTTGGATTCATTGTATATCATTCTGTACACACGTATAAGCTACCTGATTTAACAAGACACGGGCCACAAACAAGTGGGGATTGACGGACGGAGAAACTAAACATGTGATCCATATATCCTCTTTAACTTTGCTTGTGTTTGTATTAAACATGTAAGATAGTGATTTCCGATCTTGACACGGTTTGTAGGCTGTTAACAAACAGGAGACTATTGTCACTGTTATTGTGATAAAGACGTCTACTTTTTACTTTCTTTATTGCGTTGTTTTCTCTCCCTTTTATTCGTCCAACTTACAAATATTTCATCATATTTTTTTTTTATTTTTCATGGCTCATCATCAACTATAGTAAATATTAACACATTTAAGGTAAACTATTTGTTAGTATACGTCGTTTTTGTAGAAAGTACCGTTTTACCTATAGCAGAGTGAAAACGTCAAAATGACGTCAATTATCCCCATACCATGAACGATATGCAACTAAGAATCAGGGAGACGTTATCATAGTATCGTGTAAAGTAAAATTTGAATTAACGATATTACAAGCTGATTCAAATAAGACAATAATACAACAAAAGTGTTATTCTTTCAATTTTTTATGTATGACCTTTGACCCCAATTTAAAAAAAAACTGCACCATATTTCAATTTTACGACCGGGGAAAATGGAATCTACACATGCTTTCCTTTCGAATGATATATAATATAGCTGTGTGTCAGATAGGTGCATTAAAAATATTTTTAGGTCTGAATGTCACTCGCCTATTATGCACTCGACTAAAAAATCATAAATTTTGTATTTTGTTTTAGTTTTGCATTTGATAAACATCACTCTTTTGACCATTTATCTGATGTTAAAACACAAGCGGTAACCAACGAAATGGTTTCAATGACATGATCCTATTATATCAAATTAAAGCTATAGACTAATAGTATTGGCAATGAAAAAAAATCATATCTTCTTATTTTCATATACTAACTATTATTTTAAATTAATATCATCGTCTTTGCGTAGAATATGGAAATCTGTTTGTCTTTTATTTGTTAACTGACCTGTAAATAACATTAAAATCTGGATAAACCTGAACATTTACCATGTAGAATTGAACATATGAAAAAAATACAAACATGAATTTTATAAACAAACGAATACATTTATAGCGCATTTTATATACACACAAATAAATGTATAAACATTACATTTGTATAACTAAATACTTGTGATATTAAATTGTATCACATGGACGTATCATTAATAAGTCTGTTACAATACAAATATCAACACTGCAACATAACACTGTAATATATAGATGATTGACAAGCATTCCTACTTTCTATAAACTAAGTTAGCCTGTGTTCTGATGTTTTTCTTTTGATGACCAGAATAAATAATAACGATCGCTTGCTTCAGATGATTAATTTAGGTAAATAATATGATTTAGAAGTAAACATCTAGTCTATAGGAAGTCTCCAGAACAAGTAACATAAGAAGGGTCTCCTGTTAGTAAAAAGCCAACCAACCTCGACAAGGTCAGAGACAGTATGGTTGGAATTTTTTGTTAGATTGTATGTTAGGCTCCTTATGCATGTTTACCAACATGTCTTCATTACATGTAGTTGGTTTATATTCTTTTCCTAAAAAATAAATGAAAAATGTTATATTGATTAAATTTTGAGTTGTGCTTTTTTATCTGTATAGCACCAGTTATGGTAGTCCTTCTTATCTAGTTAGATATACATGTAAAATATATATTGTGGGTATATTTTTTCGATTTTCGATCACCCAGCACAAGCATGGAATCCGATGTAATATGTAAAGGTTCTCTTAATTAAAAACTAAAGGACATTTAAACAATGAAGATAATTATAAAAGCACATCCTGATCTAGAGTAATTTCTCGCAATTTGATTGGCTGATATTGTCCTAATAAATTCCAGTACAAATTTTATTATGTATAATAGAATTATCCCCCTTATTCCATTGACATAGCAAACAAAAAATGCTTTACAGTCCTAATATTTTTCATTTTTCACAGTTTAAAATTTAATCCCCTAAATATAATATTGTTGCTATTTTACGAATTTTTCCTTTGATCTTAACGACGGATAGTTTCCTTTCTAAGCGGAGTCGAGTGTTATGTAACATATCGCTCTATATAAAATCAATCTCGTTGTGATGATCATCGATAATCTATACAAACTCACCTTTTGAATTTTTATGTCTTATGTAAATGTAACATACTAGAATTAGCGTTACAACAACTACGAAAAAGGCAGTTATTGACACTGCAATGACTGTGTACGGTATAATTGTTGATTTAGTTTCATCTAGAGCTGAAATTATTTGAAACAAACTGTTGACAACATTTATAGATATGTGAATATGTTTCTAATTTTGAAAGGCAAATACAGATATTGAAAACAAAATACCAATGATTTTTCAAATTATACATGTACATGCTAAAATAAAAAACGATGAACTATGTACAGGATCAACTAATTTTCTTGGGAAAAAGGCATAACAATATTAATGTACCTGAATACTTAACTTCGTGCGGTTTTCCATTATACTAACATGCTGAATATAATTAACTTAACATTCCCTTGAAATTACATAGTAAGATGACAGACATACCAAATATCCATGGAAAATGACATGTAAAATTTGCGTATACAACTCCATACTTGATAGTCCTGGTGACTTATCAGTAGCGGTTGTCCTTAATCTGACGTAATCAAGTACGTGTACGTGTAAAATTGCAAAAGTTTTAGAAAACAGGGTACGAATGAGTGGATAAAGCCAACAATTTTCAGGAAATTAAGATTTGCCAATACGGATTCAAACTGCATACAAAATATGATTGATTTATTATAATTGACTCTCCTTAAGATACTTAACTGACCTAACAACAAACTTAACAAAATGTTCAAGGCGCTGCAAAAAGTAGAAAACCCAACTTGATTATCGAAAATTAATCATGTTAATGGTATTCTACGAGACAAAATGAGTTTAGCTTTTTGATGGTAAGCAATGTGTAGAAAAAAAGCAACATCCCTTTGCTTTCAAAGTTTAATAAAAGTAGTCCGACTAAATATTGGTCACCTCTTCTACTGGTGTCCCCTTATCATCAACATGTATGGATAATTTTATATTGATTTACTTTACATGCAACTAAGTAACTGGTTGTTAGGAATAAATGAAGTTCATCTGGGGTATCCTTGGACTCCATCGTAATGAAAAACCAAAGGTGTCATAATACCATCTGTGCAATTCTTAAATGGTTTGATTGTATGTTACTCTGTAATCTTGAAATACAACTATGCAATGTATTTTGTACTTCTTACTTTGTAACAATCCAACAAAAGAATTGCACGTTTGAGAATTGCAATTCGAACTATATATTTTAATTTTGGTTTTCCATAGTTGCTACATGATATATTTGTAATATTTACAAGTTGTGATAAAGTACATTTGAAAGATGTATATTTGTTATTGGAAATTTGTAATATGTCAATTGGTATCTTGCACGTAATATGATAATTTAGAAGACAGTAAAGTGTATTCTTCATTTGAAATTTGTAAATCGACCTTCAGCTTATTTGAATAAACTGGCTACATTTGATATTTGTTAAATACATATATATATATATACTAGAACACACCCGTGATGTCGCGGGTCCATGACTGAATTAAAGTGTATAACTATGCGCAAGTCTTATTTTAGTATATTAACATGTAGTATTGTCATCTGATAAAGTCATGCCGATTATAAGATACACAATTTTCTCTGCTTTCAAAATTTTCTGTTTTAACCCGTCGAATCAATTATTGATAATATTAATTATTTGGAAAACAAAAGGTCCTGGGATGGAGTATTTTTTAATCAACAGCATTGTCCTAGTATTAGTTATAAATATATTAGAATTCTTTGATTCGTTGTTTTACGTCATGCCCAATAACAAATTGAAAACTGTACACATACGCCTTATTTTTAGTCCAGATTTTTAGTATTCGTATTGTTATCTTAGAAAGTCTTACTGATTAAAATACTACAATAGGTTACAATTTGACAATTAAGTAGTGTCAACCCCGTGATTATAACTCGTGTATATAGCATATTAATAATGAATACAACGTTTGGTGGTGTGCCTGTCAGATGCGGAACGTACAGATAAGGTAATAGGTAACGGGTGAATTATATACTATTGGTATCGGTATCGGACTCGCCCCGGAACTTCTTAATTATTGGCAATATTAATTACGTGGAAAACAAAAGGGCCTGGAGTTGTGTAATTTTTAATTTACACCTTTGTACTATATGAGTTATAAATAAAGTTGAATTCTTTGATTCGTCGTTTTTACGTGATGACGGCTGACAAATTGGATCTCGTAATTTTAGTATTGTAGATATATAGGATGCTATATAACCTAACAATAGGCAAATGTCTACTCTATATGCCAATCACGTAATTGTCATGAGTCTACAATTGATGGTATGCTGAATTGTTAGTTGTACAAGTAAAAAACACTGGTTAATTCTTAGTCATGCACCTTATACATGTTACAATATTGTATTACAGTCATAATATGCATGTATATAAAGTCATAATAAATACCAGAATAAAATTTAGTAGAAACGCCAAACAGGTGTTTCGTCTACACAGGACTCACTAGGGACGCTCGAATCCACAAAAGTTTAAAAAAAAAAAAAAAAAAGGCTTCATAAAATGCGTATACGAAGTTGAAGAGCATTGAGGACCAACATTCCTTAACGTTTTGCCAATTACAGCTAAGGTAATATATTCCTGAGGTAGAAAAGCCTTAGTATTTGAAAAAAAAGTGTAGTATACAACAGCACAAAACACTTTTGTATGTTTGTATGCTTGTATTTCATGTATTTCTATACAATGTACTAAGGTTAGCCTTTGCCTTTTCCAATTTTTGTTATTGTGTTTTTGCTTATAAAATATTGTCTATTTTCTATTAACGTCAACATGCTTAGATGCAAATTAGCCAAATGTATAACATTAAACTTACTTTTGCAGTCCAAGTCATGTTTTGCAGATATATTGAGCTTCTGTCGTCCTATATCGCATTCTATGTTTACTGTTTTACCACAACTATGAAGAGCTTCTTTAGATTCTAATATATATATTACTCTATACAGCACTCGAGGTTGTTTTTCATGTGCTATTGTTAAATTCTTGTATTCGTCCTATAAATGAAATATATATAAATCATCATTTGTAATAAATCATATAACCAACACAATGCAGAATTGCATGTATATTACAATTTATCTTACCTCCTATACATTTATAGGAATATGATTGGTTAATAGAGACCTCGTGGAGACCGTGTACATTCAATATTAGGTTAGTAGGGAGGCGGGACTTATTTCAATACACGGTTAGTAGTGGATTTACAACTTAGGCATTGTTTGATCATTAAAAAGTATCAAAAGATCTGTTTAATATTGTTATATCAAGGTTGTTGATAATAGATATTTGTCGTTAACATTAGTTTTTTTTAGTGCAGACCAATTGAAGATGGTTCTTAAAATTGATTACTTGAACACTTTGTATACAGAAATAAGAAGATGTGATATGATAGCAAATAAGACAACTTAAGTCTAAATTCCACAAATAAAGATAGTCGGTAAGATAAATTCGTTACATAGTGTGCTAGTGACCTAATATGATATATACAGGGTAAGTAAGTTCCATATGGAATTTACTGACCCTGTATATATCATATTAGGTCACTAACACACTATGTAACTAATAATACACAGACCCAACGTGTAAGGCCTTTTACGAAGAAAGAAAAATACGCACACACTGACACTTGTTTAAAATAGAATATTTAGACATAATAAATAGATACTGAGAATATACAAATTAAGCATTAGATTTGATATTTTATCAAAACACATTGAGATTTAAAAAAAAAACCAAAACATACATATTGAGATTGTAAAATATATGTGGTACGTAATGATTCAGTAATGGTGACAAATTTATGTCCTGTAAGTTTTTCTTTACTATACCATTTACAACTTGTTTAGACGTAATCACGATAGTTCGACATTTGATATTAATATAAGCGTTTCTCTTTTTAAAAATATCATAAGTTGTCCTTTTGATGTTTCTCGCTGTAATGTGTCGTGTTGTATTATGTATTAAGCATAACGTTTAGGAATATTTGGTTAGCTATTGCATTATATAAGTAATTAAATAAGTACCAAGTGTTTTGGCTTAGGAGTATTTGGTTGTCTGTTATATTATGTACATGTACCAAGTGTTTAGTTTAGGGGTAATTGGTTGTCTATTGTATTATGTTCCAAGCATTTAGCTTAGGAGTATTTTGTGTCAATTGTATTTTTATCAAGTGTTTAGTTTAGAAGTATTTGGTTGTCTATTGCAATCCTATTATATGTACCAAGTGTTAAGTTTGTGAGCATTTGGTTGTCTTTTAAGGAATTATGTATCAAGTGTTTAGTTTGGGAGTATTTGGTTGTCTTAAGCATTACGTACAAAGTGTTTAGCTTAGTGTTATGTGGTTGTCTATCGCATTATGTATCAAGTGTGAAACGGCCTTTTGTTGTTTATTGAATTACATGTTGTGTGTATCGAGAGTTTAATGTTATTTTGTTGTCTTTTGAATCGTTTCGTGGTATTTCGTTGTCTACTGTATTATGTAACACGTGTTTTAGTGATATGGTGTTGTCTATCGTATTTTGTATCAACGTTTAGTCGTTTGTTGTTTTGGCAACATCAAATTTAAATAATCATCTTGTACTTAATTTCACTAAATTATCTTTTTAAATAATCGTATTCTCTTTGAAAACATACATTTAACTTTACCCTACATAACGGTTTTGGAAAAACCTGACTGAAATCTAAACGAAGTGAATAATTTCCATTCCACATCTCGTACTTTACGTCTGTTGTTTCTGGTGTATCTGTAATATATAAGTACACTCGTTCATTCTTTAAAACGTTTCAGGTTCAAATTGTAAAATGGCTGTGGTCTCAATATTACTAAAAATTGAAACTTTATCGATGTTCTTTTATTTACAGTACAAATGTACGTTTGAACGATTTATAATGAGCGATATGAAATATCTATAACATGATACATGTAACCGATTGTTTTAACGTAATCAACCTGGAATTCAATAAAGTATTTATAGTATGCAGATCAATACCTTATGGGTGTCAAAGGCTAAGCGTTATCAATGCAATTACTCACTGAAAACATTGTCGCCATTCTTTTAATTAATAACGAAGTTTTGTCTCTATGAATGAGGCATATTTGTATGTGTACGTGTTGATATGTATATATTTACAAAAATGTATATTATTTTTATGAATGGAAATCTTTATAATAGCACAAATAAATGTATGTACATAGTATATAATATTTCTTCGTTTAGTTCTTTAGATAAGAGGTTGAAATCTTATCAGATATAAGTAATTTGGAGGCTTGTCTCGATCTTCTAAATCTTAAGAATTTCAGTAGGTGTAGAAAACAAGAGTGCACATACTGAAATGTCTCGCCTCCTTTACAAATCATTGATATTATGTTGATGGTCCTAAATATCAAGCTTTATTACAACTGTCACACAAATTCAACATTAACCTAGAAAACTCAACACTGATCAATGAACCATGAAAATGAGGTCAAGGTCAGATGAAACATGCCAGGCAGACATATACAGCTAACAATTATTCCATACTAGTATATAATATAGTTGACCTACTGCTTATAAATTAAAAAAACAGACCAAAACACAAATGAATTCTGAAAATGAGGTCAAGGTCAAATAAAACATGCGCGACTGACATATAGATAATAAAATATTTCCATACACCAAATATAGTTGACCTATTGAATATAGTATTAGATAAAAAGACCAAAACTCAAAAATTTACTTTGAACAGCGAACCATGAAAATGAGGTCAGGGTCAGATGACACCTGTCAGTTAGACATGTACACCTTACAATCATCCCATACACTAAATATAGTAGACCTATTGCATGTATAAGAAAAACAGACCAAAACACAAAAACTTAATTATAACCACTGAACCATGAAAATGAGGTCAAGGTCAGATGACCCCTGCCAGTTGGACATGTACACCTTACAGTCCTTCCATACACCAAATATACCGGCACGGGACGTTTGCGCTTTTTCATAGGACATTTGCGCTTTTTTATTTGGACACTTATGCTTCAAAACATAGGACATTTGCGCTTTCTTTAAAAGGATATTTGCGCTTTTTACATATGACATTTGCGCTTTTGCATTATTTGGTTGTTATGACTTCCCTTCTCTTTTCCGGGGTTAGGTCCGGCAGGATTGTAATTTCCTCAGACTTCACAGTCAACACAATAAATACAAGGGGAATATAGTTCCCATTTTCAAATCCATGACTCAGTCTGGTATATAAAGCAGGTATAATCCATCATGACATATACATATTTTACCTTTAATAAATTAAAAGTCTCTATAACTTTAAACTCTATGTCTAAGACTTTGTTAATGTGAACTAACAAATACCAAATATAAGTTGATTTTCTTAACGTAATGCTTACTTCTCACTAAAATTACAGGTATACGACTAAAGGTTTAAAACGTAAATGTCCGGTCAATTTAATACAGGTGAATCAAAATTTAAAGCGCTGTGCCCAAATATACAAGACCTATTGCTTATAGGATCTGAGATATGGACTTGACCACCAAAACTTAACCTTGTTCACTGATTCATAAAATGAGGTCGAGGTCAAGTGAAAACTGTCCGACAGGCATGAGGACATTGCAAGGTACGCACATACCAAATATAGTTATCATATTACTTATAATAAGAGAGAATTTAACATTACATTGGACATGTGACTGACGGAAAGTTCGTAACATGAGGCATATATATACAAAGTATGAAGCATCCTGACTTCCACCTTCTATAATACAAAGCTTTAAAGAAGTTAACTAACGCCGCTGCCATAGCCGCAGCCGGATCACTATCCCTATGTCGTACATATTACACATTCTGACAATTGGCAACGTACATATGTTCCTTTTGGAACTTATATTATGAAGAAACTTTAAATCCGTGAATTTAAGCATATCAAAAAGGAAGTGCATGAATATTACTTTTTCAACGTGTTCCGCCGTACGGCAGCAGTCCTTTTGCGCCAATTACTTGTTTTCAGGGGTATGATTTGCGCCAAATTTTGTTTTCGAAATATATCATTTGCGCCAATAATCGGAACTCATTTGCGCCAATTTACCTATACACGTATCTATCATAAATATTAAAGATTGATATTTATTCTTATAATATGTTTAGCTTAAAAAATATCATTTGATCGGAGATATTTCACCATGAAGATGAAGAGAAATGACTTGAAATGCAGTAAACAGTCCATGTACAGAGATAGAAGAAAACTTATTGCTTTGCTGAATATTTAATACAAGATATGCCAAAAGAGAAGGAAATATAAGCTTTTGCTGATTATGTTTTAGCCACATACGTTGATGACACAGTGCTTTGCTCCCACCATCCGTATGGGCTGAAACCGTCATCTACCACAAGACGTACTAGTAATAGAGCAGAAGCATTCCACGGGGAACTATTTTAAACTGTTTTGTGCATTTCATCCTCAATATTTGTCTTTTTGGACAATAAAGTGAAGTTACAAGCTACTGCAGACATTAAATTGGGAAGAAATCACGCAGCAACAGTAAGAAGAAAGTATGTTTTAGAAAAGGAAACATTTCAACCGTGTAAACTACCGGTTCCAAGTCCGAATAAAGGTGTAGGGAAGTCATTTTTCTTCAAATTGGCGCAATCGTGTGTTTTATTTTTGGTGCAAATGATACCATGTAGTTTTAGAACAGGTGGCGCAAACGTAGCATTGGAGAAAAAGTTGTGGCGCAAAAGGACGCATTTTTGGCGCAAACGGATCTCTCCCCGCCGTACAGGATTAAGCATTTAGTTAATGGAAGGATATTTTTTTTTATTTCCTGTTACAAGAATGCCTTCTTTTTTTACCACTCAGTCTGCTGAAATCCTATGACCAGATGACATCATCAATTGGTTGAATGTCATGCAGACTGGCTGTGTTTGTTAAATGAGATGAGATCTGGAAACAGATAATTTGGGTACTTATTTATCTCTCATAGAAATACGAAATTCTATTTTTAAAGTCAACTTATTATCATAGCAATAACCGTTCCATTTGAAGTACAAATAATAATGTCTTTGTTCAGGAGTTAACCCATTTTTTCAAGAGTGATGCGATATAACAAGGAAATATTTAGATACTTACGTAGTAAATTACTGTCATTTACTTCTATTCGTTTTTTCTTGAATGCAAAACCGACTCTGCAGGAATAAACATAGACTAAGTCGTCCTCTGTTAAATTTAAAATTGTGAGTGAATATGCAGTTGGCGAGTGTATCCTTCCATCATACTTGTTCCTGTCAATGGCAATATTGTCAAAGCACAAAAGTTGGTTTTCTTCCCCTCTTGTCCACTGTCTGCTTTTATTTGGTTGAAAATTATGCGAAATTTCACAATCTAAAAGTAGTGACTTTCCAATTTCTATCATTTTCTGTTTTATGTTCCATTGAACATCTAAAAATGGCAAAATGTAAAAGTAGCAAGATATCTACGACGTAGTGAATTGTCCTCTGTTGCAGTGTAAATAATTCATACAATTGTTTATACAGGCGAACATCTACATAATCATATTAGAATATAATTCTTATATGATTTGCATGCAAGGGCAAACGTTGATGTGATTGACCGAGGGGACTTCCGGTAGAAGTTTTTGGCGTTGTTTTTTTCGATACACAGACGATGTTGACCGAACTTATTTTGAAACCAATGTAAACAAGACGGTGATGATAATTACACAATCCGGCACGTTAAAAATATTTATTTTCACTTCTCGTTAATCGTTATATTGAATAATAAACACAAAACATTAATTTGAATAATATTATGAGTTTTTGTAGTTAATTCTTTTTTTCCTACGTAGTCGGTATAGTGTCGGTTTGTGCCCTTTCAACTTAAGGACGCTTAACTATGGCAACAGTATACGCATGCTCGAAAATCCTTTCTGTGATTGGACAAAATGCTGTCATGGTGGGTGATTTGGTTGTGTTTGAAAAAACGTCTCAAAAATTATATCGTGAAAAACTATTTATTTGAACTAGATTTATACAAAGATTATTTCTTACAAAGATTTATATTTTATTAAAATAATTGTTTCTCTAATAGCTCTTTGCATCCATGACAGCTGTTTATTCGGAACAATAATATAATTTGTAACGTAAAATTTTAGAACGCATCTACGCATGTGAGATTTCCGCGGGGTTTTGGTGAATGTAAACAGAAAAATACTACTTATACTACCAATAGTTTCTAGCTTTGTTAACCATGAATAAAATTTAATGTAAACAGTAGTAAATGTGTATTTGTTTCTTGTTATTTGCACTGGATTTTTTGACAAATAAAATTTTTAGGTGTCATCACAATATTCTTAATAATATATGTTATTGCCTTAATATAACCAGACTTAGTAAAAAAATTCTTGTAGTTATATTCAGATGGAGATTTTATTAAAGAGGTCCTGCATCAGTAAGTCATTGTTCTTCTGAAGGTTATCGAAATAATAGTTTTAAACATATACTCAAATTTAAATACGTCGGATATCTTTTTTAAAGATAGTTCTTGTTTTTATTAGAAGTCAAATTTCATGGAGCACATACTTTTGCGTTCACCAATAACTACATACATGCGCCAGGCCGATTAAATGATAGCACTAGTTATATATATAAATTACGTTTTCTAGAGGTCGCGAGTGTGGAAAAAAATACTTATCTCCAATCTAAAGAATTATAAGGATTAACCTCCTTTTTAAAGGAATTAATTGTTGTATAAACTGGAGCAAGTCACCCCCAAAAATATCATAAAGGTCCTTCGGACTTTTATTTGTTTGTTAGTGAAGGAGTTTAATTTAAATTAAAGTGTATTTCATGCTTTTGTGTTTGTGGCCGACCTACAATAGACATATGATAGACAAAATATGGAGCCCTTATCAATGCTTATGGAACATTTTTCAAAATTCATAAGTCAAATGAAGATGAGTGCTTTACATGTAGTATGTTAATAATGTTGTCAACTACACTTCACGGCAAACACTCCTACCAAAGTACATGTACATGCATAAAAGCGAGTGTGGTCTTAAAAAACGAAAAAAGTCCGTCCGAAGGGGACAATATATAGCTGACCCGTGTTGAGAGAGTACCATATCTCTTAATTGCACGTGAAAGACAACCAGGTATATTTCGAGAAAGAGCAAGCTAATGTCGCTACAAGGCAGCACTCGCACCCGCAAAGTGGAAAGGGATTAAACTAAAATTTTAAAATATCGATGCCTGTCTGTAGAAATAGTATGTAAGGTGTAGATTTAAATTGTTATATACTAATATTTTACTTACTACTTAGAAGAGCTTTCTCAATCATGATCATTATGACCATTATCCTAATACCTCTCATCTATAAACCTGAAATCATCGGAATAGCATAATCAAAAAGGTATATTAAATAGACAGAAGGTAGCAAAGGCATATATAAACTCGTAAGTCAAAAACGAACTGTCAATGTCATGACAAAAAATGTATAAAACAGCAAAAGATATAAAAACCAATATACAAACGATCCAGAAGGGTGAAAAGATCTTGTTCCACATCTGTCGACCGTCCTGTTGCTCATGCGAGTTCAAATCAGGTGATACGTTCAATTCGATAGGTAACACCACTTGAAGAAAAAAAGGGCTGCCGGGATTGGTTCACGCAAATGTGACATATCCGTCGTCATCTGTGAATCATATGTTCCATAAAAGTTAACTCAACTCGTCATATTGTCCATAAACTCTTCGAAGGGATGTATAGATATCATGGATATAACCATTTGGTATGGTCAAATTCTACAAAAGTTATGGCTGTCAGTTTTGGTCTTAGTTTCTTTTTGGTTTTTTTTAAGATGTACGAAACATGGTATAAATATACAAGTATCACATAACCTTAACATTGTCAATGATACAAAGAAATAAGGTCAAGGTCAGGTAATTAAGTCATCGTTGTTAAGATTTTAACAACATATATTGCATCTTTTATATATATTATTTTCTGTGACTGTATCTTACATGAATTTGTAGGATCCTTTACTATAGATAATTTAGCTGATCTGTAACAATAACATCTCCATGCCTTATATAGCGTGTACTGTAGTACGCCGCTAGATTAAAACTGACGTGGAAAGGTAACACATGCCCACAGAAAGCTTTACTTTTGTGAAGCCAAGGTTGTCGTGTGGTCTAGCGGGACGGCTACAGTGCAAGCGATTCGGTGTCACGATATCACAGTAGCATGGGTTCGAATCCCGGTGAGGGAAGAACCAAAAATTTGCGAAAGCAAATTTACAGATCCAACATTGTTAGGTTGATGTTTAGACGAGTTGTATATACATTATGTACACAGCCATGTATCACCATCATTTATGGCGATCGATCCGATGGATAAATCTGTTGTAGAGTTGTCACTGACTCAGACGTACTTATGGATATAATTATTTTCTGTGACTGTATCTTACATGAACTTGTAGGATCCTTTACTATAGATAATTTAGCTGATCTGTAACAATAACATCTCCATGCCTTATATATCGTGTACTGCAGTACGCCGCTAGATTAAAACTGACGTGGAAAGGTAACACATGCCCACCGAAAGCTTTACTTTTGTGAAGCCCATGTTGTCGTGTGGTCTAGCGGGACGGCTACAGTCAGTGCAGGCGATTCGGAGTCACGATATCACAGTAGCATGGGTTCGAATCCCGGTGAGGGAAGAACCAAAAATTTGCGAAAGCAAATTTACAGATCCAACATTGTTAGGTTGATGTTTAGACGAGTTGTATATACATTATGTACACAGCCATGTATCACAATCATTATAAATCTGTTGTAGAGTTGTCACTGACTCAGACGTACTTATGAATATAATTATTTTCTGTGACTATCTTACATGAATTTGTAGGATCCTTTACTATAGATAATTCAGCTGATCTGTAACAATAACATCTCCATGCCTTATATATAAAATGTACTGTAGTACGCCGCTAGATTAAAACTTACGTGGAAAGGTAACACATGCCCACCGAAAGCTTTACTTCTGTGAAGCCCAGGTGGTCGTGTGTTCTAGCGGGACGGTTGCAGTGCAGGCGATTTGGTGTCACGATATCACAGTAGCATTGGTTCGAATCCCGGCGAGGGAAGAACCAAAAATGTACAGACCCAACAATGTTAGATCTGTAAATTTGCTTTGGCAAATTTTTGGTTCTTCCCTCGCCGGGATTCGAACCCATGCTACTGTGATATCGTGACACCAAATCGCCTGCACTGCAGCCGTCCCGCTAGACCACACGACCACCTGGGCTCTCAAAAATAGAGCTTTCGGTGGCCATATGTTACCTTTCCACGTCAGTTTTAATCTAGCGGCGTACTACAGTACATGATATATAAGGCATGAAGATGTTATTGTTACAGATCAGCTAAATTATCTATAGTAAAGGATCCTACAAATTAATGTAAGATACAGTCACAGAAAATAATTATATTCATAAGTACGTCTGAGTCAGTGACAACCCTACAACAGATATATATCATATACAACTCGTCTAAACATCTATCTAAATATATATACAACTCGTCTAAACATCAACCCAACAATGTTAGATCTGTAAATTTGCTTTCGCAAATTTTTTGTTCTTCCCTCGCCGGGATTCGATATACTAGTATATATATGATTTGGTGTCACGATATCACAGCAGCATGGGTTCGAAACCCGGCGAGGGAAGAACATAAAATTTGCGAAAGCAAATTCACAGATCTAACATTGTTGGGTTGATGTTTAGACGAGTTGCATATATAATATATATATATAGCCCCTTTTTTCTTCAAGTGGTGTCACAATATCTGAGTAGCATGGGTTCGAATCCCGGCGAGGGAAGAACAAAAAATTTGCGAAAGCAAATTTACAGATCTAACATTGTTGGGTTGACGTTTAGACGAGTTGTATACTAGTATATAAATACAAGTCTAAATTGAAAACAACGTTCAAACCTATGATTGCGTTGGATAAAAACCGCAATTTTTATACGTGTGCATGTAAAACAAATTTCGTTGTAAAAGGGTCTAAATACAGCACCAACAACAGATTCCAAAAGACCAATAAAGTGAAAAAGTATATTTAAACATTACAAAACGCATTTGTCTAACAGGTCGAACAATTTATATATATATAAATAAATTATATACTTCAAACTGCGGAGATAAGTATCCTTAAGTCTCAATTTATACGACTTATTTTGCTGGTAAGAATAACTAGAGGCTTCCAAGAGCCTGTATCGCTCACCTGATTCTACCTGGGTTTTTGAAATCATAACAAAAATGATAAAATTTGGCTACAAAGTAACAACACTTGACCAGCACCTCATTGAGAAAGAAACATTTATGCTATGTTTAGTTTCATTCAATTCAGTGGTACTCTAAAAGAAGACATTTGTATGTATTTCCCATAGGGCTCTATGTTAAACTAAGTCTCCCGCTGGCGGCCATCTTGGATGATGGATTGGCTACATTGAGTAAAAAGACTTGGTCAGCGACTCATAAAGAACATTCAAGCCATGTTTGGTTTCATTCCATTCAGTAGTTCTCTATAAGAAGTCATTTGTATGCATTTCCCATAGGGTCCTATGTTAAACTAAGTCCCGCTGGCGGCCATCTTGAATGATGGATCGGCTACAAAGTAACAACACTTGGTCAGCACCTCATAAGGAACATTCATGCCATGTTTGGTTTTATTCCATTCAGTGGATCTCTAAAAGACGTCATTTGTATGTATTTCCCATAGGGTCCTATGTAAAAGTAAGCCCCCCGCTGGCGGCCATTTTGAATAATGGATCGGCTACAAAGTAACAACACTTGGTCAGCACCTCACAAGGAACATTCATGTCATTTTTTGTTTCATTCCATTCAGTAGTTCTCTATAAGAAGTCATTTGCATGCATTTCCCATTGGGTCCTATGTAACACTAAGTCCCCCTCTGGCGATCATCATGGATGATGGATCGACTACAAAGTAACAACACTTGGTCAGCACCTCATAAGGAACATTCATGCCTTTGTTAGTCTTGTATTATTTTTATATTAGTTTCTTGTGTACAATTTGGAAATTAGTATGGCGTTCATTATCACTGAACTAGTATATTTGTTTAGGGGCCAGCTGAAGGACGCCTCCGGGTGCGGGAATTGCTCGCTACATTGAAGACCTGTTGGTGACCTTCTGCTGTTGTTTTTAATTTGGTCGGGTTGTTGTCTCTTTGACACATTCCCCATTTCCATTCTCAATTTTATCATGTTTGGTTTCATTCCATTCAGTGGTTCTCTTAAAATAAGTCATTTGCATGCATTTACTATAGGGTCCTATGTAAAACTAAGTCCCCCTCTGGCGACCATCTTGGATGATGGATCGGCTACAAAGTAACAACACTTGGTCACCACCTCATAAGGAACATTCATGCTATGTTTGGTTTCATTCCATTCAGTGGTTCTCTAAAAGAAGTCATTTGTATGTATTTCCTATAGGGTCCTATGTTAAACTAAGTCCCCCTCTGGCGGCCGTCTTGGGTGATGGATGGACTACAAAGTAATAACACTTGGTTAGCACCTCATAAGGAACATTCATGCCATGTTTGGTTTCATTCCATTTAGTGGTTCTATAGAAGAAGTTCAAAATGTAAAAAGTTAACGACGACGACGGACGACGACGACGGACGACGACGACGACGGACGACGAACGCCATGTGGTGAGAAAAGCTAACTTGGCCCTTCACGCCAGATGAGCTAAAAATTACTTAGATTACTTGATTTACCAAAGACTGAAGACAAGGTTATTGTATTCTAAAAAACGTAAATCAGACCATTATATCAACTTTCTAACCAGACTTTTTGATCTCAAGAATCTTATTCAGATATATATATATATAAAAAAATGACTGAATAAATAGTCCACGATAAATCTTACGGGGCGATGGATCATATAAACATGATGCAGTACACTACAAAATATAATATATATCAAGTCTAAAAGGGTACAACATTACCAAAAACACATTTGTCAATAACATGAACAATATGTTAGTAATAGAACTTGGCTGCGTATTTACACATCCCTGCCAACTGTAGTAAAAAACTAAACTAAGTATAATTCAAAAAATCCTAAAAAGTGTAAGAGTCCACTACGGAAGCCGGAGTTTCTGGACACAAGTGATGGCAGGAAATTAGTGATGGTAGGGAAAATGAGTGACTCTTTTATGTTTTTTCATTAATGCCCTCTGGGGAAACTGTCCTGAGCTTTCTTATCCAAACACTTTCCCGAGCAAGTCTGTCGGCCTTTGACCAATCCTTGTTGTGATCTATGATAGTGATGGTAAGTTTTTTAAGATCAGCTTGGGCGTGCCCATGTGATCTTAAATGACGACTTACGAGGAGGTCGGGCTTGCAGGTGTAGTCACTACGATGACCATTCATGAGTTTGTTGAATGGCTGTTCTGTCTCGCCAACATACTGCATGACAAATCGACACTGAAGAATGTATACAACATTCTTGGTTTTGCAAGTTACAAATTACAAAATATTGAGTACACAGACCCAGTAGAGTGGCAAGTAAATGTTTGAGTATTCAGTATTTGTTAGCAAGTCAGACATCGTTTGTTTCCACATGACTTGCACCATCCTGTAGTTGAACAGCTTTTATTAGAGGAGACGGCAGCTTTCACAAATAAGTCTTTTAGACTTGCTGGTCTCCGAAAACCTACGACAGGAGGATCGGGAAAGATTTTGGATAATTTTGGGTGATTCAATACTTTGCCAATTGGCACGGATTAATCGTGAAATGTTAGTAAAAACAAACGGAACTAATTTGCTGCGCCTCTTCTTTTTGTACTGTAACAGGTCATTGCGGCTGTTATTGTTAGCACGCGCAAACCCCTTATCTATGTCCCATTTCTTATAACCTCGTTTGAATAAAAATCCGCGAAGTTCCTGTAACCGCTGAATGACAGCCTCCTCAGTTGAGCAAATACGCTTTACTCTGAGAGCTTGACTGTACGGGATACTTTTTGTACAGTGTTTGGGGTGACAGCTTTGGGGAGAAAGGTACTGATGTTTATCTGTAGGTTTACAGTAGATGTTTGTTGATATGACACCGTCCTTTATAGATGTAGTTATGTCTAAGAAAGATATCTTAGAGTCGGATATTTCATATGTACATTTAATTGACTGGTGGGCGTTGTTTGCATGTCTGATAAAAACATCCAACTTTTGTTGGGATTCAATCCATTGCATGTCACCATCATCGATGAAACGGAACCAAGACAGAGGTTTGGATAAAAATGTTGAAATAATTTGTTTCTCAAATTTGCCCATGAAAACATTGGCGTAAGACGGTGCCATTTTCGTCCCCATCGCTGTCCCGTTTATTTGAAGGTAATTATCACCATTAAAGGTAAAATTGTTGAATTTGAGGACCAGACTAAGCATCTGGACAAAACATACGGTAGGTGGTTCTAAAGTGTTGCGCGAGTCCCATATTTCGCTACACGATTGTATTCCGTCATCATGAGGTACATGTATGTTGGTAAACAATGAGGTGACATCTTAATTGACAAGGAGGGTTTCCGGAGGAAGAGGGTTCATGTATTCCATTTTGCGAAGATAATCTGTAGTGTCTTGAATGTAAGAAGGAAGATTTTCTACATGAGATCTTAAATGAAAATCTACAAATTCCGAGATTTTCTCAGTCGGGTGGCCGTTAGCGGATAAAATGGGTCTACCAGGGTTGTTAATGTTGTGTATTTTAGAAAGAAGATACAATCGACCAGGCTTGGCGTTCTCTGGTTTTAAATATCCAATTGTATCCTCATCTACATGTATGTGACCGTCATTGTGCATGGTTTGTTCCGCAGGAATAATTTTGAAACTAAACTCGAAAGTAGGGAAAATTTCAAGATTTTGATAGAGTCTTAATTTGAATTGACATGATTCATTTGTCATCGTGCAATTACCGAGGAAGGATATCTGTTATCCGAAATATCTAACATATTGTTCGTGTTATTGTGTTTTTGGAGATGTTGTACCCTTTTAGACTGGTACTGCTCAGTAGCTAGGGTTCGAATTCCGGCGAGGGAAGAACAAAATATTTGCGAAAGCAAATTTTCAGATATATATATATAACTCGTCTAAACATCAACCCAACAATGTTAGATCTGTAAATTTGCTTTCGCAAATGTTTTGTTCTTCCCTCGCCGGGATTCGAACCCATGCTACTATCATGACACAAAATCGCCTGCACTGCAGCCGTTCCGCTAGACCACACGACTTGGGCTTCATATATATAATTAACTTTTAATTTTATGACACATGAAGGACTTGGTCAAATTCCAACTATAGGAAAAGTTAGAATTGAGTGATTTTTTCGTCAATGAAAATGAAAACAAACTAAGCAGTATCCCTAATCATATGATGTTCTCGAATTATAAGATGGTTGTACGTTCAAGTTGTTAAATACATTTTGTAGCTTTACAATCTTGTAAATTGAATGTTTACGGGTCCGTTAACTTAAATGATGTAAAAATTCCAGTAGAGCTATGTAGGTTGTACAATATTCCGAAATAATGGTATTTCATATTTGACGGTTCATATTTGTTCTAATGCCCTTACTTATTCGAATGTAATTCTATCAAAGATAATGTCGTCCATGAAATTTCCTTCAGGAGTTTCAAATTATTTGAGATATTCATAAAAGTTTACAGCTTTCTCCATTACATACTGTTATGGCAAAAAAAATCAAAGTGATGAAATCACTCATGGAAAGATTGGAAGAGTAGTTTATTATAAATACTTTCATATTAAGGTATGGTGGGGACAAAAGAATATTAATTAAGCACTATTGCTGAAAATTCGTCTAGTAAATGTTACCAACTACCCTTGAAAGACATAAGATCTAGACCAACAGCTAAGAACGTTGAAACACAGGTTATATGGCATTGAAAATTAAAAGTTGCAGAGTGCCTTTTGATCAATTTTAAAACGATTTTTCCGTGCAGGGCATTGAAAATGTACTTTTTCAATGTAATAAACTTATTTTATAAATTAATGAAATGTGGATTTTTTCTTGATTGCAAACATACAATGTATATATATTATCTTCTTGTAAAAATTAAAATTAAAATGACCAAAATAGACATAATGATTGATGGCGAACAAACTAATAAAAATAGTTTGCTATAATTTAAAGTTTAAAATTTTAAAACTGTTTGTCAATGTACAAGCCAATAAGTGATAAAAAAAGTGAACTGACCTTAATTATTGATTAATTGCCGATGATTATTGGGAATTTATCATGTAAAGTATAGGCCTTCCTTGAATACCTTTTATATTCATATTCATATTTATATATATTTTTTTAAAGTCTTGTTAATCCTTAATTAATCATTTATCTTTCAGACATTCAGACATAATTTACAGAATCACTTTATATAAATTAAATGTAGATCAAAAGTAATAAATCAATCATCCTTATATATCACACATCTAATATACACATTTGTGTATTCAGTTATGAGGTCAAATATCATTGTTATTTGTGTATTGGGATGTTTATTGAAAGTTCTTTATAATTATGTAAGAATGAGGTTGATAAATAATGTGGTCAATTTGATTGACAGTTTAGGGGAAGGGGAATTGTAATTAAAGGTCCACCTTGTCCCTAAATGGTTGATGATAATGACAGTTGTCAATCATCTGGACTTAGTATAATCGGTATTGTATCAATACTCAACTTGTACTACCTGATCAAAATGATTTTAAAAAGTCTTTTCATGAACACACCTTAATGACATTTATTCTTGAATGAACTGCCCCAAAAATATACCCATTTTTTTTTTACAGTTTATATGTTACAGTATATTGTGTGCACATACATGAGAACTATAGGGAACTACATCTCAGTGAGAATACATTTAGTAATAGTAGCTAACCTGTCGTGTTGTTAGGGAGGTCAGTGCCTAAGGAAAGACTTGACTTAGAACAATGTAGAACAAGTTCTAATCTTTCCAAAAACGTTTAGGATTTTTTGCTTTCAAGTTTAAATTTTAAATTTATAGCGGATGAAAATTTTCAGATTGAAATAAATACAGATACATTTGTACCAATAGCCAACTTTTTAGAATTTGTGTACTATTAATCTTTTTACAAATGTAACACACCTAAGATTTTCATGAAAGTTGGAATTTTTCTAAAGTAAATAATTGTCTCATTTTATGCAAATTTTACTTCATTTATGATATTTTAAAATTGAATTTTTTTTTTAAATTATGTTGGATTGTTATATAAGTATTTTCATCAAGTTAAGAATACTCAACATTTTTCAAAACAAATTATTCGTATTTACTGCACTTTGTTCTTCCGTTCCTTTCCTTTTTTAATTTGAAGTGAAACACAACATGGAATTTAAACTTAAATTGTTTGATTGGCAAACTTTTGAAACAAATCGATGAAATAGATACACAGTAGGCCCCTTATGGACATTTTAAACTAAGGATGAGTCCCCATATATACCTATTCAGAGAGCCGTGGTGTAGTGGTTAGTGCATCGGACTACTAACGCAAAGGTTCCTGGTTCGATTCCCGTTAGGGATGAAAATTTCAGGAACTCAATTTTCGGCTCTCCCTTGACACCATTTGCGAGTATGTTCTTGAGAAAAGATGATAGTCCGTCGGACGGGGACGATAAATGGCTGACCCGTGTTAAGAGAGAGCCATATCTCTTGCACGTTAAAGACACCCTTGTAGATTTCGAAAAAGAGTAGGATAATGCCGCTACAAGGCAGCACTCGCACCCGAAAAGTGGAAAGGGATTAATATAAGTTGCAATTTGTTTCCCAATCCACTATAAATAAATATGTTTAAACTAAACCTATTCAGAGAACGATGTTTTCCCCAGAAAAAGAATAAAGCCCTTCAAGATATAGTTATACCATAATGAAATGTGTTGACCGCCCCATTTTGCACCAGCTTATTCCTCATATACATATTGAATGGTCACAAACAAAACACACTGTCACACAAATGGAAACACCTATCATGCATGTGACGTCCTACATGGTGAAATATATCATACTAAAATGATTGTACTGTAGAAATGAATTTTAGCAACGACAAAATGTGTTCCTTTGTCTTTAAGAGCTTCGAACGTTGATATATTTTTGTTTTTTCATAACCAAAACATTGCCTTACCTCCACCTGTTGTAATTGATTCATAAACATAGCAACGACAAGTGACTGTGTAGCAGTAAATTTGACCAGTTCATATGGTCCTATATGACTTAAACATTACTTTATATATCTATTCAATGATACGTATAAGGAAGTTAAGAGCATCATGATCATGCGATATATATCATGACTACATGTATAATAATCTATTTTTATTTTTTTTTAAATAACAATCAACACAAGATATATTTATAGGCGTATAAAACTTAAAAAATTGTTTAAATACTAGGACACTTCAAACGTTTCAATGATATGATAAAAGGTATTGATTTAAAAAAAAGTGTGTTTCAAACTTATATGCAATATTTTTCTAGCTATACTCAAAACTTTCAAATATACATGCAATAAATATACTAACAGTATATGTACGTATACATTGTCGGAAAATATAAAATTTCTTTGTATGAGCTTTAGAAACAGGGCGAAAAGCGAGGCTCTGTCGAGCTTTTCTCCTGTTTCGTAGCGAGTACAAATAAATTTTATATTTTCCGACAATGAACATATATTGTTTTTATCCTGCAATTAACACCCAACACTTAAAACTTTCGTTGTCAAATGTTAATCATGGTCTCTTATTTTTCAATGAAATCGACCCCAAAATGAACTGGTTCGCGAAAAAAAAAAATCCACATTGCCTCCGTGCTCAACATGGAAGCGGGGTAACAGGAGACTCTTTTCGTACATGTACGATCTTATAACAGTTATGAAATTCTTTCAGAATTATGTATCTCAATTTATACATTTTAGCTATAGGCAACGAAAAGACAACTGGTTTAGTCAAGGGCGCTATGGCAGTACTGCACAGTACCAATACATTAAAACAATTATAAAAATTATAGCAAAATGTATCAAGAGATATGTTTCCATTGTTATCATATATCAGTATGGTCGGATTATGTTTCTGAGTTGTTTCCCTTTTGTCAGTAATTGTATTTTTGTTTGTGACGTCATCTTTGTCTGATTAAAATGTAGAAATGGAAGTTGATGTGTTTTTATGTGTTCATATGTAATCGCCTCCATACGTGCTACATGTACCAGAGCTATTCCCCTAGTCTGTAATACCATAAAGTTGCGTAAATAAGGTCAGCATACATCAAATTGACAATTATCTATACACTTGTACATATTTTTAATATTATTAAACTCGACTTGTTTCTCGTGTATTGTACGTTTCTTGCGTACATGTCTGCTGTTATGTTTGCATTTTAACCCGGCCATTGTATTTATTTTAATGAAAAACAGAACAAAACACCCTTTTGAAAATCCATACACCGCCTCTAGTTAAAGCAAAAGTCATGCCACATCTCCTTATTGAGTAAAAGTAAAATTATACGTCAATTGAATTGAATCGAAAACATCATTTGATATACAAGTTACATATAATGAAACGAAATATAAACCATGATCAATAGTCATAATAACTATAGGTATACATATTTCAATGTTTTATGTAAATTATATTAATAAAAAAGAAGATGTGGTATGATTGCCAATACGACAAAATGACACAGAAAATGAAATAAACAACTAAATATGTCACCGAACGGCCTTCAACAATGAGCAAAGAGTAAGCCCATACCGCATAGTCAGCTATAAAACCCCGATAAGACAATGTAAAACAATTCAAACTAGAAAACTAACGGCCTAATTTTTTTTTACAAAAAATGAACGAAAAACAAAAATGTAACACATAAACAAACGACAACCACTGAATTACAGGTTCCTGAATTACAATGTAGGACAGACACATACATACAAAATGTGGCGGGGTTAAGCATGTTAGCGGGATCCCACCCATCCCCTAACTTGGGACAGTGGTTTCACAGTATAATATAAGCACGAACTATATTCAAAAAATCATTTGAAAAACACTAAACTCATCAGATGGATGAAAATACAAATACTAAAAATACAAGTGGACGTGGCCGGGTACTTGTACATCCCAACAACAAAAAGACACTACGTACAGCTATATATAAGAGTACTCGCAGTTACTGACAGCTAGTTCAAAGCAGTTTCTTTTAATTACTAGTACTCGCCAAAATGTAATACGAAATATAAATTAAGGACTGAACGTATTTACATAATATTGATGTAATATGAATTTTATGAGCAATTCAAACGACATATTAAATAAGCCGCCTACCAAAACCAATCACAACAATAGCTTCCTTGTGGGATAGGTTATTTGAATACAAGGTAATTTTTACTTATTTTTTTTTTATTGACATTTTGCTTCCAGCTTCCTGGTTGATGGACATTTTTATAATGCTTGACATTGTGATAAAAGTAGTTCCCTCTTGATAAACTTCGTCTTAATCTTTATTTAGCGATGGATTTAGGGGAGGGGTAGGATGACTGGAGAGGGACCCCTCTAATGCAATCAGTCCTCCTCCCCTTTATGAAAATTTCTGTTCAAGTGAAGTTTTAAAATATCAAAATTCCACAATTTTTTATTTATTTTTTATGTTCACTAAACAATTATAATTTTAAAATGCTTTAAGATCATTTTTGATATTTGATTAAACTTTAAAAATATAAATGTTAAAGTACAGCTTTGATTATTTCGCTTTTTGAAAGTATGGTTTATTTCATTTTTGATAAAAACGGGCGAAAAAAGAACATACTAGTTACATATCATTAACAATGAAAAAAGCGAAGTTTCAAAAAACAAACTAATCTGGTTTATCAAATCGCACTTTTTGTATCATTTATTAGTTTACTTACACTAATTCCAAAATATATGGTTCTATGTACATTTACTTTTAAGTCAAGTCAATTTGACCTTGAACTAAATTTCAATGTCATTTAGAAATATCGGTTTATAAATATTATTGGCTCTACGAAATTAAGGAGCTGCCGATTTTCCTTTTGTCTAGTCTAGCCAATTTTAGGCAACCAAACGGGCTCAAACAAAGAGAAAACCCCACCAGTGATACACTCATGACAGTAGTTGGCTATAAAAAGTCCCGACATCGAAAATTCACAACCACTTAAAGGTGAAAACTAACAGCCTTATCGTAAACAAAATAATGGCAGAAATGAACCAACGACATTCTCTTAACTACAGGCTCCTGACTTGGGACAGGCACAAATGATTATTTGTAGCAAAATTATTTTTGTAGTTCCATGGTTGAAGTTAGCTCTGATTTGCCTTACAGAAAATAAATGAAATCAATGTATTACTGATTTTGCTGAATTCGATCGTCCAAAAAAAATCTTTTTATCAGAACCAGCCTTATAGTGTTTTCGCTCAATTCCCATTCATCAGTAATGTTGTTGTTTTTAAATTGCTTTCTAATCCCAGGATGTCACAATGAGGTCAATAACCGTATCTCAATAGGTAAACATTACAGGATGTACATTTTGTACCATACGCTTATATTATTAGGAGTAAACTTTTAAGACTTAAAGTAAATATTCAGTTAATTCACCTCCGTCCTAATCATATAGAGGATAGATGCACTTCGTAAGGTTTATATAATAAAATATATAAATGTTACAGGGAATTTGTAAAATACCTTACAAAATCCCTAACAATTTCACTACATTCACTCTGAGGATAACGTTTATTAAATTTTAATAACTTTCTTATACGTACTATCCTGGATTTGTACCAATCTTTGACAGAAGTTTGTTTCTGAATAAAAGCTAGTATCCATGGTAACTAGAATAAACATTTTGTAAAAATTTTGTTCCTGATTATCTGTTTTTCTTATAAATGGACTTAGTTTTTCTTCCAGTTAACATTACATACAGTCTGCAGTTAAAGTTTCAAAACATTTATTAGATTCATTAACTATCCTGGATTTTGACCAAACTCAATCTAATATTTAGATTGGACCAAACTTGGACAGAAGCTTCTAACAATCAAAAGACAGTATCAAGAGGAATATTTTTATTGAATGTTTTCCTCATTTTTGTGGAGTCTGCGATTAACAGCAAAAGTAGGCGAGACACTGCAGTGATATTGTTTGCCTTAAATAACTTAAAACTATTCCGAAATAGACAATGTTTTTCCCAAACTGTGCAGTCTCAGTAGTAATTGTGCATGAATACAAACTGAAAAACATTCATTTATACATTTGTCATGCCTAAAATGTCTATATATGCAGGTTTCATTTCAAAGCAGGGTTTGACTCTTGAAAGGGGTCTGCAAATTGAAGTTTCAGTCAAATTTATGGTTTATTCTAAATTTCCCAATTTCTAAAAATGACGCATAGTTTCCCATATTTATAAAAAAAAAAAAAGGGTAGAGGTAGTTTTGGAAAAAGCCAACAATACCACTAAACTGGGTACCGCGGAACCCTTACGAATTTTTCTACAGTATTTCACTTGTTTAATGCATGAAAACTGCTCACTTAAGTATTAAAATAAAGGCTAGAATAACCTAAAACTTATTGAGTGTTACTGTTGTAGGCTTATTCACCGAAATTTCAATCAATAAGATTGAGCTTATTTTTACAAATTCCCTGAAAACAATCAATGAATCTGTAAAAAAAAATCTTAATTATTTCAGTGATTTTATAAGCTTACTAATCAGTTCAGTGATTTTACCATTTCCCTGAAATTTAAGTGATTTTTACAAAATCCCTGATTTTACGAATTTCGTGTAACATATATATATATATATATATTATATTATATACATGTATATATATAGATGTTCATATATAAGAGTTAATCATTGTTAGGTTTAAAACTGAGGTGCACCTCTGGCTGTGGTTCCAATTCTAAAAAATGCAAAGGACAAGGTAGTCGTTACAAGATCCTAAATATACTACTAATCAAATGGACATCACTCATGCATTGAATATGTAGTAATAATACATTTGGTATTTCAAAAAAAACACAACCAACAGAATATATATTAGAAGTTTTGAAAACTTAAAAAAGGATACAAAAAGAAACCGAAGTCGAAAATGACAGGGATTTTCATAAAACAAGTAATAGAAACTTTAGTGACCTTATCATATATATGATCATATATTTCTGACAGTTTTCCCAATCTATTCTCATATTAGGAAAATATTTCTTTAGCTCAGTCGATTGGAGCGCTGCCTTGTAACACATGTACAGAGGTCCAGGAGCTGACAAAGTGATTTTGTATTAAAAAGCATGCTCTCAAGTTAATACAAACTGAAGATTTTTTTTTCTCCAAAAAATGATCACTTGGTAATCTCTTGGTTATATTAGAATGTGATTCTACTACCATAGATTTATATATGATTTTTGGTATCATTGATTTTCCGTGCAAATGATATTTTTTTTTTTATTTTTAACCGGATTTTTGTGACAAAAATGTCGGTTATTGATTTTGGGATGTACGGCGGTCGGGCGGCCGGCAATCAAATGTTGTCCGTGCATTTACTCATGAACCGTTCAACCAAAGCTTTTAGAATTTTAATATGTTGTTACTGACAACTAAATGAATTAATTAAGGTCAAGTTCAATAATGGCGATTTTGACTTTTACCGTTCAGGAGTTATGATTCTTGAAAGATTGAAAAATGGAGTTTCCAGTCGTGTCCGTGCATTTTTGCATGAACTGTTCTACCAAAGCTTCCCAAATTTTAATATGTTGTTACTGATGACAAAATGGAGGTCAAGTTTAATAATGACGATTTTGACTTTTACCGTTCAGGAGTTATGGTTCTTGAAAGATTGAAAATGGTGTTTCCAGTCGTGTCCGTGCATTTTCTCATGAACCTTTCAACCAAACCTATTGAAATTTTTATATGTTGTTACTGATGACAAAATAGAGGTCAAGTTCAATAATGACGATTTTGACTTTTACCGTTCAGGAGTTATCATGGTTCTTGAAAGATTGAAAAATGGCATTTCTATTCACATTGTTGCATTTACTCATGAACCATTCAATCTAAGCTTTTCAAATTTTAATATGTTGATACTGATGACAAAATGGAGGTCAAATTTGATATTGACGATTTTCACTTTCACCATTCATCAGTAATGGTTCTTGTGATATTGCCAGGACACAAATAAATGTTAATAAATCCGGTTTGCTGTCGTTGTGACAGCCTCTTGCCATAGTATTATATTCAAGCTGCTCGAGGTCTGAGCAGATATAAAAGTTATTTGTCTCCCCCTTCTCCCATTGGTTCGATATACTGCAACCCAACATAGCGTAACCAGTAGCTGATCCAAATAGAGGGGGGCGGTCCGGTGGTTGGAACCCCCTTTTTTGGTCGATCAATGCATTGATTAATTCCGATACTCTCTAAATAGATCACTGAAATAGATATCTAAAGATTCTTCCTTTTTTAAAGGAATTTGACATTATGAAACATGAAGCCATTATACATATATATAATGAATCAAATCAAGTATTTAAAACCGCACTTTCCAATAATATCAGAAACCGCCCTTACAGAATTAAAAGCCAACGGAAAATGAGCCAATCAGCACTTTCCAATAATATCAGATGATTGACAGGACGAAATTGTACTTTTCAACTTTTATGCAAACAAACTCCCCTACTGGTTTATTAAATAAGGTACACTACCAGTTTGACATTACATTTGAATAGGAGCAATATAGTTGGACCCCCTTCATCAGTTGCGGATCCAGAACTTTTCATAAGGGGGCCCCCGCTGACTAACCTACATGTAAGAGGGGCCCGCTCCAATCATGCTTCAGTGATTCCCTATATAATCAACCAAATTTTTCCCACGAAAAGGGGAAAAGGGGGGGGGGGGGGGCTCCAGCCCCCGACCCACTCCCTGGATCCGCCTTTGTTCATCATTGGATGGGAACACCCTTTTAAAAATGGCTGGATCCGCTCCTGGTTACCTTACAGTCGTCAACTGCATGAACATAATACAAAAAAAATAAGATGTGGTATGATTGCAAATGAGACAACCTTCCACAAGAGACCAAAATGACCCAGAAATTAGCAACTATAGGTCACCGTACGGCCTTCATCAATAAGTAAAGCCTGTGTTCTGTTCGTGTAGTAAAAGTAAAGAAATCAATATATCTATAATTGCTTACTTTGATCCAATTGCTTTGATCTGTCTAGCCGAATCCGTTCTGTATACTTCAAACGGGCTTTTATGATTCAAATGTTTAAACTTCCCGGTTAAAATCACATGACCAGGAATGTCGATCATTATGATTGGATAAATTTACATTGTATCAAATCAACAAAAAATTTCCAATAAGATCACCTCAGAACGATCAAAACGACGATAGAAAACGAAATCAACTACTACTCGTCGATCTAATTCACCAATCAAAATAATAAAATAAATATTATTATTTACAGTTTTAAGTTTATAATTATATACAAGCAGCGGACTTCTAGAGGCAAACATTTACCTGTAGAAATTGAATAGTCTCCCCCTATTTAGATTCAGATTAGCTTTTTTTTTACACAAATTTTTTTTTAATCAGATTTTAATCTATGTAGTATAATTATTAAATTAACTTCATTTATAGAACTGTTACATAATTCATATTTCACATGTTTATTTTTTTCTATCCTATATTATGTTTTTTTTTATTGATTTAGTAAGAAATTGATAGCAATTTTCAACTAATAAAATATCATAGATTTAAGAATTCTTGTTGATTGTGTTGATGATATATGTCATTATACTTTTAAAATAGATTGTCTTTGTGTAATATGTAATATATTGTATATAAATGTTGAATAATTAAATAAAAATACAAAAGCAAAGTTTATCAAAAGTCAAAGTAATATTACAAAAAAATTATGTGTTATTCATTTATTTGCCAATTTTTATAAGACATCACCCATATCACTCATAGATACTATTATTTACTTGAACATGTTGAATGTCTCAAAACTACCAAAGTTCATGTTCTCCCTAGTTATGTCAGTAACAAATTGAAAAAATAATTATATTTCGCTTTTTAACTTGAATTTGAGTTATCATTACAGAATCGAACGTATATATACCCCAAAAATGTGAGACTAATGTCCTTTTCAATCCGCGATCAGTAACTAATTCAATCCCATCAACAGTACCTTACATTGTATCTATCATAGTAATAGAAAATCACCAACCCTCAAGTCATAGGATCGTTAGTAGAATCATTTATTAAGTCCATGGGAATATATCTAAAAAAATACTTACGAATTTCCACTAAAATTTATTCATTGTTTATGTATAAACATAGTCCGATGTTACTAACATAACAGGAAGTAACAAGGGAAATTCACGTCTAAAACAGAAACGGAAGAGGGATCCCGTAGAACGCCCTACGTCACGATGCATGAATTATGTATATTCTATTTATACTCGGTTCTAAAAATAATTACACTATAAATAAAATGTCAGTACCTAATAATAGATGTACTTTTTCCAACTGAATTATTATAGAGGCTATAAAGCCATGAATTTCATTTGTCTGACAACTCGGGTTAGATTCAACTCAATGAATGTCGAGGATCCACCAAGCTGAAGAAGTCCCGCAAGACATTTGAGGTGCAGTCTAAGCGTTCGCCATAATGATTAGAATAAGATTCATACAAAACAGTATTGATTTTTTGGGAAAATGACAGTAAGAATACTACATATATATATATATATATATATATTGCATGCACGTACCCACGTGGGGTTATTCAAAGTCTGTTAAATAAATTCTCCGATCATGTAGTCCTATTGTTGTGTTCAGTGGCGGTTGCAAGAGAAAAACAAGAGTGGATCTCTGTTTTATGACTTATGTTTATAACGTTATAGTATGGTATTAGTTTTCCGTTTTGCTTTTTCCAATCATATTGTGTTGTAAAATGATGCCCTTTATGGGTTCTTGATTAGATTAATAAAATTCTTATCTTCTCTTGTCTATACATGAGGTCATGATTCCAACCGTAGATATTTCGATGTACGTGTCAACCTTTAACTTTGGTGGTCGTCTCGATAACCCTACGAAAATCAAATACAACAGGGGATCCTACTGAACGACTAGATATATAATGTTCAAACAACAGGGGATCCTACTGAACGACTAGATATATAATGTTCAAACAACAGGGGATCCTGTAGAAAGCCCGTTAGTTGTACATGATTAACAAACAACAGGGTAACCTTTATATATAATTTAGGCCCTATCTTAGATGCATAATTTTCAAACAACAGGGGATCCTGTAGAACGACGCCCTTTACATATAGTACATATCACATGAAAATCAAACATCAGGAATCCTATAGAACGTCATATATTAGATATATAAAATTCAGACAACAGGGAGTCTTGTAGAGTAGACCATTTTCCCCAAATCAATCCAAAGCCAAAATTTATTATTCAACATCATACATGCTTATTGAAGATGAATTCAGAATTGTCTATGAGAACTGAACTGTATACTAGGCCCGATTTTTTTAATTATCAAAATTAAGGCCAGATTAATTCGTTTCTTTAAACGCAGACCGCCCCCTTCCACCACCACCCCACCACCCCTCATACTCCCGTAAAGGAAATTTCTCGTGCCTTAGTACGTGTAAGCTACTTTTTTTCAATATGCCTACATCAAAGTACTCATAATAAAAATATTATTAACTCCATGGTATATTATAAGCCATGGGACCACGTGCATGGGACATTTGCAGGTCTTTACAACATAATTAAGGCACCACTACTGTTTGTCAATTATGAAGTATCATATATTTTGTAAAGGAATCTGTACGGTTGCTTAAGGTAGCACAATACAAAGATTTTTCATCCCCAATCAGACATCTTTAAACTGATGTAATTCCACTCATCTGTCTCTAAATTTTATAAATGAGGTACCAAAAGAAAGAAAGATTAATCTTTCAAATTGTGATAATTTCATAATGACATAATCATTACATGATTAATTGTTATGTAATTAGTTGCAATATTGTGATGTTCATACTTGAATGAATTTAGCTTCTTTGTTATTCATAGCATCCCAAAATATTTTATAGATTCTTGCACAACACAGTTTGACCTCCAAAACTGTGTCTCAGATTTTTCCTATTGTATTTCATTCTCTCATAAATCTTCAATTAAGTTTGCAACATCAATTCAAAAGAGACCACTAAATTCAATTGGGTATAAAATTTGCCCTGTATTGATGTTTTTAGAAATCTGAGACACAGTTTATGAGGTCAAACTGTGGTGTACAAGAAACTATAAAATAATGTGGGATGCTATGAAGAACACAGACGATAAATTCATTCAAGTGTGGAGTCAGGACATCACAATCAACTAATCATGTAATAATTATGGCATAATGAAATTATCACAATTTGAAAGATTAATCCTTTGGTACCTCATTTATAAAATATAAAGAAGGATGAAATGAATTACATCAGTTTAAAGTTGACTTATTGGGAGTGAAAAAATCTTTGTATTGTGCTACCTTAACTTGAAAGAGGGCACAATGATCGGTTACTCTAATGCGATACATTTTCCTATTTTTCATGTGATGATGAAAAAATAAATAAAGCAAATTCACCCGGTGAGTGTTACATGAAAGTTAATAATTTTGCATCGTGTTTTTTTAAATAGTTTTACATGTTGAGAATATTCTATTTCTAGCATTTAGTATTTTTATATTGTTTATAAATAACCTATAAATAATATGTATAATTCATGAATCGTGACGTAGGGTCTAAGGGGTCAACAGCGTAGTCATCGCTGGGGTCGTCATCGCTGAGAACGTTAGTCCACGCCGAGGACGATAAGGAGAGATATTTGAGATGTGTCATAGTTATCTCGCTTTAAATAAGTGGGCCCAGCTTGTCTGGCAAAACAGCCGTTGGACGTCAGAGTAATCTCGGACTAGCTTTTAATAAGTTTTCGATTGACCGCTCATAACAAGAACTTTTAACATGTTGTTTAACATGTTTAAAGTAACAGCATACACCTGATTCGAAAAGATGGTATGTAATATGAAAAATTACAAAAAAATGACGTACTATTCATTACTGTCCTGATCGGAGATCATTAGGCTGTTGACCACTGTTGATCGGAATGGTAAGGGAAGTGGGTGTTGTTAAACGGTGGAAACGGAACGGAATACGGAACGGAAACTGAAAACGGGATCAGAAAGAATTAACATATTTTATTTTTTGTTTATTTTATCCACAAAGGCATGTTTATATAGTATAATTCGTGTTTGCAGAAAATAGAGGAGTAAATTTAAAATAAAAGATTTTAAAGCATTTTATAACTATTGAAATAATTAGCAGGCGATAATGAGACTATGTTTTTGAAATATTTGATTAGGTCGTGCGATTCAGTATAGACTGTTCGACCTTTCTTATTTGAAAAAAAGAGGTTGGATACATGTCAACCAGATAGTAACCCAACAACACAAAATAAATCTACATATATCGGCCTAAAAAGATGAACATTGGCCTCCACTCTTAATTGGTTGTTATGTAATACAATTTTGGGGAAATGCTTTTCATACTGCTTTTTCTTTATTTTAAATTGCCTTAAATCCAGATTAGTGATGTTAAGTATATTGTTGCGTTGTTCTGTATATGAGATTTTACTTTTATCTTTTCTTGTATGATGGGAAGAAAACCAAAACCTTGGGGTGATCTCAGTTGCTCTGAAAGGGTTAACAGACCCATCTTCACATGTGATACCCGTTTACATCAACCTGAATTTGTATTCACTAACACTAAAGGAATGTTGAAGTTTTAAAGTCAGGACCGATAACTCTGTCGATAAATATTAGCGTTTATACTTGTATATCATATTTTGTATGTAACAGTTTTTGTAAACAGGTTAAAATTTCAATATCGGTTTTAATGCCACTTGAGATTTTGTTTATATTGAATTATATTATAAAAAATGACAAAATTTGCAATGAAGTCTCGCTTTCTATGAAATAATAATGAAAAATAGATTAAATATAAAATTTGAACTAGAGTATTTGTTTCGAAATAACTATCGTGTAACATTAGTGCCTATTTTTTAAGCAAAAATCAACTTATTGCAGAATTTTTCATAATATTCATTTGTCTTAAAGCTCTTTAAGGTATATATTTCTTCATGTTTGTACACGGAAAAGAGAAAATATTTATAAGTATACATTACAGAAAACGTTTGTATGTAACAAAATCTAAACTCTGGAAAAACATGTACAGTACATGTATACAAACATACGTTGATGTGATTGTCAGCTGATGGACACGACCCCTTTGCATTTAATACCTTACAATTTGTTCTTATGTAACATTATAACCTTAATCCGACTTCACCTGATCGTCAAGGGACATTAACTTAAAAAGGTACATAGCATTATTTGTTCCTCTCTAGAATTTATATATTTTTGAAAATAAAAAAAACAAATTAAGCAGAAAAAGGGGGACATATATATATTTTAAATTTAAAACATATAAACTATTATTTTTTTCTAGGAACAGTATATCTGAGGGGCTGGACAGGGGGTAAGTTTCTCCATGCTCCCGCCCCCTCTTCTCCTTTCTCCCGTCTCTCTTCTCCTTTCTCACGCCCCTCTTCTCCCTTCTCCCACCCTTTTCTCTCTCCATTACCTTTTCCGACATACATTTCATTAAAATCCATTCAACATTTAGGAAGAGGTTCGCTTAGAAGATTAGTAATGCCATACATTAAAGTAATGAGTAACTCCCTGTAACATTAAGAACTTTCTCGTGTAAATATTTCTTCAATGTCCATCCAGTTGTTCAGGAGGAGATGCGCTTAACGGCGATACATTGATAGACAGATAGGGTGCAATATGCCTGCAACGTGATCAGACGCATACAAATTCCCATTTAGGGACATTCCAAAGCAACCTCACATATTTTCGATTTTTGACAAATTTTAATCAGGGAATAATCCTGTCAAGGACAACAGTAATAATCGTGAATGTGTGACCCAAGCTTAACTCTGTTGCACCCCCTTTCCCAATGAGTTTTAAAAAAAGTATAAATCCTAACTATAGAAACGCAGGATAATGTTTGAAAATACGGTGAATTTATGTGACACTATTTTATTTGTTTTTGGTTAAATTTTGTAATATGTTAACTTTATAATTATCGTGTAAACCTGGAAGCTAGCCTAATGCATTATGTTCATGGGTTTTAGATAAGTTTAAAGGGTGCAGTGAGTGAGCATACAATCGACAAAGGCACCTTCTTAATACACAAAAAAAAAAATTCTAAGAGGTGCAATATGAAAAAAATTATGGAACACTTAGGATTTCTTCCAACAAAAAGTGAATCAATATATCGTTCCTTTAAAGGGATTTAAAAACAAAATCTTAAATTGAATTATCTATGAAGGTTTATAAATTAAGCATGTAAAACAATTAATTGCGTAAAGAAGAGTTCGGCTATCTGTCTATCAGAAAAGAACAGAAAAATGAACAAAAAAAAGGCTTTCCAAATTTTAGCTTTAGACATTAGTCATAGAAAAAAACGTCTTTGGCATTTTCATAAAATTCGATGAAGGTTCGACAAGTAGTTTAATGTAATTGAGAAAAAAACAAATGTAAGCCCAAACTGCGGCCACTTATTAATTGCAGAAAGAAATACATTTGGTCTATAAAACGCAGGAAAATTAAAGATACAATTGCATTACTATATTGCTCTAAATACTCTTATGATCATAAACAGTTTCTGTCCAACTTTCGTAAAATTTCACGGAGAGTCATTCAAAAGACTTTATCAACATTCGGAATCTAAATATTGACTCCGCTTTGTCTCTCTTTTATGACATAAATCACAGGGTCGACAAAAATACAAACAGCATACCAAATCTGAGCAGATAGTGAATTGCTTTATATATAAGAAAAGTACGTATAATTCAACCAGACTCAAGCTGGCAGCCACTTTCATCGGCCAATCAAGATAGCAGCCACTTTTTTCCAGCAGCCAATTTTGACGATATGTCTAAAAACCAAAAAACTGCGTGAGGCTCAAACGTTCCAAAAATCGCTAAATCTTAGTTAAATGCAATCTAATAGCGGAAATCGACAATTTCACGGTTTCTGCTAATTTCTAAAGCATTTCATTCCGTTTTAAATATGTATGTAAGCGGTCTGTCCTTTATTTGACATCCGATAATTGATATTCAATATCCAACCGACTGCTAGCCGTCGGTTCAATATTTAAATTTAGTTGAAAATCACTATAAAGCCTGAGGGAAAAGATACCATTTTATGACCCCTTCAAGCTGTCATAAATTTTCGTTGTCCTCGAATATAAACCCTGATACAAGTTGTATATTTGTCTTTATGTTATATAGATTTTTATCAATAAAACATTACAGAGGATTCACCAAAGATGTAATTTAATATATAAAATATGAAACAAAATCCAATTACTCCAGAAACATATAGAAATATACATAGAAAAACTTATGGAAAGCCAAAAAAGAAAAGAAATTAATAGTGAACACCTACCAGAGACTGCTTAAATGACGGTGACCACCCTAAGACGACTTTGGACCTCTGTGGTGGCCAGACGGGCCCGGATCCCAGAAAAATATTTAAGTGGCAAATAGCTTGGATCAATACCTTTGAAATGAGCTAGGTCCGGTTCGGAACTTTGCCGTAGGGATATGTCGAGGAGTACCGAATGTGTGGTTGGTATGGAAAATAAGTAAATTGGCAACTTTGAACATCTGTGGTGGCCAGACGGGCCCGGATCCCAGAAAAATATTTAAGTGGGGAATAGCTTGGGTCAATACCTTTAAAATGAGCTAGGTCCGGTTCGGAACTTTGCCGTAGGGATATGTCGAGGAACACCGAATGTGTGGTTGGTATGGAAAATACGTAAATTGGCAACTTTGAACCTCTGTGGTGGCCAGACGGGCCCGGATCCCAGAAAAGTATTTAAGTGGGGAATAGCTTGGGTCAATACCTTTAAAATGAGCTAGGTCCGGTTCGGAACTTTGCCGTTGGTATATGCCGAAAAGTATCGAATGTATGCATATGGTTAATACGGAAAATTACGTCAAGGGTCACCTTTGAACCTCTGTGGTGGCCAGACGGGCCCGGATCCCAGAAAAATATTTAAGTGGCAAATAGCTCAAATCAATACCTTTGAAATGAGCTAGGTCCGGTTCGGAACTTTGCCGTAGGGATATGTCGAGGAGTACCGAATGTGTGGTTGGTATGGAAAATACGTAAATTGGCAACTTTGAACCTCTGTGGTGGCCAGACGGGCCCGGATCCCAGAAAAATATTTAAGTGGGGAATAGCTTTGGTCAATACCTTTAAAATGAGCTAGGTCCGGTTCGGAACTTTGCCGTAGGGATATGTCGAGGAACACCGAATGTGTGGTTGGTATGGAAAATACGTAAATTGGCAACTTTGAACCTCTGTGGTGGCCAGACGGGCCCGGATCCCAGAAAAATATTTAAGTGGGGAATAGCTTGGGTCAATACCTTTAAAATGAGCTAGGTCCGGTTCGGAACTTTGCCGTAGGGATATGTCGAGGAACACCGAATGTGTGGTTGGTATGGAAAATACGTAAATTGGCAACTTTGAACCTCTGTGGTGGCCAGACGGGCCCGGATCCCAGAAAAATATTTAAGTGGGGAATAGCTTGGGTCAATACCTTTAAAATGAGCTAGGTCCGGTTCGGAACTTTGCCGTTGGTATATGCCGAAAAGTATCGAATGTATGCATATGGTTAATACGGAAAATTACGTCAAGGGTCACCTTTGAACCTCTGTGATGGCCAGACGGGCCCGGATCCCAGAAAAATATTTAAGTGGCAAATAGCTTGGATCAATACCTTTGAAATGAGCTAGGTCCGGTTCGGAACTTTGCCGTAGGGATATGTCGAGGAGTACCGAATGTGTAGTTGGTATGGAAAATAAGTAAATTGGCAACTTTGAACCTCTGTGGTGGCCAGACGGGCCCGGATCCCAGAAAAATATTTAAGTGGGGAATAGCTTGGGTCAATACCTTTAAAATGAGCTAGGTCCGGTTCGGAACTTTGCCGTAGGGATATGTCGAGGAACACCGAATGTGTGGTTGGTATGGAAAATACGTAAATTGGCAACTTTGAACCTCTGTGGTGGCCAGACGGGCCCGGATCCCAGAAAAATATTTAAGTGGGGAATAGCTTGGGTCAATACCTTTAAAATGAGCTAGGTCCGGTTCGGAACTTTGCCGTTGGTATATGCCGAAAAGTATCGAATGTATGCATATGGTTAATACGGAAAATTACGTCAAGGGTCACCTTTGAACCTCTGTGGTGGCCAGACGGGCCCGGATCCCAGAAAAATATTTAAGTGGCAAATAGCTCAAATCAATACATTTGAAATGAGCTAGGTCCGGTTCGGAACTTTGCCGTAGGGATATGTCGAGGAGTACCGAATGTGTGGTTGGTATGGAAAATACGTAAATTGGCAACTTTGAACCTCTGTGGTGGCCAGACGGGTCCGGATCCCAGAAAAATATTTAAGTGGGGAATAGCTTGGGTCAATACCTTTAAAATGTGTAAGTATTAAATAAATAATGGCATTAACAAACAAAAACATATCGGGTACGCCTAGATTGTCAGTTAATATACATGCTCTACATAATAAAGAGGCTGCGCTAGGTTTATAAAGACAATACCAACGGGTCATTTACAAATAACGGTAAACAAAGGATTTGGGGTTAAAAGGATATAGTATAAACCCAAAAGACGTGTTGGTAAAGCTAACTGAAGACAAAACGCATCAAGTGTTACCCCATACAGAAGTTTTCACTAAAAATGAATTAATACTAAAAGCAAAGAAACGTGGTATACCTTATATATAGATCAAGATAAAGGAAAAAGGACTGCAACAAGACATAGCTAAGAAACCTGTTATTAAGATGAACGATGGTAGAAAAGAACTACAGTGTTTATTGAACCATTTGTTAATTCATTTTTAAGGCAAGTAGAAGTGCTTTACATACATTTGATTCGTAAAATTTCAGAAGACAACTTAAAGTAGGCATCGAAGGTGCTTCTAGTACAGTTGGTAAAAAAAACCTTGCAACAGGTGACAGTGATTCCACTTTTAAGGTCAACTCAAGCATGGCAAGTTAGTATTACTGAATCAACCAACTAAGACACTGAACTAACAGTAATGTAAGAAAAGGCAAAAGAAAGCATAGCAACTTGCATGCGTGATGGAAGTGAGTGAACGTTAGTCATATTGTAGAAGTACACCTTCATATGAATAAATTGTATCCCTGAAGTTTGAGTCTTACCTACGCCTTTCAGTAAAACTAGCACAGAAGAAGGCCATTATTAACGTGAGCTGTATTCTCACAATCACATCATGAATAGGTGGATCAGAAAAGTACATTTTACGAGTGAGTCAATACAAAAAATTCAAAAAAGTACCCGTTAAAAATTCAAAAAACTTCCGAAAGAATAGAACTCACACAAACACGTTGTATTTAACCAATTCTACTAAACATCATTACTGTTGGATAAAAAGTTTGTACTTGTTTGGCTTTATAAATATTTTGATATGAGCGTCACTGATGAGTCTTATGTAGACGAAACGCGCGTCTGGCGTACAAAATTATAATCCTGGTACTTTGATAACTATTTACACCACTGGGTCGATGCCACTGCTGGTGGACGTTTCTTCCCCGAGGGTATTACCAGCCCAGTAGTCAACACTTCGGTGTTTACATGAATATCAATATTGTGGTCATTTTTATAAAATTCCCGTTTACAAAACTGAATTTTTCGAAAAACTAAGGATTTTCTTATCCCAGGAATAGATTACATTAGCCGTATTTGGCACAACTTTTTGGAATTTTGGATCCTAAATGCTCTTCAACTTTGTACTTGTTTGGCTTTATAAATATTTTGATATTAGCGTCACTGATGAGTCTTATGTAGACGAAACGCGCGTCTGGCGTACAAAATTATAATCCTGGTACTTTGATAACTATTTACACCACTGGGTCGATGCCACTGCTGGTGGACGTTTCGTCCCCGAGGGTATTACCAGCCCAGTAGTCAACACTTCGGTGTTTACATGAATATCAATATTGTGGTCATTTTTATAAAATTCCCGTTTACAAAACTGAATTTTTCGAAAAACTAAGGATTTTCTTATCCAGGAATAGATTACATTAGCCGTATTTGAAACAACTTTTTGGAATTTTGGATCCTAAATGCTCTTCAACTTTGTACTTGTTTGGCTTTATAAATATTTTGATATGAGCGTCACTGATGAGTCTTATGTAGACGAAACGCGCGTCTGGCGTACAAAATTATAATCCTGGTACTTTGATAACTATTATCACATTTGATAAGTCCCCAAGTGTCATCCCACAATGGTAAAGTGTTTTTGTCGAAGATGTTTCAATCATTGTTAAAGGAAGACTTTTTAGACGAACATTTAATGTATTGTGATATGATGAATGGAGTGAAAATCGAAATTCCAGAAGAAGATACCATTACAATATCTTACAACATAGTACCAACGTAAAATGCGATTTCCTTATGTTATTTATGCTGACATTCAATGTAGCTAAGAACAGATAGACACTTGCCAACCTGACAAACTAAAAGCTTACACGGATGTTAACTAACAAAATACACCTTCTGGTTTTACTATCGTGTCCAGTATGCTCATAGGGAATATAAATAAACAAAAGTGTACTCACTGGAAGACATTGTTCAGAGATTTATGGCTTGTATGGAAGAGATAATGAAGGCGATTGCAGACATCTACATTGATAAAAGACCTGGTGATGACTGAAGAAGATCCCAATGTTTTACAGCGAGTTAAGATTGTCACATGTGCGATGATGAATTAGGTGAAGACAAAGTGCGTGATCACGAGCGTTCGACAGGTAAGTATCGTGGTGCATCACATAAAAAAAAATGTAACTTAGACTGTCAATTACCGATAAGAAATGCTTTTCATTGATTCGTGTAAGTTTATGTTAAGTTCGTCCGACACCTTATATATTTAGCTTAGAATTTAAAGTTGAACCAATTTAAGGTATGAAAGTCGTGATTTAGGTAGAATAATGAATTTATGATAAATAATTAAAAATAAAATGTTTATCTTACGATTTTATGAAGGGTCATTACGACATGACGAAAACACAACTACTATCTGCTGACCGACTTAATAATAAACACATTAGTGTGGCTGACTATGTTCATGTACTACATGTGTTTACTATTTTTTTTTTGAAATTTGAAACAGTGTTGTTTCCAATGGTTGGTATTAACCAAAGTGCATCGTCAAAACTTTAACAATCAATTTGGCTTAAAATTTTCATTGACCTGAACACTAACCTTAGAATCATACCCAGCATCGTATCTGAAAAGTATTCCTTTAAACTGATGAACAACTCAATGTTTGAAAATACCATGGAAAACACACGTTAACGGGTGAATATAATATTAATGACTACTTATAAGCAACCGTTGAAACTAATAGCTACACCCAACTGTGATCAATTCGTGGTGTATAACGAGTCCATGGTAGTAGTAAACATAAAGAAAACCAAACTAAAGTTTAACAAGCCTGTATACTAAGGAGCAATTATCTTAGACATTTCAAAGATTTTAAATGTACGACATTCATTTGGACTTTGTGCTTAAACCAACGGGAACAAAGTTCGACAATTGTTTACCGACACTGATAGTTAAGCCTATTAAATTTAAACCGACGACTTTTACAAAGACATATCTCACATTCAAAACAAGATTGACACATCAAACTATTGTATGGACAACCCGTTTTCGAATTCCGACCAACGTCAACAACAAAAAATGATTGGTATGCATGTGGTGGTCAAATGATGGCTAACTTTGTATGGATGTTTACAAGATGTGTTAATATCGAATGGGTGATGGTCAACACACCAGGAAAGCTAAAGGAACGAAGAAACAAGTCAATTGACAGAACATAACATTTAACGATTGCAAGACGTGTTTGATGACCTTTTAACCCTTCCATTATGAGACCTGGAACCCATTGGACGTGTTAGTTTAAGACGACAACAAGCAAAGCGTATTTTCATTCTTACGGACTTTAATTCCCCCTTACGTAATGGTAAATTACTTGAAACTTAAGATCTACTACATCACCGATGAACTTCAGATAAGAGCACCAGTGGTCTGTGGACACTTTTGTTTGTAATTGTCACAATTGTTGTCTGAAGGAAAACCTTGATGAAGTTGCGTTTCCAAGACAGACAAATTTGGACTTTATGGAAATTGAGAAATACATAGGAGTCAATTGCTTGAAGAATTGAACATGAACAACAATCCTATCACTAACATTAAATCTTAGAATAATAATACGGATGCTGCAACAAAACGACGAGTCATGCGTCAATTGAAACACTATATGAAACCGTTAGAATTAAAATTACAATCCGCGTGTAACCAGATAAAGAGAGATATAAAACGACTAGAGAAAGGATATGATACAGTCATTAAAGAACTCGAGAAAAAGGTAGATGAGTTTAAGACCACTCTGCACCAAGAACTCGAGGTAAATCAGATTAAAAACTCGACACATAAAACATTGATGAACTCTTGAAACTTTAGTTGTCAATAGAAGCTTAAGACCAAAACAAGGAAAATCTAGAGAGTCTGAGGATGTGTATTCTATCGAAACATGCTGGTGTGAGATTAAAATCCGTTAGTGGTTTATTATTTGGTAAAGACGTAGGACAGATGTTTAAGCCTTCACCACATTAATACTCGCAACTGCAACAATACAGTTACAGACCGACACAGTAGAAAAAGTCCACATCGACACACTCATTGTTCCAGAGATTGCCGTTCTGATTTAAAACAAGATTTCACAGATTACAAGGAACTTTCCACTTTTAAACTTAAGTACAGAACGTTTCGAAATTGACTTACTCATAGGCACCGACTACTACTGGTAAATTATCGAGGACAGAGTTATAAGAGGAAAATGACCAATCGTTATACAGTCAAAGTTCGGATGTGTGTTATCAGGACTAATCAATAGAAACATCCACCATCCGACAACATCTATAGCTCTGGTAAACGTCATTGAAAACAAGAACACAGCGAAAAAGGAAAGTCCACGGCAAAGTTGCTATGGAAACATGACCGTTCAGATGATATCCCTTCAGGCACGACCGTTGACAAAAGAAGACCAGAAGACACATCACAATGGCTCGTACAAAGTAGATCGCACATGAACCCACTTAAGGAAAATTTCAAAGAAAGTAACTTGCTACCTAGACGAACGAACACACCCTCAACTGGTAGAGTCAAGAACCCAAATAGATACAAGAAAGGAACTTACAACGCATAAAGAAAATTACCGCTGAGTGATGCTACAGTAGGCGGCAGAAGAAAAATCCATGAATGGACTATGAGATAAACTTTAGTTGTGATCAGTTAAGGTTAAGGAACTAGATTATTTTATTTGAGATGGACATAAATTTAAATTTCTTTTATCTATATTGTAAACTTACATTAATTTTTTTCTTACAATTTTTCGTTACATACTTCAGAAAATACGCGAGGTACAAACATTATGCTATGGTAAAGTTGTAACTATAACGCTATAGTAAGTGATGTTATTGTATTATTCATTACCTATCACTACATTTAAACGTATATAGAAAACACAACGCATTTATTGAGATTCTTCAACAATCTTACATTCGGAATTCCTAAGAATATCTTTACGGTAATTTTCGAACCTTTCCAAGCTCATTTCAAAGGTATTGACCTAGGCTATTCCTTACTTAAATATTTTTCTGGGATCCGGGCCCGTCTGGCCACCACAGAGGTTCAAAGGTGCCCCTTAACGCAATTTTCCGTATTAACCATATGCATACATTCGGTACTTTTCGGCATATACCAACGGCAAAGTTCCGAACCGGACCTAGCTCATTTCAAAGGTACTGATCCAAGCTATTCCCCACTTAAATATTTTTCAGGGATCCGGGCCCGTCTGGCCTACACAGAGGTTCAAAGTTGCCCATTTACGTAATTTCCAAATCAAACACACATTCGGTACTCCTCGACATATCCCTACGGCAAAGTTCCGAACCGGACCTAGCTCATTTCAAAGGTATTGATTCAAGCTATTTGCCACTTAAATATTTTTCTGGGATCCGGGCCCGTCTGGCCTACACAGAGGTTCAAAGTTGCCCATTTACGTATTTTCCATATCAACCACACATTCGGTACTCCTCGACATATCCCTACGGCAAAGTTCCGAACCGGACCTAGCTCATTTCAAAGGTCTTGATTCAAGCTATTTGCCACTTAAATATTTTTTCTGTGATCCGGGCCCGTCTGGCCATCACAGAGGTTCAAAGGTGCCCCTTAACGTAATTTTCCGTATTAACCATATGCATACATTCGGTACTTTTCGGCATATACCAACGGCAAAGTTCAGAACCGGACCTAGCTCATTTTAAAGGTATTGACCCAAGCTATTCCCCACTTAAATATTTTTCTGGGATCCGGGCCCGTCTGGCCACCACAGAGGTTCAAAGTTGCCCATTTACGAATTTTCCATATCAACCACACATTCGGTACTCCTCGACATATCCCTACGGCAAAGTTCCGAACCGAACCTAGCTCATTTTAAAGGTATTGACCCAAGCTATTCCCCACTTAAATATTTTTCTGGGATCCGGGCCCGTCTGGCCACCACAGAGGTTCAAAGGTGCCCCTTAACGTAATTTTCCGTTTTAACCATATGCATACATTCGGTACTTTTCGGCATATACCAACGGCAAAGTTCCGAACCGGACCTAGCTCATTTTAAAGGTATTGACCCAAGCTATTCCCCACTTAAATATTTTTCTTGGATCCGGGCCCGTCTGGCCACCACAGAGGTCCAAAGTCGTCTTAGGGTGGTCACCTTCATTTAAGCAGTCTCTGGTAGCTGTTCACTATTAATTTCTTTTCTTTTTTGGCTTTCCATAAGTATTTCTATGTATATTTCTATATGTTTCTGGAGTAATTGGATTTTGTTTCATATTTTATATATTAAATTACATCTTTGGTGAATCCTCTGCTATGTTTTATTGATAAAAATCTATATAACATAAAGACAAATATACAACTTGTATCAGGGTTTATATTCGAGGACAACGAAAATTTATGACAGCTTGAAGGGGTCATAAAATGGTATCTTTTCCCTCAGGCTTTATAGTGATTTTCAACTAAATTTAAATATTGAACCGACGGCTAGCAGTCGGTTGGATATTGAATATCAATTATCGGATGTCAAATAAAGGACAGACCGCTTACATACATATTTAAAACGGAATGAAATGCTTTAGAAATTAGCAGAAACCGTGAAATTGTCGATTTCCGCTGTTAGATTGCATTTAACCAAGATTTAGCGATTTTTGGAACGTTTGAGCCTCACGCAGTTTTTTGGTTTTTAGACATATCGTCAAAATTGGCTGCTGGAAAAAAGTGGCTGCTATCTTGATTGGCCGATAAAAGTGGCTGCCAGCTTGAGTCTGGTTATAATTCATAGTAGACTCAGACTTTTATAAAAGATTCGAACAAATATAGTAAATGATCTATTTGAGAAAATGTATTCCATTTTTTTTTTAAATTACAATCCATAATTGAAAAAAGAAGCACAAGGCTGATGTGCTTTTGACTAGTTTTTCTTAATATTCTATGTCTATTATTTGTTTTATTTTCAAAATTCAAGTGTACGCCCGGGCGTTTTGACGTTAACGTAGCTACGCGCATGATTAGTGCAATTTCGCAAGAAACCAATTCGTTTTAAAATGGTTGCCAAAAAACGCTTGCAAAAAATAAGAATAAAATTCTTTTGGAAAGTAATACGGGATATAATTTACCGAAAATACCTAGTACAAGCAGGTCGTTGAAAATTAGGCAGAAAAGGAATTTTGGAATGGAATTAACAAAGAAGAAGAATAAAATTGTCCTTGAACTTGGTTATTTTGGCGCACAACTTTACCTATATGTTCCAAGTGTAACAAGTTTTGGAATATTATTGGACTGTACAGAAAATATTGTTCCGGAAGCTTGTAAAAATAGATTGCCAATACTGTAATCGTATAAGCGCAGTTTACACAGGACAGCAACATCGGAATGAGGAAAAATTTAACAAAGGCCTGTTATTTTAAGAAGTCAACACTTAATGCGCACCCTTTTGGACAAAATAAATTAGATTATTCAGACCCCGTTAATACATATCTTTTCTTTCAATTCCGTATTTCAAAAATTATTTCTTGAAATTGACATTCACGCGATTCATTAAATAAAACCAAGTGGCCAATACTAAATGAATAATCGGAATTTGGATGAAGGTAAACCCAGAGAAGCGCTCCAAACGCAAAAACAATTTGAAGAGATATGTTTGTATGTTTGCCTATATATATTTAAATGCAGAAACACACTGAAAACACTTATACGTTTTAATATCATTTTGGAATACTTTAGTATGCCCTTGGGTGTACAGGAATGGGTGTGTTTTATTGTTGAGTTGGACATGATGTACAGTTGAGATTTCCCAACTATATTCCACTATGAGCTACTTATTCAAAAACAAATGTCATCAAATGCTTTGTAAAATAGAACACAATCATAAATGCTTATTGTACATTTTGGTCCCTCGACAAAATGCAGCGAGCGTACTGTTTTACCCGTGTCCATTTGGCCTCCCGTTCTTCACGTCATCAGTGTATAGGATGTAGCAGGCTTAGGGTTTATACAACTTATTTCGAAGTGCTACATTTTCTTTATGTCAACTTTAATAAAAAAAAATATATACATTTGTACCAAATGCGCGCATATTCAGTCAAAACTTTTTTAAATGACAGTTTGCTAAATTTGGTATTTCGAAAATATATAAAGGCACACAGAGCATATAGTCCGATTTCCTCCTTCTACAGTGTACAATTTCAAGATGGACATTTTATAATGTACCGAGTGTTTTACTTATAGAGGATGTTTGTATGTTCTCAGATTTTTTTTATTGTATTATTTTACACGAATGACAGAATGTTCAACTTATATCAAATACAGTTTGCAAGGTTTGCCTGCAACTATGTAACTATGCACACTACCCAAACGTTTACATCATACAGAGAATATACTATTATATTAAAAACATGTATTATTTATCTTTCACTTTTACAACTGACGGAATGTTTTTATTAGTAACCTTTTTGATGGTTGCATTAGAAGTGCGTCTTTTAGACACAACAATTTCAAGATGTATTGTATACTGTCCTGAAAATGCTTGAAATATTTGTAATACATGTAAGTAACTAAAATAATAAAACAACGTCTATATAATGCGTAGTTTAGGTCCGATGAGGTCCGACAATTATCTGAGGTAGGTCTCCTTTAGCTCCTTTTATGACCCAGACAGAATGTCAACTTTACTCTCAATTGATTGAAGCTCTATTACACATACCAACGATATCAAGTTTTGTCTTGTAGATTACAAGGTGCGTGTTCATGGATTTTAAACATGTACGAATAATAGATTAACTGATTACAGAAGTAAAATGCCGCTTATTAAAAAATGAAACATGAAATTAGATAACCTTAATCTTCTAAACTTGACATAAAACCATTCACAATAAAACAATGACAAAATGTGTAGGTGAAATATAAGAAAAACACTGATTTTACGAAATTATGTTATAAATTTCCGAAAAGTCTCAAATTCCAATTTTGTCAATTTGTTCACTGTGACAAAAAAAATAGCACTGTTTAGGGATATTTTGTATTTTATCGAATTAAACAACAATAATATTTTCTAGAAATAATTATTTGAAATAGAATGTGTTACGTAGGATTCAAATGCTAAAATTCATCATTTTATTTCCGTTATTTTATTTGTCAGTTTTCCGTTCATTGAAGTATCATCTAGTGAATTTGCGGAAATTATTGAAACAAACGACATTATATTTTACATTAATATATGTATATTGAGGTAAGATAATTACAACAACAAAAAAAACGCAAATACTTTCTATTTTATTATTTTTGAAACGACCTGATGCATGTAAATAGATATTTTAAAGCGTTATTGTGAAATACTATTTTGTTGAACTACAACTTATTATGTCTAAATACAATGATGCATTATTGTTACCATATTTCAGTCTTATCATGTCTTGGTTTTTCACGATGTTGATGCCTTTAATTTCGTATCATATTGCTTGTAAGTATATTTTAATGATTTCGATTTTCATCTAATTCATAATCGGTATCTTTGTAATATATTCATGAGATTACAAATGATTTTAAGATAAACACACTATCCCCAAGAAATCGCATCAAAATTATTTATCAACAAACACTTTAGAAAGTTAAAAACATATGTTCAGAAACTTGTCAACTGCATGTCATACTGTGTCAAACTATGATCATCATTGCATATAGTTACATGTAGGTACCCTTGACCTGGTGCTCTTGTTTATTGTCTGAGAAATTTCCAATGATGTACATAATTTATATCAACACACACCGAAGGTAATTTTCTACTCATGTATGATGTAGCTACATGTATACGCTGGTATTTGTTCAGTTATGATGTTTTACTTAGAAAATAACAAGAGAACCAGACAACTGTACCTTTATTCGGTGGTGATGATACTGTTTCCGACTAATTGATCCCTATAGTTAAAACAAGTAAAAACTGTTTCATACAGTTTGCAATCTATTGAATGTAAATTAATAAAAACTATGAATAATGAACGTATGCTTGTGATAAGGAAGTGATCAGATTCACAACCCTTGAGAAGAAATTTCAAGCAATGGCGCAAAAATATATTATCAGTCCAACAGCAGAGGCATCGACACAGTGGTAGTTATAACATAAGCGGTACCAATTTTTCTACGCAAGATGTGCATTTCGACAATGATCAATGTCTCTTCAGCGATGCTCGAGGCCAAAATAATTGGAAATGCAATGCTTATTAAAAACACTACTGATAGCTATAAACCAAATATACAAATGAGTAAAGCCAAAGCTGGACAAGTAATCAGCCCATTGCATGAGGGAGATACATTCTTTAATTTCTTAATTTTGATAATAATTTAAAAAGTCTACTGGGCCGGTGATAAATTGCATGATAGTGAAGAAATAGCACAGTTTTTTAATCAATTTCAGTCGTTATGTCTAGCTTCCGTGCAAAGGGAGGTAAATCAAAATAATTATTTTGTGGATACGCAGGCAGTAATTAATGACCCCCACTCCTACCCAAACATTGATCGTATACATTCATTTTTTGAACTATATTTCGAAGCTTTTTCATTGCTGGTTATCATATCATGCCACATTACACATATATGCATGACCTATTTTATTTTAAGAAATGTCAAAATTTTGTTATTAGTACTTCTAAGTTAATCATAATTATGTAAGCTTCTCAAATCTTTGGCTAACGTATCTTATTGAAGAGCTTGCTATAGTTGCAAATTATATTAAATTACGATTTATTTCAAGGTGCAACGTATACCCCGCTCATTAAAAGCGAATAAGGAACGAATAAGTAACAGGGTATTATGAGAGCGGTGGAACTGGTGCATACGAGTTAATAGGGTTATTTTGTCTCTAAGAACACATTGTTACCACCAGAGACATGAACACAAATGAAAATCATTTTCTAAAAGGTGCAACGTACAACAAACGTATTATAAGCGAATAAGTAACGAATAAGTAACCGGGTATTACCCAAGCGCTGGAACGGGTAAATACGCGCTAATAGGGTTATATCATCTCTAAGAACACATTGTTACCACCAGAGACATGAACACAATTGAAAATCCTTTTATAAAAGGTGCAACGTACAACAAACGTGTTATAAGCGAATAAGTAACGAAAAGGTAACGAATAAGTAACATGGTATTAACCGAGCGCTGGAACGGGTACAGGCGGCTAATAGGATCATTCCATCTCTAAGAACACATTGTTACCAACAGAGACATGAACACAATTGAAAATCTTTTTCTAAAAGGTGCAACGTACAACAAACGTGTTATAGGCAAATAAGTAACGAAAAGGTAACGAATAACTAACAGGGTATTAACCGAGCGCTGGAACGGGTACATGCGCGCTAATAGGGTCATTTCATCTGTAAGAACACATTGTTACCACCAGAGACATGGACACAATTGAAAATCATTTTCTAAAAGTTGCAACGTATAACAAACGTATTATAGGCAAATAAGTAACGAATAAGTAACAGGGTATTAACCGAGCGCTGGAACGGGTACACGTGCGCTTATAGGGTCATTTCATCTCTTAGAACACATCATTACTACCAAAGATATGAACACAATTGAAAATCTTTTTCTTAAAGGTGCAACGTACAACAAACGTATTATAAGCGAAAAAGTAACGAATAGGTAACATGGTATTATCCGAGCGCTGGAACGGGTACATACGCGCTTATAGAGTTATATTACCTCTAAGAACCCAAATATACCACCAGAGACAACAAAACAATTGAAAATCATGTTTTAAAAGGTGCAACGTATAACACACGTATCATAAACGAATTATAAGCGAGTGATGGAACGAATTAAACAAGGTAATAGCATGCTCCGAAACGATGTACACCCTGCTAACATGTTTAACCCAACCACATTATGTTAGTATGTGCCTGTCCCTAGTCAAGAGCCTGAAATTAAGTAGTTATCGTTTGTTTATGTGTTATATATTTGTTTTTCGTTTATTTTTTTGTATATGAAATACGGCCGTTAGTTTTGTTGTTTGAATTGTTTTACATTGTCATGTCTGGGCCTTTTATATGTGACTATGCGGTTTGGGCTTTGCTCATTATTGAAGGCCGTACAGTGACCTATAGTTGATGATTTCTGTGTCATTTTGGTCTATTGTGAGGTGTTGTCTAATTGCCAATCATACCACATCTTCTTTTTTATACAAGCGCTAACACGGCGATTTCATCCCTTCGAACCAAGATCCATCTTCAAACATACGGATATAAAGCAGTTAAAAGGTAGAACGTTTAAAAATCATATAAGGAACAACTGAGTATCGAACATGAAGTAAAAGGATCGGTTGAGCACAAACACATATAAAAAGGTCATATAAAAAGATCATTTTACCTCCACAAATTTAGAACTATTACCAGATATAAGAGTATAAACAATTAAAAAGGGGGAAGGATATCAAAAATCGAATAAGTTACGAATAAGGAATAGGGAATAAGTAACGAATAGGTAACGAATAAGGAATAGGGAATAAGTAACGAATAGGAAACGAATAGGAAACGAATAGGGAATAGGGAATAAGTAACGAATAGATAACGAATAGGGAATAAGTAACGAATAGGGAATAGGGAATAAGTAACAAACTTGACGTCCATTATTCCTATAACATATGATCTCGGGGCATTATTTACTTTTTCTATTTACTGTTCTGATTATTTTTTTTTTACTATCAATTAAAAAAAAATAAAAAAAATAAAAATATCAGTATAAAACGTTAAAACTTGAATAAGAATGCGAAGTCACATGTCTGTTATAGCCTATAACAGACATGTGACTTCGCATTCTTAAATATTGCACTGCTAACTTAGCTAGACGTGGTAAACGTTTTACATTTATTTAAATTTATTTGATTGTAAATGATACAAAAAAAGAGCACTATTTTTTATTTTTTGAAATGATTTTCATTTTTATCCCAGCTTATTCAAATTATTTATCTTAAATAAGTGATTTAGAAATCTGACTTCTTAAAACAAAAATAAACTTTAGTTTTAATCACAACTAATTAATTTAATAAACAAAATTTTTCCAAATTTAAATGTAAGCTATTAGAGGATATAAGATAAATGAAATCTGGTTAGAAATGAAAAAGAAGCATTATGAATTTATTAATTTTTAAAATTCTTATATAGTATTACCTTCATGTGTGTAACAAAGTTGGATGTAACTTTATAACTTCCACTAATGAGGGTGCCACAATGCATACATTTTCCTTTGAAAGTATTTCCATTTTGGAAGTCATCAGGAACAGTAAAATGTTCCAGTACACTCTTGGAGCTCATTTTTAAATCTGATAAAATGTTTTCTTTCAACATTCATATATATAGTGAACAAATTTTGCAAGTGAGATTTTGTCATATGCATTATCCCTTCAAGAATTTAAACATGTACCTATAGGCCCTAGGGGTATATTTATCTCTCTCTAATTAGCCTTATATCTGTTTAACATAACTGTTATAAAAACAGTCATTATATAGTTTGTAATAAAACAAATAGCCAGAGGTTATATTTATTGGTTATTTAAGTCCTTGAATAAAGTTAATTATGTTAAATCAATGTCTTAAAATATCTATCTAAATCTACTAATTAAGGTCAAGACAGTGACTTCCTAGTGGTTTCTTTTAAAATTATGGCATGTGTCTACATTTTTTTTATCATTCAATACAAAATGAAGAATCTACCATGGTTGTGTTAATACAGAAAGTATACTGTGAAGGCTTTTCTTTGTCAGCTTACAACATTTGTTAAGATTATTGCTTTTAATAATTTTTTGAGAAAACACAAGATTTAATCTTTTGATCCAAAATTTCAAATGTAATTGACTTGTAATTGAAAAGTAATTGTCAATTACAGGCAATTTTGGCTATGTAATTAATTACATTCAATTACATGTAATTGAAAAAAATGCTCAATTACACATTACATTCAATTACATGATAAATTGTAATTAATTACAGTCAATTACATATTTCAATTACCCCATGTCTGGTTATAGGACTATTAAATATATGCCATCCGCAGCCAAGCCGTATGGTGACCATAATTCAATTATTATGACTATGGTGGCATATACATGTATCTACCTAGTCAAGTCGTCATAATTACATGTAGCTAAATAAGTCGACATGTCAGATATTTTAGTCTACTTGTCACTTAGGCCGTGTTCACACCAAACGCCGTGTAGAGTAAACATGTTTACAATTAGTTTAGTGTAGTGCATGTACACTGGTTTCACATTACATTTGTTCACATCTATACACCTTGTTTAGCTACCTGTACATAAGATTTGTTCCCACTTGTAAACTATATGTCATTTAAATGTTCATTACGTAGAACTGAATTCAAAATTTTTGGAAATTTTTTCTAGCGGTAAGGGAATAACCATTTGACTTCAAAAAGGGGGTAGGGGATGGGAATGGAAATATTCCGATCCCCAATTTGATAAAAAAAAAAATGGTCATACAGATGATAAAAAAAAATATTCTGAATCAAGAGTTTCCCCATACATTATAGTGTTAAATATTGAAAAAAAAGTATTTGATCACCAGCATCGAAAAAAAAGGAATAAAACCGTACGCGCGAAAAAAAAATTGACTCAGATAAAAAAAAATAACCCTCCCCCTTTTTTTAAGTTAAGTGGTTGCTACTTTATGAAAGCCATTTTTATCATTTGCAGTAGTTTTAATATACTAGAGATGTCTCGATAACGCATTAGAAAACGTTAGCTGCAACAGCGTGCTTATAGCCGAAAAAAAAGGATTGAGATATTAGAGATCACTACATTTTTATCTTTTCTGTTCGTTTCAAATGGTATTTCTTCTCCAAGGAGTATTTGGTAAAGGAATAGGGTAACATTTTTTTAATTTATTTTACGTGTTATTTAACGGAACTGAGATACTAGACAAACATATCATTTACCTCACACTTTTTTTAGTCATGCATTTATGCGTGAATCGTTTTTTGAGTAAAGACCATTGGCGAATATTTCTGTGTACGTCAAGTCGATTCGGGAAGACCTTTTCAAATGAATTAGGCAGCAACTATATACTTCATTTTTATGTGGAGGGGAGGGGGCGTGAGCTATTGATTTTTTTCAGGACTAATTTTGGTGACAAGTCGAAATCAATTTTAGCATTATATATAGTGGCAGCTGAGGGTCCGGTGAAACAAACAATTTTTTTTTCAGGGCCAAAAACTGGAAACATTTTTTGTTTCCAAAACAAAATCCATAGCTCACCAGCCCCACCCCCTTGCCTTTATGTTTTATACTCGACTATTTAGCCCCCCCGAAAATCAATTGGTTGCTGCCTTATGGGTTCGGCAATGATGCTGCTTTGAGTCTTGATTAGGGGTTAATAAAGTACGTTAATTTTTTTTAACAAAAAAAAATCTGTGAAATTTAGACAACTAATAATTATCAAAAATATCAATTTTACTCAAAAATAGTTTCCTCCTTAAATATATACACGATAAAACTAATGTCCTAAATGCCTAGTTTTATGGACACTTAACCTACACAAGGCCTACATTGACTATCGACTGTGTGTAGGTAAAACATGATTTAAACTACATGTTATAAACATTGAGTTTTATCAATAGGAACGCAATTGTGTTTAGTTTACGTGTGAGTTACACTAACACAACACCGAATTTAGGTCAATGTGAACACGGCCTAATTAGTTATATAAGAAAGGATTGTGCATGTAAACACACAAAACACGCATTGTTCCGCAGTAACCCTGTCGCTATTTTGTGTTAATGCTTTACACAGTGTGACCTGTAACACTTAATCGATCATAATACACAATCAAATAGGAACATTAACTAAACGAAATCTTCCGTATCAAAGACATAATTTCAATTTCATCCGCAGCCAAGCCGTAAGATGACTATAAATCAATGATAACCATTGTTACAGCTACAACAGTAACAGCTGTGTAGAGTATTGAGCATAAATTGGAAAAATATAAAAAGAAAGGATTATTAAATTTTATATAACTACACCTTGTTCAGCAATTAACCTGTCCCATTGGCACATGCATTTCGTATTGCTTTAAAGCTAGGTTCACTGCCGATCATCGTGATCGGGAGACGGGGTCTTACTCAATCGACAAGAATGTTCGGGATAGCCAACCTTGCTCGTCATCGATCTGTCTTTCTACCCGAGAGATTTTGACATGTCAAAAACATTCGAGTAAGGATCGAGAAGCAAGTCACACGAGAAGAGATCGAATTGATCGGGAAAGGATCGTGTAGAGATCGAGTTTGGTCGAAATACAAAAAATTTACCCATCAGTACTCGATCATGTCGACCTTTGCTCGACTAAGATCCGATCATTTCCAGATTAACTCGACCAATGCCAAATCGCTTCCAAATAACTTACACTTGTATATTTATTTAATGCCAGTCCAACTCGAACAATACCCGATCCCTTCCCAACCACATTCGACCATTCTTCGATCTCTACTCGGCCATACACAAAAACACATGCCTGCTACACGATTCTCTAAAAGTGTATACAGATCTGATTAACTCTCATAACTCTGCTTCCGCAAAATATGTTGGCAACATTATTTTGAACTGTACAAAAATTTCTCTGATAACAGTACGTGTCTTTACTTTTGCAAGGAGATGTAACATTTTAAAAGACACCAAAGGAACAGTCAAACTCAAATCGGGTCGAAAACAAACCAATAAAACTATAGCGAAAAACGGTAAACGGCGAGAAGACAGTCCACATAACATACATATGTTGACAACTTAAAACTTAGCAACACGTAACCCAACCAAATCTGGGATGATCTCATACATTGTATGTTCCAGAAGAAGAAAATCCTGCAATTTTAACAACGGCGAATTTTTCAAATATTGTTGTTAGACTGCTGATGACTAAGTTATCTTAAAAGTTAATTTATAAGAACATCAAGATTATATTTTACCTGTTTTATTGGCTATTTTCTGTTTTGTCTGTCCGTATATTCCATGTGTCCAGAAAAGTTTTAGCATAAAAAAGATGTGATACAATTGTCAATGAGACAGTTCTTCACAGGACACTAACTGACACAGAAATTATCAATAACAACAGTAGGTAGGTCACCTAGGACTTATATTCATTATGTTTTTCATTCGAAATTTTAACGTAATTTCACACAAAAATGAGACGAAAGACAAATATTTTTTATTTGTTGCGAATTTCACAGTAACGGCACAAACTGTTCAGCGGGCACACGTGTTGATTATTTTTTTCTTTCATTCTTTCGCAAAGTTGCATAAACTTTGACAAACTATACACCAGCTGCAAATGTGTCTACAGTTCGTCGTGTGTTAGTTCAAACGATGCATTTCTTTGAACTTTAACATTTACAGTGCATTTCTTTCTAACACAAACGATGCAAACGGCTAAGCGCGTTCCTGTTTTGATCATTTCTTTCAAACATACGTTTGTAAAGTATATATAAACTTTGACAAAATATGCAAACGATAAAAATGCGTCTGCAGTTTGTAGTTTGTCGTTTATTAGTACAAACGCTACATTTGTTTCTTACTTCGACCTGATTAAACGAAGTATTTGTTTCTACGTTTGTAAAAAGTTTGTTTATTTACCAACAACATGTGCATTAGGAGATAACTGTATTGTATTTTAAGCTCCGACGGCATCAATTGGGGATGTGATGGTCGCAAATTAAGTTTACTGGCGACGCGTTAGCGGAGACAGTAAACGGGTATTTGCGACCATCAAATCCCAAATTGATGCCGTCGGAGCTTAAAATACAATATTGTTATCTCCATTCTAATGAAACTGACAGAAAACAACGTTAAAACATGTTTTTTTAAATCTGTCATATGCCGTCTGCGCTTGCGCGTACGTCCCATAACATCAATTGTCAATTGATGCCATGTTAGAAAGTGACGTTATCCAATCAAAATGAACGTTACAAACGTTGTTGCATTAGAATGCTTTATTGAAAGTTCAAACAGGGCCAGTACAGACTTATTAAACGATGAATTTGCTTTTACTTTTGTAGCGTTTAGAAAACAACAACAAACGTGACACAACCGTTTACGTTTTTTTGGTTAGAAAAAAATGCGGCCTAAATCAATTATCTTAACGTGTTCTTGCTTGTTATAACTCAAAAAATTGTCTAAAATTGCTCAAAATTTCAATACCCTCTAACCAAACGATGCATTTTGTTTCTACTTCTGTGACGTTTACCGAACTATAACAAACGACACACAACGTTTACCAAACTTTGGTTAGAAAGAAATACACTCTTGATCTATTGATAGATAAATGTAAAGTTGTAAACTGTTTTCGAAAAGGTATCACTCCAGGGGATTGAAATTTTATTTTGGGTAAAATTTTTGGAAAATATGTGACATCTTTGCCCTCTTTCTTTTGCAAATACATGCAGGTTGTTTCCATACAGCAAAAAGAAAATAAATATCTTTAACCATTCAACTTCTGGATATCAAATCTATGAAAAATACTGATTACATACTTATGCAAATATATATGACAAACAGTTCGCTTTATTTGTAAAAAAGCAAGGAAATGGTGATGGTAAAGTTCATGCTATCTAACATATGAATGTACTAATCAAGTGACAAATCTCATTTTGTGGTGTCATTTCCAAAAAAAAAAAAGCATTCAAACTACCTACATGTAGCATATCAGTGTCAACTATGAGGAAGTTTTTATAAGCATTTGCTTCTTCTTTTTGAGTTAGTGCAAGTCTCATTCTGACCACACAGTGGTCGTCGTGTCAGCCATTACCTCACCTAGATTTCTCGGCGCCCGTTGCTGTCTACACCATCTTGTTCGTCTTCTCTGCACTCTACAAGCTCCGTCACAGCTATCTTAAAACCTGTCTCTCTGAGCTCTTACCACCTTGTCACATCTTCGCTAGCCAAGGGTTACGATCCACATCCCTCCTTTCCAGAGCGAAGATCCACCTTGCCCACAAATCAATTGCTTTATTTCTATGAAGAAATTTAAATATATGATTTTACTCGGACCTTCTACTGAATATAACCAAATAAACGGAAAATGTGTCCATGGGGCACTAATAATGCCCAAGCTAGCATATATAATATATATTATAAAGGGCCATGTTGGGACGGACAAGGGAAACACTTATGCCCACTCCGAAGTGGCGGGGAATAAAAAAAAATGGACGTTTTGATACTAAAAATGTGCATATCCGATCAATTCAGGATTATCAGTACGACCTATATACGATCAGGTCGATCTGGTCTGGTCGAGATCAGGCTGAGATCGTGAATGGTAGATTGGTCTAGCTTGTCGAGTAAAGATCGTGTAAAGATCGTGAATTGATCGGAATTATGGAGTCGTGAATGGTCGAGTTAAGGTCGTGTACAGTCGGATGGCGGTCGTGTAGAAGTCGTAAACAGGCCCGATCACGAATTTGGTTGAGCTTGGACTCGAAAATTTGGACAATCGGGATCATTGAGTTGATCTGATCGGCAGTGTGAACCGAGCTTTACGAAGTGTGACCTCTGACAAACTCAATCGGCGAAATACATAATATGCAGACGAGGCGAATCGATGGTAAAGTGGTAATCAGAAAAATGACAAATGTCATATACAGAGTGGAGATCAGTTGTAACCTCTCGTTAAATCTGTCAGAATCTGTCAGGAGAACTGTTCTAGGACAGTACGTAGAACTGTCAGCCTGACACCTTTTAGTCAGTTCTAGGTTAGAACTGTTCTAGCTAGAACTGACTTGGTCAGTTCTAGCTAGAACTGATTTGGACAGTTCTACCTAGAACTGATCCTGACAGTTCTACCCTAGAACTGATCCTGACAGTTCTACCCTAGAACTGATCCTGACAGTTCTACCTAGAACTGACCAAATCTTTGGTCAGTTCTACTTCTAGAACAGTTCTGCGGTTAGAATTGATTACAAATCTACGGCTAGAATTGATTTATAAATTCTACGGCTAGAATTGATTTATAAATTATACGGCTAGAATTGATTTATAAATTCTACGGCTATAGAATTGATTTATAAATCCTACTGCTAAAATTGATTTATAAATTCTACGGCTAGAATTGATTTATATTTTTTAAGAAATCTTTGACTAAATATAAAGGCTTCAACAAAATAGCGATTAATATTATACGGTTTTGCTATTTTGTCGGTTTTTAAAAAAAAATTTCGTCGGCAAGAGAACATGTTTAACCCCGCCATATTCTGCATGTATATGTGACTGTTCCAAGTCGGGAGCCTGTTATTCAGTGATTTTCTTTTGTTGATGTATTACATAAATTATTTGTTTTTCTTTCATTTTTTTAACATAAATTAGGCCGTTAATATGGGGGGGGGGGGCATTATTATTTCAATTGTTTTACATTTGTCATTCCGGGAGTAAGGATGGCTCGTTTTAAATAACAAAATTATCTGACCATCTATAATATAATACGCTGTTCCGGCGGATCCAGCAGTTTTAAAAGGGGATGGGGGTTGGGTGGTCCCAACCCAGGAAAAAAGGGGGGGGGTCCAACTATATGTCCTCATTCAAATGCATTGATCGTCCAAAAAAGGGGACGCCCCTCTGGATCTGCCATCGATCCACTAAAAACTTAAACTGACCATATTTGATTTCTTCATATAAATCTATATACATTTAGCTGCACACTGCAGGAATCCAGTTTATTTTTAGTCAAGGATACCAATTATATTGGAAAACATTAATGATTTCAAAATTTTATTTACAATCAATTTACAATACTAGCATGTCCTCTTTTAACTTAAAATATTGAATCTTAAACAAATGTGATATCTGTTTACGAGTAGTTTTCATACCTCGAACGGACCTGTTATACAAAAATCTTTTGACCGCATCAATCTAAACTGACCTTATTTACTCTTTCTATCTGCAAATCTATATAGCTGCACAGTAATTCAGTTTTAATTTTAGGTCAAGAGGGACTGTAATATTCAAGTTACAGCAATATTGGAAAAAAATGACCTCAAAATAATTTTGTTCGCATGAATTTAAAGTGCCAGCATGTCCTCTTTTTATTCAAAGTATTGAATCGTAAACAAATATCAGTAGTTTTCATATTTCAGACTGAGTGACCGCATCAATCTAAGCTGACTATGCGGTATGGGCTCTGCTCATTGTTGAAGGCCGTACGGTGACCTATACTTGTTAATGTTTGTGTCATTTTGGTCTTTTGTTGATAGTTGTCTCATTGGCAATCATACCACATCTTCTTTTTTATATATAAACTGACCTTATTTGCTCTTTCTTTCTGCAAAGCTATATAGCTGCACAGTAATACACTAGTTCAGGGAAACAATGCGCATGTGCAAGATCGATCTTGATTTTGCGTTATCGACTAATTAGATACGAGATTTGATAAACTGGGGGCATTATCAGTTATCAGATCGGCATCGTTATAACTGTAATCAGATTATTGAATACTTTATTTTCAAAAAGCATATCATGACACAGGTACATGCTATGGCAAACGAAATATATATACAATATACGACAATACATGTGATCTAATTTTCTAAGCTGCATTTAATAATTGCATAGTTTTACTGTCATTTAAGTTTTAACTGAGTTAGAATACATTATCTAACTAGTGCCGATTTGGCCAAGAACAGTAGAATAAATATAAAATTCTATAGAATTACGCACAGATCTATACGTTGAACAGGATAAAACAAAATTATATTCGTCCTCTAAAACATTCATATTGCAACATATACACATTTTATTTTCTCTTTGGGTATTTAGATAACGACCAACTTCAACATTTAACCTAAGTGTGCCGCTACGCAATTTTGTTAATATAGATACATTACAATGAAAATCTAAGTATCTTTCAAAACCAAATACTAGTTTATATCGTTTATAAATACAAAGTTTGTTACATCCTTCTAAAGCTGAAGATAAAACTGACATATTAAAACAGACTATTTTGACCGTTATCTATAATACTAAAATTACGAGGTCCAATTTATCAGCCGTCATCACGTAAAAACGACGAATCAAAGAATTCAATTTTATATACAACTAATATAGTACAAAGGTGTAGATTAAAAATTACACCACTCAAGACCCTTTTGTTTTCCACGTAATTAATATTGCCAATAATTAAGAAGTTCCGGGTCAAGTCCGATACCGATACCAATAGTATATTCACCTGTTACCTATTACCTTATCTGTACGTTCCGCATCTGACAGGCGCACCACCAAACGGTGTAATTCAGGATTAATATGCTTTATACACGGGTCATAATCACAGGGTTGACACTACTAAATTGTCAAATTGTTACCTATTGTAGTTTTTTAATGACTCTCTAGGATACAAATACGAATACTAAAAATATGGACTAAAAATAAGGCGTATAGGTACAGTTTTCAATTTGTTAGCGGGCATGACGTGAAACAGCGAATCAAAGAATTCAACTTTATTCATAACTAATATAGAACAATGCTGTTGATTAAAAAATACTTCATTCCACGACCTTTTGTTTTCCAAATAATTAATATCACCAATAATTGATTATAAGTTCCAGTTCGATGGGTTCAAACAGAAAGATTTCAAAGCAGAGAAAACTGTTTATCTTATAATCGTCATGACTTTTTAAGATACTACTAAAATAAGGCTTGCGCATATACTTTTATACTTTAATTCAGTCACGGACCCGCTATATCACGGGTTTGTTCTAGTGTTAATTAATCTTAATTACAAAAGGAACGGTTTCATATGTCACCTGACTTTGAGTGTAGTGAACAGATTCATGCTGTGATGTTAAATTAGCAGATCGTCTATATATTTAAGAAGGTAGTCGGGTGCTATTTCATAACCATATCTTAGGCACTGATCTTAAGTCATAAAAATAAAATTCAATCAACACCGAGGCCATATGGTATCATAAAGTTTTACCTTAGACAATTAATCTCACCAGGCGACAGTTAGACACAATATTAATATACCCTTGATCATAATAATGTTCTGACAGTTGGGTTCCATTAAAATATATGTTCAAAATGCTAGCCCTGATTGCATGTGTGTATTATATTTACATAAAGTTTATTGTGCTTAATTCAAATGCATCAGATATTGACATTTTTTTAAAGGAGGGGGATCTGGGTCGTTCAGTATTTTATTGTGACATATTGTGAAGCATACATAATATTGTATACAGAATATCTAAATAATTTCAAAGAGATTTAACAAGATCTTAAACAGAATAAAAGATGCTTTATATTTTTTTGTTGTGTCTTCAGAAAGTGAATTTTTACACACATATATCTAGTTTGACATTTGATTACATACTTTTAATGAACAGTTCTGTCGTATATTAATTTTTGTTTCAGAAATTCACGTTAATAGGTAGAAAAATTATAAGTACTAAATATAAAAAAAATATTGTTTTATTACAATTACTATAGAAAAAAGACCCCCCCCCCCCCCCTATACAATAAAGCAAGGAGGTCTTTAACATTTATGGGTGAAATTACTGCCTATACTTGGATGATTTGACATACATCCTTCTTTTTGACAAATTCGCGAAAGCGATACTTGGCGACCCTACATTCCGTCGTCAGAATTAACGCCGACTACGTCAGCATTTAGGTTCAGTCTGTGGTTAAGTTTTGATATACATCAAAATCGTTGTCAAACATAATGATTTTTCGGGAAATTGGGACAGAAGTTTTCTCAGTCATGTCCAAAATACAGACCGAGTATCCGGTGCAAAACTTTGCAAATATTTATTTTCATTTTACCGCATTTTACTTCTAGATGGACTTTGTTTTCCTGAACAGTTAATTCCATGTTTAGTCTGAAGTAAAAGTTTGTTAAGCAGTCATCAATAACCGTTTTGTTTAATCGTCCAGTGGCAAGTTAAATGCATAGCCATGCAGGTCAAGATCATGATAACTTTCTTTAGTATGGTTTGAACAAGGAACATGTATACTGTTCCAAGGTTTAACGATCAGACTATTTATACAATATTGAACACATAACATTTATGAAGCAATGGTTATTTATTTTTTTGAATACTTGTTAATTTATATTCTCCCGAAACAAGCTAAAGAGAATAAATTATGTAGCGTCACCGTATAGTATGATATGCTATTTTGGCAATTAATGCCTTACACCAGCATGTTTCTGGAAATTATTCTCAATCGCCAAAGATGATATTTCTGCAAATAAATAAACTTCCTCAAAGTTTTAACAGCTTTCAAGGACTTGAAGGACCTTGTTCCTTCTTTATCAAATATTTCGATCGTTTTGTTTATTTGCAAGCCGTAATTTTCAAGTTTCTTCAAATTTCTTTCTCAATTTTCTCTCGTAATTTTCAACACTGGGTCTCGAAATTTTTCACAATATTTTTTATTTTACTTTATTACACATGCACATAAACAAATAAAAAACAGATGACACTCAACGACTTCACAGGTAAACGGGAAAGCGGCGGGTGTCCTAATAAACATCGAATATTGATGTGTACCATATATGACTTTGCCCCCAGTTTATCCAAATCTCGCATAATCTCGTATGAATTTTAATTAAACGCTTGACCCACTCAGAATTCTAGGTCGCGAACAAGCTTTCCCTGAACTAGTCTATTCAGATATAATTTTAGGTCAAGAGGGACTGTAATATACAAGTTACAGCAATATTAGAAAACAATGACCTCAAAACTTTGTTCGCATGAATTTATAGTGCCAGCATGTCCTCTTTTTATTCAAAGTATTTAATCGTAAACAAATATCAGTAGTTTTCATACTTCAGACTGAGTTGTGTAATAAAATTTACTGACCGCATCAACCAAAACTGACCATATTTCCTTTTTTTTATTAAGTCTATATAGCTGCACAGTATTTCAGTTATAATTTTAGGTCAAGACGGACTGTAGTATATAAATAACTGCAATATTGGAAATTAACGACCCCAAAAAAAAAAATTTGATCGATTGAGAGTGCCAGCATTTCCTACTTTTATTCAAAATATCGCATCAGAAACAAACATTGTTAGATTTCATATCTAAAATTATTTGTCTGCATCAATCAAACCTAACCATATTTGACAGCATCAACCAAAACTGACCATATATGACTACATCAGCCAAAACTGACCATATATGACTACATCAACCAAAACTGACCATATATGACTACATCAGCCAAAACTGACCATATTTGCTCTTTTTTATGTAACTCTTTTAGTTGCATGGTAAATCTGTTATATTGTTATGTAAGGATTGATTGTATAATACAAATGATAGAAATATTGGAACACCTAATTTCTTTTGCATCAATTAACAGTGTCAGGGTGTCCTCTTTTTAATCAAAATATTGCATCATAGACAAATATCAGTAGTTTTCATACCGAAGACAGACTGGTATAACAAAATTATGTGTCTGCAGCAACCAAAACTGACCATATTTACACTTTATTATGTAAATCTTAATATACATGATATATAGATAATTATATAGCTGCATAGTAAATCACTTATAAAATTGAGAAAGGAAATGGCGAAAGGTGTCAAAGCGACAACAACCCGACCAAAGAGCAAACAACAACCAATCACAATGGATTGTATAATTCAAATGACAGCATGTCCTCTTTATATTCAAAATATTGAATTGCTAACAAATTTCAGTAGTTTCGATATATCAGACTGAGTTGTTTTATAAACAAAATTATTTGACCACATCAACCAAAACTGAACATGTATGGCCTCATTGTAAACCAATAATATTTCTATGTCAGGATAGATACTGCATGATAAAGACAATACCAAATTTCTAAATCGATTTAGCGCGCCCTTATTTCCTCTCTGTATCGATAATATTATTATTTAAGAAATCATTATGACTGTAATATTTTTTCTGTCTATGAATAAATAACATAAAAAATTTGGTGCACACTGAATAATGTGAGTAGCAGGTTTTTTTAACCGTGTGCATGCACCACATATTTTTTATGTTATTTCGAATAGACAGAAAAAAATATTAGTCATTTCTCATAATTAAATTCTAACTTCCAATTTAAACCTTGGCAAACCATGAAAAAACTTTGATGACGATACGGTCACATGACTAACTTTTTTTCTATGGGCTGATAACAAAATAACGTCAGCCAATCAGAGACGGGTCACCCATTACATCCAAAATTAAATTATTAAATAATGAATCGTCACAAAAGTGACTTATTAAGTCAGTGTAGTTCATGATGTTTTTTTTAAACAAAACTATTTAACGGCATCATCCAACACTCACATAACTGATTAATATACTTTATTTTAAAATGAAAAGTACATGTATGAGAAGTTCTCTTCTTGGAATAATTCGAAGGAGGACAATGATTGGTTTTGTTTGTAGCCTACAGTCCAGTGGAAATGTTTCATTCATGTTCACATTGAGTATATTTTTCTGACGTTCCAACTTCCACACTCCCAGATTATTTACGAGATAATGCAAATGTAGCCTACATAGTTTTTTTTACGTTTAACAACACTTTTTTCGTTAAAATATCCCATAATTCATCCACTGTACAATTTTCGTTTGAACATTTGTCAAAACAGAATCTTAAATCATGAATGTAAATCCAAGGTAAACAAGGTAAATTAAGATTAAACTTCCATGAATTAAATGCAGAGTTTTATGAAGAGACTGTTAAAAACGGGGAACGAAGAAACGTAAACAATGATGTTTCCTATGCAATCTTATAAAAATGTTTCTCCGACGAGTTGGATTACCTTCAATTCACTTCGATATTTGTACATGTAACGTTTGATTAGTAAAAAATATAGAAAATCTGCTATTAAATAGCAAAGTAATTGGAAGTGATTTATTTCTTCTAAATTCTAAAGTGTCCTTACTGCAGTGACGTCATTTAGAACTGTTCTGTACAGTCCTGAATGATTTAGTCAGTTCTGCTGACAGTTCTACGGTTAGAACTGATTTGGACAGTTCTACCTAGAACAGTTTGAGACAGTTCTACCCTAGAACTGATCCTGACAGTTCTACCTAGAACTGATTTAGTCAGTTCTACCTAGAACTGATCCTGACAGTTCTACCTACAACAGTTCTAGGGTAGAACTGTTCTAGCTAGAACTGTTCTAGGACAGGTTAGAACAGTTCTATGACAGATTATTCTGACAGTTCTAATGAGAGGTTAGAAGTGATCTCCACATAAATCAAATGATATTTTAACGGAAGTGGAGAGAAACCTTATTTTTTAAAAGCATGTTTTTAAATATAAATTCCCTGATGGAGATTTAATGATTAGTTTAGTTTAAACAATATTTTATTTCAAGAAGTGCACAAAATATAATTATACAATATGAAATACAGGGATTCGGAAACAAGAAAAACTTATATAAATCCGTCTCCCTTTTAAAAAAAATGACAAAATTAGGAACATAGTATTAGAAACTCGTATAACGTAATTTTCAGTTCTTAGCTAACATGTTTATTCTGTGGTTTGCCCGTTACTCAGAAGTCAGTTTGATCGAAAAATGTGATCAACTCGTATTTAAATAATTATAGTGCATGTAACCAAGGAGGTTATAACCTCCTTGATGTAACTGAGAAATATGTTAATGTTTCGAAAATAAGGTTACATCAAATAAAGTTTCAAAATCTTAATCGACATCGACATAAAAATAATTGTTACGGACCAAATCTCCCCGTTTCTAAAATAAATCTTTGCACAATTTTAAAAATATTTTCGTTTTCCTCATCACTGATTAGTTCACTACCTGATAATAATGTTTGTATATTATATATTGGTAGTGTAGAAATGGTTTGTGTTATGATGAGTCGATAATTATGACATTCTAGCAAATAGTGTTTGCTGCTCTCAACTTGCCCACATATACAGAGACTGGAAATAACAATATTTTTCTGGAAAAGGTGTTCATTTAAGCCACTGCAGTTCAACCGGAGTCTGGCGTGAAGTATTTGGCCTTTTCTACAACCAGCATTATAATATGTGGGGACTTTCTTAGTATCTCGATTTATATAATTTTTAAGTGTAAATTTTGAAGGATTACATCTAACATCTTGTGGAAGCCTGTTCCAATCACGAATTACAGATGGTAGGAAAGAATTTTGATAAAAAGTAGTTCTACAGTTCATATTTTGAACATTAAATGCACTTCTAGTATTATAGTTATAGACCTGATATAGTTGTTGAGGTACGATACTACAAAGATAATTAGGAGCTTGATCGTGAAACATTTCGTGAAATTTAATAATTTTATGTCTGGATCTTCTTTCACTCAGAGACACCTAACCAGTATCATTATAAAGATTAGATTTAGAGCAAAGCTTAGTGGCACCTGTGACTATACGAGCCGCTTCTATTTGAATGCTCTCTAGCTTGTCCTTTAAGTAAATTGGTATGTTATCCCACACAGTGTCTGCATATTCGAGAATGGGCCTGATGAAGCTGATATATATAACTTGTAGATTATTACGCGATAGCTTAAACTTTAAACTCCTCATAAGATTTAAGCGAGGCGTAGCTTTATCAATAATATAGTTTACATGACTTTCCCAACAACCGTTTTCTTGAAAAATTAACCCTAAATGTTTATGTTCTTCAACCTCTTGTATCAGTGTATCATTCATGTATATTGGTGGATTATGGGGTTTTGCTCTTTTTCTAGATATAGTCATGGTTTCATTTTTTTTTTGGATTAAAATTAACGAGCCATTGTTGAGACCATACGTGATTTTTTCTATATCAGAGTTCATTAATTCAGCTGTAGCATACTCGTTCTCAACAACTATATATAATGATGTATCGTCAGCAAAAAATCGGATGTTGCATGATATGCCACAGACAATATCGTTTATGAATAATAAAAATAATACATGGCCTAAAATTGAGCCCTGGGGGACACCTGCTTTAATGCTATACACATCAGATGTCTGTCCTCCTATAACAACTCTTTGTCTTCTCTCGGATAAGTAACTTTTAAACCATTTTAATAAGTCCCCCCTTCTTCCATATTTTTCTAGTTTGTGAAGGAGGCCTTCATGCCAGACCCGGTCAAATGCTTTACTGATATCACAAAACACAACTCTTATTTCTTTTCCAAAATCAAGGGCTTTAGCAATATCGTTGGTAATATAAATAAGTTGATTAACAGTACTATCTCCAGGCATAAAACCTGACTGCAAGTTTGTAATTATTTTATAGCGAGAAAGAAAATTAAATAAATATTTAAAAACACATTTTTCCATCGTTTTACCAATAATAGATAACAGAGAGATTGGTCTATAGTTTGATAAAATTTCTTGAGAACCACTCTTGAAAACTGGTATTACATTTGCTATTTTCCATTCATAAGGATAAATGCATAACTGAAGTGATTTATTGAACAACAGAGCTAGGGGATGGCTTAATTCTAAAGCCGCATATTTGAGAAATCTTGGACTAATGCTATCGGGGCCGGTTGCCTTAGACACATCTAACAAGAGAAGTTGGTCATAAACTTGCTCTTGCGTTATAATTATATTATCTAAAGTATGAAAAATTTCGTCTAAATTTAGATCTGGGATATTTGCAGACGAGTCATCAACACTCGATTGATCACAAAAATAACGATTAAAGGCATTTGCTTTATCCTTATGATCGTCTAAGTAATTATCATTTAATAAAATAGGGGGTTAGTCTGAGGATTTAGAAGGAAATCCAGCCAGGTTACACAATTTCTTCCACCAATTCTTGATGGAATCTACTTGTGAATGTAATGATTCACATTGTTTTTCAAAATAATGGGTTTTTGCTAGTTTAATCATGTTTACACATTCATTCCTAATTTTTTTAAAGTTTGCCCAAGACTCAGGAGTATGGTATTTTTTGGCTTTTTTGTGCGAACGTTTCCGTCTACGAATTTGTCTCCTTATAATTGACGTCATCCAGGGTGGATCTTTCGTGCGAACAACAATTAGTTTACTTGGTATATGCTTGTTAGCAGCGTCTAGAATTTTTTGTGTAACAATGGAGACTGCATTATTTAAATTTGTATCTAGTAAACTATCCCAGTCAACTTGTCTTAACTCCTCACAGTAGAGATTGTAGTCCCCTTTTTCAAAATCCCAAACTTTACGTTTAAATTGGGTATATTTCGGTTTGTGCAAATTTAGTATTCCACTTACTGGACAATGGAACCTAGTATTTGCTTCTAAAATATTTTCACTCACTTCGTGATATGCAAGAATATTGATATCATTAACTATAAGGGGGTCGAGGAGTGATGAGGAATGTTCACAATAAAATGTTGGCTCAGTAATTGCTTGGTGCATACCATTATCTAATAATATGTTTTTTTTAATTATTACGGTTTGCCAGTAATAAATTTTCGTTAAAGTCGCCCATGACCACACTACTTTTTATACCGCTGTTTATTGCGTTTTCAATTGACTGGTTTATATGATTCCAAATATGAAATGGTGAATCTGGAGGTCTGTATTAAAAATAGGCCAAACAGTACTTTACAATCCTTAACCACTACTTCGACCCATAAACATTCGAGAGTATTGATTTCTAGATCATTTCGTCGCTTACTTGGGATGTTTTGTTTTACATACATCATGACTCCCCCTCCAAGCTTATCACCTTCTCTGTCGTTACGATAAGGAGCCTTAAAGTTTGATAATACAACTGAATTGTCGGATATGTTCGGCTTTAACCAAGATTCTGTTAACATAATTATATCTCTATCCCCAAGCTCTGCTTCCAAAATATCAAGTTTTGTTTTGACACTTTGGATATTAATGCAAGTAAATGTTTAAATCAAATCGCAAAGATCTAAATTCGAAACTGAATCATTTAGGCTAAGATCATTTGCAAATGATGGCCCAGGATTTGTTTCAATATAACCAGAAAGCAAGATAGTAAAAACTACAAGAAATATCAAGTTACAAATATTATTAAGCTCAGTTTTCACAAAAAGACATCTGAATACTTCTTTAAACACTTTGGTAGTTAATCGTGTACTTGAAAATGGTGTTCTTGGAAGTTTATCTAATTCAAAAATAACAGAATATAATAGAGCAATTGTGATCCCTAAATAACCATATCGAAGCATAAGTGAAACAAGAACAACAGTATTCATGTCAATACATTTTTTACGATGCAGTCGAGTTGACCTAGAATAATTTAACCCCACCCTTATTCTGTAAGTAGTTATATCAGTAGACATATATAGTAAAATAAAAAAAAGGTATACAAAGTACAAGGGTGGGGTTTCAACAATATAATAAACAATTTCAAACAGACATAAAGCATGGCAAACCACAGAACAGGCATATAAAACAAAATAAAATAAAAAGAACAAGATAAACATATATACACAAATTGTTTAGTTGTTGGTTAAGGCCTTCCAATGTGACTTTAATTATATAGATCAAAATTAGTAAAGGATCTTTCCTTATGTTTTTAGTTTATGTGCTGGAAGAAAAAAAGTTTTCTTTTTGAATCAATATGGACAAAGTATTTACAATTCAAATGTAACTATAATAAAATTTTAAAAACAAACAAAACAAGCAAAAAACAAAACCCAAGGAATTTAAAAAAATAAAAAAAAGACAAAATAGTTCATGTAATTGGTATGCTTCGATTTGAAATCAAGATTATAATGTTAATGAATACAGAGAAATCTGTTAGCTTAATCTGTTTATATTTTCCTTCATCTAAAAGTACCATGATATGTACTTTATGAGAATATCTTTTCAAACGTTTTAGCAGTGAATAATATTTTCAGAATACTGCCTTATAGTATTATCTGAGAAGACAACTTTTCATAACATATTGAGATTAAAATAAATGTAGAAAATGAACTAGTTCTTGGCAATAAGTCAAGTAAAGACATTCGAACAGACCCTATATTACAGTTACAGATATTTCAAAAATAAAAAATAATACATATATTTTTTTTTAATCAAAACAGTTTCAAATTCCTATTTCAGACTTTGTTACAAGTATTATCTTATATGTGTTGACAGCGGTTTGCAAAAAAACAAACGCGTTCTAGATAGATTCAGTTCCCGTTTCCCATCACTTCTTCATCAGATACAGGTTGTTTTTCAGGAGTAGATTCATCATCCGAGATGTCTGTGTCGATATGGCACACACTCAGCATCTTGGAGAATTCAATTTCGTTCCGGATAACATGTCTAGTTTCTGATAAGTCATATACATAAATTTTACCATCTACCACAAAAGTTGACTTGATTTTCTTTCTTCTAAGTAACTGTCGTGCCTCGTAAGCTAGACCACTTCTGGCTACGGTGAGATCTTGATTTATTGAAATACCTTGTAGATCAGGTCTGTCTTTAAGTTGTTTGGATGCCTTGAGCAGTTTCCTTTTAAGATTATGGTTTGGTATTCGAGCAATAATTTGTCTAGGTTTAGCTCTCCCTGTACGATGACTAATCAGTATGTCATTTGGCTGCATTTCAACACCTAATTTATTGGCGATTTCTATAATTTTGTAATCGGTATTTTCACCTATAGTATACGATACTCCACTTAGCCTAACACATTGCTTCCTGCTGTGCTGTTCTAGCTCGTCACATTTAATTTTTAGATAGTCTATCTGGTTTTTAAAGTTTTTGACATCTTCTCCATAGGATAATTCTAATTCAGATTGCTTTTGTTTAATTTCGGCTAGTTCAAAGAGAATAGGCCTCTGTTTTTCTTCAATAAGGGCTTTGAAATCATCAGTCAAAATTTGCTTTACTGCTATAGCTATTTTAGCGATATCACTATCACTAATGCTAACAGTGGGTTGTTGGTTGGTCGCTGCCATGCTATCAGTAGAGCTATCAATGTCAGTACTTCTGATAAGATTTGTCTTTTTGGCAATATGTGTGTTTTGGGGAGATGGTCTGGGTGAGTTTCTACGTCTCCGTTTTTTTAAATTTAAAGTCTCAGGTGTATTGCATTCATCACCCTGCATTAAACTGTATTTGAATTCTTCAAAAGTGTTTGACACAATTTTTTTATATTTCAAGTTTGGCTTTCAATGACAAATAAATGACAGGCACTCGAATAACATAGTTTATATCATCAACGGAATGTGTGTTTGTTTACCTTTTTGTTTACTTTTAAAAGGTGCACTCGAATGATACTATTGAAAACATTATACCTGTTCACATATCGTAGTTTTCAGTTACATGTGATTCAAAATTCATATAATTGATGTCCGTACCGTACATACATTAAACTAAGGCACTAAAGCATGTTAAAGTCACATATGGAAGCTGTTTTCCTGAGAAAATCACATTTTTTTTTAACGGAGCTTCAAAACACGTCTGTTCCTTTTAGACATGCGCACACCCTTTGATCAAGTATAAATAATCCATCAAGCTTAATCGATTTTTAAATTGAGTGGTGGTAACTGCAATGGAAACATTTGATTCGTCTGCATCGGTCAAATGTTCTACCTGGATGGAATTTTTCGAAAATTTGAACTATTTGGTCAATGATAATTTTCCAGGACCTCGTTGAAAACCAATTAAAGTTTTGTCATTGAGTACAACAATATAAATGAAAGAAACAAAATTATCACTTTATATTGTTTAAAAGAGTAGAATTTTAATGGTTTTGTATAATATCCTTCAATATCATAATTGGTCTGAGACCACAATTGTCGTCCCTTCCCTTTTCTTTTTCGTTGTTCATAGTCTCTAGTGTTGACAGTGGGTTTTTGCCATTAATTTGTATACCCCTTCCAAATTTATTTCTTTATGTTTAATGCCTCAAATTGTAAGTAGGAGGGGGGGGGGGGGGTGAAATTACACTGTAAAACAATTTTGGTCCAGAATTGTACAGGAAAGTAGTGATTTGGCCCAGCTGAAAAAGGTTAAAAGCTAGCACTTCGGAAGCTGTCAAAAGATTTCAAGACACCCTAAACACAAAATTGTCCATATTTTGAGTTAGAGCCGATGAAGTTTTCTATAATTTTGATATAATTTGTCCCAAAAGTAGTACAACACAATGTACAAATTTCATTGAGAAAGCGCAGGTGGGATTTTTTAAATTTTCATTCATGTTCCAAAAGAAATGCACTACGAAATAATTGTGGTCTCGGACCAATTGCGTCTTACTTTACTCTTAAGAAATTTTGATAACCATTGAGTCCTAATTGTCGCGCTCTTGCAAGTCTCTTATACTTTTGATTTTGCCATTTGATTAGGGGACTTTCCGTTTTGAATTTTCCTCGGAGTTCAGTATTTTTGTGAGTTTACTTCATACTGCTCACGCAGTGATCGCCGTATCGGCCACTGCCTCACCTTGATTTCTCGACGCCTGTTGCTGCCTACGCCTTTTTGTTCTTCTTCTACGCTCACTTCAAGCTCCGTCACAGCTATTAACCTGTCTCTGAGCTCTAACCACCTTGTCTACTAATCCAACTGCTTCATTCCCATGTAGATATTCTAAATGTTTGATTTTTACTGATACCTTCTGTGAACTACTGGATCTAACCAAATAAACGAAGAATGTATCGATGGGACAAATATTATAGCCCAGCTTATACACACTCTATATAACGTTATAAAGAGTCATAAGCCAAGATCGGTGAATACGGGATTAATAACGTTCGACGTTAGTTACGCAAGTTATCTCCCTTACTCCAAGAAAGAACACAAGAAAGAGAAACTACGTCGTGCGATCTATCATCAATCCAACAAGCACTCCTGTGCTGCCTTAAAAAACCTAATCATGAATAATTATATGAATTACTCCAGTTAGAAATAAATTCATTCTATAATTGTTTCGTGTAGCCTGACTTTAATACCAGTTGACTGTTCGCGTCCACTGAGACATGCAAGGCATTTCGTGTAAAACTTGTGATTTTAACAGATTGTAAAAATGCCTCACAACAGAATTATAAATAAATAAACATGTGACAATTCTACTTCTATTAGTATCAAATTAATTAAAATGAAACCTGACCTGACCCAACAATATCGTTTTAAACGAAAACACACAGACTACTGAACATAAAGCTTTAGGTTACGAACAATTAATGAATGACATGTGAAATTAATTATTAGATCTAAAAAAAAACGTTGACATGTTCGTATTTTGTGCAAATGAAAATTTTAGGACATGATTTATGTCCATTTAGAAAATAAGACGATACTAAAAGAATATAATTTAACCACTAGTGCAACAACAAGTCGGGAGAACAAAGACAAACATTAACAAACTAAGTTAGGCCCCCCAAAATAACTCAGTAAACTAAAAAGTGATCATTCTAAACATTTATCTTAGAATAAGTAAAAACTATGTCATTCAACTCCAAGTTTTCATCTTTTTCTGCATGTGCAAAAAATAAACAGGTGTCTTCTATTTCGTCCGCAATTTATGGAAAACTAAATCTAAATTTAGAACCAAATTAAAATTGAAAGTACACATACACATGATACAAGTAAAATAAAAATATAACACATCATTTCTTCTTTACCAAATTCAAATTTCGAAGAGATAGCAAAATTAGTTTTTTTTTATTGTGCCTGTGTGCATCATTTCAAATTAGAAAATGTAATTTTGAAGTAACGTCTTATTCTCAAGTCTCAATTCAAGGTTATGAATCAGTAGAAATCATTACAGTTAAAGAAAAGAGGTTAGGAAAGTTTTGTGACACATGTAACTGCAATATAATGTTTAGTGGAATGAGAGGTGAAATGAGTTCAGACTTTAAATACATTTCGATAGCATTTTAAAGATTTTTTTTTAATTTAACCGAAGTCTACTGCAACGGATGCTTTATAAAAGACCTCAATGATTATCCACGAAGATCTCACACTCGGTCAGCTCTACACCTTGTTCATGATAGTACAAGAATTGAGAAGCCTGTGGTGTACTAGCATGGGCGGATCCAGCCATTTAAAAAAAGGGGGGGTCCCAACCCAGGACAAAGGCAGGTTCCAACTATATGTCCCCATGCAAATGCATTGATCGGCCAAAAAAAGAGGGGCCGTTCCAACCCCGGACCCCCTGGATCAGCCAATGACTAGTACAATAATAAATAAATTTGAGTTTCATATCATTTACGTTCAACGTTATTCATCGGATATTACTTTTTTTTAATTATCAACGTTGACCCCCCCCCCGAACAAAAAATGTATCCGAAAAAAATCGTTGAATGTTAATTATTTTAAACTCCAAAGTCTTGTATTATTGGACTAATGGTTTACTGGTTGTTATTCATTTTGGTTCAAGGCTGTCACTTCCCAACATGGTATAATTTATGTTTTTTCTTAACTTTTTTTTTCACGAATAAAGCCGTTGACTTTCTCGTTTGATTTTTTTTGCATTTTTCATATCAGAGTATTTTGTTGCCTACACATTATCACTGGGGTAAAGCTGATGACCGTAACTGCATTTACGGTCATCCCAAGATGTCGGATGAAAAATTAGGTCAGTATTTGTTTTGTCTGTTTACGTGTTTCTATGTCATTTTCTTTACAAAGCATACATTGGTACGATGTAAATTCATAAAAGATTCACACGGAAATCGCAAATAACTATCGAGAAATGTGTTTGAAACTGGAAATTGGATTTGAAAAAATTGCTAAGATGACCGTAAATCGGGATTAAAATATTTTCAAGATGACCGTAACATAAAACAAGGATGACCGTGATTGGTAAATAGATGACCGTAGTTTGTGAAGGATGACCGTAATTCATACAAGATGACCGTAACATTTAAAGGAATAATTCTAAGAAATATTCGTATTTGTATTACCTTTTTTGTATCAAATAGAAAATCGTGTTGGTATAAAACGTATTTATAATACTGCATTATCCTAAAGGTAAAATAAAAATACACAGCTCACCATATGTAGCCTCCAAGTGCAAGCCAAAAGATATTTTTTATTTCTTGGATTAATATCATATGATACATATATACCTTTTTAAAAATGCACATGCATATACACCCATTGACATTACTTTGTTTCAACTACCATTTCAAAATAATGTTCTTTATTTCAAATAGGTACATGTCTTATCACTATACCACCTGCAAATTCACGTCATTTAATGTTTAATGTAGACAGCATTTTACGGAAGCGTATTAGGGACATAGAAAAAATAAAATTGGCAGTGAACTTTTTATTTCAAAGTCGAAATTTTGACATTTCAAATCTCGAAATTTTTACTACAACTTGAAATTTTGACTTTTCAAATCCTGAAATTTGGACTTCAACTTGAAATTTTGACTTTCCAAAATCTTGAAATTTCGACCTTTTATAAAGTCGAAATTTTGACTTTTTTAAAACTCGAAATTTCGACTTTATAAAAAGTCAAAATTTCAACTTTAAACTCAAAATGTCGACTTTTTTTTAGTCGAAATTTCGACTTATTTGTAACTCGAAATTTCAACGTATTTCAAACTCAAAATTCTGACTTTTTCTTAACTCGAAATTTCATTAAAATTTCGAAATTTTTATTTTAAAGTTAACATTTTGACTTTTGAAATCTCGAAATTTTGATTTTTTCAAAGTACTTTGAAAACTTTGATGTTAGTATTCAAACACTGTTATTATAATTTTAGTAGGAGTAAACATGGACGCAAATTATTAAAGCGTCATCCAGCCATTTCCGCAATTTTCATTCAGAAATTCGTTTTGTTCTTAAATTAAGATATGGATTAGCATTTAATATTGAAGAGTTTCATTCAGAAAGAACATGCATTTTGACAGAACAAAATCCCCCTCCCCCCATATTCCATGTTTAAGTTTCCACGTCACTGTCATAGGATCGTCAATCTGATGATATTTAGCATCACAGTTCCAAAGGCCTGTTTGTTTTCCCAATAGCAAGTCACTGACTTCGCCTTGTTTAAACAATTAAGGCAAGTAGCCAAAAATGCCATGCATATTCAGAGCAACCAATGAGCTGCTCAGTTTTCTAGTTTGGGAATTTTGAATTGTTGGGTTTTTTCTTGAACATTGATTTAACTGTTCCAGTTGGCATTCTTATGACACAACTATTAACCCTTGTCTTTATATATATATATATATATATATATTAGACTGTTGAATAAAAGTATGTCGTAATATAGGTGTGTCGGAATAACGAGGTTATCTTGATACATATATCTGAAGTCCAGACTTGAAATATATGTATTTGAACGAGAAACATATTTTATTTATTTTTCGGCAAAAAAAAGATTTTCTATCTAAAATAACCTCTTTAAAAATGGTTAAGTTTATTAAAATATGCTTATCAAATTTATGATGTATATGGCTCTCTCGAAATTCTGAGTTTTAAAAAAGATGAAATTTCGACTTTAAATTAAGTCGAAATTTCGAGCTTAAAATAAGTCGAAATTTGAGTTTAAAATACGTTAAAATTTCGAGTTAAAAATAATTCGAAATTTCGAGTTTAAAATATGTCGAAATTTTGAGTTTAAAATACGTTGAAATTTCGAGTTACAAATAAGTCGAAATTTCGAGTTTAAAAAAGTCGAAATTTGAGTTTAAAGTTGAAATTTGACTTTGTATAAAGTCGAAATTTCGAGTTTTAAAAAAGTCAAAATTTCGACTTCATATAAAAGGTCGAAATTTCAAGATTTTAGAAAGTCAAATTTCAAGTTGAAGTCAAAATTTCGGGATTTGAAAAGTCAAAATTTCAAGTTGTAGTAAAAATTTCGAGATTTGAAATGTCAAAATTTCGACTTTGAAAAAAAGTTCACTGCAATTTGATGTTTTCTATGTCCCTAATACGCTTCCGTAGCGTTTGATACACACTATAGACAATCATTTTTTTCCACAAACATTAGTTTTAGAAATAAAGTTTTCGATGAAAACACTGGTTATTCTGTATATCGGTCTGTACATTTCGGAGTTGAAGTAACAAAACTTAAATAATGCAAGGAATTATAGGCCAAATATAGATTTAGAAGAACACATTATATCAAATTTGAAAGTCATGATCAGTGGCGATTATGTAGATGCAGAGTGTCAAATGAAAATTTAAAAATAATGAACTTGAATTAGGTCGTAAATTTTTGTTAGAATTGTTTTACATAATGTTGTTTAGAGGCCTTTTATAGCTGACTATGCGGTATTGACTTTGCTTATTGTTGAAGGCCGTATGGTGACCTATAGTTGTTCATTTCTGTGACATTTCGGTCTCTTGTGAAGAATTGTCTCATTGGCAATCATACTACATCTTCCATTTTTTTTTTTTATACTTATGAACTATTCATTTATGAACTATTTATATTCATTATCATTGAACTACATGTAGTATATATTTGTTTAGGGGCCGGCTGAAGGACACCTCCGGGTGCGGGAATTTCTCGTTACATTGAAGACCTGTTGGTGACCTTCCGCTGTTGTTTTTTTCTATGGTCGGGTTGTTGTCTCTTTGATACATTCCCCATTTCCATTCTCAATTGTATTGCCCTATATTGAAGCAAAACTTAAAGAGATAGGGCGATACGAAGATTTTATTTCCGTATTGCAATCCATATCTAATGGAATATTTACTGAACATATTGCTTTTCATTTGTTACTGGATGTCGGAAGGTTTTATTCCCAGTCAACAGTATACTCTATAAGATATGTTCCAGAAACGCTAGCATTCTGGATTACTATAAAGAAACTGTTCAAGGGTAAGGGTCAACTTTTAAGGGGTTATAAAGCAAATGGACTATTTTCTGAAAACATACCAACTAACTGAATGCAGAATAAATTTTGCAGTTCAATCGGATCCGGTGTTGTCAAGAGAATGTGTCATTTTTTGGAAGATGTTCAGATTTTAATGTGCTTTTCTGGAACTATACACATGGGCTCTATAGATATAGGAAGATGTGGTGTGAGTGCCAATGAGACAACTCTCCATCCAAATAACAATTTAAAAATTAAACCATTATAGGTTAAAGTACGGCCTTCAACACGGAGCCTTGGCTCACACCGAACAACAAGCTATAAATTGCCCCAAAATTACTAGTGTAAAACCATTCAAACGGGAAAACCAACGGTCTAATCTATATAAACAAAACGAGAAACGAGAAACACGTATATATTACATAAACAAACGACAACTACTGTACATCAGATTCCTGACTTAGGACAGGTGCAAACATTTGCAGCGGGATTAAACGTTTTAATGGATCCAAACCTTCTCCCTTTTTCTGAAACAATAGCATAACATCACAACAGAGAAAAACATACGATAAAATATCAATTGGCAGACTTAACTCAATCAAAAAACGTATGATTACACAATGAACGAATAAATTTGATCTGCGATATCTGAATACAAATGCACAGTTAATTAAATATTAGAGACAAACATTCATGACCAAAAGGCTAACAAACAAATTCAAACACACTGAGAAATATTTAACCAATCAATGTTCACTTTAGAAAAAACCCGGTTTTTTATAATCTTGAAGTTTATACAAATGTTGTAAGAATAAGTGAAAAATTGAAGATATTACAAATAATCATAGCTGGTGTACAGACAAGATCCATATAAATAAAAAATGACAAAAAAGCATTATAAACAGTATCAACAGGTCGAATTAACAAGAAAATACTCTATAACTGGATATTCATATGTTTAATTAACCGTTTTTTTTTCTTCTTCAACTTTTCGTCATATCGATGTATGTGAAGTTAGCAGCCGGTTCGTTATTCGTTATTCGATATTCAATATCCAACCGGCTGCTAGCAGTCGGTTGGATATTCAAAATTTTGTTTAAAATCATAAAAAAAGAAATACTTGATAACATTTAAAACATGATTTTCATAGTTAAGAGGTCTGATAAGATACGTAGGAAATCGTAAAAATGACCTCTTCAAGCTGTTGTAAGTTCTCGTTGTCCGAGAATATAAACCCTTTTCTAAGTTGCATATTTGTCTTTATATACTATAGATTGTTGACAATAAAAAAAGTTCAAAGATTTACTTTTAAACATGATATTTCTTAAAACAAAAAGAAAATCCGCTTACTCTAGAAATCATTAAGAAATATAAATAGAAATATTTATGGAAAGCCCAAAAAAGAAAAATATATAGTGAAAACCTACCTGAGACCACGTAAATGAGGGTGAGACCCCCTGGTATTTCAATGTCCATAAAATTGAATAAAATCATAGACTCTGTATATATAAAGGTTGTATTAGAAGGATTTCCCAGAATATTGTCATATTCGATATCTATGGAGGGCTTATATTGTAAATTTTTAGCTAAAAATTATCAAAATTTTAGGACAAAGGGCACACGGCTATGGCGATAGCCTCCTGATAACCCAATCTGCCTAATATTAAGCAGACATTTATTCAACAGGTAGATACAAACGTGACTTAAAGGAATTTGGGTACACTTCCTGTCTTTTATGTTTACGGAGCGCCAAAAGTGCCAGTTGGATATTCAAAATATATAGTGAAAACCTACCTGAGACCGCTTAAATGAGGTGAGACCCCCCTGGTCTTTCAATGTCCATAAAATTGAATAAAAGCATACACTCTGTATATATAAAGGTTCACTGTGTAAGAAGGATTTCCCAGAATATTGTCATATTCGATATCTATGGAGAGCTTATATTGTCACTTTTCAGCTAAAATTATCAAAATTTAGGACAAAGGGCACACGGCTACGGCGATAGCCCCCTGATATCTCAATCTGCCTAATATTAAGCAGATATTTAGTCAACAGGTAGATACAAACGTGACTTAAAGGAATTTGGGTACACTTCCTGTCTTTCATGTTTACGGAGAGCCCAACGGGCCAGTTGGATATTCAAAATATATAGTGAAAACCTAACTGAGACTGCTTAAATGAGGTGAGACCCCCCTGGTCTTTCAATGTCCTTAAAATTGAATAAAATCATAGACTCTGTATATATAAAGGTTGTATTAGAAGGATTTCCCAGAATATTGTCATATTCGATATCTATGGAGGGCTTTATTGTCACTTTTCAGCTAAAAATTATCAAAATTTTAGGACAAAGGGCACACGGCTACGGCGATAGCCCCTGATCTCTCAATCTGCCTAATATTAAGCAGACATTTAGTCAACAGGTAGATATTAAACGTCACTTAAAGGAATTTGGGTACACTTCCTGTCTTTCATGTTTACGGAGCGCCCAAAGTGCCAGTTGGATATTCAAAATATATAGTGAAAACCTACCTGAGACTGCTTAAATGAGGGTGAGACCCCTGGTCTTTCAATGTCCATAAAATTGAATAACATCATAGACTCTGTATATATAAAGGTTGTATAAGAAGGATTTCCCAGAATATTGTCATATTCGATATCTATGGAGAGCTTTTATTGTCACTTTTCAGCTAAAAATTATCAAAATTTGACGGCTATGGCGATAGCCCCCCTGATATCTCAATCTGCCTAATATTAAGCAGACATTTAGTCAACAGGTAGATACAAACGTGACTTAAAGGAATTCGGGTACACTTCCTGTGTTTCATGTTTACGGAGCGCCCAAAGTGCCAGTTGGATATTCAAAATATATAGTGAAAACCTACCTGAGACCGCTTAAATGAGGGTGAGACCCCCCTGGTCTTTCAATGTCCATAAAATTGAATAAAAGCATACACTCTGTATATATAAAGGTTCACTGTATATAGAAGGATTTCCCAGAATATTGTCATATTCGATATCTATGGAGAGCTTATATTGTCACTTTTCAGCTAAAATTATCAAAATTTTAGGACAAAGGGCACACGGCTACGGCGATAGCCCCCTGATATCTCAATCTGCCTAATATTAAGCAGATATTTAGTCAACAGGTAGATACAAACGTGACTTAAAGGAATTTGGGTACACTTCCTGTCTTTCATGTTTACGGAGCGCCCAACGTGCCAGTTGGATATTCAAAATATATAGTGAAAACCTAACTGAGACTGCTTAAATGAGGTGAGACCCCCCCTGGTCTTTCAATGTCCTTAAAATTGAATAAAAGCATAGACTCTGTATATATAAAGGTTGTATTAGAAGGATTTCCCAGAATATTGTCATATTCGATATCTATGGAGGGCTTATATTGTCACTTTTCAGCTAAAAATTATCAAAATTTTAGGACAAAGGGCACACGGCTACGGCGATAGCCCCCTGATCTCTCAATCTGCCTAATATTAAGCAGACATTTAGTCAACAGGTAGATATTAACGTCACTTAAAGGAATTTGGGTACACTTCCTGTCTTTCATGTTTACGGAGCGCCCAAAGTGCCAGTTGGATATTCAAAATATATAGTGAAAACCTACCTGAGACTGCTTAAATGAGGGTGAGACCCCTGGTCTTTCAATGTCCATAAAATTGAATAACATCATAGACTCTGTATATATAAAGGTTGTATAAGAAGGATTTCCCAGAATATTGTCATATTCGATATCTATGGAGAGCTTTTATTGTCACTTTTCAGCTAAAAATTATCAAATTTGACACGGCTATGGCGATAGCCCCCTGATATCTCAATCTGCCTTCTATTAAGCAGACATTTAGTCAACAGGTAGATACAAACGTGACTTAAAGGAATTTGGGTACACTTCCTGTGTTTCATGTTTACGGAGCGCCAAAGTGCCAGTTGGATATTCAAAATATATAGTGAAAACTACCTGAGAACCGCTTAAATGAGGGTGAGACCCCCCTGGTCTTTCAATGTCCATAAAATTGAATAAAAGCATACACTCTGTATATATAAAGGTTCACTGTATAAGAAGGATTTCCCAGAATATTGTCATATTCGATATCTATGGAGAGCTTATATTGTCACTTTTCAGCTAAAATTATCAAAATTTAGGACAAAGGGCACACGGCTACGGTGATAGCCCCCTGATATCTCAATCTGCCTAATATTAAGCAGATATTTAGTCAACAGGTAGATACAAACGTGACTTAAAGGAATTTGGGTACACTTCCTGTCTTTCATGTTTATGGAGCGCCCAACGTGCCAGCTGGATATTCAAAATATATAGTGATAACCTACCTGAAACCGCTTAAATGAGGGTGAGACCCCCCTGGTCTTTCAATGTCCATAAAATTGAATAACTTCATAAAATCGGTATATATAAAGGTTGTATTAGAAGGATTTCCCAGAATATTTTCATATTCGATATCTATGGAGGGCTTATATTGTCACTTTTCAGCTAAAAATTATAAAAATTTTAGAACAAAGGGCACACGGCTATGGCGATAGCCCCCTGATCACACAATCTGACTAATATTAAGCAGACATTTAGTCAACAGGTAGATACAAACGTGACTAAAACGAATTTGGGTACACTTCCTGTCTTTCTATTTTTACGGAGCGCCCAAAGTGCCAGTTGGATATTCAAAATATATAGTGAAAACCTACCTGTGACCGCTAAAATGAGGTTGAGACCCCCCTGGTCTTTCAATGTCCATAAAATTAAATAGCATCATAGACTCTGTATATATGAAGGTTGTATTAGAAGGATTTCCCAGAATATTGTCATATTCGATATCTATGGAGGGCTTATATTGTCACTTTTCAGCTAAAAATTATAAAATTTTTAGGACAAAGGGCACACGGCTACGCGATAGCCCCCTGATCTCTCAATCTGCATAATATTTAGCAGACATTTAGTCAACAGGTAGATACAAACGTGACTTAAAGGAATTTGGGTACACTTCCTGTCTTTTATGTTTACGGAGCGCCCAAAGTGCCAGTTGGATATTCAAAATATATAGTGAAAACCTACCTGAGACTGCTTAAATGAGGGTGAGACCCCTGGTCTTGCAATGTCCAAAAATATGAATAACATCATAGACTCTGTATATATAAAGGTTGTATGAGAAGGATTTCCCAGAATATTGTCATATTCGATATCTATGGAGAGCTTATATTGTCACTTTTCAGCTAAAAATTATCAAAATTTCAGGACAAAAGGCACACAGCTATGGCGATAGCCCCATGATCTCTCAATCTGCCTAATATTAAGCAGACATGTAGTCAACAGGTAGATACAAACGTGACTTAAAGGAATTTGGGTACACTTCCTGTCTTTTATGTTGACGGAGCGCCCAAAGTGCCAGTTGGATATTCAAAATATATAGTGAAAACCTACCTGAGACCGCTTAAATGAGGTGAGACCCCCTGGTCTTTCAATGTCCATAAAATTGAATAAAATCATAGACTCTGTATATATATAAAGGTTGTATCAGAAGGATTTCCCTGAATATTGTCATATTTGATATTTATTGAGGGCTTATATTGTCACTGTTCAGCTAAAAATTATCAAATTTTAGGACAAAGGGCACAGGGCTATGGCGATAGCCCCCTGATTTCTCAATCTGCCTAATATTAAGCAGACATTTAGTCAATATGTAGATACAAACGTGACTGAAAGGAATTTGGGTACACTTCCTGTCTTTCATGTTTACGGAGCGCCCAAAGTGCCAGTTGGATATTCAAAATATATAGTGAATATATATGTATTAGAAGGATTTCCCAGAATATTGTCATATTTGATATCTATTGAGGGATTATATTGTCACTGTTCAGCTAAAAATTATCAAAATATTAGGACAAAGGTCACAGGGCTATGGCGATAACCCCCTGATTTCTCAATCTGCCTAATATTAAGCGATATTTAGTCAATAGGTAGATACAAACGTGACTGAAAGGAATTTGGGTACACTTACTGTCTTTCATGTTTACGGAGCGCTCAAAGTGCCAGTTGGATATTCAAAATATATAGTGAAAACCTACCTGAGACCGCTTAAATGAGGGTGAGACCCCCCTGGTCTTTCAATGTCCATAAAATTGAATAAAAGCATACACTCTGTATATATAAAGGTTCACTGTATAAGAAGGATTTCCCAGAATATTGTCATATTCGATATCTATGGAGAGCTTATATTGTCACTTTTCAGCTAAAATTATCAAAATTTAGGACAAAGGGCACACGGCTACGGTGATAGCCCCCTGATATCTCAATCTGCCTAATATTAAGGAGATATTTAGTCAACAGGTAGATACAAACGTGACTTAAAGGAATTTGGGTACACTTCCTGTCTTTCATGTTTATGGAGCGCCCAACGTGCCAGCTGGATATTCAAAATATATAGTGATAACCTACCTGAAACCGCTTAAATGAGGGTGAGACCCCCCTGGTCTTTCAATGTCCATAAAATTGAATAACTTCATAAACTCGGTATATATAAAGGTTGTATTAGAAGGATTTCCCAGAATATTTTCATATTCGATATCTATGGAGGGCTTATATTGTCACTTTTCAGCTAAAAATTATAAAAAATTTTAGAACAAAGGGCACACGGCTATGGCGATAGCCCCCTGATCACACAATCTGACTAATATTAAGCAGACATTTAGTCAACAGGTAGATACAAACGTGACTAAAACGAATTTGGGTACACTTCCTGTCTTTCATTTTTACGGAGCGCCCAAAGTGCCAGTTGGATATTCAAAATATATAGTGAAAACCTACCTGTGACCGCTAAAATGAGGTTGAGACCCCCCTGGTCTTTCAATGTCCATAAAATTAAATAGCATCATAGACTCTGTATATATGAAGGTTGTATTAGAAGGATTTCCCAGAATATTGTCATATTCGATATCTATGGAGGGCTTATATTGTCACTTTTCAGCTAAAAATTATAAAATTTTTAGGACAAAGGGCACACGGCTACGGCGATAGCCCCCTGATCTCTCAATCTGCATAATATTTAGCAGACATTTAGTCAACAGGTAGATACAAACGTGACTTAAAGGAATTTGGGTACACTTCCTGTCTTTTATGTTTACGGAGCGCCCAAAGTGCCAGTTGGATATTCAAAATATATAGTGAAAACCTACCTGAGACTGCTTAAATGAGGGTGAGACCCTGGTCTTGCAATGTCCATAAAATTGAATAACATCATAGACTCTGTATATATAAAGGTTGTATGAGAAGGATTTCCCAGAATATTGTCATATTCGATATCTATGGAGAGCTTATATTGTCACTTTTCAGCTAAAAATTATCAAAATTTCAGGACAAAAGGCACACAGCTATGGCGATAGCCCCATGATCTCTCAATCTGCCTAATATTAAGCAGACATGTAGTCAACAGGTAGATACAAACGTGACTTAAAGGAATTTGGGTACACTTCCTGTCTTTTATGTTGACGGAGCGCCCAAAGTGCCAGTTGGATATTCAAAATATATAGTGAAAACCTACCTGAGACCGCTTAAATGAGGTGAGACCCCCCTGGTCTTTCAATGTCCATAAAATTGAATAAAATCATAGACTCTGTATATATAAAGGTTGTATCAGAAGGATTTCCCTGAATATTGTCATATTTGATATTTATTGAGGGCTTATATTGTCACTGTTCAGCTAAAAATTATCAAAATTTTAGGACAAAGGGCACAGGGCTATGGCGATAGCCCCCTGATTTCTCAATCTGCCTAATATTAAGCAGACATTTAGTCAATATGTAGATACAAACGTGACTGAAAGGAATTTGGGTACACTTCCTGTCTTTCATGTTTACGGAGCGCCCAAAGTGCCAGTTGGATATTCAAAATATATAGTGAATATATATGTATTAGAAGGATTTCCCAGAATATTGTCATATTTGATATCTATTGAGGGATTATATTGTCACTGTTCAGCTAAAAATTATCAAAATATTAGGACAAAGGTCACAGGGCTATGGCGATAACCCCCTGATTTCTCAATCTGCCTAATATTAAGCGATATTTAGTCAATAGGTAGATACAAACGTGACTGAAAGGAATTTGGGTACACTTACTGTCTTTCATGTTTACGGAGCGCTCAAAGTGCCAGTTGGATATTCAAAATATATAGTGAAAACCTACCTGAAACCGCTTAAATGAGGGTGAGACCCCCCTGGTTCTTCAATGTCCATAAAATTGAATAACTTCATAAACTCGGTATATATAAAGGTTGTATTAGAAGGATTTCCCAGAATATTGTCATATTCGATATCTATGGAGGGCTTATATTTTCACTTTTCAGCTAAAAATTATCAAAATTTTAGGACAAAGGGCACACGGCTATGGCGATAGCCCCCTGATCTCTCAATCTGCCTAATATTAAGCAGACATTTAGTCAACAGGTAGATACAAACGTGACTAAAACGAATTTCGATACACTTCCTGTTTTTCAGGTTTATGGAGCGCCCAAAGTGCCAGTTGGATATTCAAAATATATAGTGAAAACCTACCTGAAACCGCTTAAATGAGGGTGAGACCCCCATGGTCTTTCAATGTCCATAAAATGAATCACATCATAGACTCTGTATATATAAAAGTTGTATTAGAAGGATTTCCCAGAATATTGTATTATTCGATATCTATGGAGGGCTTATATTGTCACTTTTCAGCTAAAAATTATCAAAATTTTAGGACAAAGGGCACACGGCTATGGCGATAGCCCCATGATCTCTCAATCTGCCTAATATTAAGCAGACATATAGTTAATATGTAGGCAAACATTATAACCTGATGTTGGAAGAGGGCAACTGTCCCAACTAGGGGTTGTGAGAGATTAAACAAGCAGCTGACCACCGTCTTGGCAAAGAGAGAGACCGATTGAGCTCTGCAAATTGTGAGCTTTGGGATGAAAAAACCAGGCGCACCGGGTATGATTACCACGAATTTTATATTTTTTGAAAACCGATTGAATTGGGGATATTTGTTTTGGGTGACCTAAAAAGATTTTATTTTGGATTGTTTTGAAGATCAACATTATTTGAGCGTTGTCCTAACCCTATACGAGGAAGGATATTATCACCCGGGCGAAAAAGGATGAGTTGATAGGGGTTAGCAGGATGTCGAAAGATCGACTACTGGAGAAGTTACAGGAAAATTCAGAGAAGATAGGAAAGCCATTGGGTATAAAATTGAGGTACATCCACTGAAGAAAGCCTTTAAAGATGTATTAACTACTTGAAAAATGACCCTATTATTGACATGGATGTGAAGACCTACCTTGGGTGGAACTTATAGACGATTGTGCATTGAAAGGATAAAAAAGTATTAAAAAGTCAATGTAATGCTGCACAGTGAAGATTAACCAAACAGGTAGGATGGATGATGAGAACGAGGGATACTTTTACTCGGAAAACCAGGTTTTCACCTCAACCACGGACTTGCTTGAAACATAGGCCCTCAGGAGATGGATGAAAAGATCGGAGAAAAGATTGCACAGTGGACCTCTTAAAAAAAGGACTGGACATCGAAGGCAATTGTAAATCTTAAAGTCAATATTAACAAACACCGACCGCTAGGTGAGTCCTAGTACATTGATTAGCCGGCGTGGATCAAAGCCAAGAAGACTGTAATCAATGTGAAAATAACGACGAGGAGTGTTTCAAGTGGGCCATACTTTCGGCTTTGCAGGTAGACCCAAAACAAACGGACAGGTTTACACAGAGCTCAATCTTGTTAGCCTTAAGGATATAAATAAATTTGAGAAGGCCAATTCCACCCTGGCGGTTACTGTATCTAGAATAGATGATAGTGAAGTATACCCTCTGCACATTTCCAACGTTGGTAAACAGCGGGAGAGAGAACTCAACTTATTGCTGATCGAATGCTACAGGTGCTCGAACCACTTTTATAGCAAGAAAGTCCTGGAGACCAATAAGAGTGTTGCGTCAACCGAAAGGTAGTCAAGATCGAGCTGCCTAAAAAGGGAAATACCAGCTGACCTTTGTCAACACCACCCATTCGATGAGAGTCCCTTTCGTGGTGTACGCGGACTTTGAGTGCTTTAATTTACCGATAAGGTTGAAACCAAAAACGATAAGGTAGCAATACACAGCTAGAAGTTTAGTTACGCATTATGGACATGGTGAATTTTTTAAACATGAAAGTTTTTGTACAATAAAATAGATTTTTAGATAATAGAAGAATAATGTAGCCTTCGTAGTGGGGTTATATGAACATTTATAATGTTTTTAGCATGTTTTATATGGCATTTACCTGTTTGACAGTCCGTATTTTCCTATTCCTACCACCCATAGGTCCATAAATTATTGTAGTGTTTATCAACAAAGATTTATCGCTCGATCTTTTCAATTCAATTTTATGGAAAAACGAGCAGAAATGCATGTATTTTTTTATTTTTTTTACCTTTCGATAGATTTTTGCCTATGGTTTCAGGAAAGGTATCACTGTTCGAACCAACGCTTATGGACGTTAAAAACAAACGCTTAGAGGTGTTCAAAACATCGCCTAGGGGAGTTCACGTCAACGCTGTAAATAAATAACGTTTATAAAGATTACAGACCCTAAACAGTGTGATGCGCTCGCCAGGGAGTTGCAAGAGATCAAGCGAACGATTTAAGCCAGTAACATGCTGCATCGCCTCGAGAAGATTGAACTCAACCGGGACCTTTCCAAGGTGTTAAGCTTGTGGTTGAGGCTCAGCGAGCGGCAGCTTCACCGATCACCAAAACGATCGTATACATTCCTACAGCAGTGACAGCCATCCCTACTACACCGCACAAGTTTGACTACCCACTACCCATAGCACCACCTACAGACATCATCATCGGACCTCGAGCACAGCAGTATTTGCAGATCAGTAACAATCCTTCCGCCGATCACACCTTTGGCTCGCCACCTGAACCGATGGTATCTTCATCGGAAGCTAACCAGCATGCAGTTACTTCTGACGGCGATGATATTTTCGTGGATGGTGTAATGTAGAAAGGAACCCTTGACCTCTGGGAACTCATGGTGAAAAAGAAACCAGAATCGTTCGATACCGAAGTTTTTAAGATCTTGTCGACTATGCAAAGATCCTGAACAGTTCCGGTGCCATGTATCAAGGCAGTTAAACATCTCGAGAACCCAAAGGCAATAAAGAAGATTGTGTCGCACATCTAAAGCAAGATGAGCATTGTAGCGGACTTCAATTCTTATTTCTACCCTCCGACTTTGACCAGCTCCTCTATCGCTAGGATTTGTGCAACGCTGTCTACCGTGCTGGAAACAATGGTGTGTGCGTAGCAATTGTAGCGATCCTCGATGCCATAAAGAAAGTTGAACACATCAGTATCAAGGAATATAAGCAACTCCATCGTAATATCATGAATTAAGAAAGGTTTTGCTCGAAAGTATGCATACGGTGGTAGAAGTTTGTTTGACACTATCGGCGGTATCTGATCGCTGGTCGCATGTTCACCTCCTTTGCTGCAAAGACCTTGGAAAGTAAGGCTATGAGCGCTGCCACCAAAGTAGCAATGATTGGAGTTAAAACGGTGGTAGCCAAAGTCGTCGACCATGTCGTTGACAAAGTCACCCGCCCTCAAAAAACCAGTGTCCAACGCAGCAAACCCAATCAACAGCTAAGTGTTATACGCAGGACCTGTTCCCCCACCAAACCGAGCGTTATCTCTTGGTAGAAGAGCGACTTCAAAAGCACGACGGCACTCCATATGCAGACGTTGATCTCATTCATAATGGTATCATGTATCTCTTCAAAACTATCTGTTATCGACTCTCCGGCCAGGTAATTGCACACATTAACGACCCTGGCATCGCCACCACTATGCTGGGAATGTTAACCTACCGCGACGACTTCTCAAAATCGCAAGGTCCCAACTGTGGCATAAGGATTCTTCAACCGATGCCGAGGCTGAGAACACTGGATTTGCAGATTGACATGGATTCATTATCACCAAGACCACCAACAAAGGATCGTACTCGTTTGCCATCGTTTGAAACATATTTTGGGATGATAACAACAAAATATTGTACGGGCACAAACTCCCACTCGTTCGCAATTCAGATGCAAATGCCATTCTAAGGGCAGCCGCCGTCAATAACATGGCAAAAATAATCCTGATTTAGATCTCTTGGTTACTCCCTCACGTCACTCCTGCAGACGAAAACAAGATGCAACTGTACAAAACCATCCAGAATAAATCCAAGATCCACTGTGGATTTTGCATGAGACATTGCGATTTCATAGCCGTTCCCCAAGCCTCACAGTTTAAGTGCTGCCTAGCTGCCAATAGTGGTCGCGAAAAGCCTAGATATATCACCGTTGCCTTCCAAACCGACAGAGATAATGACAAAATTCATAATGCTTCCGTGTTCGATCACTGCTCAGTCGTCCACTTTAATGCCGGTTTCTCACAAAACAAGGTTGCCATAGTGTTCAAGAAGGCTGTAGACTTCAGAATGAAATTTTACAACATTGACACCCTCCTCAGTAACGGTGGCATCAACCCTCTGGTTTCATTGACTTGTAGCCGCTGTTTGTCATCGATGTAAGTCATCAGTCCGAGTGGACATCCAGATTCGAGCGGAATTCGAGCGTAATGTTCCCGCCAACACCGAAGAATTTGCACATGCAATGTCCGTAGGAGTCCTTCAGTTCGAATCGGACGGTCAGAAGTTGAACGTCGTGTTTTATTAAATAAATGGACACCATACTGTTGCAACAAATCGTCAATAACACAGATCCAAAACACGGGTTTTCCATTCTTGTCTCTTGAAATGATAGTCGCATTCTTACCTGGTTTAACCCCCTCCTCTAACTTCAATTTAAGGAATCGAAAACCATATTGGGATTTAAGCGACAACTCTACACATTTGATCGGGCAACAAACGGTTACAAAGAGGGTGAATACATTGTTAGCATCAGAAGCATCAACAGCATCCTGGTGAACAGTGGCATCACCAATGGAAGCTACGTACACATCACCCAACAGTCCACTATCTACAGCTTTTCTCCCGCAATCGATCCCGGATTAAGATAATTCAAAACCCAAAAAACATGGTGTACTTACCCGTGACCTTGAGAACCATCAATCGCATGTAGACATACCTCACCGATCAAGACGGCGATCCTATCAATCTCCGCAGTGAACATCTCACCATCCGCTTCCATTTTCGCGAGGTATACTTAAATAGTCTATCAAAATAGGGTTTGAACTTGATAAAAGGTCAAGCTAATAAATTACAGAAAGCAGCCAAAAAAGGTTGTCCGGTCACCATTCGTTTATCCCACACAAACCTGCAAGGTGCACACAAAATGTTGCTTACCCTGCGACAGATTGAAAAGATCAACAAGCTCCTAGAAAAGGTTCCAGTGGTATGACTCTGGAAATAAGCACTACCCAATTGAAGAAAAACATTCAAAAAGAAAGGGGATTCCTACCCATGTTAACGGGAATGACTATGCGAGCCCTTCCTATGTTGGCGAACTCAATTCTGCCAGCATGAAGTGTTGGAGCCCTTATAAATTGCTTGTGTGAAAAAGCCGTCAACAACGCATTTGGACCTGGATTTTACATCAAACGGAGTGGTTGTGTGAGCTGTGTGAAGGTGCGTGGTATAGGTCTGTATATCTTCTCCCGCCAAGCTAACTTCAACCTATGGTGACGGTTTGAACTTGAAACAACTCGATTCTACTATGGTTCTGGTCTGATCTAATCTGGAGTAAACAGTCCGTTCAAGAACATCCCCCTTTTAATACAATCTTTATTTATATAGAGTCAATGATTTGGTTGAATTTCATGGACATTGAAAGACCCGGGGGGTCTCAACCTCATTTAAGCGGTCTCGGGTAGGTTTTCGCTATATATTTTGGATATCCAACTGGCACTTTGGGCGCTCCGTAAACATAGAAGACAGGAAGTGTACCCAAATTCCTTTTAGTCACGTTTGTATCTACCTATTGACTAAATGTTTGTCAAATATTAGAAAGATTGAGAGATCAGGGGGCTCTCACCATTACCCTGTGCCCTTTGTCCTAAAATTTTGACATTTTTCGAATGATTTGTTTTTGTTTTTTTGGCTTTCCATATATATTTCTTTTTATAGTTATAAATATTTCTAGAGTTATGGGTTTTTTTTTTGTCTTAAGAAATATTATACACAAAAGTACATCTTTGAAGTCGTTTTATTGACACAACTCTATATTACATCAAGACAAATATGTAACATGGAAAAGGGTTTATATTCGAGGACGACGAGAAATTACGACAGCTTGAAAAGGTCATTTAACGATTTCCTAGGTATCTTATCAGTCTTTTCAAATATGAAAATCATGCTTTTTATGTTATCAAGTATTTAATTTTCTTATAATTTTTTCACTAAATTTTGAATATCAAACCGGCTGCTAGCAGCCGATTGGATATTGAATATCGAATAACGAATAACGAACCGGCTGCTAACTTCACATACATTCGCTGTCAACGTATATTCAAATTTTAATGTCGTTATCAATAAATATTTAATTATTTTCGAGAAATATGCAATTTACTACCATTGTCATAAACTCAAAATACGGCAAATAGTTAAGAGAAATTGATATGATATATTTATATCGCTAATCGAGCCCCTATTGAGACAAACTCAACCAAAAAGCTATGAATACTATTATGGATATTTCTTAGAATAGACGGTCATCCTTTAAAAGTTACGGTCATTCTTTACAAATTACGGTCATCTTCTAACCAATTACGGTCAGCCTTGTTATGAATCGCTGATCCTGTTACGGTCATCTCGATTATGATTTACGGTCATCTTGGCGATTTTTTTAAATCCAATTTCCTGTTTAATGCACATTTCTCGGGAGTAATTTGTGATTTCCGTGTGAATCTTTTATAAATTTACATCGTACCAATGTATGCTTTGTAAAGAAAATGATACAGAAACACTTAAACAGACAATACAAATATTGACCTAATTTTTCATCCGACATCTTGGGATGACCGTGAATGCAGTTACGGTCATCAGCTTTACCCCAGTGATTATGTTTTTGTCCCTTTAATTGTTGAAAACAGTTTGGTTGTTAATAGTTATTGCTTACATCGACTTCATTTAACCAGTGGCGGGTAGTTGACTCATTGGATGTCATACCACATCTCCTTATTGTTTTATATAATATAAATAGGAAAGCTATGCATTTGCATTATGCAGAGCCTATATTCGTACGGCACTACGCTAGGTAAACCCATGTAGCAACACAGTATGAATAATCTCCGTGCATTACACTGAGTACATTCTTACAACATTTTATGAGGTAAATTTTAAAGCATCGAACATGATAATGCTCATAAGATCGCATTCTTATACTGTATCATTAATTTTACACCAGTTAATTTAAAGCATTACACTATATACATGTACATTGCTATTTAAAGCATTTCCCTATACAAATTTGTATGTTCCGTTCGTTATTGCACTAGGTACGTCGATCTCAAAAGGATCATATAAGGTGTAAGATTTTCATTTTAAATATACATGTATGAAATATCTGCGACGGGTAGTTATACCAAATACTCTGATCTTTTCTATTTTGTTAAAATGTATACATAAGCGAGTCCTTCCTTTTAAAATCATTGCGGTCTTAAAAATTCTGAAGATTAAATAATATCAACACGTTTTAAATTTCAAGCGTCCGAAGCGCTTTTCTGAATTAACCTAGATAAGGGACACTAAAGGCAGAACATTTTAAAGCCACGGATGTATAAGAACTAAAATAGTTGAAGCGCCATAGTATGCATTATGCTTATTGTTTAAATCCGTGTTACCCCAAGGGTGACTGGGGAAACGAAATATGGTCGCTTGGTCTTCTCCCGACCGGCAGTAAAACACTTGCCGAAGAGGAGCGTCCGTTTGGCTGTGCAGGATGTATTAGGCTCGCAGTCACGTCCGGTCAGAATTAAGACGTTAAATCCGATGCCTCGTGTAAAGCCCGTTAAAAACCATTGCAACAACTATTATTTTAGGGTTGCGAAGGTGGAATATTGCACGGCAACATGTCTGTCCCTATCCAATATACCCTCATTTTCCAGTGGCACTCCAAATTTCCCAGATCATCATACCGGATGGCCTCTGTTATGAACAAAACTTCCTATTGTATTTCTTGTGAACTTGTTCTCGTCCTGAACATGCATGAAATATTTGCCACTGGACGTTAAGCAACCAACAATCAATCAATCAATTTAAATCCTTAAATGTGGATTTTTATCAAATAATGCATGGAACAAACAAACATTTTCTTATGATACTGAAACTTCATTCAGCAAAAATTACATCATTCTTTGTCATTTAGTTAAAGAAAAAGGAAAGTGATCGAGACTTGAAAACGAGGTGTATACCCGATCTTATTATATATAATATTAAAACCGATCAGTTTATTCTGTCAACACTGTGTTAATCGGGACAAATTCAAACTCGATATTTGATTCATAAAAGAATTAAACAATCCATGCACGCTTTAAAAAAGGTTCGGAAATCACTCTAAATATTAAATTGCAGTTACAACTGTCACAAAACTTTCCTGACCTCTTTTTTTTAACCGTAATGGAGGGTCCAGATCCCGAAATCCCGGGCTTAAAAACACGAAATCCCGAGGGTTCAAATTAATTTAAATCCCGACATCCCGAAATTCGGAAATTTCGGTACTGTGTGTTTTTCGTTCAAGACTATACTTTTTCAAGGCTTTTTAAAACGATATTGTTGGGTCATTTCAGGTTTCATCTTAAATAATTTGATAACAATAGAAGTAAAATTGTTACATGTTTATTTGTTTATTTGTTTATAATGCTTTAATTTCTAATTTGAGTCATTGAGATAATTTCTATGAGGTTTTAAGACAAGTGTGCTTGTTTGATTCATGATAGACCGCAAAAAGTAGTTTCTCTTTCGTGTGTCGTTTCTTGGAGTAAGGGAGATAACTTGCGTAACTAACGACGAACGTTTTTAATCCCGTATTCCGCTAGAGGCGTGCAATTATTTACACTTCGCCTTAAATGTGATTTAGGCTAAAAAAGATTAGAGAACGGAAACTTATTGTTGAGACGTACTGCTGCAGCGGGTCATATAAAAAAACATGCAGACGTTTCATACTCAAATTATACATACCCCACCAATTTCCGACTATCCCTACAATCCCTATACTATGCGGTCAATCTGGTCTGGTCGAGATCAGACTAAGATCGATTGTAGTTGACTTGGTCTAGTTAGTGGAGTAAATATCGTGAAGAGACCGTAAATTGGTCGGAATTATCGAATCTGTATGTTATTAGTGGTCGGGTTTCAGTCGTGATGGAGTCGTTAAGGAATCATGAATGGTCGAGAATATATCGTGATACAATGTAGAGGCCCGATCATGAATTTTATTACGATTGGTCGTGGTTATTTGGACAATCGGGATCATCGAGTTGATCTGATCGGCAGTGTGAACCTAGCTTAAATAACGCCCGTTTAAGATAAAGCATCGGCATATATTTCATGAGAAAGAATCTCTTATACTTTGCAAAAATGAAGATTTTACTATCATCATGATTTTATCAAAAATATGATAAAAAGCATGGGTCACCGTGCTATTTTTCTAGCTACGAGTCGTTTAAAATTGCACAAATTCGTTGAGATTGTTCATTAAAAAATATAATTGTGCATTAAAAGCGCAGGCACTTGTTTCTGTCAATATGAGGTTTTCTATCCATACCCGTACAGTGCCTGTGATTAAAAGAAACCTATGAATAGTTATTCGAAATAAAATATGAGAAGATAGGTTTAATAATGTATTTTCAGAAAATAGAAAGAAAAAAGGGTGTCACCGAACTTTTTTTCTTGCTACAGTTACAGGTACAAACAATAAAATTTCCCTATCAGTCCAGCATAGTTTTTTTGACAAAAAGAGTTGTCTCCCCATAAATGGCTAAATTGAAAATCCATTATAAAAAAACACAAATATTGGGTATTTGTTTAACCTATTTTGATGATGCAATACATCACTAGGTTTACTATAATACATAAATAAACAGTCTAACCAGTAAATTACAAATCTGTCTCCAAATATGCAGATTTTGGCAAAGAACTGGACCGATTGTGTACTGTGATTGTATTATCAAAGATATGAACAAAATTAACAGTTCATCGTATACTCGTGACCTGTGTACGTTTTTGTAAAATGATGGAGTTAAAGATAACGCAGTGTTGAAATGAAGTGCACGCCGTGTTAACTTTTACCTATATGTAATATTTTGACTGTAGCCAACTGTATAGTGTCAAAATATTACCCTTTTTGATAAGTATAATTGCGGATGAGAATTGTATCATACTTTTTTGTCCTAAACATGCGTGACATATTTGCCACTGGACATAAGGCAACCAAAAATCAACCAAAGTATTCTATATATTTTATCATTTCTTTATTATGTTATCTACAGATTTGGTCCCGTCCCTTATATTATAGTTTGCAAATTATCCTCTCTATGTAAACACAATTCCTGCCCCGATAAATGGTGACTCATTCATAGAATGATATGTGGATATTAAAACAAGAGATATATTCATATTATAATAATTAATGTATGCATGCTAGGACTTATAGATAGATGTCATTAAATTAGTCCCAGGTCATGTAATAAAGTAGGTTTTATAAAAATAAAATAGCATTTTAATGTTGATGATTAAATAATATGTTTATATATATTTTAATAATACCATTTTTTTTGTTGGTAAAAATGGGTAAGGGCAAAAATATATTAATTTGGCTCGGTATTTTTTGCTCTTCGGATGTGAGCCAGAAGAAGTCCATTTCTGGTGGGTTTTTTATTTGCATTGGGAAGATCTTCCGGCTCTCTTCCACCTCTTCTTTTTTGATTTGTTGGTTATTTAGACGGCAGAGGCACTTAACATAACGGCGTTAATAAATTTATGAATGAAGATATATAGGAATGTGAGCTGTTTTACAAACGTTTTGATGGTATGAAGCCTTCGTAGGACATCCCTGTAGGACGATAAGCTGGATAAATATAAGAACTACACGGAAAATAACAGTTAAGGAATGATTATTCGATATTTGATATTTTAGGGAAGGGAGATTTTGATTGATTAGTGTTTAACGCTACTTTTTACACTATTGGGCTATTCCGTGGTGTTCGGTTTAAAATTATAGATGAAGGATGGGATAGGAAAGAGAGGGTAATTCTTATTCATTTTAATCTGTCGCTAATCATGTCTATTTTTCGGCTCTTACCAGGCACCCATATTCATATATGAAATCCTTATGCCCCACACCACAACAAATAAATAAATAAAAAAAAATGGGTTTCCTCTTTTTTAAAACAAGTTTAAATTGATTGATTGTTTGTTGCTCATTTTAACGTCCAGTGACACATATGTCATGCTTGTTCAGGAAACACGAGTTTCAGAGGTCGGATATATAATATGAAAGCGAAGAAATGGAATATGAATGCTAATAAGGTAACTATTCAACGGAGTTCAAATATGAAGTGGATGTAAGCAATTATAGACAATCATAAGGCCTTCAACAATGACAAAAAGCCGATACTGTAAAGTCGTCTGTTAAGGACGTCACAAAGGCGCGTATAATTGACGAGTTTTTTCCGGTGACGGATGAACTCGAAAGTGGTCTACTGAATAAAAAAAATATTGCATTCAAATGACATTTTATACCAATTGAATAAAAAAATATTGCATTTAAATGAAAATTATACTATTTGTCATGAATGAAAATTATACTTTTGAATGAAAAATAATACCATTTGAATGAAAAATTGTTATACCATTTGAATAAAAAATATTGCATTTAAATGAAAAAATATACCATTCAAATAAAAAATCATTGCATTTAAATGAAAACATATACCAATTAAATAAGAAATATTGCATTTAGATGAAAAATATCATGTTTTGGCAACCAATACCATGCCATTTTAGCTAAAATTGAGAATGGAAATGGGGAATGTATTAAAGAGACAACAACCCGACCATAGAAAAATCAACAGCAGAAGGTCATCAACAGGTCTTCAATGTAACGAGAAATTCCAGCACCCGGAGGCGTCCTTGAACTACACGTATCAACATATCCAAACATATTAATTTGTTGTACAAACGTCTTTGTTTTGTACTATCATGTGTAGTTTTGTATGGGTTCTGAAGAGTAATGCGATGATAAGGATACGACGATTATTTTTTTCACTAGACTACACAATAATTTGAAACAGGTACATACAGATTTAGAGAGCTGTATAACCATACAAAATCAAAATAATATAACAACATACAAGATACAGAATATCATAATGAATGAGATGTTGATTTTTTTTCTGTAGAATTATTAAACCTGCAGTTTATGTTCAAGATCGGATTTTTATTGGGTTTTTTTTTGTGTTTTTTGTCCATTAAGATTAATTTTGATTTTAATAAAGTTATTTTTTGCTTTTGCATTCTTAAAAAAAAAGACACTTATATACATTTGTATGTTAAAGCGACAATCTTACAGACATTCTATTTATATATTTCAGATGTTAAATCACAAGCTGCAACACACAGTACAATGTATGTTTCTAAAGGAATGTCTGCAGTATTGAAATGTAAGGTTGAGTTGAATAGCACATATACATGGGATGGACCTGATGGGACATCCGGACCAAATTTAGTTAAATATGCTGAGGGACTTGAAATTAATTCTAAACTGTTTAATAGAAAGAAGGTTGAAATTGTTGAAAACATAGATAACAGAGAGTATAACTTAGTGCTTCACAATATATCTGAAAAAGAGGAAGGTATTTATATATGTTTCCAGGTAAACAAGTGGAAAAAAACTGCCAATGAGACTTATTTCAAGCTGACAATTCTAGGTAAGTCTATTTAAGCGAATGTAGATTAGTTTGTATCTGTTTTGAATGGGATCAACATTTTTTTTCATTTAGTTCTTACACGCTATTGCGGTTTGATGTCCTGTGTTAAAAAGAGACGACTAATGCAAGAAGGAAAGTAAAACTCATGGATCGAAAATAAACTGACAACGCCATGTGACCTTTGTAGGTTGCATTTCTGTAAATATTGACAATGACATTTCCCATAGGAACTCCTTTTACGGCTAAAGCTGTACCACTTTTACTATGAAGTTTTGAAAAAAAATCTGATTCTAAAATTGAAAGTTTTTCAAAGGTCAAAATATAGGTCTGTGCGGCATATTTTCAACGTTCATATGTCCTGAACTTCTCGGAGTTTAAACTAACACTAATTTCTAAACTACCTCTACCTCGAATGAAAGGTTACCACAGATTTCAATGTAACAAAATGCACATGTAAATTACATGAATAATAACTGATAACATTCCCAAGTTATATATCTGCGAGATGTAACACAGAGAGCATAACTGGAAACCAGTATAACACAAAATTAGTTTTCTGTGAATATTCAAGATCTCCCCAAAGGAGGCGTGCTTTGAGAAACAACTGTATTTACAAAATGCAACCTGTAAGACTGCACGGAGAAACTAATCTGGATGACAAGAAACGTTGCAATCCAAATTAGTTTCTCCGTGTAGTAATAATTTGTTAATTTAGGTCATTGTCATTTTGCTAAGTTTCTGCTTATACCTATTCAAACATCGGATTTTGACTTCTTTAAAATGACTTTTAATTTGCGTATTGCTCTGTGTTTGTTTTTTCTACATTGGCTGGAGGTAAAGGGGAAAGGTTGAGATCCCACAAACCATGTGTCAAACCTGTTGCATTTTTTGCGCCTTTCCCAAGTCAGGAGCCTCTAGCATTTGCTTATCGTGTATATTGTTTCTCTCGCTGACTTAGAATATATTTCAGTATATCTTTGGTTGCGTTGTTTTCTCTTGACCCAACCCCGTTTCCATTCTTAATTGTGTTAAATCTGTTAAAATAGTTACCAGATGCTAATGTTTTACAGAATGGTAAACACTTTCAATATATTTATAAATAATGGATGTGAAGTTAGCAGCCGGTTCGTTATTCGATATTTGATATTCCATATCCAACTGGCTGCTAGCCATAATATTTGATAACATTAAAAGCAGTACTTTAATAGTTCAAATGAGCAAAAAGATACGTAGGAAATTGTTTTATGACCCTATCAAGTTGTCTAAAACTCTTGCTGTTCTCGAATATAAACACTAATCAATGATTATGTAAGTTGCATATGTGTCTTTATGATAAATATATTTTTCTCAATAAAATGACGTAAAAAATGTTATTTTCTATCTTATATTTCTTAAAACAAAAAACAAAACCCGAGAAATATAAATAGAAATAAATATGGAAAGCACAAGAAACTTAACCTACCTGAGACCGCTTAAATGACGAACCGGCTGCTAACTTCACATACATATACAAATATGACAAAGGTTTAAATAATTTAGATTTTTTTCAGTGAAACCAAAGAATGTAACAATCAATGGAATGAACAACGGTCAAATCTGTGGACAAGAAAATGTTCTTTTATTGTTGAAATGCTCTGTAATAAGCGGAAATCCCAAAGAAACAATTACGTGGTATAATGTGTCTTCCAAAATAAAGACGGGAGGACCACAAAGTTTGATTGCAACAATCACACCAACTAGATACGATCATAGGAAGCAATATATTTGCAAGGTTAACAGCACAGCATTGCAAGAACAGTTAGAGAAGACGGTTACGCTGGACATAACATGTAAGAATAACTAGATCGTAGCGACTTATATAAAAATAAGAATGAAGGAATTCAAATATACTCCGACATGTTGATTGCAGATTAAATAATGTGTAGATTATTATAATGGATGTGTCAGATGCATGGTGTCAAAAGACGATTGATATAGTGAAACAACAAAATATACCAAAAATATAGAAATATCCTAAACTACTAAATCAATCAGCTATTGCATATTGTTACAGATGCCGAGTACATCAGTTGATATCTTCTTCTCCTTTTGGTTTGCAACAAATCTCGTTTTAATAGAAAATCAAGGTTGTGTGAAGTTTTCGTTTTTTAAAAGTAAACTATAAACAGAGTTAAGAAAATCATAAGTGAGTTCCTATCTCCTTTAACATTACCAAAATAAGTACGAAAAATCACTACGAATCGTTATTAAACCGATCACCGTAACATATTTAATTAGACGGGTCATCTCAATGTTAGAATCAATATATTGCGGAGGTAAGAACTGCCAATCCTTATACAGAAACGATTAAATCTAAATCGGTACAATTTTGCTGTAAAATTTGTTGTTTTTTCGTTTATTACTATGTCTGTGCTGTTCTCTTCTATTGCTCATGCTGATTGACTAATAGATAGGTCACGAGGATCATCGATTTCAACAACAAATACACAGAAGATGATACAAAAACATTGGAAGAATGAAACTCAAGTGTATAAGTGTATTCGATTGTCTATTGAAATTTTTTTTTTTTTTTATTCAGATGCACCAATAATGGTCTTTATTAATAATAATCCAACGAGAACAAACGAAGGTGGAAATTTAACGACTGCATGCACATATGACAGTAATCCTGCAGCTAGTGTTGTTATACAAAAGGAAAACAATGTTATTAGAACATCATGTGACAAATCCAAATGCTTACATACATTTTCAAATGTCAGTCGAAATGACAGTGGATTATATAAATGCATTGGAAATAATACACAAGGTAGCGAAGAAGCCAATATCAGTGTTATTGTTCAGTGTGAGTACATCAAAATTTTTGTATATATTAATATCTGGAACTTTTTGGAAAATCAACAAATACCCCGAAAAACAAATAAATAACTTAACTAGGGTTAAACTGATTATGTCCGAAATGTTAAAAATGTGTCATATGTACTGGTCTTTGGAGTGTTAAGGAATCAAGAAAGCTATCGGTACAGTAAACCGCTTCAAAGCTACCAGCATACATGTAGTAAACAGCTTCAAAACTACCAGCATAGTAAATAGTGTTAATTTCGTTCGTGAAAATGTCACTATTTTCTATGCTCATGTTTTATTTTTTCTAGGTGAATGTCGTTATTTCTTTGCTAACGTTTCATGTCTTCTTTGAAAAATAGTTAAATACTGTCTCACATCGTTTATAGGTTAATCAGTTACATAAACGTTGTAACAATAGGACATCACATCACATTACAACAATGGGGCGATATAGAAGGATAGACTGATAACTTGATAACAATAACATGAATAAATTGCAAATAAATTTAACATGCTTTGTATGTATTTTGTTTTACAGACCCACCCGATATACACATTTCACAAAATGGTAATGACAAAAATCTCACTTGTAAACCTAATGGTATTCCATCAAACTATACGTATAAGAAATGGCAACATCTTTCGGAGTATGGTAAATGGATTCGTTGGCTCCCTGCAGGACCATCAGTTGAAATGGAATCACAAGAGGAACATATTGATAACTATCAGATGAACGGGATATATATATGTAGTGCAGAAAATGGCATTCCAAATGCACATGGATCAGTAGTTCAGTCTGGACAATATTCCGTTTTGTTGAAAGGTAATTGCATTTAAAAGGCAAAGATGGCTTTTTCAAACTTATTATTGGACATCGCTTGTTATAAACTGAAAATGCTCATAGTATGTATTTTTACAAATATATCGTTTGCCTTTCAAAATATATGTCACCAAGCTCATCTGTTCCATTTGTTTATCTTTACGAAAAAGTTTGAAATTTATAATGTTGATGATATCTAACCATCATTTAAAGAAAAACTGTTTCTTTATGTTTATGGCAAAAATGAAAAAAAATGATATTAACCCCCCCTCCCCCCTAAAAACAACAACAACAAAAAACAAAAACAAAACATAGCTCTTGGACAAAGCAAGTTAAATGGGACGTTGTGTATACAAGCGGACAAAATAAAGCCCTATTAATCAACGAAGCAAATGCAAAATAAATGCTGTATTCATGACTTTGTACAAGCAGTTTCTGAAGAAAGAGGTGAATTAAATATTGTTTTTAATAGCCATATAAACCTCCAATTTGTATGACGATTTTTATGGTAATGTTTGATAATGGGGTAATGTGAGATCATTTGATATTAATGTATAATACGTTCAATATTCAAATAACAGTTTGAAGTTAGCAAGTGTATAATATTGTACGATTTCAAAAACTTTTTTCCTGATATTTGTTTCGCCATGGAGTTTATGTTGATTTTAGATTAATCCGATTTTTCTTTATCAGTATAATAAAACTGAATTGCTCGTCTTACGTACATGAACAATCACAATGTGTGTTTATATCATTCATATGTGTCATTAGAATAGATGTTAAAAACCTCTATTTTAGATATACCATATTTTTTTATGTGTTTCAAATTTGGTCAGCAGTATATTTCAGGATAACGTTTTGATTCAACATAAGTAGAAGCTTCAACAACTATACATTACACCAGAAATACATATCATACAAAATTCGAATCATCTGCACTTTTTATTGACTAGGTTATGTTTTATATTATCGAAGATATGTTCTCTTTAACAATTTCAAACAGCTTATTACTATGCGTTATTTAAGTTTTGTTTCCATATAAATCATGTCAGTTGCTTTTAACTTTTTTGCACAGTTCGATTGATAGATACTATTGTAATTTTGTTAAAGTAATACATGTAACTGCAATTTAAAGTAATATATGAGCAATTACTTATCTATTATTTTGCAGTTATCAGGCTAGTTTTTTTACACATTGTGTCATTTCAAGAATTTTATTTTAAATGAATTGTCCATATATCATCATCATTACCATCTCGAATATACGTATTAATAGGTTTTTATTCTAATAGTTAAAAAGAGAGATAAAAAAAATAGTAATAATATAATAAGTCATGTGAAGCAAATGTTAGTTTCATGATGATAACCGTCAATTGAATAGTTGACAGTCAGACTCATCACAACAACGCAACGCATAAAAAAGTCGGGATATTTAAGTGTTATGTATGTATTCAATAACACTGCATGCCACAAGAAAAGCTGAGTCATGAGACTCTGTTAAATCCCAACTCCTCAAACACAGTACTGTTATTTTGTATTCTTATGTATTTGAATTCAATGGAATCACTAGAAAATTATCTTACCGTGTTCAAGTTAATTTCGCTTCATCAACAATAAATTTACAACATTTGTTTTTTGTTTTCTATTCGCAGTCGATAAAATATGTTACTGAGAAATACATAATTACAAAACAAATATATGTTTACCATTAAGTAATATTATATATTATCAATAAATATATTCATCAGTTTATACAAATTCTGAAAAAAACCCCAACCAAGATCGAAACTTCCCTTATCGTATTACTTTATCATGTGTAACTCAAGGAAACTCGTTCAGTGGCATGTGTTTATTTTGTTAAAGACGTTATGACGTATTTGAATGTGTTTGAAGAATGTTTGTATGTGTTGTTGCAATGATGGGGATATAGTTTGCTTTTATTATGTGTATATTTTCCTAACTTTTTTATATACTTGATAAATACTATTTATATTAAGTCCATAAACTACAGGACATTTCTTCATTTCATGCGAATTTCAAGAGATTGCATTTCCTACATATATGCTTTTTTTTTCTATGATAATAACTTCAAAATATATACAAGTATTACATTTTGTACCACTTGACGCACGTTTCGTCTACAACAGACACATCAGTGACACTATACCCAACCCAACAAAAGTAAAAATAAAAGCCTAGTAAAGTACCAAGCTGGAGAGTATTGTGAACCACACATTCCTATAAAATTTACAGCTTAGGTACCAGTATTCCTCGAGAAAATAATCCGTAGTATTTCGAAAATACAGTCTTGTAAACATTTATTTTATAGATTTGACTATACCATTGATTATTCATGTCAACACACACGTGCTGACTTCTAGTGTTACTGTTTACAAGGAAGCTAGCAGACTATTCAACCTACATTTAAAGATTTACGAACACCATTACTATTTTGATGACCGGTTAGGAATATATGTTTCACGGATGACCATGTATATGTTTTATTTGTAACCCCGCAACTACTCTCTACATCAATTCATTAGACCTTTTACCGAATTCGTACTTAACATAATCAGCATGGTGGGTGCCATTACTTGTACGAGTGAGCACATATTAGGAACATATGAGACCAACCTTAGTGTTAAGAACGGCACGTGTAACTAGGCGTTAAGTTTTATTGTGATATTTTGTGGAATTAGAATATACCAAAAAAAAAATTAACAAAAAAACCCTCAAAAAACATATAAACCTATTTTAGTGAGAAAAAAACGGTTTCAAGAATAAGGTTTATATCATATATCGATTTCTTGGAGCATAGGAAAGTAGACATAAGTGAACTGTACAGACTATTCTTGTTCACCTTGTTACGAAATTGTAACCTTAGTGTAAGTAAACCTTTTTTAAATATTTTTAACTGAAATTAACGAACAATACGTTTTTAACAAATCAAGTTAATTTCGTAGAAGAACCGGATATTGGCACACTGTTACCTTCGGGAACTGCAAGTCAGACATGAGCAGTTACAATTACTCCCATTTATACAAAAAAGTATAATATCGCTCATCATTAACAGCACACGTATTTCCTCACTAATTATTAACTGCGTTTAAATCGATACTTGTTTTTTACGTAATGATGAGTTATTCAAGACACTAGCTCTGAAATAACGAACATTCAGTTATCACGCAAGCATATATCATATAGTTCTGGAAAGAGACGTATTATTTAAGAATGTGTTAATATGCTCAATAGTGTAACCTTTTTACATATAGATTACTATTTTCAAATTCCATGACTTCCAAAATATCAATCATTATTACATAAATCATATAGATGCGCAATATGAATTGAACTACATATGAATGGTAAGTTCACAATTGGTAAGACGAAAACAATTCTTATGTGTTAAAGGCTTGTTCTCAACCTACTTGTACCTTGACAGATACACTTAATGTCATCACTCGCGCTCTTTATTGTAAGTTTTATGGACGTGATGTTAATGTATACCGATTTGTTGTTTCATTCATTATGAGGAGCGCTCAAATGAAGTTTATATACACAAAGAAACAAGTTCCGAAAGGAAGGCGGATTGGCTTTTAGAAACTTGAACTTCAAATTTAATATTACATATTAATTATACTCCAACTCTGATTGACGGGGTAAACTGTTCTGCCCCTTGTCTATCCTTCTGTGAGTTTATCATTTGTTATGGACCTACCAATAAAGTCCTTGATATGACGACAAATTTCTCATTTTGTCCAAGAGGTCTATTTTTTTTACCGTTCGAAAACTTTATCAGGTCATGTTGTGATATTATTTTCTCATATATTTAGCATGAGATGATAGGGTATTGTTTTATCTCAACGAATCGTCAGAGGATACAATTACACACTGGTGCATAAGACAAGTGTCAACAAATATGTTATGTTAAATTAAAAAACATTCTCAAAGTTTCGTACATGGTTGAGAAGAGATTTAAAATCAGTATCTGATTCAGGTTAAAATAATCACCTTTAAATAATCGTTCATATGTGCAAGAGTTTATTTTATTTCAAATGTGCGCGTACAAAAATATTATAATAAATTCATGCAATATCGATTTTTTACGAACATTTTTATTGTATTTTTCCAGACAAACCGAGATTTGTTTATACTACAGAGCATATACAGAATGGACGATTTGGTTTCCCGATCAATATCAGTGTCAGTGTGTACTGTTATCCAGAATCCATTAGTTGGAATATTTCAAGTGAAGACTATTGTTGCTATAATGAAACAAATTTTGGACAAATTACAAACAGCAATGTTACCGTAAGAATATTTGACGCGGCAATTCAAAAGAAAGGGTTCAAGATGTCACTTACAAAATTAATGATAAAGGAAGAACACTTTGCAACATACACTTTTTGGATAAAAAATGAAATTGGTTATTCTTGTTTTAAAGTAAAGCTCATTTCAAGTGGTAAGTCTTTCAAAAACATTTTACATTAGTTAATAAAAAGAGTAAACAAATTCTATGTAACTGAAGTAGACATATTTCATGTATTTAAGGAGCCAAAACAACTGAGAAAAAACCCAGAGATTGCAAGTTTTTCTAGTTTTTTTTAGAATGAACACTATTTGATGAAATCTTATAAAACATAATTACTATTTGAAAAATACTGATATTGATCGGTTCCATCTACATTTTTAGATTTATCTAAGCAATAAGCAATATGTTTTGCAATGTATTTTTATGAATACTTAACATTTCAACGAGACTTTTTCCCTTACATAAAGTATAATGGTGTTATATTTGAATAAAATTTGCAATAACCTCATTGAATATTTATTTCTATCAGTATAGATTAATAGGACCTCATTTTGTATCAAAATATGGAACAGTATATGTTATCCGAAATAATTATTAATATCTGTATTTATTTATGTTTTTCTTTGTTTCACTTTTACGCCACTTAGTTTATTTATGTGTACAGTGCCGTTTCTTATAACAACATGAACAATACGACATCTCTGTACGAGCGAGTGTTGACTATAACATTTGTATCTAAACATTTAAGATATATATAAATATATATGTATGTTTTTTTAGACAGGCCCGAAACACCAAATGTAACAGAAATTATTTCAGGGATGAATAGTCTTAGGATAAAATTTGTTAGGAATTACAATGGTGGATTGAAACAACAGTTTTTGTTGGCATATAGAAAACTAACTGATAAAAAATGGAGAACAAGTGACCCAATAAATGACACCTTTGAGCAGTATTATGTTCATATGATAACAGATTTGGACGATGAAACGTATTATGAAATACGTCTGTATGCAATCAATGCAATAGGCAAGAGTAATTTCACAAGTGCCTGGATTGTCAGAACATTAGGTATGTACTTTAATTGTTTCTTCTTGTCTATTTAATCCATGTCGTTGAAGTGGTTATATTTTACTTTTCCATGATTTGGGTGAATCCCCCCCCCCCAAAAAAAAATAAAAATAAAAAAAAAGTAAAATAAAATGCGTGATTCATAAAATGTATAATTAAACTAATGAATTCGTATGTACTATAATGGATGCCTTTAAGATCAGGTTTAGTATAACTCCTTTCTTGTCCTGAAGTCTTATATCGAATAAGCATATATCACACGATTTCGTAACAGTTTTAACAAAGTCATATATTCAGGCAATCGCTTAGATAAAGGCAACAGTAATATACCGCTGTTCAAAACTCATAAATCCATGGACAAAAAACAAAATCGGGGTAACCAACTAAAACCGAGGGAAACGCATTAAATATAAGAGGAGAACAACGACACAATAGTAAAATGTAACACACACAGAAACGGACCAAGCATCAGACAAAATCCCACGAGAATAACAATTATAATATCAAAACCAAATACATGAATTTGGGATAGACAAGTACCGTGACACGTCTTATCGCAATGTGAATTTACACTCAAAAATAAGAGAAAACAAACGACGCAACGTTAAAATGTAACACACACAGAAACGAACAATAATATAACAATGGCCATATTCCTGACTTGGTACAGGACATTTTTAAAAGAAAAAATGGTGGGTTGAACCTGGTTTTCTGGCATGCCAAACCTCGCACTTTAATGGCAATGTTAAATATAACATTGAAATGACAACATAATATTACAGGACTACAATACAAATAAATAGGAGAACGTATTAGACAAAGAAACACATGATTAATAGATAACAAAAAGCATCAGGTTTCAAATTCAATACGCCAAAAACGCGCCTCGTTCACATAAGACTCACCAGTGACGCCCAGATATAAAAGATCGAAAGTGAAAAAACGTACAAAGTTGTACAGCACTGAAGATCAAAAGTTGAAAAAGGTTGTGTCAAATACGGCTATGTTTTTATACTTGGGATAAGAACATCCTTATTATTTAGAACAATTAATGCTATTGCAAACAGTAAATTTTATCAAATGAATATTAAAGATATACATAATTTTGGCCTTTTAAGGGCATACGATACAGTTTTGATCCTGTATTTACAAGTTCATGAAAATTTGCATATAGGCTATTTTTTACCTGATTAAATCAAATATGTAATAAAAAATATACCTTCATGAGCTACTTTTTGAGTAAAATGAGGTCGAAATTTTGTATATTTGCTCGAAATTTAGATTTGTGGCCGTAATTTCTTTTTCGAAAGAAAGACATAACTTTTTTGTTATAAAAGATAAAAACAATTTGTTTTTTGTTAAATAATCGGTAATTTCTGTATTTTATAAATATCTTTAAAAAATATGCATTTTTTTAATCAGAAATTACTCATATTTTTCAAATGTTCATGAATTGAGGAAAAACGTATTTTTTTACTGCATGTTTATCACAATTAAAAAAAATCCTCTATTTACAGTTTTATAAAATTCCCTGCAAAATGAAACCAAATGCTGTTTTGAAAAATAGGGGTCCATGAACTCGTTTTCAAATTAAATCAGTTTGAATGATGAAAATCAGTCGAAAAATGCATCATTTCCCGATATGTCACAGTTTGACGTCGCGAAAATAACAAATTACGTTAGCAACGTCATAACCTTCCTTGTAACTGTATCGTATGCCCTTAATTGCGCTTTTGAGAGTAAACAGTAAGTTTATTTCAGTTATCCTGAAATCAAATGCATAGGTTGAATTTCTGTAAATATTGACAATGCATTTTCCCATAGGAACTCCCTTTACGGCTAAAACTGTACCACGTTTACTATGAAGTTTTGAAAAAAATCATATCCTATGATGGAAAGTTCATATGCACTACTATATTTTTCAAAGGTCAAAATATAGGGCTGTGCGGCATATTTTCAACGTTTATATGCCCCGAACTTCTAATGGTTTAAACTAACACTAAATTTCTGAACTACCCATACCTCGACCTTATATTTACCACAAATTTCAATATAAACAATATTCACATGTGTATTCCCATGTTTTGTCTTTATGAGATGCAACCTACAGATCAGAACTGGGAACCAGTATGTAAACAAAATTAATTATCTATGAATATTCTAAATCTCCCAAAAAGAGGCGTGGTTTGAGAAACAGCTGCTGTATTTACAAAGTGCAACATATAGTGTGCTGAAGAAACAAAATACCTACTAATAGATAATTGCGCGTAAAAAATCTAATGATTCTAAATGTAGCTTTGTATTATTTTCAACATGTTAACTACATTTATAAATATATTACATAAAATGTATCCGTAATAAAGGACTATATTACACCATGGACACCATACTTATATGTTGCTTATGATACGGACAAAAAAAATTGGTGAAGAAAGATATAGGTTCAATTAACCGTAATTCATTCACGACAATATTAACAAAATCCTGGACAATTTTATAGACGGAATTTTTGACGACTTTATCTGATTGATACATTTATGACAACAACAATGTTGTACATCAATATACATGAATTGTGATTCAGTACATGTATATGTTTATACATTAAATCCATTATGCATATAAAATCTACTAAAACAACATGATTTATCGGGGAATACATGTATGGGTATCAACATTTCACATAAATAATGAATGCCAATGTTCCAACTTACCATTTCTTAATTATTGTAGATGCAGAAATCAATTTTAATGTTCTGCTATCTGTAATAGGGGCAGTACTTGGTTGTGTAGTTATAGCTGTCAGTGCATTTTATGTCTTCTGGTGCTATAAGAAAGGTATGTCTTATTATTATGTGTAAAAGACGGAATAGTGCTATATACTAGTAGTGTTGTTGAAACAGACATATAAGTTTGAATGAATGCAGCTGTCTTTTCCCTTTTACAGTGATAGCCAGTGTTTGTCTTTTGTCGTTGATAAATTTACTTGTTTAATATTATGTTATAGGATTTCATACCCGCACAGAATCATTAAGGTAAATTTGTTATTACAACTCAGCATATAAAGCAATATTATTGTATAAATGGCTACGAAACTTGTAGTTCCTGTTTATTTTGCTTGAATTCTTCTGATAATAAGAACTTAATATCTTTGTGCATGAAGACATTATGAAATGTGTCTAAAATACAATGCAACAGAAATGACAGGATAGTGGACCTTATTGATGCATTAGACACGTTAAAAACAAATATTTGGATGTCTACATATTAACTACTAGACGATATCTGTATGTCGACACATCTATAATACATCAACATTTCATTTTAATGTACTCTTTTTCTATCAATATAAACTATTTTTTCACCTCGACTTAATAGATATTATATATTTTATTCATTCCACATTTTTTATGTACCAAATGGTTTCGTTTTGCGCAGATCGACACTTGCCATATTAAATACTAGAAATACTACTTTAACGCGATATTTGTACACTAAGTACCAGTCCATTGGACAAACAAATGCATGCTCATACATCTTGATGATGGTAAGGTGTTATTAACTCTCCATATATTCAAACATGTATACTCATTTCTTTGTGAAATCTTATTGTTCAACCTTGAATTTATTTCAACTATAAGGGTTCCTAAAGAAGTGTTATAATAAAAACTTCAAACTAAGCGTCATCTCCTTGTATACTTCTATCTTGATTTCAACATAACAAAATATCTGTTAAATGTATTGTTTATGTGTGATATATTAAATAACTACTATGTAATGTACTTTTATATCTGATGTATTCAATAACTGATATGCAATGTACTTATATATAATATGTACACTACGTATAAGTGCATAGATGTTTCTGCATGCATATGGTGTGTAAATGCTATCAATTTCTCGAATTCAACTGATGTGAACTGAACCAAATCATCCTCGATTTTGATGAAATATATTAGTCTTACTATTTAGAAAGCCAGTCATGATTTGTCCACAGAATTAATTTACATATAAAACTGTGTTTAATAAATGGTAAACGTTTATTTTCTAACATGTTTAAATTATGTTTTGTTGCTATTCAAACTGAAAGTTCAGAAAATTGTCTTTAGTCCATTTCTTTTCATTTCTCTTACTTAACAATTTTACTTATTTGCTCTCGAATGAGAGTTGTATCTGATTTTTATTTATGAAGTTTATGTGTTTCTCGGCTCTTTTTTACATGTTAATTGAAATAGGACTGATTTATAAAGAGAATACGCACGTTGTGGTTTTCGTATTACAGTATACAATTAATATGGTTTGGTTCGTGGCTTCAATATAGATTTGTTAACTGCTTACGGTGAACTAAAATGTTTAGATAAAATTATAATTTTCTTTTATAGAACAATAGTGCAAAGAAAAAACATAATGACAATACTATAAATTCTATTGTTTAGGTTATCCGATTTGCACAACCACAACGTTCAAGGTAAGTACATTTTCAAATAGACCACAATAATTATAGTAATTGAAAATTTATGTCAGTAAATCAAACGCTTTCCGATTTACCTTACCCAAGCTAACAATTATTATTTATGACACTCAGTGATGATTATGGCCAAAATATTTGTTAACTATTCTGTATGAGAATGCTGTAAAAGTGAATGTGTTGAAAACTGACTTCACTTATAAACAAACTTTGTTCTGGAATATTAGCCAAGCAAGATGGAGTAATCTTCATGAATTTCAAATGGTATTTTACAAATTGGGAATGAAAGTTAACAATTTATCACGACTTTCACTGTAGCAATTGCTAATTATTATATTGTAAAGGAAAAGATAAGGAATTGCCGGAATGAAGGCCAACGTTTTTTCCTGAAATAATTATTTATCAGGATATCATTGTCACAGAAAACATAATTACTAACTGACTAAGGAAAAAGAATTTGCTCATGTTTTATATACTAGTATTATGAATAATAGGTTTAACGACTGGAATCATATAAGTCATTTGTCGGCAAAATGATCTTTAGAATGTCAATAATCCGAAGACATTTCCCGTACCAAGTCAGATGACGGCAGTTGTTTTAATGTAGTACGTTTCTATGTATTTTGGCGATTTTCTTTTGTTGCAGATCAGAGTTTCAATGGTTTAGTTGCTTTCCTCTGATAGTTGATATGTTTCCTTCAGTTTAGTTGGCTACCTGGATTTATTTTGCCAAATCAATCGATTGAACAGCGGTATACTACTGTTGTCCTTATTTATGCTAGTAAACGAAAATAATACCGTTTCATCCATTGCGTTCACAGTAGTTTTCTTTTCTAGATGTGACAATACATTAAATCAACAAATCAATGATTTATCAATTCCAGACTAATATGGGAGGTGAAAAAAAAATTACAAAATAGCTAATAAAAGGGATAGCCAATTCATCGTAGATAAGTGTTAGGATAATTTAAAAAAAAGTAATTGTTTTGAATCATGCCGGTCCGAAGCACTGATTACTAAGCCGATACTATAAATAGCTCTGATATGATTTATTGTGTTCGTTTGTAGCTCTTGTGCGGATTTAGTTTCCCTTATCGGGGGCCTTCATCAAAAACCTTGTGTAGCAGTATTAAATAACTACCTGTACACGTTATAATCTATTTGACAAAAAACACAAACACATGGATTTAAAAAGGGCATAACTGAAGGACTTGGACCCTAATTTAGTTTAAAACTCTTTAATTTATCTACAACAATTTTAATGAAAGAATATTTTGCATCACGTCCCTACTAAAGCACTGACTTCAAAGCTAATGCAATCCGATGCAAAAACAGCCAACAAGCAGTGTTATCGAGACGATTCGTATTGACAATAAAAATTGATAGATTATGGTGTCACGAGCATTTGTTTTAGATAGGTCTTCACGAGGAAAAAAATAGAAAAGCAAAGGATGTGTAAATACCTGCATAAATCACTGACTTTGGTTTGATTACATCATCGGTGTTTACAGTTTACAAATATTAATATCCACCCAGTACTCGGCTATGGAATGAATTCATAAATTTTGTAAGGATGAGGCACTTTTATGGATAAATCTTAAAAAGAAACATCAGCTCGAAAATATGAAGGTCAATGATGTATGAATATTTTCAAACATTAGTACTTTGACATATAAAGGTTATTTTTTACACATTGGTTGCAGAGTTGTCTCCGTGGCACCAATATCACATCGTCATATTTCTAAACCTAATAATAAACGATCAACAAAGAAATGTTGAACTCATAGTCGGTAAATTTGGTTAAATACAAATATCTCTTTCCATATTTGTATCTCCATACCCCGCGCTTTTCTACATAAATATTTTTTTAGAAAAATGCATCGAATGTCAATCTCTCAATGCATGTTCACTCTCAAAGTTTAAGTCAGAAAAATTGGATCTGCTTGTGTGGACGAAGTACGGCCATTTTTACATCTTCTTAATATTTATATCTTAACGAGTTGAAAACTAACGATTGTGCAAGGTTAAACATTCAATTACATTATACATTTTTAACATGATTATTGCTAGATGAAATGGCTGTGGAAAATTATATTTATCAATCACAAGGAAACTTTCTTTCCAACCAAAGTGATCATCAAAGAGACTTACGTGAACCTTCACTTCTGGTGCATGAGAATCGAAATATAACTACAGGTCAATGGAACACAAATTCAGTATCTGATGCATTACATACAGGTACATACTAGTATATATATAGTATCATTAATTTATCGAACATGCTAAAGGTTGAAGTTGAAAGGCTTAATGTTTAAGACAGGCTGTTTTTGTCATAGCTGTTTCGGAATAAGGGGCCAAAAAGAGCCTAACAAAATATATTTCACTGACACAAATTTGAGTAAAGGCTTATTTATCTTAATTTGATTTTAGCACAAGGTTCTATACTACACATGGAGGTTGAAATTTATTTTTTGGATTACTGTCGTAGTTTTTAGTAATTAGGAGCCAAAGTTGATTTCTGGGGGTCATTGTTTATCTAAACTATTAAACGAGAAGACCTCACTTTGTGTGTCCTTCTCTTCTTTCCACAATAAATTAATCAATACGCCTCTGTGTCCTATAGGTACAGTGCATAGTCGGATATGTCGTTCATTCATATGATAATAAAGATTGAGTTATTTTGGGATAAAAAAGGCATCCGGATATTGTCCCGTCATTGGACGAAATTTTGAGTCAGATTAGACTTCCGGTATGCGTTTTTCTGTATACTTTGAATATACATATACTACGAATAAAGTGAAGTTTAATTCTATCTGCTATCATTTTCAAGTTTACTATCCACGGCGGTCACAGAGTTTATTAAATGGAGAGGGTCTGTATACTATACCAATTGACCACAAGGATCGATTAGTAAACTTAGAATTGAAAGTAAATACACTTTATTTATATAGTAATGAATGTTCATAATATACAGATAAGCGCTAAAATTATTCATGTGATCTTTTGATACCTTTTCTGAAATTCTCCAGTCATTAAATCTTTTACAAAATTCATTGATTACAAAAAAAAAGATGTGGTATGATTGCCATGTTGAGACAACTCTCCACAAGAGACCAAAATGACACAGAAATTAACGACTATAGGCCAACGTACGGCTTTCAACAACGAGCAAAGCCCAAACCGCATACTCAGCTTTAAAAGGCCCGAAATGACGATGTAAAATAATTCAAACGAAAAAAAAGGTCCTTATTGATGTACAAAAAATGAACGAAAAACAAATATGTAACACCAGGGTTTCCCCTGGGTCAATTATTTTTTTCGCCACCTCTTTCGTCAAAACAATATATTTTTCGCCACTTTATTATTTTTTTCGCCAAATAACATATACTATAGTTTTCGTTTAAAATTTACTTTTTTTTGTACCATAGTGTCTATGATTATTCTCTCAAACTTATTTCAGAGTACGTTTATTGAATAAAAACTAAACATTAACTAAAAAAGGAACACATTGTATTTTAAACAACTTTTCTAAATGAGGGGGCCACTAAACTTTTAATAATAAAGAAGATATAAGTTCTGGAATATAACAAAATAATGGCCATGTTTTGATTATATAATACCAGTAAAGTTCGTAGGGAAAGTTTCTTTAAAAGTAAAATACTGATGGGCCCTTATGTACTAAGAAGTGTTTTTTACAACAAGAGAAAAGCTATTATCACATGAAATTGATCCCTTCAGTCATAACATTGGAGGGCTACTCTCATTCAATGGGTTGTTCTCAACCTTTTGGATTGATTACTTCATAACGACAGTTTTCTTTTCTTGACCATCGTAAATAAAAAAGTTGAGACGTAAAACTATGCTTGAAACACTTTTGAACATTTGTCGTCACAACAACAGCTTTCTTTTCTAAACTATCTTTCCAAGGAGAGGAGACGTCGAAAGAGTTCTTCAAACACGTACGTCGCAAAGTGGTTAACAAATTCTGTTTTTTACATTTAGCGGAAACCATTTAATCATATCATTTTGTCAAACAATTAAATCCACACCTTTATTAATTAGTCCTTTGTTGTCGATAGTTATAAAATGCAATCAGCTGATTATTGATTTTTTGTCCAAATCTTAATGAGGTCAAGGTGAATTCAGAGTATTGTCTGATCGGGTAAAGTCCGAGAAACTCGAAAAAAGTAAATAAACAAGATGGAGGAAAATAAATCTTTTTATATATTTCTTTCGCCAAATTCTTTCGGAAATGACCACAATTATTATATTTTCGCAAGTTGCGAAAATGGCAACCGCCAGCGGAAACCCTGTGTAACACATAAACACACGACAACCACTGAATTACAGGCTCCTTACTTAACATGCTTAAATGTCCATAACATACTAAATGTATGTTCATATTGAAATTGATAGCAAACCAAAAATTGGGAATTTTGAAAATGAAGGAGGAGGGATTAAAAAAAAAGCATTTTCCTGTCCCCAATAACCTATGACTTGTGATACTTTTGCTGAAATTCTCCAGTCAATCAATATTTTACAAAATTCTTGTAACAAAACTTTACATACTTTAAACTACGCTATGAATGCCCTCGATTTCGCGGATGTGTTCTAGATCCCTTTTAATTATCAAGGATTGAAATGCAGCTGATAACAGCTAAGTGCATAACAAAATGAACTATTTTTTTTGGTTCCCAGATAATTATTTTAGTATAAGTGTATAGATTTATGCTCATTTTGGGAACAAGGTTCCATAACACTATGAGAAGGTTAAGATTTATTTTGGGGGTCATTGTCGTGACTGTTAAGTAATAAGGGGACAACAAGTGATAAATACAATCATTTGTCATGAATAATTTGTGTATAAGAGTATATTATTTTGATATGTTATCACTAGGTTTAAATACTAGTACTACAAAAGGCAAATTGAAACTTATTTTTGGGGTCATGGTTTAAAACGTTTAGTAATTAGCGATTGAAATGGGCCACTAACACGGGTGTCATTCGGTTTATCGAGAGAAATGAGCGTGAAAGAATATCTAACGGCGGTCAAGTATTGAGCGACGATCGTGAAAGCTCTGGTAACGGATCGTGAAAGACATTGAATGAAAATTCTAGGTCAGAATCTTTGAAAAAATCGCTTAATTTTCAAAACGCGGAACACATCCGAACAAAAACATATGTCTGTCAAAATGGTTTAACTTCCTCAACATAACTGTGAAAAAAGAAGGATAAAATATGCAGTACTTTATGAAAAAACACAAAAGGCGCAATGCATGTCTATGAAATTAATTACAAATAACACGCTTTTTGTTACTATAATGGTCATATTTCAGTTCATCGTGATATATTTGAAATTTAACCTTTGGTGTATCTGATAGTACAGTAAAATTAAAGTATGTTCTTCTCTTAAAAGCATTAATTTGTTTATGAAAACCTTGAATTTGTTGAATATCCATCAAACTTGATAGTGAAATATCAGGCAACGCATTATTTTGATCGTGAAAGATAATACGTGACCAGACTTATTACTAGTAATTAGATATCAGTATTTCTTTTACCATTTGATAAACCTGCAACTGGTTGAAGCCTGTAACTATTTTGATAAGGATGAACATTAAGGCTATTTTTTTTTATTCAACATTTTACCTCGAAAGTAAAAAAAAACCAACTAAGACATCTTTATATAAATTTGAAAGATTCAGCTCTGAAAATCGGTCAAGTGCAATTCAGACAGACCGACACTATTTAGCCAATAATATGGATATGCAACGTTTAAACCAAAATGATATCCATCAAACAAAAAATTACAGCAAAACAGCATCTTTCATGAGTAATTTGAGATTGAATGATAACCAACATTTTGTGCAACAGTACTTTCTTAAGTTCTGCATATATACAACGCAGATGTGGATCGATTTAACTACAGACTATAGAATACCTGACCGCAAATGCTGTAATGCCTCGTCTGCTTTACTTATGATAGTTAATTTTTGGAACGTCTATAATATCAAGGGTTTAACTAGAAGTGTCAAATGCGCTTAATGCGCTTAATGTATTTTTGTCCATCTGATGAGTTAAGCCTTTTCAATTGATTTTTATAGTTTGTTCTTATGTTGTACTGTTGTACTATTGTTTTTCTGTTTGTCATTTTCATTTTTAGCCATGGCGTTGTCAGTTTGTTTTAGATTTACGAGTTTGACTGTCCCTTTGGTATCTTTGGTCCCTCTTTTATACAACTGTCTCAGGTTAGGGGAGAGTTGGGATCCCGCTAACATGTCTAACCCCGCCAAATTATTTATGTATGTGCCTGTCCAAAGTCAGGAGCCTGTAATTCAGTGGTTGTTGTTTGTTAATGTGTTACATATTTGTTTTTCGTTCATTTTTTTGTATACAAAAAAGGCCGTTAGTTTTCCCGTTTGAATTGTTTTACATTGTCATATCGGGGCCTTTTACAGCTAGCTGACTATGCGGTATGGGCTTTGCTCATCGTTGAAGGCCGTACGGTGACCTATAGTTGTTAATGTCCTGTGTCACTTTGGTCTCTAGCATGTCTAGTGGATAGTTGTCTCTTTGGCAATCATACCACCATCTTTTTTTTTTAAATTATGATAGTCAATGGTTCATAAAAAGAGTGCAAGGTTATATGAACCATGACATACAGATCTCTACAAATATCCCGTAAGCCAAATAAATGTGTTCCGATCCTTACAGTGCCTTAGAAACTGACAAATGTAAAAGTTATGCTTGGCCAAATAATTCGAAACATAAGGTCAAAAGTACATGAACCCTGACCGTCAGCCAGACAGACATCTTACTAGCATTAAATATATCTAATACAATTGACGTCATCGTGGTCATATATGAAACATGCACACAGACATGTACGCCATACACGAAATACCATAGCGCTATAGCATACAGGTATATATCCAAAGGCTAGACAACATAAAACGACCATTGCCGAATGATGCATGATAATGAGTTCGATGTTATTTGAAACCTTGCAGAAGTCGAAAATATAGATCTCACAATCATATTTAACAACAGACAGTTATCCTAAAGCTTAACGAATCCGCGATACGGACTTGACCACAAAAATGAATCTTCATCCATGAAATAAGGCAAATTCGGGGTCAGGGGAATCCTGTCTGACGGACATGTAGTTTATAGGAATCAATATACAAAATGTGGGTATCTTATAACTCGTGATAAGTGAGTACTTCACATGACAATAAAAAGCTTCATCCTACAATCATTCAACTATTTTACATTTTATTTTCTGAAAATATTAATACTTTGAAAAGCTTAAACCTATTGAGGATGTTGACCTATATAGCTTTTCTCAATACCAATAACAAATATTAACTTTGCTATAATTGAAAAATAATTTGAACGTCTTCGTAGCATCAAATCTTTCACGATCCTTTTCACGATCTTCAAAAATGCGGTACGTGATCTTTCACGATCCAATAAAACCATTTTTGTGTTAAATAGTTGTTTATTTACCAAGTTTCAGATATTGTTATACAAAATAACTATCAGAACCATTTGATTAATTCAAATAGAATGCCCTTATGCGTATTAAAGTAGGTTTTCTAGTCGAATTTGTGAAAAAATCATGTTTGTTTACATTTTTTATGTCATTGAAATGTCGAGAAGCAATCTGCCTTTTGTTGTTATGTGATAACTGTGTGCTTTTAAAACTGGATATTCTCACATACTGATCATAATGTTGAACCATTTTGACAGACAGTTTTATTTTTGTCGTAAATTTGTCTGTGTAATTAATTAAATTAGAATATGTATTGACCTTTCATATGTCTTCTCGATTAAATGTCTTTCACGATCCGTTACCAGAACTTTCACGATCGTCGCTCAATACTTGACCGCCGTTAGATATTCTTTCACGCTCATTTCTCTCGATAAGCTGAATGACACCCGTGACTAAGCTATCATTTTTTTCCCTGACCATAACTTTAGAAATAGTCTATTTATTACTGTGCCAAAAGGTGTTATGCCCACATATAGAGTTTGGGATTGATTTAAGGGGTTATAACTGTAACGGTTTAGTACAATGGGACAAACATAATATTAATGTAACACTTTGTATAAATTGCTTATTTCTTAAAATATTTCTATTGGATTTAATTCAAAGTTTGAATTCTTGTGTTTGTTTTAATATGCTCTTCTAATTTGGTATTTATTATCTAAATTTTGGGTCTGTTTTGGAGTGTTCTATATAAAGGTTCAAATGGTCCAACATTAGACTTTGTTTCATTTTTTCCAAATTTAATTATTGGTGTTATTTGATACGCCGAATCTAATCATGCATTTATATTTTGGTGGTTGTGCCTGTTTAGACATTGGTTCATATTAAGGTCAAAGTGTTCAAAATAAAACTGTTTGATTGAAAAAATATGAATGGCTGGATTTCATTGATATGCTTTATCTAAGCGTGAATTAACATGTTAGTTCGGATACTGTATTCAACATTTCAAATTGGTCCAATTTTGGGTCTAACATTAAAATTTGATTGATTTCATAAAAAAAATACTTATTGGTATTATTTTATATACCAAATCTAACATGGTTTATATTTTTGGATTGAAAATGAAGCTTTGTTAGATTTTATATTAAAAAAAACACTAATGTTCTTCACTGTGTGCAATCTTATTTCAAAATGTTAAACTTTTGACTTTCGGTCAATTTTTCGAACTTATTAATTAAGGTAAAACGTATCCAAACTAAGATTTTGATTCTAAATTAATACTGCATGTAATGTTTGGGATTATGTGACATGCCGAAATTTAACATATATACACATTATTAAGTTGGTTTCCCAGTTTACAAGTTGGTTGTAGTTGCAGACAAAATTAATCATTGTTTGATTTCTTGCAGACTATCAGCATCAAAGATCAGCTGGAATAGATTCAATGGTAGAAACACACGTAGGTCTTGATTAAAATTCTGTGAATATCGTTAGGTTTTGCAGTTACAGACAGTTGTATCGTGATTATTAAAGCGCAGCAACAAGATACGAAAATAACAAATAGTACACTGTGAATATACTATACACATTAAATCACTATTATTCTATCCGAGAATTGTCTACTGATAACCAACATATTAACGAGATAACCATTGCATCGATATTGCTATACATTATTTATAATCTCCAAATATCGTTGGGATTAATGTTTGCTGTGACTAACTGTGTTTCGGCTGCGCTGCTTGTCTTTTATTAGTTTTTATTTGTTTCTCGTCATGTCGTTATCAGTTTGGTTCGCGTGATGAATTTCTGAACCTCTTTTGTATATTCCGCCTCTCTTATGTTTTATTCTTCAATGCACTGTTCTATGACAGTCGTTATAAAATAATTTTAATTTTATAGCTGACTATGCGGTATGGGCTTTACGGTGACCTATAGTTGTTAATGTCTGTGTCATTTTGGTCTTTTGTGGAAAGTTGTCTCATTGGCAATCATACCATATCTTCTTTTTTATACTATCAGTTTATTTCAAAATCAATTCTAATTCAGATGTAGAAAGTTTGATATATAACAAGGTTGGACAGTCTTATTAGATATAATTTATGGTATATGCGCGCTTTTGATTTTAAATATGTTGTCCAGAAGCATCACTGAATATACATTGATCGTCGAAATGCGCATCTGGGGCTAAAAACAATTTATACCATATTTTTGTTTGAAATATTATTGTACTGAATATATTTGTAGGATTTTTTTTCATTTGATAATTTCTATGGGAGTTTGTTTGGACTTTTACAATATTTTGTCGAGTGCATATCGTTAAATACTTTCATGTTTTATATACTGTTCAAACAGCATTTTGTTTCGTCTTAATAATGATTTTCCAAAAGCCTCAATTCATTTTGAAATAAAGAAGTTTGAAACTTGATCGCATTTTCCCGAACGGCAATCTTTATATCAAAAATGTTACATTTTCTATTTTATTTTATGCTTTGTTCAAAGGAGTTTTTGTTTATCAAATAATTTTACTAACAAGAATTTATTTTATCGGTTTTTATAATCAATGAAAAGGCTAGAGGCTTGCTATTTTGAAATTAGTCATGTCAGTTGAACGCATGGTTCAATTAGGAAAACATTATTCAAATGTATTTAGCAAAACCCTATTAGTAAACACAAAAAGCTTAATTAATAGTAATGATTTACCAGGAAATATTGTAGGGCAATGTCATCGAAGATTTTGTTCAACGTTGTTTTCCTGAAGCAGACAATACTGTGTTCGGCATGATGTACAATGTGTAGTTCTCCAAGAGAAGTTTGAATAATGTTCGATTTCGAATGCGTTCGTCTATTCCAATATTCTTTCCTACATGTATTGGTGTTAATGCCGTTAATGTTTTGGACACTTGTTTTATCTTCGGACGCATACAATTTAAAACGCATTGATTAAATTTTTTATCAGCACTGTCATGGAGTGATACCTCTGCTGTTGAACTATTAGTCCATGAGGGTATCTTCAGCTTAGTTGTCAGTACTTTGATACTGACATTATTTATAACAAACCTTTCTAAAGTGGTCCATTAACACATTTTGAAATATCTCAGAAAAAAGAGATTCAACTTTTTCGTGCAAAGTTGACCTTATATGGATTTGAAATAATTTTAAGTCATTTTTGATCGTTTATCTCTCCATCTCTTTCGGTTCTTTTACATCGTTGGCTTACACATATATGTCTTTAATCAAACCTGATGAAGGTAAATTTAAGAGGGACGTTTAAGGCACTTTAGACGCATGAAATGTAGCACGTGTTTTTTTAATTTTTTTTAGAGAGGAAGTAACGTAGTTTTTAAAACACAGTAGACAGAAATCTTTTGGCATAACACATACTTTATTTAAGAATCAGACCTATCTGGACATACTGCAAATGCAGTTGTAATCATTGGATTGATGATGTAAGACATGTTTGTCTAGAGCAACTGTTAACACTTTAGTGCTCTTTTCGAAAATAAAACACGAATTAAAATAGCTTTATACGACAGCTATTGCAAACGTACCACATACAAATAAGGGCACATTTATCTTATAATTGAAAATGCTTAATTTTTGGAATAATCAAAAATGTTTTCAACTAAAACAAAATATACAAATTTGCTAAAGACATGTTAAAAATAATTAACAATGTCGGAAGGCTTGACGTATATTTCATGTAGATTATTGGACACATTATTAATTTCTTATTGGTATTTTTGCTACACTCAAATGATCCGCCTCTGAGGTCTCAAATGTAGGTCGTGGGCTTATAACCAATGACGGGTTGGACCAAACAATTTAAGGTTATAATATGCTGCTTCTCCGCTAAGAATGTGTCATTAAGGTGTCTTCTTGTGCATTGTTACCTAGTAAACTAGCACGTTGAAATATGACCTATTGTGTCGATCTATAACAAAGCAGAGTAAATATTTATATTACATTTTTATGTTCATATCGTGAATATGAATGCTTTTCTACCGCTCGAAGTTCAGAGGCAATCATCTTCGTCTTATCCGCTCTCTTGTATTTAGAACACCATTTTGATAAACCGGTTAGTCAGTGAGATTCAAATGAACTTATGTATTGCATTTACCTATATGGTGACTTGAACAATCATTTGTAACGTCTAATTTGATTTAGGTTAAAGTGTGCACCATCAACTTGTTTTGAAAAGTTCATTGACATTGTTCAAATTTCTAACTGCTTACTTCAAACACTCTTTGGACTAAAAAATACATCCTTACATACCATGGTATTCTTTAATTTATGCCTGTGTTTTACTCATCTTATATCGGATTTTTATAACCAAAGTTTATGATGTTATGATATGTATGTTTGTATGTAACTTTAGTACGCAAAAGTGTTCATTACTTAACTGATGAAAATATTGTGATATTTACAGGACGTACATGAATTAAACTATGTAGAGGTTGCGTTTGGTCCATCAAACTCAAACAATACATCCATCATTCATGGAATAAATGACAGGACAATATATTCAGATATTGATATCACTGCATTTGTCGAATCGTCACAAGAAACGCAAAGCAATAGCAGTCGGGATAGCAGCGAAGATGATTTTATGTACGTTGATGGGATAGTTCCCTATACTAAACATTCCTAAGACTTTATGTGTAAAATGGAAGTTATAAAAACAAACTACAGACGCATATGATAAAAGGATTACTGAATTTTGTAAATATTTCGCATGTTTTTTTAATAAACGTATTTGTTTGAAATATGTAATGATTATTATTTCGGCTAACATTTGGCAAAATGACAGATTGACACACTCCAATTCATATTCATTAGACAAGGAGTATTTAAGGTGATTTGAACTATTTCTTAAAAGTCTCCTCAAGTATGTACGTATTTATACTTCCATGGAATCCAAATATATGGGTTTAAGCGCAAATCCATCAAAGCACTAGATTGTTATTTTCATTGTCTTCTTTTGAAAACATGCAAACGGCGATGTCAAACCCCAAGAAAATTAAAAAAAAAACTTCAACCAACACTAATGACTCGTTAATTGTCGAAACCTACATCTGGTGCATTGTACAGATATATTTTATTTTGTTACATTATTATTGTTTTTGACTAAGCTTAGCTCACAAGCCATGCAAATACACACTCAGTCATTGATGTTTAACCGGAAATAAGATAATTAATTTTGTAAATTAACTGATCAGACGAACTTGTATCTTAAAATCTATAACAGAGATTCAGCATTTGAAAAAAAATTAATAAAAACATGAACAACGTCATGGCTAAAAAAAGAACTAATGCAAAGTAACAGAAAAACAAAGGACAGCATTGATAATAAATACTGAGCCTCACCCAAATATCGGAGGTTTTTATATGACCATGTGCTCCGGACGAAAAATAAGCAGAGCCTGCTCCACATACGGCATTCGTCGTGTTTCTCAAGAACAGTACACACCCGGATAGAAAATCACGAGTAAACGAGGACAGAATAGGTATTTCGACAACAAGAACAAGCCGATATGTCTTTATCTGTTAAATAAACTACCAATAACAAGCAACCTGCTGGTGATGGCATTTGTTCTTATTTACTTCACCACTTCGAATTCTTGGTTTGATAACTTTACAACAAGCAGCAACCCCTTTTTGTCTCGTTTGACGGGGTCAAAAAGCAAGATAAAGGTATGCTGTTCCCGGCGTAGGCGGCGACGGCGGCGGCGGATGCGTCAACAATGCATAAGTTTCTGATTAGGTCTAGTTTATAGTGAACCATTATTATTAAGTCAAAGATATTGGGTATGCAGTTGTATTAGTATTGGCATATCTCATTTCCATGGAAATTATTTGGCCCAGTCATCATGGTCATGGTCTTTTGACTTTGAAACTTTTGCTCAGTTTACATGTGTAAGATTGTGATTAGGTCGATGTATGGTGATCCACTAGTGGAAGGTCAATGATATTTGGTATTGTGATGATTTAACCTTGCCCTCTCAGGTATGGTTTATTCACTTATAATATACTTCTATGATGTCTAGAAATTAATCTATCTAGGTTGATCACCAACATGAATATAAGGATTTTTAAAATGACATGCTTTCTTCGCTCTAATTGTAAACAACACTGTGATAAAGTACTCGGTATTTCTATATTTAGGATCAGAGATATACATAATAATGGATGTTACAAAATACCTCCTATGTAAATCAACATGTATCAGAACCCGTTTGCAAACGATATGCCGATTTTATAGTTTTAAAAATTGCAATTGAAAAAATACTACAAAAAAGTTATTCGTATTCGGATGCTTAACAAACAGAACTTATGCACAAGGGCTTAGAGAAATCTGCAAGTCAAAATAAAATAAAATTCAGCAAAGTCCAATAATACTTCTATATTTAAATCATTTCAAAACATGACGTCATACAAATGAAAACGCTTAAACTGACGATTTTTCCGTTATGTTAACCATCGAAGTTCGTATAATATTGCATTAAAATAAAGTTTTGAGGTAGTGTTTGCTTTATATTCTATTCTATTGCATTATTTGCACATTTATTGATTAAGTCAACATGGCGGCTCCTCAGTTACGTAATGTCACCTTTGGATTTGACGAAAAGAACATGGCAATTAAAAACTTAAGCTTTATCTAACATGGAATAAATAGAATTTTGTAAACTGCTATATTTTGGGGCCAAAAAGGGGTCTTACTGGACCTACTCTTTTACACATGGCCAGGGACATGCTATTCGCTAACGCTCAGGATAATATTTGAATATCACGGTCTAGGCCATGTGTTAATTTCCAACAAATCTATGGCTTCCATGAGTTCTTTTTAGATAAGTATAGGCACAATGTCAAGCATGACAATTGCTAATGTAATAAAAAGTTGGGCGTTTTCTTAAGCTAGTGATCATCATTACATATTCAACATAAAAAAAAACCAAGGATAAACACACATATATACATGGAATATTATCAATTTGATTAAAAAAATAACTATCTAACATCTACTAGTTATTTAACATTATAATAGTGTTTCTCAAAATTATGTCTCACGTTCAGACAGGTAACAATCAATATATGTACAAAAAATCCATATTGTAATTTAATTAATTTCATATTATTGTTGATTATTTATTATACATGACCATTATCAATTTTTCTATGGTCGAATATATCAATTAATTTTCATTCTTTTCATATAAAAAGAACGAAATTGTCTCGAAAAAATCTAGAGATATTTCATGAACATGTCATCATAATCCCAAGTTGTATTGCAATAATGACACTGTTATCTGTATGTATTAGATTTTGGATTTTAAAATGTTATAGCCTCAAAATGTTTATAGATAAATATAAAAAGATGCCAAAATGAGTAAAATTGGGACAACTGTCCATCAAAGTCCCAATTTGTAAAAATATTATAGGTCAAAGTACGGCTTTCAACACAAACTTCTAGATGATACCAAACAGCAAGCTATAACTTGTAAAGGGGCTGTTATAATTGAATGCTATTGGTACAGTTTCAGTCATCACCAATGTACAAACATGGTTCGGTTAGACGAGCTGTTTAGCATTTAATCGAGCCAAGAAACATGTGATCAGTCTTTTGCTTATTTTTTGAAATTTTAAGTCTTATGGACATAGGTGAAACGTTATTAAGACTTTGACAAAATGTTGGTCTCACTGGCATTCAGTTTAGTCTTTGATGCATGATATTTTTTATTAGTTGTTTGTAGCTTTGAACAAGCTGTCAGATACCTACGAGTACTCTCAAATCTGTTCCTAGTGTCTTTTTGTTGTCGGGATGTACAAGTATCGGGTCACGTCCACTTGTATTTTTGTCTATCTGATGAGTTAAGCCTTTTTCAACTGATTTTTATAGTTCGTTCTTATGTTGTTCTGTTATACCACTGTCACATGTTAGGGGGTTGGGATCCCGCTCACATGTTTAACCCCGCCACATTATTTATTTTGTTGTGCCTGTCCCAAGTTAGAAGCCTGTAATTCAGTGGTTGTCGTTTGTTTACGTGTTACATATTTGTTTTTCGTTCATTTTCTGTACATAAATTAGGCCGTTAGTTTTCTGGTTTAAATTGTTTTACGTTGTCATTTCGGGGCCTTTTACAGATGACTATTCGGTATGGACTTTGTTCATTGTTGAAGGCCGTACGGTGACCTATAGATAAACCACATCTTCTTTTTTTTTTTTATATATACAACATATTTTTATTTCTCTTTTATATTAAAAAATACATTTTTGTACTCAAAATTAATTATAAAACTCTTGAGTAATAGAAATATTACTAGCATGCCTTTGAAATAAAAGTATATATATATATATATATGTTTCGCCTCCTTATTCCTTGATATTAACCCTGAACAAATTTACAAGCATCCGTTTGTGAAAAAAATATTGTTATACAATTGCATAGAGATCCATACTTATACTGAAGCTATTGGCTATAAATCGATTGTCCTTGAAAAAACAACGACGCACAAATATATATCAAAACATGTCAGGAAAAGAAACACCGACCTAACCATATCATTTCGAAGTTATACTTAAGGTCTTTCGTTTCTGTATGTGTTTAATTGGCAAATTTTTAGATATACTGTGTTAAGAGTTATAACAATGCAACTTATGGAGTAAGTCAATTTCTAGTACATTTCTACCTAATTATATCTAGAATTACAAGAACGCGATACAAAAACCGAATGTTATATTTGTGCACAATCATACATAGATTAATGTCAACTTTAGAGGAGTTTGTTTGCCATGTTGTCACCGCTGCTTGATTCTTCGGCAGATTGGTACTTAAGCGGTATAAAGATTAAACATATATATGAAAAGCCAAAGCTGCCCAGATAATACGTATGAAACAGAAAGAAAAAAAATGGTTAACAATTAACAAAATAAAGCTGTCGACTTGTAACGAAGTCAACATATGTTAACATTGATTTTTTTCTTATTCTTGTCAACCTAACTTCTGATTGAATTGTAAGATGATCTTTTTTCTACCATCTTAATTATCTTTTCAACAATCACTGACATGGATGTGGATGCCATAAACCGTGCATGTGAACAGAAATCACTAAATATCTATTAGTTTATAAAGTTTCAAAACAAACTCGAATAACAGCATTAAAAAGGGTGCATAAATATACCACATAGACATTCGTTTTTGCTTTCATTATAATGAGGAAAGTGTGTACGATAGTCATTTTGACAAATATCCGCATAAGTTCAATTTCTGGCTGCTATTAAAATCTAAAAAAATAATAATGAAATGGTAATATTGCTAATGTTTATTAAAAACAGAATAAGATTACTCATCTGCTAATGCGTAATATATAATGCCCTTACAATGCTCCAATAATAATATGTTTGTAAATAATATGTTTATATTGTCGTCATTACAGATCCAGCTTGCTGTCCTTTCCAATCTCTGCCAAAAAATTATAAAAAACAAATAATCATTTGCTGCTTAAACAAAACCATCACAAGACATATAAGATAATGCACTGACAGTGCTACTATACAACATTTCTATCATTACAGATTAGATGGTTACAATGTCGTCGTTACAGATAAAATTATTAGTTTCAAGTGAGGATCGAACTCCATTTTATTATGCTCTCTAAAAACGAATGGATAATCAAAAGATATGGGGTATCCATGTATGACACGAAACCAGTACATGCAAAACAAGAACACACAAAGATCTTAAATTCCTTTAATTATCTCAAAAGAGATTTATCGATGTTTTTAGTTTAAACATGTGTATTCGTCATCATAACAACTATATCATCATAAAAAATTCACAATTAAGATAGGATTCGGAAACAAGCTGTACATAGCTTATAGTTATTGATATTTTCTTAGTACGGACAAACACTTGTTATCAAATGAAGAAAAAAACAGTTTATAGATCTTTTAAAATGTATTAAAACATGTCACAGAGTAACGACTTGTCTCTAACAATTTGAATTGACTTACTCAGTAGACGTATACATTTATGTTTGCTAGATCTCTTTCTTTTCCTTGTTTTGTTTCTTCTGGATTTTTTATTGCGACAATATTTATCTGCAACGAAAAATCATATAAAACACATTAACAGTTGTTTCTCAGTCAAAACTATCAAAAGATATGTTTATAGTAAACTAACTACTCAATACAAATTTGATTTCACTAAACCATGATCTTTTCTCCATGTTATATCATTTAAAGATAATGCATATTTTAATGTATTTCTTGTCGTATAATACATAAAGAGCAGGGTCCCATGATAAATCAAATAGCATACAAACTACCTGGAGGTATTTCTTTATAACAATCAGGACACAACAAGTTATTGAATAAAACAAAAACAAAAAAACACATCAACATGCATTATTAGACTGATTTATCGTCAATCAATAATATTATCTAGTTTTACATTTGCGTCTAATTACAATAAAAATTATACAGAAATATACCAGAGGGACAGTCAATAAAGTTAGATAGAAAATAAACTGACAACGGCATGGCTAACATAAAAAAGATAAACATTAAAAAAACAACGGGTGTGTAGTTACGACACGATGAACATATCCGATAGCATCTGTGAAACAGATATTCAATTACTTAATAAAACATGTCCGTCTTAAATGAAACAACTCCACATAGGTATATAAATAACATTAATGGTGTTATGTTTGTGCACCAAATGCAAAATTTTACAATAAATGGATTTTCAGTGATGCTTGAGGCCAAACTATTTCAACATTGAAAAAATATTTAAGCAATGAACAGCTAGTAAACCACAAAAAAAGTATGACCAAAGCAGCTGGAATATCACTTGCCGAAAAGATCTTTAATAAAAAATTCGGCTACGTGAAATAAATGCAACGTGTTTCCTAAAAAGAGGGTGATTGTGGTGATCAAACTTTACCCTACTTGGCTTCAGTTTACTCGATATTTTTTAACATTCTATGATTTTAGGAATATGAGATACGAATGTTTCTGTCATACAACAAGATAGAAGAAAGGCATAATTATTATGTAATCTAAATTTCAAAAAGGAAGATGTTGTATCTTTTTTCTTTATACAAAATTGTAAAAGTAATTACTTAAACAGTTGTATATATTTGTACGAAAACCTCCACTTTGTATGTTTAATGTCAGAAACAAATCAAGAAAGATGTGCATTCTTTCCCAGGTTTTCAAACATTGCAGACCGGAAATAAAATATTCAGCACAAATGAACTAAACATATGCAAAATTAATATATTCTTGCAAAACTGCAAAATATAGTAATCTTTGCAAACAAATAAAATAATGAACAAAACTCACCAACATTTCTTAATGTTCTAGTAAATATTAATTAATATAGGTTGAACAGTAAAAACTGAATCACATATTTGTCCAGTACTTGCATAGCGAAAGCTGCATTATAGTCCTCAAAACTGCGGATCATTTCAAACTATCAGTTTAAAAAGAAAAACGTTCAATTCAAATTATCACCAGCGGATGTATAACTAATTACAGTAATCTTTTCAATAATGAGTTTATACTTACGATAAATACAAAATGAAAGAGTGACCAAAACAGCAAAAACTATAAAAACAATAGCAGTAAAAAGTATTGTTTTCTTCAGACCCGTCAGAAGTTTTTCTGAAAAAAAGTTCTAAATTATTATCATGATTATACTAAAAGTATAACAAGAGTGCACACACTGAAATGTCTCGCCTTTTTTTTCAAGATGTCCACGGCCATTTTCGAAAATGGCTGTTTCCTTCAATTTGAAAATAATGATTTTTCTGGAAAACTTTTTGTTTGGCCTCATTTTAGTAAAAACCAATCATCAGGTTTGTCGACTACCTTCCTAACAACATATTTGTATAAAAAAAAAAAATATTTAACATATCCAGAATTTGCGCATGCGCGAAAATGTTACAAAATTCGTTCAAAATCATTTGAACTATTTACTATATATTAAGTGTTTTTTAATATTTCTTTATCCATAAAAACCAAACTGCTCCTCCGATTTGCTGATCCAAATTCGGACGCATTTATCGTCGGTGGGGTAGCAATGGTTCATTCCAGGTCACAAAGTTGGGCAAACATAGTTGATGATTATGCAAATAATTTCATACTGCCTTACATATAATCTTGCATCGATAAGTATTCAATAGTAGACATTGTATTTGATGTTTACTAAATTATTAATTTAAAGGCTGTGACAAGACAAAGGCAAGGTTTTTGTGCCAGATGGAAAGGTGTTGGTTCTGGTAGAACACCATGGGTTTGGAGTAGTTTTCTCTGTGAAGATGACAACGAAACGAAATTTTTCAAGTTTCTTAAGAGGTTAATAGAAAATGTGTATGTTAATCATGGTGAAAATATTCTTTGCAATTTCAATAAGGATACTTCCTATTTACCCCTTGTAATCATGAAGAAGCAGATACACGAATGTTTGTCCATGTTCGGCATGATTATGAAAAGTGTTGTAAATGTAATGTTAGGTAGTACTGACACAGATGTAATAGTATCAAGAATTGCAGCAATCGCAAAACTAGTAAGAACACATTGTGGATAGGATATAGAAAAAAAAGACTTTTAATGGCTTCCTGTACGTGACATATCAAATATGTTTGGTCCTTGTGTAGCTGCTCTTCCTTTCGTCCATTCGTCATTCAGTGGATATGACACTTTGTCGAATTTTCGTTGGAAAGGCAAGAGGTCACCTTGGCTAACAATGAAAGGTTTATCAGATGCAAAGGACTTTTTGGGGGCTTAAGTCTGAAGTAAGACACGATGTGAAATGTTTGCCAGGAAGTAGCGGCATTGTGAATCAATTTTGCCTACAAGAATTTTCCCCCAGAGCACATCAAAAGAGAAGTAAATGGAGAGGGAGTTGTTTGGGCTCAACCCGATACAGTTATACGACAAGTAAATGTACCAAGTCATGAACACTGGGGTTGGATGAAATAAAAAAATCAATGGAAACAGCTGGAACCCGAAATGGACTTCTTTGACTGCCGTTACATCCTCGTGTCAGAAACTTTTGAAATGCGGAGGCAAATATACAGCTGTGTTTGTGACTGTAAATGCTACCGTTCTGGCCTTCCTTGTACGGGTTGTTGTATATGCAACTGTCAGATAATTATAAGACGAGCAATCTGTCTTTCTACCCAAACTAGGCATTTAAAGTTTACAAAGAGTGTTATTTCTTGTTAAGTTGATGAAAATTATAAAAATATTTTCGACGTATTTGCCTCCAATTTGGAACCATTAATCACTAGTTTTAAGTTGACTGTTGAATAAGATTTGGTAATCGTTTTAGAAATATAGTTCATTAAGAACTGTTCACAGTTATTCAAATAAGAAGTGATTGTATATTTTTTTTTTTACTGGGAACAATGAATTCTACAAAATGTTTAAATAAATTATCAATCGTAACACTTATATACAAAAGAAGATGGGGTAAGATTGCCTTTGAGACAACTCTCAACAAAAAAACAATTGCCACAGACATTAACGACTATCGGTCACCGTACGACTTTTAACAATGCGTAGAGCCAATAACGCATAGTAAGCTATAACAGTCCCCGCAATGAGAAATGTAAAATATTTCTAACAAGAAAACTAACGGCCTAATGTATGTACAAAACTAGATGTGTCGGAACGACATGAATGGCCCCGTATACAAAAAATTAAAACAATCTACAATTTCAACAACTCATGTGGACACAAACATACATGAAAGGTATATGTCCTTGCTCATCAATGGGCATAAGATTTTAAACTGTCAGCAAATAGGAAGTGGATGTACTGCAGATCTAACTAAATGTGTTGAAACGACATGAACATCAGCATAGCGGAACAAAACATAAACCTTTTCTGTGGATATGTGTCATAACATTTGGTTAAAAGGCAAATTTAAATTAGAGATAGAAAAAGAAAAAATCAGCATGCAAGTAAAATTACAAAATACTGAACTCCCCGGAAAATTGAAATTGGAAAGTCCCTAATCAAATGGCAAAATCTAAATCTCAAGCACACCAAACAAATGGTTAACAAATGTCATTTTCCTAACTTAGTGCAGGCATTTACTTATGTACAAAATGGTGGATTGAACCTGGTTTTTTACTAGCTAAAGCTTTTACTAAAGAGACATACCTCAAGGAAGGTAAATAGTTAACAAAAGTATCAGGACTATAATATAAAACGCCAGACGCGCGTGTCGTCTTCATAAGACTCATCACTGACGATCATATCAAAATAGTTATAAAGCCAAATAAGTACAAAGATGAAGAGCATTGAGGATCCAAAATTCCAAAAAGTGACACCACCAATATTCAAATTTAATCCGCATTAGTGGTAATCAGCAATCTATATATATTTCATAAAATTTGATTGTGGCAGGCTATTGTTAGAGAAAGGAAACATACAACAATGGCAGTCTTTCCACTTGTAGACGGGCATAACTCTAGAACGGTACAAGTGATACCACCAACATTTATACTTGATCAGTGTTTTCTGGTAATATGCATCATGTATATATTTTAACCTTTAGTTGAAGTAGACTGAAGTGAGAAAATGGAAAGGAAAACATTAGCATTTTTCCATTTGTAAAGGTGCATCACTCTAGAACATTACAGGTGACACCACCAAAATTCCCACTTATTGTATTTGTGTTTTGTGGTAAAAATCATTGTGTATAAGTTCAATAACATTTTATGAGGCAATCTAAAATTAAAGAACGGAAACTTATTTTGGGACAAACATAGAGAGGGTAATACTTAATGCTGCAAATTTGTGTACGTGCGTTATATATGTAGTACTCGGAAATGTCATCGTGATGTTGTGCAATGGTCACGCCAAATGTTTGATGGTCCATTCGCTGATGTACAATGCTCTATACAAATTATGAGAAGCGAATTTTGTGATAATTCGGTTTATAAACCTACGCACATTATTGCATTTTTACATTATCGTCCTTTCGATACTGTCCAAAGTCAGGAGCCTGTAATTCAGTGGTTATCGTTGTTGATATATTACATATGTGTTTTTCGTTCATTTTCTGTACATAAATTAGGCCGTTAGTTTTCTGCTTTACATTGTTTCACATTGCCATTTCGGGGCCTTTTATAGCTGACTATGCGGCATATGCTTTACTCATTGTTGCAGGCCGTACGGTGACCTACAAATGTATAGTTGTTAATCTTTGTGTCATTTTGGTCTCTTGTGGATAGTGGTTTCACTAGCAATCATACTCCATAATCTGTTGCATAGCTGCCCACTCAAATTAAATTATTTTAACGATAGGGGGACTTGTTGAAAAATAGAAATAACTGAGTAAAGGATAGTTTACCTCCGCTTGAACTATCACCACAACATGTCACATTATTTTGTTCATGTATATCCAACAGTTTTGTTCCAATTTTGCAGACGAGCTTGAAAACAGCAGGACTGGTGTGGGGATCCATTTTATATCGTACTATTATGATGACAACATAAAACAATCCTCTCAGCACTGGAGTTATCGTCATAAAATCTGATATATTTGTACCCTATAATTATAATGTGACACATATGAAAGAATGTGTATGTCTTTAAGAGGCGAACAGCAATTTGTTTTCTTCTGATTAAGTAGTATCACCGTTGTTTCCTACCGCCACTATTGTCCTTGCGCGAAATGATACTAAGACATTGGGTATACGACATAAAATATGAAACACGTTTGTGAACCCAACTTGTGTAAACAAACAATTTTATATGAAAGGGTATCTCTCGTAAATATGTTATAAGGTTAATCAATACTAATTCAAAACCGTAAAAGTAAGACAACACTACTTTACTAATGTTCCAATTGATACAAAAATTCATTCAGAAGACATCTCAGGTAAGATGAACAAAACATGAAGAATCACATAAACTTTTCGAAGAAGACATGGTGCTTCTCGCGGGCTTTCTAACAAACCACCATAACTATTTTTGTTTAAATTGCTTGACATATATTTATGATGTAAATATTATACTGAAGGGAAAAAAAAGACTAAATCAACAATGCTGACAGCAATGAAGAGATTTACATAAGAAAGTTGCATTTGTTTAAAAGACGTTCGAAACATAAAGTTTCTTTCAGTTAATAATATTTAATGAAGAAATATTGTTCCTTTTACAAAAGCTTACTCCAATTAAAAGAACAGGTATTTAAGATATTCAATGATTAGTCGACGCACATGCACGTGTCCTTAACAAATACATTCTTACATCTAATGTAGCTGTACAGTTTGGTTTTGGGTAAACTGGTTGTAATTTGATTTCAACAGTCAATATATTTCCTCGGACCGTTGTGACATTGACATCATATGGTTTGTATGGATAACCTTGAAGACATAACATGAAATAATCACATACATACCTAGTAGTTGTGTAGTCTGGGACCCTATCATATAATAAAACAAACAATCATTATGAGAATATTGCATGGCACAACAGAGTCCAATACCGGTTACAAATTCATTGTACTGAGAAAAAATACTAGTATATAGCTTGTCGTGATTTAAAATATATAACATATATCAAATTAATATCTCGAAGCATGACGAAAAAAGTGCGGAAAACCGATAATTTGACACAATTTCGATTTCCATGGAACATAACTCTGACCAAATTCATTATACCAGAACAAAATTAGACCTTGATATGTAGCATGCCTTGATTAAACTATATATTATAATTATACCGGAACAAAATTAGAACTCGATCTGTAACTTGTCATGAGAAAAATGTATACCAAATATGAAAGCAAAATAAATTTATCTTTAACATCAACCCGTTATGAATCTGTTTCTCTGGTAAACTCATGGGTTTTTATCTTAAAAACGAGTTTATAAGTTCTTTTTCGTAAAGTAAATGCATCCGTTTGGTTGAAACAATAATTATGCATCAAGTTTTGTTTTGACTTACTTTCAAACATGTCTTCAGACAAGGCAAGCTCTTTTATATAGGTCGTAAATCCGTACGTACATTCATAGGGAATATTCACATCCTTAGGATTCAATGCATTGATCGTCAACTTTGACGATCGAGTTTCCGAATTGAAAACTTCGGAATATTTCTTTGGGCTGGCAGATACACCATTCATAACTAATAAACGAAAGGCATGTCCCCCTAACCATCTTCGAGTGTATCTGTTACAACATGAATTTTTCGGAAGTCTGCAGTCTAACATTATAGCGTCCCCAAATACTGCTGGCTTTGTGCTTAGCTTCCAGGAAATCTCATCTACAGTTCATATAAAATAATCTATCAAATTAATTAAGTTTGGTCATAAACTGTGATTCATAACAGTACAAAAATATGTCTGCTATTAAAAGGGCGTTATTAGTGCCCAAAGGGATACCTGCAACCTGTCGATAACGTACATTATTATTGTCAAGGAGAAAATGAACAGCTCCAATCATCTCATCACACCTCCAGTAAGTATATCTAGCATATTTACCTTTCTCATTAGAGTTGAAGGCTTTAAGTAGTGTAAATAATAGAATGGTCAAAACTTGCAACAGAATCAAAAGGACCATAAAAAATCACGTAATTTATCTAAAACATCCAAAGTTTTTTTTTTACACTCCAATAATAGTTAATTCCACTATGTTCATTTATGTTATTACAATAGTTTATGATAAGCTCTTTGTTAGTAGTTTAGGAACTTGTTAAAAGCACTGACAGTTAAGTTATAGAACACTTACTAGAGGCCGAGATGAAACAATGTTTAAATGGTTTTTAGTGTAGCTTCAAATGTTCAGAAGAAGTCTTAAGCTTTGATGTGTTTATGCTACTGTTAACTATATGATGCGCTGTGGTGAGCATGGACTTGAATGTAGATGAACTTAAAATTTTATTCTTAAGAACGTCCGTGTAGTATTTACGGCATATCACGACCACAGGGTGGGCTGCTTTGTCGGCCGGGACAAACACAAACCGTTTTAAAAGTTCTTGAAGTTTATTTATTATTCCTGAAATAGGCGTATTATTTACTTCTAAATTATTTTCAAAACCTTATATTCTATTATCTTCAACATTTATACATTTATTTAAATAAGAATCAAGAGATTTTTCCCGTTCACACCAATTTTTACAAAACGAGGAAAGAGCATCTTTGTTGACTTTGTTGTTTTGTGGTCTTGTATAAATTACATGCGGTATAGGTGTTTTTTCTTATGTTCCAAGTCCTCACAATCCAAGTATAATAGGATTAAATACTTTTATAATACAGTTAAAATATCAAAAATGTGTGTCTAAGGTTTATTGTTTCTTCTATAATTGTTCAATCATCTGTGTACTTCCACTTATCTTTATCTGCGGTTTCCTTGACGATTCGTTATTTCTAATTCATCAACCTACCTAAAGACGAATTTGGTATACTGGGTCCTTCCAAGTAAATTGCAAACAACGATAAAACAAAAGCCAAACCAAATTTGTACATGCGTCTGTATTTAGGAACACTAATCTACAAATAAGAAAATAAATTCAAAGTTATATTATACGTTTTAAATATCATCTTCTGTAGATTAATTTATTGTTTGGGTACCAGTTTTTGTGGAAGGAGAATAATTTACATATTCATGGATATATGAATTCATTGTTTCCTTAAGTCATATAATCATACAGCAAAGTTGCAATTCGTTAATCATTTAAATTCGTGGTTTCATGTCCCAACGAAGTCCAAGAAAATTTGTATCCAACGAATATTAATAATCCAAAGTACACGTATATAAAAAAGACACATGTCACTACCAAATATGTCGACTAGTATTGACATTTGCAGGGCCTGATATAACATTGGATGACCAAAATTACTAACAAAAACTAGTATGTAATAAATTTAGGATTGGTGGCGTTGGCATTATCAGGCCTTTATAAAAAAATTTACACAATTTTTCAACTTAAAACAAAGTTATTTAATACTTTTTAAATAAATCCCAACATGATCTGACAACTATAAAAAGTTATTCATCTCAGATATATCATAACTTATTTACACTTGTTACAAGTATACACTAAAGTATTATATAGAAGTACAGGAACAAATAAAATGAAACGACCTGCTTAACACAAATAAAAACTTACACGAAAGAATTTCGTCAACATTTAACTATGTAGGACATGTACTCCAACAAAAGACTACGCAGTGACGTTTCTTTTGTGTCCTTTGTATAGACAGACATGTGAGTAACACTTAATGCCCCCATATCAAGATTAAAGTTTTGAGACTGACCTTTTGTTTATCTCAGTTCGTTTGTATGTGGAACGTATCAATGTACAACTTATGATTAATTAAACAATACAAAAGCTTCATAGCAATAAAGATAACAAAATAATACCGTTGTTCAATAGTCATACATCGATTGAGAGAAAAAAAATCGGGTTGCAAACCATAATCGTTGGAAACACATTAATTATAAGAGAAACAAGAGGAATAACGGAGTGCAATAAAAATAAACGCCAACGCACATGGAAACGTACTATTTAGTGACAACTACCAAATTTCTGACTTGGTTTAGGACATTTTAAGAACAAATAGTAGTTTGAACCTGGTTTATTGTCATGCAATATTCAGCATGAAAAAGATTGCTATAAACGAACTAAATTTCGCGAGCGATTAATTTTCGCGGCATTTGCGAGGAGAAAATCAACGCGAATATTTATTCTCGAAAAATTTAAAACCATGATCAGTCCTTGTCTAAGTACATTCAGGAAATTTCATAATAACGAACTGAAAACGCTGCAAACATAAGTTGATTTACAGTAATTAATGTTGAAAATTTTGCCCAATGAAGGGGTTGCATTTAATTTGGTTCCAACAAATATTTTCATAAACTTGATTTACGTTTGGATGATAAAATGCGCTTGGTAAACATGCTTTTATCAAAAAAGAGTAGAATTTCGTATGGAAAACAACTGAGCTTTTCTTCTCGAGGTCTTGTCTCTTTTAGTCGTATAAGGCATGCTTAAACAATTCATACTTGGGCTTTTCAGATAGTAGATAAAAACAATTACCAATATCGTTTACCTGAAGTTCCGATTATATTAGCATGTAGGATGCCACTTGAGATAAACGACGAGCACATTAGTGGCAATCATACAACCAAGATGAATAAACTTAATCTTTTTTGTTTTAACCAGTTTAGCCCCGAAACAGTTGCTTGGCTAACAACAGTTTGAGCTTGTTTTTGATATCGCAGTTGAACTGGACAAAAAGACTGTTTCCCAGCCAAAAACATGGTAAGTTGAAAGTGGTTTATATATAGCGGTATTTTCTAGCTGCACTAAAGACCCAATGTTGGCCTTTGGCTCTTTTCTGTTCGTTGGTCGGACTGCTTTATATTTGACACATTCCCCGTATCCATTTTCATTTCATAGGTTTTTTTAATACATATGGATCTTGATCAATCTCATGTATCAGCAACATCTATTTGATACTTGATAACTGTCTTATTAAAAATCATATCGCATCGCCTTACTTTTAATTACTAAATTACATCTAGTGCAATATTATGAATCGTCTACAAGTAAACTCATCATATATACCAGGTAGAGGAATATCCTTATGATTGTCACTAATTCATTGATTTATTGTTCCATTTCTGATGTCAATTAAAGATATAAGAAAACAGTGTTATACTCATTTATGATGGAGATGACTCAACACTTTTGAGAACTATTGACGTAACACTACAACATGCTGCAGTGAAGTGCCCAGTTCCGGATTGCCAATATGAGACATATGAACTCGAAGCTGTTGTGGTTGCAGCATTGCTAACAACTCATTCAACAGTTCACTCCGCAGCCGCTGGTGCCATTGTCTCAGCAAAAGTTGAAAAAGTAAAACGTCCAACTGTTGCATCAGCTGGTTCCAGTGAAGGTTGGACATACTTTGTTTCTCGATGGAAAGACTACATACAAGCAACTAAGGTCAGTGGCAAAGACCTTGTTATTCAGCTACTTGAATGTTGTGATGAAACTTTGCGACGAGACATTACAAGATCTGCTGGTGGATCACTAGTTGACAAATCCGAACAAGAAGTACTTGCAGCCATGCGAACTCTGGCAGTGAGAGAGGAAAACACTATGGTAGCACGTGTTTCTCTCCATGGCATGACACAGGATTGCGATGAGACAGTTCGTTCATTTGGAGTCAGACTTCGAGGCCAACGTTGTCAAAGTTGTCTTGCTGGAATCAAAGTGCTTTACAAAAGTGGACTAACAAAGCGTGACCTAATACCGGTAAATATGCAGATGCATGCCGCTAACAATAAAGGCATTGTTATACTTGGGGCCGTCATTCTCAGACTATCAGGAAAGGACCAAAATAAGAACGAACTAGAAACTAGACAAATTGTGTACTTCACAGACAGCGCAGACAAATTCTTTCTCAGCAAAGAAGCTTGCATTACACTTGGTATAATATCAGAGAACTTTCCTACTATTGGTGAAATTACCGGAAGCGTCACTGATACCTCCGCACTGACAAACGATCAGAACAGGTTCACAACACAAATTGACTGCAACTGTCCAAAGAGGCAATCTCCTCCTCCGACACCAGTGAAACTTCCGTTCCCACCCACAGAGGAGAACGTTTCTAAACTCCAAAACTTTCTACCTAAACACTACAAGTCAATCACTTTTAATAATTGTGAACACCAACCACTACCACTTATGGAAGGTCCACCTTTGAAACTTATGGAAGGTCCACCTTTGAAACTTATGGAAGGTCCACCTTTGAAACTTACAGTACCATTCAAACTGATCGATTCGATATCGTTTTTTTCCCGATTTCCATGTTTCTCGGAATCACACCGAGAACCGCGGATTATACTCCCAAAGTCCTCCAATGATTATCTCCCAACACGGCGTGGCTGTTAATTGGTTTATTGCCCATCGGATGTACTAAGAATTAACGACGCGTGACAACATAATCGGATTACCCAGATAATTTACCTATGTACATTTAATCGATCTTGATTGCACAGGTGTGCTTTAAAATCACTGTATTAAAAATTGAACAAATGTTTTCCTTTCTTTGGCAGATAATTATAAAGATGTGACATTATCATTTAGAAGAAGATAATTATTATCTTATATGTTTTTGTCCTATGCCATTATCTTTGAAATAAAATGTACCTACGAAAAAGTATGAATAAAAAACTTGTTATTTTGTGTTTCTATTAGAGTCCGGTAAGGTCATACATTGTGTTCTTTCAACAAAGACGATTCTGACACAATTAGAATCTTTTATGGCTTACTCAATTAGCAAAATCGGTGCATTAATTGTTCATTATTTAAAAATCAACTGGCTAATAAAATCATGTTGTTTTTACGGTAACACGATTCATCGGATCAACAAGTAATTAAACTTAATTTATTGAGCAATGTAAACTATTATGTTTCACCACCTCGGTACATTTATACATACTTGAATAATTTAAATTACGAAAAGAAACTGTAAAGTGACAACTCTGTTGGACAAAGGAAATATCTTAAAGTGATATTGTTAGCGCTCGTCATTTTGCTATTTTACGAAACGGTTTTCAAATTGACGAAAGTATTTGTATCAATTTCGTCATTTAAATTTGGAAAGTGTAAAAATTTAAATTACTATAATTCTACCTGTCTTCATGTTTTTGACAAGTTTATGACGCTCAATCATTTTACGTTTACAAAAGATGTTAAAAGTTGTGATGATAAGTAATCCGCTTATCGCTATCCGATAGGTCACTAATCCTTTAATTATTATCAAACCTCACTATTGCCCATCATAATATTCTATTCCAGTTAAATCAGTCATCATTTTATTTTCAAAATTTCCCAACCGCCTACAATTGGCAGTTCTTTATCGTATTGTTGTCATTTGAACACAATTGATCATCCGGGACACTTTCCATCATAACTTCAATATTTCATCAACCATAAATTTATATTATTGACCATGGACGTATAACTAATTTTCAGGTCTATGTCCTTTTTTGAAAGATAAAAACATTAAAATTCAAGTAGTCAAAGATGTGTTCTCGTTTATTCGGAAAAGAATTATATTTTAGATTCCGATTAATCAATTGTAAAAGGACCTTCGAGAGCCTCAAGACGATCGCACAAAAATGTCGTTCACCTTGAATGAATTATTCCCACGGTCATCTAAAAAGGTCACCTGAGTTTACTGGTACGCGATATTATTTCCCGCCCTTTAAAAAACTCGTGCTGTGGATAAAATTAATGTTAACTATTTTTAGTATTTAACATTGTTAAGTAAGTCAAGTTCAAGTTCAACCCAAACTGTTGATAACTGAGATGTGTATCGTGGAATTGTCTAGCACGGCAAATAATTGTTTTTTAAAATCTTTTAAGATCACTGTTCAAAATACATAAATTTACATTCACTGTGCGAACATAAATATTATACAAAGACGAAATTAATGCAGCTGTGGAAGTATTCCTGTTGTAACCGAAATGTATTATTTCTACATTAGCTAGAGGTATAGGGGGAGGGTTGAGATATCACAAACATGTTTAACCCCGCCGCATATTTGCGCCTGTCCCAAGTCAGGAGCCTCTGGCCTTTGTTAGTCTTGTATTATTTTAATTTTAGTTTCTTGTGTACAATTTGGAAATTAGTATGGCGTTCATTATCACTGAACTAATATATATTTGTTTAGGGGCCAGTTGAAGGACATCTCCGGATGCGGGAATTTCTCGCTATATTGAAGACCTGTTGGTGACCTTCTGCTGTTGTTTTTTTCTATGGTCGGGTTGTTGTCACTTTGGCACATTCCCAATTGCCATTCTCAATTTTATTATCCGACAGTACTGCCAACAAATCGTAAAACGAAAATGCCGTAATTATAAAGTATAACAAATGGTGAATAATATTTTCCCTTTTACTTGCATATACAAAACTTTGAGACATGTAATTTTTATGATTTTCTAAACTGCTCTCATTAATTTAGAGGAAGTTTCCGTTTCTTATTACACAAGTATGTCCATTTCGTAAATAAAATATTAATTTACTGGTAAAGACATCGAGGTCAGAATTAAATAGTTTATATTTTCTATAAAACTTAAATACAATTGAAAGAATTAACAACAACATTTTGCTTTAAATATTTTATTCATTCCAGCAATTAGATAATCGTAAAAAGAAAATGCCGTAGACTTACACAATTATTACGGGGCCATTATTATGCCTAATGAATGGTGAATAAATTTTCCGTTTTACTTGCATATACAAAACTTTTAGACACATAATTTTCAAATAAAAGACTTTAACTTTGAAGTAGAATATTGGATTTTTCACATATTCCACTATATTTTATAATCCTTTTTTTTTTAAAGCAAGTACATTAAGGTAAATATATTTTTAGATAAGCAAACAAAAAACACGAAAATATTTTGACTTATTATTACCACAAATTAAACTTAATTAGTATTAAAAGACATTTAAAATTATATACCTGTTTGACACTTAAACTGATACAGTAGACCGGAAATATAATTCTTTATTACTTCAACCTTTATCTGTCAGGTTATCCAATTACCCTATCAGTCGTGTGCCGGTAGAGATAAAAGAAGGATACGGGCAATTAATTCCTCGGTGTAGAGAGTGAGCTCGCTATCACAATAAACATTTACCTGATTTTGGGAGAGAATATCGGAGTTTTTCGGAGTGACTCCGATATTTTCCTTGGTGTAGGGTGTGGGAGAGTTGGTCCTTTTGAATGGTACTGTATGATTGACCCTAAAGCAACGCCAGTTGCATGTCATACTCCTGTTCCAGTTCCCTTGCACTGGCAGGATGACGTGAAAGCTTCATTGGATCAGGATGTCGGGCTTGGTGTCATAGAGCCCGTTCCAGTCGGCGAACCTGTAACATGGTGTCATCGTATGGTTATATGTTCTAAAAAGAATGGAAAATCGAGACGCACAGTAGACTTTCAGGCTCTCAACGCTCACGCAATAAGGGAAACACATCATACACAATCCCCTTTCCATCAGGCAAGATCAGTCCCTCGAGGCAAGAAAAAGACTGTATTTGACGCTTGGAATGGTTACCATAGTTAACCCATCAGAGAAAAAGACCGACATCTTACCACCTTTATCACTCCATGGGGAAGATACAGGTACAAGACTGCTCCTCAAGGATACATTGCATCAGGTGATGGTTACACAAGAAGGTTCGACGAGATCGTGGCCGATGTGCCACACAAGACTTACTGTGTAGACGATACTCTTCTGTGGTATGATGATATTGAAGAAAGTTTCGTTCAAGCTTGTCATTGGTTGGAGCTTTGTGGAAAACATGGAATAACTTTAAACCCAGAAAAATTCCACTTCGCACAAGATACAGTTGAGTTTGCTGGATTCGAAATAACAAACGATAGTGTGCGCTATTGCAAAAGATACCTGCAAGCAATATTGGATTTTCCTACACCAAAGAACATAACAGACGTTCGATCGTGGTTTGGCCTTGTCAATCAGGTTTCGAATGCATTTAGTATGGTCGATCGCTTAAAACCATTTCGTCAATTGATCAAACCTGAAACACCATTTCGTTGGGATAATCAGCTGGAAACTCTCTTTCAAGAAACACAGTCTGTAATTGTCAGCGAAATCGAGGAAGGGGTACGCATATTTGACAAATCAAAACCGACTTGCTTAGCAACTGACTGATCAAAATCCGGACTTGGATTCTGGTTATTCCAAAAGCATTGCAATTGCCAAAAGCTTCTACCATTCTGTTGTAAAGAGAGTTGGAAAATTACACTGGTAGGCAGTCGCTTCACTCATGGTGCTGAATCACGGTATGTTCCAGTAGAGGGTGAAGCTTTAGCTGTTGTTGACGCACTGGATAAAGCCAGGTATTTCGTTCTTGGTTGTGAAGAACTTATTATTGCCGTAGATCACAAACCACTACTCAAAATTTTTGGTGACCGGTTACTTGACCAGATTTCAAACACCAGGCTACGAAACCTCAAGGAAAAAGCATTGCGTTACAAGTTCAAAATGATGCATGTCCCAGGAGCAAAACATCGTGCTGCCGATGCCGTTTCGCGGAACCCAACAGGAAATAAATCAGAGAAACTCAAGTTAATTGATGACATAGCATTGATTACAGAAGACAGCAACCAATTTGATTACTGGTCTTTTCAGACTATTCAACACAATGTTTTGTCATCAATCATGAAAGACGATTGTTGTGATGCATGTTCAGATGAAGAACTTCAACTTGCCTCAGCCTCGTCTATAAACACCTTACAATCAATCACCTGGAACATGGTACGTGTTGCTACCAACAGTGACGATGATATGGTTAAACTTGTAGAAATAATCGAGAATGGAATGCCTGAATTCCGTCATGAAATGCCAACCGAACTTCGAGAATTCTTCCAATTTCGGGAAGACCTCTACACAGTAGATGGTGTAGTGATGTATAAGGATCGCATCGTAATTCCTCCTGCACTCCGCAAAAAACGTATTGCCTATACTCCACTCGACACTCCAAGGTGTCACATCAATGATGTCAAGAGCAGAGTCGTCAGTCTTTTGGCCTGGAATAACCCCAGATATCACTACTCTACGCAATAAGTGTTATCAATGCAATCGAATGGCACCATCACAACCATGTGCTCCACCAACACCACCTGTGTACCCAGATTATCCTGTCCAATGTTTGTGCGCTGATTTCTTCCATTATAAAGGCGTAAATTACCTGGTGGTCGTAGACATATATTCTAACTGGCCAATCATTGAGAGGGCCCACAATGGTGCACAAGGTCTAATTAAGTGTCTACGAAGAACATTTGTTACGTACGGAATACCCGATGAGTTATCTTCAGACGGAGGACCAGAATTTACTGCCTCTACAACAAGACAATTCCTTAAAGTATGGGGAGTGCATCATCGCCTTTCACCGGTTGCTTTTCCGCATATCAATTGCAGAGCTGAAGTTGGCGTAAAAACAGTCAAACGTGTAATCACTGATAACACTGGACCAAACGGTGAACTTGAAACAGATTCTTTACAACGAGCAATTCTACAATATCGCAATACACCTCATAGAAAAACAAGATTCTCACCAGCTATGTGTGTGTATGGACGCCAAATTCGTGATTTCATCCCAATTTTTCCTGGTCGGTATAAACCGCATGACACATGGCGTGACACTTTATCGAAACGCAAGAGGCTTTGAGGCATAGACACATGAATATAGCCGAAAAACTTTCCGAACACACAAAACAATTACCTCCATGGACTATTGGCGACCATGTCCGAATCAAGAATCAGATTGGTGCGAATCCATTGAAATGGGACAAAACAGGACAAGTTATTGAAGTAAGACAATTTGACCAATATGTAATACGGGTTGATGGATCGGGTAGAGTTACCCTTCGCAACAGAAAATTTATTCGGAAATTCGAACTAGTGAACAAATACCCAGAAAGGATATCAATTGACACTGATTTGAAATTAATAGCCAAACAAATAAAGCCAGTGTTACATGAATCATTTCCTAAGGGCAAAACAAAACTCTCTAGTGCTCCCTGTGCAGAAAAGAACATGCTCACTGAAGACTTGTCTACTTCACAAGACAAACAGAATCACGAGGATCGAGACTCTTGTCAAAATGAGTCACACCCTACAGATATTGCGTTGAATCATTCACGACTACCAAACGTGCCAACAACAACAGAGGGTATGAAAACGCCTATTTCACAAAGCACGTCGTTGGATTTGACACAAACTAATTCTTCGCCGCCTAAAGAAGCTCTAACTCCAATCAGACATTCCAGTCGTCAAAGAAAAGAACCGTTATGGCTCCAAGATTACGAACATTAGTTTGAACAATACATTTCATATAAACACTTTGTTAATACACTAGATCAAAAGAGAGGTCTACTATTCATCAGTCATCGTTATATTTCAAATGGACATACCAATGACTTGTGGGGGGATAGAGGAATATCCTTATGATTGTTATTAATTCATTGATTTATTGTTTCAGATCTCCATCCTTTCTGATGTCAATTAAAGATATAAGAAAACAGTGTTATACTCATTTACCAGGATTGAAATTTTATATGTGCGCCAGACATCACATTAAACGTTTTATATGTGTAGATACCCTCACACTTTTTCAATGGAAAACCAAACAAACTATGGTAGATATTATGTTATTGCCATAATCTAATACATGAACAGAACTGTAGTGTTTAAAGATCCACTAAAGTGAAAATATAGGACACTTCATAAACATCTAAACTTTGCCTGTATTTTTCAACCAATAATCATTTATTTATTTATAAATAAAGTCCTAAACTATGGAAACATATGTCCATTTAAACATACTTAACACATAGACAATGTGTAGATTGTAAATAAACTTGAAATTATTATGTAGTGGCCAAAACAGTCTTTGCTCTATACAGGATATATATCCACCCACATATGAATATGACTATATTGACCTCATACAAGTGATATAATTGTATGATATGACCTCTGTTTTAGACACGCATTTATTTCTAAATGTATTTAGGTATATAGAAGGGTGCCCATTGTCCAAAAGGTCGTCTAGTAAACGAATTTAATTTAACGGAAAACACACGGCTGACTTTTGTCAGTCGTCGTAGGTTTCCTTATAAATTTCGGGGTTTTACAGGGTACCGCCATAATACCGTACAGCAAGGGATATCTTTAACATGAAAAAAATAATTATTAAGCTCTTTGTTCGAATTCGTAGTTAAAATAGTACTTATAATATAGTTTATACATTAAATATATCGTATTAACAAAAGCGGAAAATTTTAAAGTGATTTTGCTATCATTATTTCAGCATTGAAGTATGACTAAAGTTTTACCCTAAATTTACCACATTTTCATCGAAATTACTATTATTGCGTGTGTCATCACGATAATTTTTTCTCTGGTTAAAGCAATATGACACGGTGCTTGTGTGCGCCAATTTTCATGTGTGAAATAATAGATGTTATGAGGAAATAACCTATTAAAATACAAATTAGTTTTGGCACTAATTAAACACGAAATATCCCGTGACAGTTGGATTTCAAGTGAACGAAGACATTTCACTCTCCTTATGAAAAGTACAAGAAGGCCAATAAAAAAACAAAACCGGTGACGATACTGATTAAAAGTTATTTCTAGATAATAATTGAACATTTTAAACCAATTATTTGTTAAACTGTGTTATTAGAAATATACATATAAATACACGATGTTTTGTGTCGAATATTTATCGATATAATTGCTTTTGAAACTTGTGAAACTGTAATTTAAAACCTGCTAACTTTTGCTGCATATTGATAAAATTGGAAAAAAACATGTACATATAAAATCGAAAGACCTCTCATGTCACCAATTTTCTGAGTGTTCCAAAAAGGATATCATGTTACAATTTCCCAAAGTATGCTTCATTTCCCCCACCAAAGTTATCGAGCACACCGGTCTGCTCTTGTCACTTGCATGCATTAGAGAAATCTTGTCTTTTTCGTGAATATAAAGATTTAAAAGTCAATATGTGTATGTTAGAAAATTAAAAATAGCTATTTCTGTAAAGAATGATGTTTCCAATCTTTTGTATACAACTTTAAGAAAGTGTCGGGTCGAGTTTTTAACAAGTATTTGCGGTCTTCTAAATACATGTTAACAGTTAGATGAAGTCTGTTTGATTTTGCTTATTAACATATTTATATCATCACATTTCCTGCAATTCATGTTGCAAAGTATTCATTTTCATCCGGTCATGTGTAGAATCAGTGATTTTCAGGTATTGACTTTCAAAATCCTCCTCCTTCCTCCTTTCGAAATCGAGTAGTTTCCTTACTAAAAAGCTAATTGAAGGAATGGATGTAAGGTTCATGTGGACTCTTTGGCTAAAATAGCCGTATTTTCACCTCAAAATTTACTCTGAGTACAGACTAACCTGTGCATCCGGATTTTGCCGTGCACCTTCATTCCTCCCTGCAGACGATGATCAAATTAACAAACAGTTGAATTTCCCTTGTTGTGTTCACTCAGGTACACAGTTTAAACCATCAACTATTGTCAGGTTTCTATTGTTCATCTATTGTTCATGTTAATCAATACAGCTCACTTCAATTATTACATGTGGGGAAGTTCTCAAACTTGTTTCCCAACTTAGTTTATTTTGGCACCTTCTTGAGGAATGAAAAAAGTGCACTTCAAAAGTTTTTATTTTGCTTAAACATAAAACATATTTGATTTTTTTTTATCTAGGGCATGCTATGCCTTGAAATTTTTACAGACGCGCAGGTTTGTTTGTCATGTTTGTACTCAGAGTAAATTTTAGGTGAAAATAAGGCCATTTTAGCCAAAGAGTCCACATGAACCTTTAAGTGTGAGAAAAGTACGATCATAAACATCTTTACCGTAAAAACTAGGATTATCCTGGTAAAGCAACTTTTACTAACAGACTAAACTATACTAAAATTCTAACAGAAAAGGATTATATACATTCTGGCCGCGATGTAGCATTTTTGTGCTGATGTAGCGCAAAGCTATCAACGATCAATCAATCAATACATTCTTCATTTGCCTGTTCAAAGTCATGAGGGGGAAGGGGGGGGGGGTCTAAAATTGTGCAATTATTTATCGTAAATAACGAGTCTAGTCCGCATTTTCCTGTCAAGGCGTGTTTGAGTTGATTATTATACCTGAACACGCTTAAATAAAAAAAAATATGTTTAATATATCTGCCTTTAGATTCGATTTTTGTAAATATATACACAGGCTACATTTTAATATAGTAAAACTAAAAATTAACAGTATCAAAACATGAAGTGAAATACCTTAAGCCCCAGTCCCACTAGACCACGATCGCACCACGCTTACTGCGATCTACAATAAATTCAGATCGTTGTGAGGTCGCGGTATGAGCGGCATGAAAATGTCAGTTTTAGTTGTTTTAACGATGATACTACGTCCTCGTTAAGCTGGGGTCACACATTCACGATTTTTACTGCCGTTTTTGACGGGACCATTCCCGATTAAAATTTTTCAAAAGTCTGATCAAGATCCTGTGAATCGTTGATGGAAATTCAAACTTTCATTAAAATTTGTAAAACAAATAATTTAATCACGACAACAATCAGATATTGTTCAGGAAGCGTCGATATTCAACCGTTTCCAAGCGAATTTATCCCGATAATCCCGTTCTCAATCCGCTTCTAATCCAATTTGTATCTTTCGCCTGGTAAAATTCGACCGAGTCTGTCACGACTGCGTCCCGATTCTACCAAATGTTATCCGACAGATATCAGACAGTGACCAGGCAGTGAATCGACGCTGACGGAAGTTATCCGTTCGAAAACTGTCGACAAACTCGGGATGATCAGGTACTGTCGGAATGTAATCCTATCACGGTCCGCTCTATCGCATTGCAAACGGCTTTGTCTGGTCTCAGTCGTATTGTATTCTGTAATTATCGTGACTCTGACGTGGGTATCATTGACGAATTTCGTATTAATAACGGGACTGTTCCGGAACGGTTTCGGCAAAAACGATTCGCAATCGACAAGATCTGGATGCAATCTGGACTCAATCGGCAGAAAAACAGCAATGACAAATTTCTCTAGAACACAGGACACCGTCCAGAATACACAGAACATTGTTATGATTTTGATCCGATACAGCAGAATCTGTCACGACATAGGCACGATTGTAATCCGACTAGACAAAATCGGCTGAGTTTACCCGAATGTTACGGGACGCACCTAATTATCGAGGTGCTTCGCCGAACTATTCTGACCCTTCCCGACCCGCAGGAACTTAAACGACTGCGTTCAGACAATGAGAGGACTTTTCGTGTCGTATCGCTGTCTGATTTCAAACGGGAGCAAAAATCGGCAATGTGTGAACCCCGCATTACGCTTCTTCAACGATACCGCTACGATTATATAGTTCTCACCACGCTTTTTCTATGATTATCGTGCATCACGTTTTCGCTACGAATATACCACGAGTTATCCGATTGCAACACGATCTTACCACGCTTCTGCTACGATTATAGCACGTTCTTACCATGATTATACAACGTTCATACCACGGTCTTAATATATTCTCAGCAATAACGCCAACATCGTGTCTTATATCAATACTGTTCCATTCCTTCTATTTCTGATTAATACGTAAATTTCTCGGAAACAACAGTCATGCCACCAAAATCTACAAGAACACGTGAGCGTGGTGGAACGGGTATATGTAGAGGCAGATAGAGCTATGATAGTAACTAATCCTGATCCAGCAGAGATGTCGGACGGACCAATCCAACCTTAATTACAACCGATTGCTGGTCAATCAAGCTCAAATGACGAAATTTTAGTGAACGATAGCATGGTTGAGCCATAAGAGAAAATAGACAAGAGGTCCTAATTACATACACACAAACAAAACCTGGAGAGATTTAATATATTATATGTGAAAATGACAATTAGAATGATGGTCGTAGTATGAACGTAGTGAGGTCGTAAGAAGAGCATGATGAGGACGACATTGGCGTGCTAGAATCGTAATATGGTCTTGAACAGCGTGGTGTGAATGTGGTAAAGTCGTAGTGGAAGCGTAGTTCGGTCGCGGTGATAACGTGATGGTCGTATTGAGGTCGTAATAACGTCGCTGTGATATCGAAGCGCAGTATCTCCTGAATAGAATCACGCTTTCGGTCCGCTCTCGCTACGATTGTACAGCGACCTTTGTTAATAACAGCAAACAGATTCACAAAAATGTCAATTTTAAGAAAACAGATACATGTAACAGTTAATTAGTCAATAACAGTTAAGCATCAATGATCTTGAATACATTTTTTTTTACTTGCCACTTTTAACTAAAATAAAAAGGCACAGAACCAAGATCCACCAGCACAGTATCAGGACCGTTTTTCTAATCACCAGCACGTCATCAGGACAATTTCGTTTGGCGAACTTGCACGACTTTTGTAATAAAAAATGGTTGCTATATTCTTAGCATGGTACTTATGACGTATCAGAGAAAAATTAAGCAACACAACGGTGTTTTTATTGCCGTTCTGATACAATGTAAACAAACCCATTAGCCAAGAAACAGGACCCACCGGCAACAGTCAGGATCAAATCACCAGCACATAACGTTTTTTCGCAGGACAACCTTACCCACCGTAATGTTATAGAAACTGCCACCGATCTGACATCAAAACCAAATTCCTATATGCAAATAGGCATCTAGAGAAAGCGTACTTTTAAAGGTACATTTTATTTGGATATAAATTCAATTTCTAAATAGTCCAGTCAAAGTAATGTTTAACCTCAAACTAATTGCAATAGAAAATGTTTTAGTTGTTTTCTATAGCATTAAGCCCTAAATACAAACAGAAAGACGTTCCATTAAATCTAACTTGAGGAAAACTCAAAATCAGCATTTTAATTTTCCAATGGAAATTAACATTGGAAGGGGAGATAACTCCGCAAAAATGAGGCTTTTTTTGTCAGTTTTGTGGTTCATTTTCTTAAAATTTAGGTAAAGTATATACTTTGATGGGGTTATAAGTTCGTATTTGACTATATTATATAATCTTCTGCTCATGAAATGTACAAAACCGAAGTATAATGGTATTATTATTTGTTGTTGTGCATTTTTCATCAAAGAAATTGCCAATTTAAGGCTTTGTGACAATTTGAAAACAAATGTGAAAATTTGGTTATGTAATTTATATCTGTAGATTATATTTGTTCAGCACCTACCTAGTTTAAAGAAACTTTAAACCAAAATAAAATATATATATGCTTAAAAATATTCATCAAATTTGAGATTCTTTACCTTGACATGTTGAAAAATTCAATAAATGGTCAACTTATAAAATACTAAAATCTAGATTGTAGCTTGATAAAAGATATGAAAACACCTTTAGAGTTGTTTGTTATGCACTAAAGACGGATAAAATATCAAGAATCAATACATTCTATTGAATAGAAACGGTAAACTTATAATTTTGTATAAATTTTTATTAAATATTTCTGCCTTTTTTTAACAGTTATCTCTCTTTTCAATGCAAATCTCCATAGAAATTTTAAATAGTGATTTTTTAGTCTTCCTCAAGTAGGATTTTATGAGACTTTTTTCTGTGTATATTTGGGGATTACTAACAAAAAAAAAAAGTTAAAAACTTTCTGTTGCAATTTATAATTCTTCAAGGTTAGGGTCAAACATGTCAAATGTATGCTAGATTGACTGGACTAAAAATAAAAAGATTTATTACATGTTGAATTTAATTAAAAGTTATGATTAATGATTAACCTTATAATTGAAACTGAACTTGAAAGCCTTTTCATCTCAATTCTTTTTTCTTTTTAGAAAATTGGCTTTTAGAAGCTCATAAATTTGCGTGTACATATCTTAATGTAACCGAATTTGAATCTATGAAAAATGAGGTTTCACCCTATAAAGAAATTTACTTTAAAAATTAAAAAAATCTTAAAAACTTATTGTTTGAATTGTTCATTATAACGAGTCGACTAATCATTTTTTTAAGGTCATTTTAAAACTTAAACAATATTTTCAAACTTGGTATTCTGTTTTTTATAACATGTCAACACTTAAAATTGTGAAAAGTTGATTTCTGATGATCTTTTTAAAATGGAAGAAATAAATTTAACAGACGAAGAATGTTTTGTTTACAAACAAATACAATCACGTGACTTTATTTAAACATATATTTTTATTTTCTAAATCATTTAAAATCGAATCAAACATTTAAAATTGTGAGAATGAAAATCTAATATTGAAATAAAAAAATAAAATATTCAATTCTTACCTTAGTGTAAGAAACTATTCACATAAACAACAGGAAGTATAAAACATGTTACTAAACTTAGCCGACTCGTCATAAAACCCTACGCGACGAGATTTCATCGACAATTGAATAGATTACTTTTGGAATATAATATATTATGTTACAAATTACAGGGCCCATTAAGAGCATACCACTCAAGTAATTGAAGTAATTACGTCAAAAGTAAGACATTACGATATAACATATATAGCATAGTAAGCCGCAGTTAGAATCAGAGCCAAAACAAAAATAACAATGACCCAATTATTCGCTATTTAAAGTACTGAGAATCACGTTGTTATATATAACTCAAGGACGATATTTACACTCATTTTCTATTTTGATGCATACGTGTATAGCTTCAATGTATAATATTTATATAACTTGATAATGTCATTCTTTGTATCAGGTATTATTAATTAATATCCTACATAACTTTATAAATTAGAACATCAATTCAGTTATACTATGTTTCATTCATATTCGTGGAGTGACAAATCAAGGAAAATGTGCAGGCTAAAACGATTTTTTTGCAAAGCCAATACATTAAGCTACGTTTTTTGTTCGTTCGTAGATAATTTCTGCAGTGGATTTTTTTTTTAAATGTTAAGAAAAAAGACATTTTTTTTTCAAATTTCTACATTGGAAATAATTTAAATTTACTTACTTTTTTTTGCCTTTGACATATGATTTTGAATTGTATACAGAGTTTAAGTGTTTATTCATATTGTAAAACTAGAATTCCTTTAGTTTAACGAAAACACACTATGTATTATTTTAACGAAGTGGTTACAAAATATGTATTTAGATTTCATCAATAATTGCATGGTTTAACGAATTGAAATGTTATAAAGCTTCATATTGTAAAGTTTTGAAGCCATTCCAAGTCAGTATTGCTAATAAATTTACTTTTATGAGGATTTTTAACTTTGCATATTAGTTCAATGAATATGATATGGACCTCCTCGTTATTCTGATGCTCATGGAAAGATTGTAGAAATGCTTCTGAACCTTCTGTCGACAAACGGCGAAAGGTCCTGGCAATAGCAGAATGCATATAATTCTTTTAAACAAAAATCTGATTACCCCTTTTTATCTTTGTTTGGCATTGCAATTACACCATGTTTGGCTCTTAAAATTTGATTGCAAATCATGGTTTTTGTGCACCCCATTCCGAAATACGTAGACATCGGACTAATTTAACAAATTTGGAAATTGACAGAATTCAAGACATGTCCTATATATAGCTATTGGCATTGCTCTATTTAGAGAAGGTGGTCGTATTATACAGGAGGAAGCAGAAACCATTGAATTAAATGCTGAGACAATCGATGGTTAAACAAACTTTCACTTCATGGCTAGAGCTGTATCTCAGTATCGAAACGAATCATCAAACGCCAAAATAAGTTATATCAAGGTTATAAACGGGGACAAGAAAAGTCTTTAACTTTAATGATTCAAATACCAAACTTCTGGCATGTTTACTTTTCGACAAACCAAGAGAACGATTTGGATCTTCTCGTTATTCTGATGTATATGAGATGACTGTGTCTTGTTTCATGGAAAACCTAGATATATCTGTTATAAATTTGTTAATTATTATAGCTAAAAACTACATCTTTAGATGTAAGTTAAGAAATATAGCTCCTAGTGTTATAGGACTTAAACCCATAATAAAACAATACCAATCTAATGAATTTTATATTGCAAACAAAAATAATAGATTAGAATCTTATGAAAGATACTGGTCCCCACTACATACATTTTGTTCATGATTTATTATCGTTTATACTTTAAATTATACTATAGCAAGCAGTGTTATTTTGATTTTTACTTATATATAGACATGCATGCATACTAATGGTAAGATTGCAGTAAATGTGTGTTAGTAGTGAGAGAAAGTGTGAGTGTGAGCTATATTCTTTTTTTTCGTTAATAACTATATTCTTGTATTATAAATGCAAATTTAAAAACAAAATGGATAGTCTTGTATATAACTTTCAATGTTTACCCCAAAAACCGTAGTCAGGTGGTGATTGTAGGGGTATTGTAAAATTGAAAATTGAAAAACAAATAAAAGATATATCTGTCATGTCTTTGGTACATCTGCAACTTCATTCGATGCAGAACTTATATTCGATTCCCTTCGCTGCAGAAAGCACTGAACAAATTGTTTTATTTTGAACAGGTTCTTTCAAAAGGCTATCAGAGGTTAAATCTGAAATTTAATTTGTAGCCTATGCTGCGGTTTTAGATGCCAAGTCTAGCGACATGGCAATAGTAATCACAATTATGAAATAATGTTTAGATATGTCAAAACGTACCGGTGATCACTATCTTGTGCAAACATTTGACAATTAATTGAGTGCTGTTGCCTAACAAGTAAAATGGTATATGCGTTTTTCAATCACACAGTATAAGACTTGAAAGAAGTAATGGTCTTTCCTGTTTTATAGTTACAGTTGGCATGTTATGGGCATCATATGGGCTTTATGACCTTCTTGTTGACTCTGGAACTTATGCTCCTAATACGATAGATCAAATGATCGTTGGATAATAATTTAATCGTGGTGTTCGGGGATTAACATTGGCATATGAGGCTCCCGTGGCATTTTTGTTTAATCTAAAAGCATTCTCTAATTTGTTTTAAGACGACAACCGTTCTTATAATATTGCACCAAATGTGTGGAAGGTGTTTTTTTAACTGTCACAGTTCATTTGCGGAAACACCCAATAAGCACAAAATGTATTGAACAGTTCTTTTTTCTGTTTTTTAAAACGCACATATGTTGCCATTGTTTGAAGAATTAAAAAAACACATCAGTAAAAGAAATTTAAAAAAAAAAAATTTTGTCTATCAGTAAAATATGGTGAAAAAAAGATGTTTTCAACATTTTGCTCTGGATACTCCTTTTTTATATCTTACACAATCTAGCTATTTTCCAATTTCTTAAAATTACATATAGGTTTGACAAAGTTATTCACGACTGAAAAACTTTAAACTCAGACCGAACCTGAGTGTTAAACGTATTCAAAACTAATCAAGTTATCAATAACATACCAAAAAATAATGTTTTTTTTAAATTTTACTCTAATTACTATCGTAAAGTCAGAATAAAACAAGCTTCTGCAAAATTTCATAAAATTCCACGTAGGTTTGATAAAGTTATTGATGACTGAAAAAACATTGGCCACAGACTGAACTTAAATGTTGATGCCGCCGACGACGATGCTGACAAAGGAATATTTGATTGCTATGTCTCGCATCGAAATAAACAAAAATGAAGGACGAGAAAATACAATCTGAAAAAAAACTGTTATCAGTTCAAACTTAATTCACCAATGTGTGAACTACAGCTGTAACTGAGTTTAGTTGAGTTTGTATATTGCAAACAAATGTCCTTTACTATATCTTTTGAATGTTGCAGGCTCTCAACCCATTCATATCCATCCTACATGTATATTTCATGTTGTATATTTATTTAATTAGTGTTAAACTTTCATATTGTATCTAGATATTTAACAACATTCTAAATTTGGAATGAACACATTAATACAATTATAAAATAATTAATAGCCACCGGAAACAAGCTATTAATTCATATCAATATGTTTTTAAATAATACGAACATATCATATATGTAATACACATTAAGTAGAATGTATTGCAATTAAATAAAGTCACTTGATGAGACTTTATTAAATATAGATATTTATTACGTGCATTTCTAGTCGGAAGAGAATTTACTTAATGATACATTCTGGTATTCGCATGATAGATATTAGTATTAGTATCTTCAAAACAGCATTTTCTATCTCGTTAAAAGATCTAATAATAAGATTATATAAGTAAGTCAGCTGTTCGTCTATCTGGAACACACAGGTACATATGTATTAAAACCCATCAATGAAACTAGGCTAGAAAATGTGTATGCCAGACTCGTCTATGGTCTACAAAAGACATTTTAATAATAAAAAAAAAGATTTCAAGCCAAAAGAAGAACGAATTTAAACTGCAAAGAATGCACATGCTTCCGAAAGGGGTTAATTCTGTAAGATTGGATAGGTTTGACAATGTCCAATTGAAATGCTTGACTTGTATTCGTCTGTAACCTATAAGGTATTATCTTTCCAAACTGTAATGAATTTTAAGGAATGTTTTTAACAGACAAATGATAGCTGGTGTAGATTTAAGTGATCATTATCTCTAACATATATAGTGAAGGCCGTCAGGTGACCTATATTTGTTAATTTTTGTGTCACTTGGTTTCTTGTCTTATTGTGAATCATACCACAACTTCTTATTTATATTTATATTATACGTTTGGCCATACATACAAAAAAAAGTCAATAGTTGTATGTAATCTAACAAAAATGTTAGCTTTGAAATACGTTGGATCGGAAATAAGTAAACGAAGAATGAATTGGGCCTTTATTATACCAATTATGTCTCAATTTGTAGTATTCTTGAAATACTGTAAAACAAAACATATTATCGTCATATTAAACAATAAAACCGCCCCTGTCGTATACAAGTCATCTCTTTGAAATGGTGTTGTAAAGCCCGACAAACTAATTACTTACTTGACTATGTGTGGCAAAAAACCAGGCTTCCATTGAATGGAAGTATTTTGCAGTAAATGCATTAGCCACACTCAACTTAAAATTCGGAGCAATACTATAACAATTAAGATGCATACAAAACATAATATTTTAAATGAAACACCATCTAGACTATAATTACTACAATTGATACAAGAGCTAAACATATACCATGCAGGCAACAAACCTGCTTTTGGTTCTATTCTAGATAACAACAATAAGATACAAATGACATCAAACAAGTAAAATATGCTAAAAATGATGTCACAATGATCAAGACAACTGACGGATGTTCGATTGGAAATAACAGAGTCATTTTCTCAGCGTGTTGCACAATGATACTACTAGGATCAGCTTGGCGAAAACAAATACAAACGATTAATTACTAAATACATGTACATATTAAAATCATACTTTTTCCGAAAAGTGAAGTTTGCTTTACACCAAAAAGCGATAAACATTGCACTGCTTAGCAGAATTTAAACCAGATAAGAACTGATCCGACGTATCACACACATTTGCTGACACCCTTCCGAGATTTTATCCGATGTTTGACATGATTCATGAAGCTCAAACTTTGTGTTCTATGTTTTGATTTGTAGAGTGGTGTTCTCCATGTTTTGCCATGCCACTGCAATTATATTTCTTTGGTATTGTGTACCTATTTTGTTAGCACATGTACGTATTAAAAAAGCAGAAGTTATACCATCTTAATTGCACCATTTCATTTTGCATCCATACTTTCCGTTCGTACAGTATAATATAAATGTTTCCCTGCAAAACAAAAGTAGCACCTCTTAGAAACTGCAGCTTTGATAAGAAAATAAATGGAAAAAAAACCTTTTAATGTGATTTTTTATCACAAAACGTAAAAGCAAACGTTTTTCACAAAATGAACAAACGTAGTATAATGTTTTAATTCATTGATTTAGATAAGTCGTTCCAATAATATATTGTATGGTTCAGGATTATATTTAATTTTCTAAATTTTCATTTTTTTTCAATATCGACATCATTTCATTTGTTTTTATAATGTATCAATCGATATATGATCCATGAAAACTCATTGAAGTTTTGAATTACTTTCTACATTAAGGTTATCAATTTAACATCACAGCTACATTTTTGATTGTGTTTCAAGTACAATGTATCTCAACGTGTATTTCTGTACAATTATGAAATTCCAGAATCCTACATCCTCTTTCTATCTCAAACTTTTGTGTTTGCGTTGTACATCTTCATCTATTTTATAAAGTGTTCAAACTAAATCTTATCAATGCTTAATGTGTTGTGAATGATCATCAAAACTGTAGTAACGTGATTTATAAATCAAGTATTTTTTTCTTTGATTTAGTTTTGATAACCAAATGATTAGCAATAATCATTGACTTCAAATTAGTTTGTTGATAGGCGTATTATTAAAGATTATACTCCAATATATAATTTTCTGAAGTGTCTATACTTACAAGTGATTGGGGACTTTTTCCAAAAATAACATACAGCTATAACTAGTAATGCAACCAGAAGTATGGCTGCTATGTACACTGTTATGATTGTTAGTATTCTAGTTTCCTCACCAATCTGTAAATCTGAAAATTAATACAAAGCATCATACATAATTATGGGTGTGTTCAACATACTGAAATGTTTTGTAAATTTTAGTTGAGTTCATTAAAAATAACAAAATTATTAATCTAACATGTTAAGCTATAGAAACATAGACAAAGTAAGTTAAATGTAATCATAGGTGGTGCATTATTTTTGAAATAAATAACGATGTATAGCATCAGTCAGGCAAGTTAACAACCAGAAAAAGTAGCAGTTTCGTCATTCATCGTACAGTAATTCGTTAAATCAGAACATAGATATGTGCACTGATACTGTTGAGTACGACTATGATCATATTGTGTATTTAACAATTTCATCATTAGATGACTGTCACAACCTTCAATCAGACCTACATAAACTTGAACAATAGGAGCAAGAATGGTTTATGTCCTTTAACCCTGACAAATTTAAAAACATCAACATAACTAGAAAACACAAACGAATCATCTATTTATAAACATTACATGATCATATTTTAAAATCAATAGACAAAGTAAAATATCTTGGTGTTTCCATCACTAACGATCTGACATTAAATTCTGATATAAATGACATCACAAACAAAGCAAATGCATCACTGAGATTTATTAAAAGAAACGTCAAAACAAACAGCATAAAAACAAAAGAACTGGCTTACAAAACATACGTAAGACAAAAATTAGAATACTATAGTGTCGTCTGGGACCCCTGGCAGAAACAACAAATACATACAATTGAAATGGTACAGAGAAGAGCTTCCAGCTATACACTTAACCAATACAGCTATCAAAGCAGTGTAACAGCCATGCTTGAACATCTGATATGGCCAACATTTCAACATAGAAGAAATCTTGCATCAGTCACCATGCTATATAAAACTCAACATCAATTAGCTTCTATTCCAGTCAATACATACCGAATACCATCTAAAGAACATAAATTTATACAGCCATTCTCTTCCACAAACTCTCATTTATATTCATATTTCTCAGAACAATACGGTTGTTGAATTCCATACCATACGGAGTAGTATGTAGCCCAGACTTAGAAGCTTTTAAGTCTGGTGCAAAACCACATATGTATTGCTAAACCAAATCATGTTTTTATCTATATGAAAAAATATCAAAAAATGTTTTTTAAATGATTGTAAAAATGTTTAGTTTTTAATTTGTTTTCCTAGTAAGGGCCTTCTTGTAATCTTCAACATATTGAAGTTAAGAAGTATTATGTAGATATAAACCTAAAACTCACGCTTGCACACAAACGTGTGTTCTGCTGTAAATGAATGTGTCTTTTTTCCTACTAAACATTCAATTTGAATAGGTTCCAAACAATTATGAAGAGGTTCAGCAGATTCAAGTCCATACGTTACATTCCACAGAACACGAGACTTCGACTCATCTGTAACTGTTCAAACTTCTATTAGCTCCCTAAAAGATATAACATGCACATGAAACAGAACTATTTTGCTCTACAACAATGCACTTTATTTGACCTTTTAACGTTCGACATACACTATTTTAATCCTAATATCTATGACAATTTTATTTAATCCATTCGGATAAATAAATGACTTTATGATAAATAAATCTTTATGATAATTCACATAAAAAGAACCCCTTAAAATACAAAAATCTCTAAGAAAAATCAAAAACGGAAAATTCATCAAATGGCAAAACATGTAGCTCACATACATCCAACAAATCGGAAGCAACTCTTTTATTCCTGACTTGGTACAGCTAATTTTTCATCAGGAAATGGTTGATTAAACCTGTTTTTATGGCTATTAATTGACAAAAGGATTATACAATAAAAACAAATATGATATAAATCGAAAGCATATAACATATTTGTAATATAGTAAAACATATCAATAAAATCAGTAATAATTGAAAATCAGACCGACAATCCAATGACAAAACATTGAAAAATGATGAAGATTCCTTTAATAAAGGACACAAAACACAAAATATAAAACACAAGACTGAGCAAGATGAAACCCACCAATCATCCGATATATTCTTTGGTGCTGTAGAAGGGTGAACAGGTCTCAGCAGTAAATCAGAACATCCTAGATATATTAAACAATCGCGAGCTGCTCAAATCTGCGCAAAATATTTCTTTTCTTTTTTAGACACTATGAATACTTACATTTAAGATAACCTTACATATGGGTTTCGGGAAGACTTTCTGCAGTTCAAAGCTCAGTATAAATGTTCCATTTTGAAGTTGGTAGACGAGATCAGTTGCATTTCTATCAGGCATATCTGTGAAAATAAAATCAAACAATTTTCCTGTGCAATTATTGTTATGCAAAGAACAAATATAAATACTGATTCTTCTAGGACACGCGGGACAAATATGCGTAATACCCAGAGCGCGGTACAAACGTAGGTTCTTAAGTAGAGGTATAGTTGGGTAAGTTTTAACATACCTTTTACATACGGTCCTCAAAATCATAAATTGCCGTAACCAATCTGTTATCTTTTTTTCATTTTTCGGAGTGTTTGTTAAACTTGTTACATGTACATGTAACTAGGACATTATTAGGACAGCATATTTTTTCTATCGCTTTAATATTCAGATCAATAGGAAAATAATAATGAAACGCCAATTTACATAGCATACTTTATATTGTAAGTCATAAATCAATGCAGACGGACAACTGTTTGATATGAACAAAATCAACAGTAGTAAACCAGTGTTCAATAGTTAAGAATCGATTCAGAGTAAACAAATCCGTGCTACAAAGTAAAATCGAGGGAAACAAAGGAATAATAGAACTACTGAAGTACAAAAAAAAAAAAAAAAACAACAAAAGTCAGGAAATAACACATTATCTGATAATCCTACATCAATTTTAGGATATTTGAAAAATACAGATAATTAAACAATACTTTCCTGAAGGTCTTGCACGGTCTGTCATAATCATGATCAATATGCCGAAATTGAGGTAACTGGTGAAAAACATTATTCAGTAATGTCATCATACATTTTTAACAAGTCATCAGTTCAAAGTCAAAGCATCTGCATTTTCACAGAACTTTAGTAACATTATTACTAATGAAAAATAAAAGTAGGCAGAACAAATCAGCGTTCTAGCATTAGGGCTTATACATAATATTATAATGAGGTATATTTCTGTGACACATGCTATGAGGAGCGGTGTTCAAAACTGACTAACCAAAGTATTCTGATATGAAGAAGTTTCTGTCGTCTATATAACATATAATTCACAGATGTTTCTGCGTTTCAAGAGAAAATTTACTCACACTGCTTTATCCTTTGGTCTCTGCCAACTTATCTTTTACAAAGATTTGAAGAATGCATGACAGATTAGTTGATTATTCATATCATTACAACAATGGTTAGACCAATCAGCAAAGTAATTTCTATAAAACCAACAAAATTGGTTGAATCAATTATAACATTAGTAGGTCAGACAATTGGACAACAGATTAGTAGAACCAAATGTGCAATCTAAATCAATAACTTACAAATAAAATTCTTTTCATTTATGTCTAGAATTTTTTGATCAATGTCAAATCCAATTCGGCAAGCATAAGGACACTGTAAGTCACTTTCCGATACTTTTTCAACAGTGAGTTCATAAACAGTTGATGATTTTATTTCTTCCTTATATTTCTTTGAATCAATGGTTACGCCGTCATAGCATAACAGTTTATTGTCTTCACCACCTCTCCACTGTCTGCTTTGGTGTGAATGACTATCTTTGAGGGATTTGCATTTTAATTTAAGTTCTTTCCCCATTTCTATCATGCCATCTGGGAGCTCTAACGTAACTGAAAATATAAACAAAAAATTAAATATGAATCTTAGATCGTTGATAACTACTATCATGTCGAAATGTCCTATTATAATGTTTATTAGTGTGTCTATTTGTCCTGGATGTTCTTGCAATTTTTTGTACTGTAGTCCTGTCATATAATGTTGTCATTTAAATGTTATATTTAACATTGCCATAAAAGTACGAGGTTTGGCTAACCCCATAACCAGGTTCAATCCACCATTTTGTTTCTAAAAGTGTCCTGTACCAAGTCAGAAAAATGGCCATTGTTATATTACAGTTCGTTTCTGTGTGTGTTTTATTTTAGTGTTTTGTTTCTGTTGTGTCGTATTTTTCCTCTAAGACAGTTTTATGATTGAGTTGTTTCCCTCAGTTTAAGTTTGTAACCCGGATGTGTTTGTTTTCCCCAATCGATTTATGAAATTTGAACAGCGGTATTCTACTGTTGCCTTTATTTATAGCGTTATTAGTCTGACAACATTTTGTCAATTGAAATACTTTTTAAAATCAACATTCCCGACGAAAGAGTCACATAGTTTCGTTTTGTATCAATTTAGAAAAAAGTATTACGTTCTATAACAAATTATGTTTGCATGGTTTAGATATTCGAATTTTTATTTTATGTGTTTTTGTGTGTTTAACATTTCGGTTGTTCACATTTTGACGTTCATATTCACATTTCTATTTTATATAATAAATGAGATCGACAGCAATATGATAGCTATCGAATATATAACAACAACACGAACGATGAAAATAATTTCTCTTTGGAGATATATTCACTTTTTTGTTATCAAAATAATGAATATAATAATATAATATAAATAAAAATGCTGTGAGAAAGAATTAAAACATGAAGAAATAGTTCTAAACTAAGTACAGTGCCTCCATTTAAAGAGTACACAACCATGTACAAAACATTTGATTATATTTGCAGTTGGAAATAAAGTGAAAACATAAATCAATCAATTACCTTTGGTTGTTGCCATGTGTATAAAGGACATATATACTGATATAACTGTGACAGTGAATTCCATATTGGTTTTAGTATTACCAATACCTGAAATGTAACATTTTGCCATTATACTGTTATATGTATACGTATTGCAATCAATTATAAAACTTAATAACACAATCATGTAATAAATATTGTAACCCTATCAAATTCATGTGAATGTGCAGCTGATTAAATACATAGTCAGGTGTTGCAATTTCAGTAGATAATTTAAGCACAATTATTAATATGCCCGCATAGGCATGACCTTACTTCATGTTGTAAAATGTTTAAAATATATGTTTTGACAAAACCTGAAAATCGAAACAGTTTTTATTCTTGTTTTGAAATAAAACAATGGCTGATTTTATTCAAAATTCATAGACACTAAGATTTCTTTTTGTTCATCTCAAAGAGACCCTTATTCAAATACCAAGCTGTCCACGGTTAATGTAAACCCAAATTAAAACACTGTGGTGTCAAGCAGGAAAATGTCAAAGATTTGTTTTACATAAAATACAATACTACAGCAAAGACATTACAAAGTAATATTAATATATACACATATTACCTTTAATCCATACCATCCGATTTGCGTATGTATGTTCACATCAGCAATTATGTTGACCAATGCATGTTTTTAAACGGAAGATGTAAAATTTTCTAAAATAAAAATTAGATGTACAGCCAACCTTTATCACTATAAACTATAAAATATAGCAATGCGTATAAGTGGTTTGCATAACTAACAAATACAAAGAAAATGAAACGAAAAGAAAGTTACCAATTAATCTTCGTAATTGGCTCTCATAAATATGAACGTTCAAGTAATTCCTATCATGCTAAACTTCACGTTTTTATTAACTGTAGCTGTTACATTAACATACATTTCTATACATCTTGACTATGTTAAACATTTAAGTGTTAAATTATGTCAACAATCTTTATTTTAGATTCTAGTTTTGATAATGCCTCAAAAAGAGAGGTCAGATATAACTAAGGGACATGTAAACAGTAAAGTTGGGTTCGTTGCACAAAAGATTAAATATTTGACATTAGTACGGTAAAATCTGTGTAAAGCAATATTTCATATTTAAATTTTCACTTATATGTAGTCCCTAAATATGTAAGCCATTTTTTTATGAAGTAATAAACCTGTTAACCTTTCGATGTTCAGTAGAAATACCGTTCGATGCTGTTCTGACTTTTAGGTCTTTTCACTTTCTCGTGAAATGACATATTTGTAGTGTTCTTATAACTTGGTCTTTACTCTTTTTCATGGATATATCCTTATTAGGAATTATTCTGATTATTAGATCTTTCAGACTTTCCTTTTGAGACACCTTTTAGTTTTATTTTCTAGTTATTTATTACTCTGCAGTTTTCCAAGTTAAGTTTGTTTTTGCAAATATGGATAAGACATTTGGCAAATGATCCATCTTTGGGAATAAGTCTCTCCAACATACATCATTTTTCTTTTTCGACACTATTTCGAAACCGTACAATTAATCTGCATATTTTTCTCATAACTACTCGTTTCATCATCAGCATGATCGGTTCAATTTGATCGTTGTCTCCATTGCTGTATTTGACACAATGAACCATGTGTAAAAGAGGGACGAAAGATACCAAAGGGACAGTCAAACTCATAAATCTAAAACAAACTGACAACGCCATGGCTAAAAATGAAAAAAGACAAACAGAAAAACAATAGTACACATGACACAATATAGAAAACTAAAGAATAAACAACACGAACCCCAACAAAAACTAGGGGTGATCTCAGGTGCTCCGGAAGGGTAAGCAGATCCTGCACCACATGTGGCACCCGTCGTGTTGCTTATGTGATTACAAATCCGGCAAATAGTCTAATTCGGTAGGTCACATTCATGAAAGGGAAGGGGATTGTAGTTACGACGTAATGAACATATCCGATATCATTTGTGAAACGGTTATTTCATAACGGTCAACCAACTCGTGATGGCGTTCGTAAAATTTACGAAGGGATGATTTCAACTTCACCACTTGGAACTCTTGGTTTAATAGCTTCCTTGTGAGCAGTAACCCTCTATCAAGAAAATCATGATAGGAAATGCAAGCACGGGAATATCGTATCAATTGGGAGATATATACCCCGTATGCAGGTGATGCCGGAATGTTGCTACTTAGAAATGGAAAGTTCACAATTGGAAAGCTGAAATCATCTCTTTTGTCGTAAAGTTTTGTTTTCAACCGACCCTCATTGTCAATTTCTAGATGTAAGTCAAGAAATGAAGCCGACTTAACTGTATCTGTAGTATCCTTTATCTCCAATTCGATGGGATAGATGCGTTCCACATAGTCACCAAATTTTGAATTGTTTAGTGAAAGAACGTCATCTATATAGCGGAAAGTAGAGTTAAAGGATATTGCTAACTTCTTATCTTTCTTCCTAATTGATGCTTGTGAATGGTATTGCATTGATTAAAGGGAGATGTGAAAACTTTTCCAAATGCAAAACATTTGGGTTTCCTATAAAAATCACTAGTTAATTCAAACCATATTTTTATGGAATCCATTTCAATTCAGCTAGTACTGGACAATGTCTATTTAATCCTTTATTTCTTCAAAAGAATTGTCATGACAAGAGATAGGTAAATCAATGAACTATGTTAGAATCATAAGCTCCGACACCGAAATGGCAAAAAATACACTTTGTTCCGGAAGCTAATATTTTCCATTCATAAGATGTACATAACGAGAAATACCCATAATTATCAATTGTAGTAAATTTCGTTATAAACAATCCGTTTGGTAGATTGACCCTCATTTGATAAGGGGAAATGATATTTTACATAGCAACATACCTTCTGGTATTCTGTAACCAATTTATTGATTGTCTGCAGCCATAAGAGAAAACAATCTCATTTAAAGTCGATATTGTTATACGCTACAATTCTCGTATTGATTTCAATGAGCTTTGGAGAGAATATCCATTTTATAGTGTGAATCAAGAAATTCGTTTCTTATGTGGAATAGCGACGTTCTCTTTTGTAAACGTTGTGCAAATTCAGACGTTTGTTGACATTTGTAGGAATACATGAAAATTTGTCAGAAAGTACTGGTTATTTTTTTTTTATTCTTTATCAAACACAGACGTATTTGAGAGGATTAACATATATAGCATTTACCATGCATTTTAAACATTTTGTTCCATGTTCATTGTATGCATACACGTTAATAGTCATTGGCATTAATTAAAACCATTTGCACGATCTATAACTTTAAGGTGTAAACATACCTTGAAAATAAAGCACCAATGTAATGACTGTAGAATGACCATTGAACTTATTCGATTGCATTTTACACCATAATCGCTCGTAAGAGGATACTAAATTAATGTATATTATTACTTGTAAACGTTTTGCGTTTTTCTTATAGAGTAGTCATATTTTTTTTGTTTATGAAAAACGATAAACATCTGACAAAAAATCCAATATAAATAGCAGAATACATCGAAACAATGTAGAACAAAAGTAAAATAAAATACTGAACGCCTAGGAAAATTCAAAGCGGAAAGTCCTTAATCAAATGGCAAAATAAAATGATAAAACACATCAAATAAATGGGCAACAAGTGTCATATTCCTGACTTGGTACAGGCATTTTCATATGTAGAAAATGTTGGATTGAAATATAAAGGATATTTCGCAAGAATGATAAACGTTCATAATAAACCATTTATACAATTATAAAGAAGAGGCCACGATATTTGATATACCCTACTTGTCTATAAATATTTGGGTTTTAAAATGAGTATTGCAGATAATCTACCACTTTAAACTTCAAGTTGTTGTCCATTCGTTTGGTGTGTTTTGTCATTTGATTTCGCCATTTGATTAGGACCTTACCGTCATGAATTTTCCTCCGAGTTTAGTATTTATGTGATTTTACCTTTTTCAACCGAAGGAAAACCTAGCTTTTGAGTCATTCGTGAATAGCAAAATGTTGGCACATATATATATGCATCATCTATCAAGACTATAGTATTAGTTATATGGTGTGTTAGTGTACTAATATGATATATATACGGCCAGTAAATTCCATATTGTATTTAGTGACCCCATATATATTGTATTAGATAACTAGCACACCGTGTAACGAATTTTTCTCACTTATTATCTTCACATGTGGTATCAAGACAACTAGCGGCTTATGAAAGTGATTTAGGCAGCAACCATTTGATTTTCTGGGGGGGGGGGGGAAGGGGGGATCTATGTTTTTTTTTCTGGACAAATTTTTATTTTTTTTCTTTCAATTTTAGCATTACATATAGAGCCAGCTGAGGGTGAAACAAACAATTTTTTTTTCTTAGAATCAAAAACAAATTATTTTTTTCTCCAAAAACTGGAAACAAACTTTTTTTTCAGAAACAAACCATAACCACCCCCCCCCCCCAGAAAATCAAATGATTGCTGCCTTAGTCTTCAATACTTAGTATAAAGAATTTACTTAAAAATTGTCTTTACAAAAAAAAATTCTAGCAATTACAACTTTTTTCAATTTGGTTAATGAATGTATTAAGTCCGGACTGAACGTATTTATACATTTTTATCTTTGTTATTGCAAAAACACATCTGTTTTCAATTTCAGTGTATGCATATGTACAATGCCATATTACAAAATATCTGATTCCACAAAAGAAACAGTTTCCTCGATTCGCACTTTTCGAAACTGCTACTAACAATATTTTAAGTATTGTGTTATAACAGAAATACATAATATGATATATATATATATTGTAAGACACATATTCTCTTGAAAGACAAGCAGTCATTTAAAAAGATATTTGTATTTTCCGAAAGTCTTCTATTTTTACGCGAAAAAAATTGTTGGCTAAAAATAAACGTTGATAAAAGCATAAAGAATGAATGAATCATTGCATTCGGAAATAGATAAGATTTCTTCGTTATGTATGTCAAGTGTGTTGTACTTAAACATGGTTGACTATCATGACCTATCAATATAAGCATAGCATTTCAGGACAGAAAATAGTCGATGTAGTTGTCCGGAAGAAATGCTTTAAATATCTTAATCCGTACCACTTATACTAAGCGATGTCATAAACGATCATTTGACCGATTAACATGATTAAGACAGTTTATAACAGGTTTCTGAAAAGTCAAAAATAAATGTTGTACGAAAATTTTGTTTCAATCTTTCATTTGCTCTCAATTCTTATCATCTTGAGCGTTCTATTTGTGAAAAATGGGGCAACCATAACTTTCCATTTTTTAAAGTCACAATGAAAAACTGATGACCGCTTTAACAAATAAACCTTATTGAACAGGTTGTCGTTCGTTCTTGTGATTTAAAAAAAATCACTTCTGGAGCATTATTTGAAAATAGATCAAATGTCAAATACTAAGTGTCTTATTTTTTAAGAATCACAAGACCAACGGATATTACGATACACTGTCTGAGTTTGGTAAATTAACTTGATAGTATGATAAGTTGCATTTGGTTGCAATTGTCTGAGAATTTTTGAGTCAATAAAACTGAATGAAACTATACTCAGATCAAATCAAAATCATTTTAAATAGTGTGTAGAATGAAGTTTTTCAATGACCAATAAAAGAAAAAGACAAATTATACCACTGCATACAAGTCATGTTTTTCATCTAAGTAATTTTTTATGTTTTCAAGATTTTTTAATGTCCGATTTAAATTGTGTTTATAAAAAAAAAACATTTTTTTTTCAATCGTATCATCTATAACCGTTTAATTTCTTTAGATACAATAACTCCAAATCTCCAAATAGTATCCAACTCTTTGTTTGGTTGATCCCACTTATGACAGCGAACATGTTATAACGGTCAAGTGACACAACACTTGCAGTTCAATGTACATTTAGTTTTCGAATATGTTTACAATTTTAATCACATATAAAATGTATGAGAAACTAGATAACTATCGGCACATGCCTCCCAACATGACTCGTATTTAACACAACATAGTACGACGGATTTCATAACATTCCTTTATATATAAGAATTACGTGCAACATTGTCAAATACTATGTAAACAAAAACACACACCATTGTCCTATATAGAATGTTTTTATCTCAATAGTACCTTTTTGAATTATTAACTTACGGCCACGTTTTGTTCATAATAACCATGATAACAAAAAAAAAATGTTTCATATTGTATCTTTCTTGTCTCGCCCCCATTCTTCCGAACATTGAAACTAATGGCCCTTGTTCACCGATAATCTCCAAAATGTCTCAACCTGACCTTATTTTCAAACGTTTTAATAACAAATACAAAATAAAAATATTTACTACGTGACCTAGAGAACATGTTTACCTGTCTATTATAACAGGAAAGGAATTACCTTAATGACTTTAAAAGAGGTTTTCAAAACGTCCATATATATGACAATATTACTTAAGTAACAACCAAACACATACCTGATGAAAAAGCCAAAAACTTAGAACAAAAAGCCTATATTAGGGTCTCATAAGATAACATACGAAGTGTTTTCATTTATCAACTTGGTCATTAAAAAAACGAACATATCGTATTTAGACTTACAGCTTAGAAAGACACAAGCGTTCACAGAATTTATATGCACGTTCAATTGACAAAAGGCGTCCATCAATAAATGAGAACTGTACCAATTTGACGGTTGAGTACGCTTGCAGGAAGAGTTTTGAAGGTCTATGATAAAAAATGCAAATCACTATTTTAAAATCTTTTAAATCTTTTTGTTCATATGATAGGTAACTCAGTTACTATAAATACGTTTTGAGGCAACCATTTCATAAACGAACATTCAATAGTTTTCCTTTTCCAAAAGACACAAATTTGAAAGGCACCGACAAGGTTAATTGTTTTAAGATATTTATAAAAAAAGTGAAATATGTAAACAAAAACTACACCTTTTAAACATATATATTGCTACTGTATTTAACATACTATATTTAGAGATACTTACGTTTCATTGCCTTTCATTCTGTATTAATTTTGTTTCCGACATGTTAAAGTTCTACACAGGCAGACCTTCCTCTTAGGCATGCAGACGTGAACCCGAACCCGAACTTTGATAATACTTTTATATTTGAATTAGATTATCTTAACCAATCGACAGGATGTTTTTTATACCAGGTGACATTTGAAATTTTAAGTTTCTGTGGGTTACGTATGATAACTTCAGCATGTTCAGTATTTAGAGCTGTAGTATAAATACCATACTTTGTTGTGCATGTTTAGTTCGTATGTACTATATTCTAGATCTATGCTTTGTTTTGTAGATACTTTTGATAGTAATGCAGTTGATGGTGTACATGTACCTCCATATCTTGTAATGTGTAACTATTAATAATTCTATATGACGTGCTTCCTACGATTTGTACACAATATCTATACTTAGAGTAGACTATTAATATCTAAAAATTTTCTCTCACAATAAGCCACATGTTTTCCTCTAACGCCTATTGCATTCTTTGATGTGCCTAATAAATACAGTTAGATATCTGATGGCATTAAAGGAATTGTGTCTAATGATACGAAGGATAGTAAAAAGAGTAAAGAATCATAAATAGTACGGGTATTAAGTGTTTATTTTTACAATATAAACATTACATTATATGTTCAGCTAAATGTGGAAGTGTCATTTATACGCCTTTAAAGTACTTCAAATTAATTGTTTATTTTATAAACGTTTTACTTTTAAATTTTGATAGGGATCCGGAATACTTTTATTTATATCCTAATCAACACTTTACTTTTTATATTGAGTTCATGAATATTCAAAAGGTTCTAACTTTAAATTGCGTATTTGATTAGTCATTATTATTTTGCGGTCAATTTATATTTCGAATTGACCAGGTGAATTTGAATTGGAACTTAAAAATTGCAATTGTATAATTTGTTGTCCCGAATTTTTACCTGTATTATTGTTTTCATTCATTGTGGATATAACATATTTATTTACCTGATCAATGTAAGTTGACTTCTTTGTTATATTATTAATATTTTCACATGTACATTTGGCAAAGTTTCTATTGTATGATTTCGTTCTCCACGTAAAAATTAGTTATTACATTATTATGATAGATGTACCCGAAAATATTTTGCCATGTCTTTTGAACAATCGATCGGAAATACCTAAATTAGCCAGAAACTTAACTGTGCAATCCATATTTCTAAATATTTGACACAAATGGTTGAAAAGCTTTAATAGATAATTATCTCATACGTGTGAACATATCTATCCTTGATTTTTGTTAAATTTCTAAAAATGAATTCCTCTGATTCCGGCGAAATATCAGCCCACAACAAATATAACTTTAAATTCTTAACTGTACACCTATCGGAATCCACACATGCTATAACTGTGGATACATGTTTTTTTTGGCATTGCACAAGTCAAGCGTTCTAGAAAAAATAATCTAAAAGAAGACGACCAAACGACAATTGGAAGGCCAAATAAAAAAAGAACTTCTACAGCATTAAGGATGTACTTAGGTGAGGTTCTAGAATAAGTGTCAAATGTTTAGACTCCTTGGTATTTTTCCATCCGAAACAAGGTAACATATTTTACCCCCTAACACCTATTTTTCTTTTGACATAAGCCTTAATATATAGCTCATAAAAGGTCATTTGACAAAATTTAAGCAGATTCTTGATTTTCTTTCTTTTGATTTGAGACCCAATCAATACAAATGCAAATATAAAGTAAAAGTTAAAGTCAGCCTTTTCCCGCCATATTTTATAAATCAAATATCTCGAAAAGGAGCTTCTTAACCTTTTTTTCATCAACATTTTTAGCTTATTTTGATCCTATTTTAACTAAAGTAATTGGTATAGAGAACAATTCACGAAAGACACAATTTACAGGGAAACATGTGGTAATATGGTATAGGTGGCACGGTAGTATTTGCCTTCTAGAATTTAGGTTGCTCTTTTGTGTACACTACCTCAGTCAATGTATCTGAACCGTGTGATTGGACAAAAAATACAGAACTGAACACACTTTCCCAAACTGAAGGATGAATTAGGTGTAGAAAAATATGAAATAATTTTACAAACAGATGAAAATGATTTTCTGAGAATTTGTTTAAATTGTGTATTCACTGCATGATAAAAGACCTAAAAGCACTAGGGGGCTTAGGTTTCTATAAATAGAGAAAAAAGTAAACGGTCATGATACATATACAAATTAATTTCTGAATAGTAAAATTAAAGTACTTCAGTTAACTGTAAATGTAGAATTTTTTGCAGTGTTGGAAAGTGGTGAATATTCTTAAAAGACTATCCCCTTATGGTCCAGGAAATACTACCGTGCCACCTATAAAGAGAGACGACAAATATGGTGGAAAACATTTTTTTCGACATATCATGTGATAAGCAATGAACTTACCTTCTAAAACGTTTCACGTTGCAACTATGGATCCTATCTACCTAAATTTCAAAGATAGAATATATCACGGTAGGTACAGAGTCCGGCTAGAATCGCCGTTTTCGGTTGAATCTGTTTATTTTTTGAGTGAAAAAATATGCAATAACGTCAATTAACTGCTATTTCGTAATAATAATTTTATTATAGTCCTTTTCATTATTATTCATCTTTTTTTTTAATACTGTATATGGTATAAGGAACAAAGACACACAATGTCCTTGTATTTAACCAGAATATTCAGTGTTATATATTGTCCGGTGTTTATTGAGAGCAACAGTGAAACCATTCGGGTTCTTTGAAAAAAAATGTCCGGTTTTTTCAAAGAACATTTAAATAAGAAAATGGTGTTCTTTACTTTACAAGATGCCTTGTTCTAGTTTATATCAGTAATGATGTTAAGGACAATATCATATATTCCCAATAAATTGTCTTTATAACATAGTGTCATTCGACTACGAGTTGAAATAAAGGTTTATCCAATTCCTGTCAATTTGGTATTCTCTCTTCGCATTGACGTAATTTCGATCATCGGATTTTTACAAAAGAAAAAGTCACGCTGAGATTATTGAATACGGAAAATGTGTTGTCGAATTGATGGCTGGAAGTAAACAATTCAGAAATAGTATATTTCTTCTAAATTTGGACAAATCAATATAATATTCCAAGGAAAAATAGAATATGCACATAAGTTTTATAATAAAATAGCCATTTATTTCAATTTGAACCTTCATATGACTTTGATAAAACAAAACCAAGCACACACACACACACACACACTTAATTCGTCCAATTTTTATTCTCACTGACAATACAATTTGAATTCAAAAATTTAAAATTAGATATGCATATATAATTAATAATGAAATGAATAGTTCATCTGCTAAACACTCTACGTGTATGTACATTTTTGAACGTTTCAATACAAATTGTCTTTGCTTACATTAGATTGTTGACATCACAAATATATACTGTAAATGTCTGCGTCAACATGTACTTTAAAAGATGTGACAAACAACAATATACATATACAAATAAACGATACATTGTGAAATGTAAGTGTTAGTTCACCATTATCAATTTGATGAATGCATTGGTTCGTTCTTTAAACATGTTAAAAATATTTGATATAAACTGACAGATACTACACTGACACATACAACTTTAAGTAATAGGAAATTTCTATAATCACTCGATAAACCACGGAAGCCTTCGAAAAAAACTGGACTGCTCTCGAAAAATACCGAACATATTAAATAAATAAATGTAGTCTCAAATTAGGTTTTCAATGCAATAGCAAGAGGTTTCAGTATATCTTATGATATATATAAGAGCCCAGGTGGTCGTGTGGTCTAGCGGGACGGCTGCAGTGCAGGCGATTTGGTGTCACGATATCACAGTAGCATGGGTTCGAATCCCGGCGAGGGAAGAACCAAAAATTTGCGAAAGCAAATTTACAGATCTAACATTGTTGGGTTGATGTTTAGACGAGTTATGATATATATATATATACATGTATGAATTTCCTTCGACATGTGTTTCGGTATGTTATGAAAATTGCTTTAATCTGATTTTTGGAATAAAATCATTGTAAGGCTTAATTTAACTTTTTAACGAAAACAAAGGTCAGATCGCTTAGAATTTTTTTTCTGAAAAACTAGCATACCATATATATTAAATTCAAGCTTCTATATCATGTTTTGTCATAAAAAAAGAGGGACTACAAATGCACCACTAGGAATTTCAAAACATCTTGATCTTTCAACTGTCAGAAGGTCGCTTTAATAACACATTTCGTATGTCAAAATAACATTTCGTTATGACATTGACATTTATCATAAATTGAAGGTCTTTCACTACCAATAATTTTTGCAATGTTTATAGTAGGTTTATATCTGTTATCTTTTCAAACATATACACAAAATACTTATACGTTTGAGAAATATCTCGTCGTTTCTGTTGATCGGAAGGTCGGATTTTTTTTAGCCTATTGTAAAAATCTTCGAGCTGAAAATTTATACATTGTATTTATGGACCAATCCTTACTGTTGCTTTTAAAATGTGTAAGCTTGATGTCTCAGTGTAAATATGTTTTGCACTTGGTGACCTTTGAATCTGATGTAATTGGCACATGGACAAAGAATTATTGGTGAAGATCCAAAATTTTCTCGACTTTTAATTCTCGAAATAAAATTGTGTGTATAAGACTGCAAAATAAAAAAAAAAATGTTAATGTTTATAAATATTGTCACTTGTTTTTGTTCATTTTGCCATTTTCAAGACGATTCTTTCTGTAATATTGTTTAAAGAAACATTTAAATAGAGACTGTTTCAATTGGATATAACTCTTTAAGGCCTGGATTAAAAAAAACAGCATCGTCTGAAATACTCTTTTATAAGACCTATCAATGGTTTCTCTTTGGTCTTGATCCCTGTAATAGAAACGATGTGAGGCCGTGACAAAACAGGTTTTGAAGAAAAATAAAAAAAACAAACACGTAGAGGAAAGATCTTAATAAAAAAAATCATAGGTGATTACAAGTCAATTACTAAATAAAAAAATAGACATATATCCTTGATTGATCAATGCATCTTACATTATAAGGACCAAATACCAAAATAAGTCAAACCCATAGAATTCATGATGAATAACAACCTGTGTGAAGACAAACATTGAAATGTCTTCTTTTACTTATGGATACTTCATCAAAACAAAGTCGATCACACAAATTCCTGAGGTACAAGGAAACTCAATTCGAACAAACTATATACCCAAAAAAAATTTTGATAGAACTTTAGTGGATCTCGTCTAGTCTGGAGTAATGAACAAGCCCATGAATAACTCAAGCATGGTTCTGTACAACAACAGATAAAATCACTAGTCTGCTATTTAGAGATGACGACTATTAATAAACTCTGCTCAACGCCCCAAAACAACAAGACATTTACCACCAGCTAACAAGATCTGAACAAACTATCATCATCAGAAGCAGGACAGCACACAATGTACTAAGTCAATCTGTATATATATATATATACATACTAGACTGTTGTTTCATCAACAAAATGTTATGACGAAGAAGAGTAGGATACTGCACACACCTTACTGTCATGCAAGGTGCATCATATACTGAAAGATACAATATGGCATTTATAAACTTCACTCAAAGAGAAATTATATATCTAGGGGTAACCTTATAAACTACCAGATTTAAAGAGGTGACTTATATTTAAATTCAAATGCAGACGATAAGAAGAACAAGAAACCACAAGGAAATGAATGCAGAATAATGATAATCAAAAGATATACAATTAAAACAGAACTGGATTTGAAAAATTCAAGATGAAACATAAGCTGGAACATAATTGGGAGATAAAAAGAAAAGTAGTACAAACTCGTGAATCAAATAAATGTAATACTCTGCTGATATATTTCATGTTACATTTGATTATGTTTTATCTTCTTTTGTGGTTGTGTTTATCTTTCAATTTTTTTCAAATAAGATGAATATGGGTTATTTTTTATCTGATGAACTTTCTTCAGGAAAATTCGTATCACTCTATATAATATAGGATTAAACACATTTTTTCTAGATGTTATTGATGTGTAAACCGGGGCGATTAACTCACAAACTGAATAAAAGTCCAAAGATATAGATAGCATTTCTGTAAATATTGACAATGCAATTTCCAATAGGAACTCCTTTTATGGCTTTAACTGTACCACTTTTACTTTGAAGTTTTAAAAAAAATCTTTTCCAAGAATTGAAAGTTCATTTGCACTTCAATGTTTTTCAAAGTTTAAAATATAGGGCTGTGCGGCATATTTTCAACGTTTATATGCCCTAACCTTTTTTCAGAGTTTAAACTAACACTAATTTCCTTAACTACGCCTACTTTGAATGAAGGGTTACCACAGATTTCAATGTAAACAATATGCATATGTATATTTACTGGTAACATTCCCAAGTTATGTCTTTATGAGATAGAACACAGACAGAATAACTGGGAATCAGTATGTAAACAAAATAAATTTTCTATGAATATTCTAAATCTCCCCAAAAGAGGCGTGGTTTGAGAAACAGCTGTATTTACAAAGTGCAACCTTTAGCGTTTTTATTTTATTTCTTTTTTTTGGTTATAAATGCACTAGAATAGTCATAAATGTTATGCATTTGTTTTAATCTCAATTTGCTGAAAATTCCGGTATCCCTGCAAGCTTGTGTATCCCGCATGAATGGATTATAGTTGTTACAGAAACATGGTTTATCGAAGTGTAAACAAAGAAACAAATTCTAATTGACCAATCCAATTCAAATATTTATAGATATACAAATCATATAAGAATTATAGTCAAATGTAAAAAAAACACACAAGCTGAATAAATTTGTTATTAACAAGTTTGTGAGGCTATGTCGAGAGATATAATTAAAAACATAATTCGTCAATGTTACTTACATTTCCAAAATTGAAAAATCCTTCGAATGTAAGGTTGATTCAGAAAGCACATACGTCCATTAAGTTTCAATACCGTTACAAGGATTTATAAATAGAAAGTATTTATATATAATCAATATCAATGTATCACGAAGCTTTTTAGGCATGTAATAAAGATTATGGCCAATGACGTGTTATTACCAATCAATATATCATGATATATATTTCAATACTAATGTTTCTGTAGAATTTATATTAATTCTAGTTACTTGACAAATTTGATAATTTGTAAAGTCTTTCCAATTAAATTCTTAATTACAAATGTATGTGGTGAACTTATTACAAACTTTCGTTGTTTAAATTGCGACAAGGATACCTCCCTAAACTTTTCATTTCTCGCTTTAAATGTCCTATTCACTTTAATTTTCGATATTTAATGTATGAGATTTGTAATGTTAACTTGATGAATTTGAATTTGCTATGGAACAACCATACCCTTTAGCATATTTAGGGAGTTCAATATTTGCAGTGAATAACCCCATTCAACTCTTTTGAAGGATAACACTTTGTAAACCAAAAGATGTACACATTTTAGGGATTTTGATTTTATTTTTTTTTACATATAATAAACTCATCCACCGGTTTTTGACAGACAGTGGTTTGATATTAATTTGCACATTATTATCTTTCAATTGGTATACACAACCAATGGTTTTTACTCAATTACCCTACAAAAGTCTTTTTTTTAGGGGGAATAGGCATATATTTAATATTTGAAACATATGTATGTATAAACCTCACAGGTTAAGATTTCAGTTTTGTTTAGTACTGCAGTTTATGACCACATCCTTTTCTTTCAGATGAATTTTCAATAGCGCTCTTTATATTTTAATATTTATATATCACATTACCCAATTAGGCCATGTCAAAGACGATTTAATATCTATTATATGAATAGAACGCATGAATTTTACAAGATCAATATAAAATATGAAACTTCCAACTGTTTTTTTTTTTTTTTTTCGTTTTGTTTTTGCAATTGATTGAGTCACAATATTAAAATATGAGTTAAAAGTGTGTTGTTGTTGGTTCAAAAATAGATGCCCCCTCCCTTAAATTTTAAACCGCAATATCTATAAAACGACTATGGATATCTCAAATCTGCTGAGTGTAAATTGATTTGCAGTTGAATAAAAATGTAAAATTTTCCAATATCTCATAAATGTCACGGAACCGGAACTCGTACATGCATTGGATTATCACTTACCAACCTGGAACTACTTGACCGTTCAAAAATCACATCGTATATATAATGATTACTCAACAATACTTGTTCGTCTTTTCTTGTTTAATTTGATGACCGTTTCTGTTTTTTCAGACTCATGTGTTTTAAGAGTTCCCATCATATTTTACGCTTTTTTTAGAATTGAAATAATCTTCATTTAGTTGAAATGATATCTTTTATACTCAATATAATATCAAAAACTATGTCTGACAATCATTTTACTTTGTGCGTAGACGTCGCACACAAAAGGTAACAGCAGTTAATGAGGCAGTAAATCAATAACGATTACTAAAATCATACATCTTATATTATGATCAAGATTATTTCCATCATCTCGCTCTACATGTATATACAAATGAATGTATATGGAATATTTTGTAAATGTTGATTGTTCTTCATCGTTTTATATTTTGGTCATAATGTTGCCTGTGGTTATAATTGAACTTTCTGATTTCTATCTCTCATGTAAGTTAATCAAATTGTCATTGATTGGTGATAGTTTGAACGAAAAGATAAAAAAAAATATCCATATCGTACTTAAAATTTCACAACAAACCTAGTGGAAGATGTTAGCAAGCAAAATCGAGGGAATTGTGCAAATAATGATACAAGCATGAAAATTACCACCAAGCATCATTATTATATACTTTGTAAGAAATAACTGCTGGCCATTAAAAAAAAAAAATTTTGCAAGATGGCCACGGCCATTTTCTAAAATGGCTGTTTTCTTTAGTTTGAAAATATTGATTTTTTTGGAAAACTTTTCTTTGAACTTCTTTTAGTAAAAACCAATTACCAGATTTGGTAGCTACCTTCCTTACATCACATATGTATTAAAAATAAATATTTGACATATCCAGTGTTTGCGCATGCGCAAAAAATGTAACAAAATTATTTCAAAAACATTTGAACTATTTACTATATCTTTAGTGTTTTTGGATTTCTAATGATATTATGAATTGGTTTAAAAACATTTTTTAAGGTTAAGATACACATATGTTCACACTTTTGCGCATGTGCAAACTATTTATTAACACCAAGAGCGATTGTATGCACTACCAGGCAATTCACAGGTATTTGATGGTTAAGGCAAAAATGTGGTTAATCCCGGAAAAATATCAACTGTATCATTCTGCAGATCAGCCACTTTTGGAAATGCCTAAGCAAATTCAGTGCGAATGGCCTGATTTGTAAGGAAAATATAAGTGTATGGTCATGTTTGGTGGATTGCACATTGAAATGACTTGTTATAAAACTCTGGATGATATATTGCGTGATAGGGGATAGACATGTTGTCTTACGGAAGCCACTATTGCAAAACCAAGAACGGCAGATTCTGTTTATGTATGTTCAAATGTACCTAGGACTAGACAGGCGCATCAGACAACTGCATGTACATGTATTTTGCTTCAAAATTGTTAATTACAGATCATGAAAGCTTAACTCAGAATATTATATAATTGTGTCATGACTCTGTGGTGTTCAATGATTAAAAAGACTAGTGTAAGGAAATAGAGTCATCTCGACCACAGTTTAATTCCTGGCATTCAATTATAAAGTAAGAACTTCTTCTGATTTTGGTATTATGCTCATTTCATGAGTGAGATTTCATACTTTTCAAACAGTCCATAAAAAGCATGATAGCGTATTGTTATAGGTCTTGATCGTGTAAATTATACTCGATCGTTACCGACTCATCTTCGAGATATGACTTCCCTTCCTGAACATCACCCACAGGTGGCAATGGAATTTGAAAATGATAATTTCACTGTACGTAAGACCAGCAAATGTCTTTCTTGTAACACAATTGATCAGGCAGAAAAAACAGAATAATGCAATTATGAAGGACGATGTTGGTGCCATAGGATTAACCGAAGATTCCTTTTAGACAAATGGATGGTAGCTGGACCAGGAGACTCTACGAAAGCACAAAAAGATTTCTTTACACAGCGTTAAAGGCTTTGCAAAGTGAGAAACGAGTTTGGAAATTCAATTCTAGAAGAATCGTCAGATTTGTAAAAAAAGACTCCAATCCTGCTTTTTATAAGCAAATAAAAAGAACAACTTCTTATTTTGGCCGCAAATAGTGATTGCGATATTTTTTCTAGACTTTTCATTTCACTAGTAGACAGTTTTACTTGGAATATTTCTTTATCCATAGAAAACAAACTGCTCATCCGTCTTTATCTCAGGATGTCACTTAAAATAGTGGTATTAAATTGGTTTACTTGAAACATTCTGCGATTTTCTGATCCAAATTCGGACGCATTTATCGTTGGTGGGGCAGCAATGGTTAATTCCAGGTCACAAAGTTGGGCAAAAATATTTGATGATTATGCTAATGATTTCATACTGCCTTATATAAAATCTTGCATCGATAAGTATTCAAAAGTAGACATTGTATTTGATGTTTACTAAATGAATAATTCAAAGGCTGTGACAAGACAAAGGCAAGGTTCTTGTGCCAAATGGAAAGGTGTTGGTTCTGGTAGAACACCAATGGTATGGAGTAGTTTTCTCTGTGAAGATGACAACAAAACGAAGTTTCTTGCTGACAAAATTGCTTCTTAATAGACTAATGAAAATGTGCATGTTACTCATGGTGAAAACATTATTTGCAATTTCAATAAAGATACTTCCTATCTATCCGTGTAATCATGAAGATGCAGATACACGAAAGTTTGTCCATGTTCGGCATGGTTATGAAAAGTGCTGTAAAATGTAATTTTAGGTAGTACTGACACAGATGTAATAGTATCAAGAATTGCAGCAAGAATTGCAGTAATCGCAAAATTAGGTAGAACAAATTGTGGATAGGTTATGGAAGGAACAACGACTTTTGATGGCTTCCTGCACGTGACATATCAAATGCGTTTGGTCCTTGTGTAGCTGCTCTTCCCTTCGTTCATGCATTTAGTGGATGTGGCACTTTGTCGAATTGTCATGAGAAAGGCAAAAGGTCAGCTTGGCTAACAGTGGAAGGTTTTCCAGATGTAAAGGACGTTTTTTTTAGGCTTAAGTATGAAGCGAGGCACTATACGATTCCGCCTACAAGAGCACATCAAAAGAGAAGTATATCAAGGAGGAGTTGTTTGGGCTCAGTCTGATTCATGTATTCGACAGGTACGTGTTCCAAGTTATGAACAATGGGATTGGATGAAATAAAGAATCAATGACAGTTAGAAACAAAATGGACTTCTTTGAATGCCGTTGCATCCTCGTGTCAGAAAATTTTCAAATGCGGAGGCGAAAATTCAGCTGTGCTGGTAACTGAAGATGCTACCGTTCTGGCCATCCTTGTACGGGTTGTTGTATAGGCAACTATCAGATGATTATAAAATAAGCAACCTGTCTTTCTAACTGAACTAGGCATTTAAACTTAACAAAGAGTGTGAACACTTGTTAAGTTGATGGACATTATAAAACATATTATCTACGTATTTGCCGCCATTTTTTTTCTTCATTTATATGTTGTTTTGTCGTACTTATGAACTTTTTTTTAACGTTTTATCATAACTTACATTGGATTATATCTATAACACATCTTTCAAGGATTTACATCCCTTGTGAAGTTGCTTGAAAGTAAAAAAAATGAAATTTTTGACTTTTATGCCGGCATTTTGAAACCGGAAGTCACCTTTAGTTTCATTAATGTACTGTCTCGTTGTAATTTAGGAACTGTCATTTACTTTTTATCAAATCTAACATTGGATTTTACATATAACACACCTTTTAAAGGATTAAAGAATTATTGTCAATTTGTAATGACGTCATTTCCGAAATGTGTGGTGGCCATCTTGAAAAAACATTTTTTTTTCTGGCCAGCAGCGGATTTTTTTGGAACATCATTTAGTCAACATTTACACCAAATTTCATGCTTGTATCACGATTTGCACAATTATGTCCATAATATCTTCCACTAATGTTAAAAAACGATTTGAGTACAATTTACAAATACTATATTGCAGTTCATAGTAAAATGGGTCCTGTTATATAAGTATTATGTAAATGTGTTAATCATTAGGAAGACCAGTACAATTGTTATTTATATATAGAAAAACGCTGCATTCTGTTGAACCATCAGACTCTATTTCGTCAGTATAAGGGCCCGACAGGTTTTCAAAATAGGGCCCCCTGTGTCTAATGCCGTGATGTCGCAGTCGATTGCGGACTGTTTGTGAGATGACCCTTCTCAATACTGGAATATCAACTGCAGTGGCTGTCTTGGAAAGTTCAATGCCAAAGATTAAATACCCTGATAATGAGCTATTATGTCCAGGAATCCGTTTGTCATGTTTTATGTTAATGTTTTAATCAAGATAGTTTTTGATGAGGTTGAAGTCCTATCAATTTGAAATTTAGTACATGTGTTCCCTGATATCTGTAAATTTTATGCACACCATCACGAATTGGTTTGATACATACGATGTGTCTTTGTCCAAACTAACTAAGGACATGTTTACCACGTTGTAGATTGTGGTTTGTCATTACTTCGTCTGATCTTTTAAGTACCGAACGTGATTTATTCCCGATTTTCACTGTTTTGCTCTGTGTCATTTCGCATTGCTATAAGACGTGTCATGGTACTTTTATATCCCAAACTCATGTATTTAGTTTTAATTTTATTTTGTTGTAGACCACGTTGTAGATTGTGGTTTGTCATTACTTCGTCTGATCTTTTAAGTACCGAACGTGATTTATTCCCGATTTTCACTGTTTTGCTCTGTGTCATTTCGCATTGCTATAAGACGTGTCATGGTACTTTTATATCCCAAACTCATGTATTTAGTTTTAATTTTATTTTGTTATTCTCATCGGATTTTGTCAAGTATCTTATATTTTGTAGTTGTAAATCTTATTTTTTTCCTGTTCTATTCGTGTGTTACGGTAAAGATAGTTAATCACCTAGTTCATTTATAAGATTTTAGTTTGGGACAACTAAAGTCCTACGATGCATGCATTTGGTTTACAGTTTGATATGGAAAATATACCGACATAGCTAGATAATACAATTTATAATCTAGTTACTTCCACAGTTTTATGTTAATAAGTATTGTAATATTCATTGATATAAATACATGTTATAACAGTATTACAAACCTAATCTTGAAGTCAATTCTATTTTTGAATAGTCATTTCAATGGGCCATTCCAGTTAATTTCTGACATTTGGGGATGGATTGGGAGATTTAATTTTATACCTATCAGAAAAAAACATCATGACAAACTACTTATCAGATCTAAAAATTAAGACCTATCAGATGTAGAGTTTCTGTTCATATAGGATGGATGGGATTTCATAGGGGAAAAACGACCTATCAGAATGTTTTACTGCAAGGATTGTACCCATCAGAATTTTAAATACAATACCAGATAATGCATGATACATGTGATACAAAACTGTCTACATTCCAAAGCACCCCTAAGATCTTACATTGCCATTTGTGTACTCCTAGGATGTATTTTTTTTTTTAAATTATTTACTACTGCAAGACCTTCAGAAGTTTTGTGCGTATAAGTGTACATGTCAGATGAAAATACCCCCAAAAATGTATAAATTTTACACCCCTCAGAAATGACCAACCATCCCCCTTTAGCAGATATTAACTAGAATGGCCCAATGTGACTTCACTTTGTGCGTCGATCTCTTCCACTAACATGCACATCGAAGCTATCTTAGGACTATCTTAGCTAGAATTTTCTAACCGCTGTCTTAAGTATTGAGGTAAAAGAAAATAGCAATGAAAAATGAAAAAAAAAAGAAAATATTTTATCAACTTTAACCAACTGTATAATCTAAAAAGATTAATGATTAGAAAATATTTTTTAGTTTTAATAAATTAAAGGTAATGATTATTTTTTCATAGTATAAGCGATATGAAACAAATTTTAAGACAAAAAATATACCTATGTGTTATATAAGAATTGAACAAACTAATTGTAAATAGTTAAAATTAAATGTTTAATCGGTAAATTCATTATATGCTTTGAGTGAAATGAGTTCGATTTGTCATCGTTTCATATTTAAAAGTAATAAGGAAAATCTCTAGCATCTGTCATATAAATACCGAGTACTGCAAATAACATACGAGTGAATATGAGCAAGAGACGAAATTCGATTTTTACCAAAGGAAAACTACAGACTTTCCTAGACGATGTGGAAAAGAGTGAGACTTTGCTTTTAACATCAATTGTCAAGTGATCGATGCAACTAATGGTGCTGAAACAGTGCGGGATAGGGATTTACTGTGCATTAGGAAGCTTATATTCAATTTTAATAAGGTCGGGGTGGGAGGTGGGGTTAGGGTGAAATTTAAAAAAAGGGTATAGCAGGAGCTTGGAGTAAAAAAAAAAAAGCCAGGATGAGCTACATTTGTACTCTCAAAAGAAATGTCAGGATAACAATTTATATAAACTAAAAGGCAGGATAAACTAATAAAGGCAGGACCGAATAGAGTGAAAAAAAAGGAACAAGAATAAGCAGGGCAACATTGATCATCCTAACATACTAACACACCCTCCCCCCACACCATGAAAAGTCGAGTTACCTTAAGGTAATGATTATTTTTTCATAGTATAAACGATATGAAACAAATTTTAATTGTTGATGTAAATGTCCTTTGGTTTTGTGAGTCTTTGTTTACTCCTCGGTTTTGATTATTATTGTCTTAAGAAAATGCAACCAATACCTGCCATATTTGTTCATAAAATAACCATTCTAAATATATACTTAAGTCAGAACCATCATAAGACCAGCTTAAGACACCTAAATTGGTAGACTAAAGCTATATTTGATAAACGCACTTACGACTAATATGTATCCTAAGCTGGTCTATAACTGTTTCAATAAACAGGCTCCTGGTCCCTTTTAATAGCTACTACATGTATTGGTGTGTTTCTATGTTCTGTATGTACTCCCATTTATTTGTATTGCAGTCCTGTCAGGTAATTTTGTCATTTTAATGTTCTATTTAAAATTGCCATAAAAGCGGGAGGTTTGCTAGCCACAAAACCAGGTTCAACCCATCATTTTTTCTTAAAATGTGTTGTACTAAGTCAAGAAAATGGCCATTGTTATATCATAGTTCGATTCTGTGAGTGTTGCATTTAAGTGTCGTGTTTTTGTTGTGTCGTAGTTCTGATCTTATAATTGATGTGTTTCCTTCAGTTTTAACTTGTGACCCGGATTTGTATTTTTCTCAATCGATTTAATTATGAATTTCAAACAGCGGTATACTACTGTTGACTTTATTAATGAATGATCTTCCTAATTTTAATGCCAAATAAGTGTTGGTCTGGCCCCAACTTCACGGTCCACTGAAAATAGAATATTGACAGTTAAATTGGGTCGTCCGTGTACTATCGAAATATTCTTGTTTATGCTGTATTGTAAGATGGCTACTGCCTTTCGGTTTAAACTGTTCATATATTTTCAGGTAAACTAGTGGTAGAGTGTTTGCCTCGAGTGCGGCAAGTCGTGGGTTCAAAAACTTTCCAACTACATGTAAGTCTAGTTAGTGTGAGAAACAACTAGAATTCATCGTATGGATAGAATTATTGAGTAAAATCTTAACCGTATAATTAGCTCGTTAGGTTCACGACATAACAAAATATGACACAATTTGCGATCGATAATAATACCAAAGATCAGATTTATAGAAACCAATCACCCAAACACAAAAATGAAAGTCATCACTTACAACCTACATCATTTACATTGTTGCCAAGTAATCTAGTTCAATTGACTTTTCATAGGAGAGCGATTACTGTCAAACCACTATTGTTGAATAGGAGGAGTTATAACCTCTAAATGGTACATAAAATATATGGAACTGTTACTCAACATTTGTGCATTTGGCAATTATTATGTTTACAAATTTCAGTGTTAAAAAGATCATCAAATAATTATACGAACAACTATAATGTTTGCTCAGCTGATCAATAGTTATCAAAAGTACCATAATTATAATTTAGTACGCCAGACGCGCGTTTCGTCTACATAAGACGCATCAGTGACGCTCAAATCGAAATATTTATAAAGCCAAACAAGTAAAAAGTTGAAGAGCATTGATAATCCAAAATTCCAAAAAATTGTGCCAAAAAAGGCAAAAAAGAGGCAAAAGATACCAGCAGGACAGTCAAGCTCGATCGAAAACAAACTGAGAACGCCATGGCTAAAAATAAAAGGACAAACAGACAAATAATAGTACACAAGACACAACATAGGGACCAACAACATGAACCTCAACAAAAATCTGGGGGTTATTACAAATCACTTTAATAGAAACGATAGTAGGTCGCATCAGTGTTGGAAGAAAAATAATAAAAACAAACACGTAGAGGAAAGACCTTAATAACAAAAATCAGCATCATACACAGGTGATTAAAAGTTAATTACTAAATAAAAAAATAAACATAAATCCTTGATTGATCTTTGCATCTTACATTATAAGGACTAAATACCAAAAATAACCCATAGATTTCATGATGAATAACAACCCGTGTGAAGACAAACATTGAAATGTCTTCTTATATCAATGTATAATTCATAAAAAAAAGTCGATTACACAACTCAAGTAGTATTCCCGAGAAACAATGTAAATCAATTCTAACACACTTTGTACCCCACACAAATTCTGACAAAAATACTATAGTGCATCCCTTCTCACAGTGGAGTTTGGAGTAATGAACAAGCCTATACATAAGCCAAGCATTATATTGAACAACAGGTAAAATCACTAGTCTGTTATTCAGAGCTAGAGATGAAGACTGTTATTAAACTCTTTTCAACGCCCCTCAACAACAAGACAATTACTCCCAGCTAACAAGATCTGAACAAACTACCATCATCAGATTCAGGACAGCACACAATGTACTCAGTAAATTTATATACAGACTTGACTGTTGTTCCATCAACAAAGTGTTTTGACGAAGAAGAGTAGGAGACTGCACACATCTTACTGTCATGCAAGATGCATCAGACACTGAAAGATACAATGTGGCATTTAGAAACTTCACTCAAAGAGAAATTATATATCTAGGAGGTGCTGTACAAGAGACTACCAGATTGAACGAGGTGACTAGTATTCAAGTTTAAATGCAGACGATAAGAAGAACAAGACACCATAAGGAAATGAATGTAGGATGATGATAATCAAATGAAATACAATTAAAGCAGAACTGCATTTGAAAATTTCAAGATGAAACATAAGCCGAAACATAGCTGAGAGATCCAAAGAATAGTAATACAAACGCTTGATTCAAATAAATGTAATTCTCTGCTGATATATTTCATGTCACATTTGATAATATTTTCTCTTCTTTTGTGGTTGTGTTTATCTTTTAATTGTTATATCAAATAAGACGAGTATGGGTTATTTTTATCTGATGAACATGTTTCAGGTAAATATGTATCACTCTAGAGTCAAATGTAAAAAAAACCCACACAAGATGGATAAGTTTGTTATTAACAAACTTGTGAGGCTATGTCGAGAAATACAAAAAAAAAAAAAACACAATTTGTCAAAGTTACTCACATTTCCAAAATTGAAAAATCCTTCGAATGTAAGGTTGATTCAGAAAGCACATACGTCCAATAAGTTTCAATACCGTTACAAAGATTTATAAATAGAAAGTACTTATATATAATGCATATCAATTTACCACGAAGCCTTATAGGCATATAATGAAGATCATGGCAAATGGCGTGTCATTACCAATCAATATATCATGATATATATTTTAACACTAATGTTTCTGTTGAATTTTTTATTCATGGTGGTTACTTGCCACATTGGATAATTTGTAAAGTCTGTACAAATAAATTCTTAATTGTGTAGTGAACTTATTACGATCTTTTGTTGTTTGAATTGCGACAAGGATACCTTCCTAAACTTTTCATTTCTCGCTTTGAATGTCCTATTCAATTTAATTTTCGATATTTGATGTATGAGATTTGTAAGGTTAACTTGACGACTTTTAATTTGCTATGCGACAACCATACCCTTTAGTATGTTTAGGGAGTTTAATATTTTGTTTAGTTTTGCACTTTATGATCCCATCCTTTTATTTCGGATGAATTTTTAATAGCGATTTTTATTAGGCAGTATCTGAAACAATTTAATATTAATTAATATATAAATAGAACTGATGAATTTAACAAGGTCAATATAAAGTCTGAAACTTCATTAGTATTTTTATTGTTTCTTTTTTTTTAAAGAAATGATTGAGTCACAATAATAACATGTTAGTAAAAGGTATGTTGTTGATTCAAAAATAGTTTCCTCTTCCCTTCACAAAATTTCAAACCGCAATGTCTTTAAAAATGACATCAGATATCTAAAATCAGCTAAGTGTAAATTGATCTGCAATTGAAAAAAATGTCAAAATTTCCAATAGCTCATAAATGTCACGAAACATCAACCTAGAACAACTTGACCGTTCAAAATGTATCATAGTATCCAAAACACATCGTATAATGATTACTCAACAATACTTGTTTGTCTTTCCTTGATTTAACTTATGATCTTTGTGAGGCAGATCAGATTCCACATCTGGCACAAAAACTTATTCAGTGACGAATTCCGTTTACTATTCAGAATCGTGATGTAAGAACTTGTGTACACTTGCGCTCAAATGAACGTTAATGAATGTCGAACAAGTTTACAAAACCACATTAAAAAATAGATAGCATCAATGTCGAGATGATGCAAAGCAGTCTTAGCTGCGATAATTGATCATACACGATACAAACTATAATGCCATCTGAAGTAGCTTTTATTTAATAACTTTTCTCAGTCGTGTAGAAATTGACTGTCCTCTTCTTAATCAAACACGTTTTGAGTGAATATCTTTTTTAGTAATTGTAAAATTTCTATTCAAAATAAGTGTATCAAAATAAAAATCAACATGTGTTTCTTATTTTGTAAATTACATATTTCAGCTGGACAGGTATGTTTTGTCAGCCTTCTTTGTAAACAATTTTTTAATCCCATCTTTGGGCATTATGTTTAATGGTTTTTGTGTCCGTTTGTCCGTCCGTTCGTCTGTTTAAGTTTGTCCGTCCGTCTGTTCTGCTTCAGGTTAAAGTTTTGATCAAGGTAGTTTTTGATGAGGTTGAAGTCTTATCAATTAGAAATTTAGTACACATGTTTCATGATATATGTAAATTTTAAGGACACCATCAATAATTGGTTGATCCATACGATGTATCTTGGTACAAAGTAACTTATCAAATTGTTATCACGTGTTAGATTGTGGTTTGTCATTAAATCGTCTGATCTTTTAAGTACCGAACGTGACTTATTCCCGATTGTGACTGTTTTGCTGTGTGAGAATTCGTATTGCTATAAGACGTTTCACGATATTTTTCTACCAAAAATTCATGCATTTAGTTTTGATGTTAAATTTGTTATTCTTTTCGGATTTTGTCAAATGTCTTATCGTTTATAGTTGTAAATCTTATTATTTTTTGTTCTATTCGTGTGTTACGGTAAAGATAATTAATCACCTAGTTTATTTAAATGGATGTCTACGAGAAAACCATGCAAAATCAAAAAAAATTATGGAAGGGGTTGTGGAATTTTCAGCTGATTTTGGGTTCCTAGTAAAGTATTAAGTACATCTAATAGTTCTATGGTTAAAAAATGACAATTTATCTTAAATTATGTGAATACAGGGCAATTCTAGTTTAGTACCAAATTTGCTGGAAAATGTTGTTGAAAATGGACATTTTTGGGTTTTTTTTATTGAATAGTTTAAAGTATTACATGACAAAAAAAATTGTTTGGCCTTAAAATTCAGACTTTCTACTAAAATAAACTGTAATTTGGATCTTATTTCAACCTTTATTTTTGTTTTTATTTTTATTGACATAATTGTGTTTTTTTTTAATTTGAATTCAGCCTGTACTGAAAATGTCCATAAAACCTCAAAAGTCACCCAAATTGAAAAAAATATTTTGTTAAACGTTATGGTTCACTACAAACTAGTATTCCTTAGCGGGATTTTGGTTGCAAATTGATATAAGCTTATTTGAATAAAAGATGAAAAACTGAAAAATATAGCTAAAATTATCTCCCTTTGTAAAACTCTTCACAATAAAAGGTAGATTTAGTATCAATAACAGAAGGAGGGAAATCAACAAATGTGCAGAAGGATAGAAAATAATGGTATTTTTGATGAATATGGTGTAGCCAAACACTTATTTTTATTAAAAGAGTGTAACAAAGACATAGCACACCATGTGGCAAAGACATTCCCACTGCCACTGGGATAGGTCTGATCCTGATCAGATAGTCTAGACATGACTCATGAGGATAGACTATCACTATCATGTCTAGGTTTCAGACTCACATTTTAAAATGCATATGCTGCAAACATGGACAGGAGTTGGATTGCAGTAGACAAGAAGACAAAATGAGTTGCTGCCATCCTTGCATGACCCTTCCAAATCTAGCAACGGAAATTCCAAAGCAAAACTTTCAGTTTCAGTTGGTTCTGGTAAGTTTGTTAATTTTTTTTTGTGGTTAGAAAAAGCAATTTGACACCATAAAAAGACCTATTGTAGAAACATCACATCAACACATAAATATAGGAAGAAGAGCATAGACTATTTCTCTTTTGGGGGAAAAAGGGGGGGGGGGGGTGTATTTACATAATTTTCTTGAAGCAAACACTGATTTAATTTTCATTGACATACATTTATAATGATTTAAAATTCTTCTGAAACTAAAAGATTTATGTGTTTGCCTTCTAAATTTTAATAGAAAAACTTTTTTCTCTCTCAGTCTCTTAAGAAATCTATAATAATCATGATAAATATATATATTCTATTACAAAGCCCTCCGGTATCAGGTCTGTTCACCCTGAGTTTGTTTGCCAAATTGTCAATAGAGTCCATTGACTCTGTTTTTTTTTCTCCTAATTTAAAAATAATGGTTGCTTCAAATCCCTTTTTTTTTTAAATACAACCCATTGAAATAGAAAACATTCAGTAGATAGATATAGGAAGATGTGGTATTAGTGCCAATGAGACAACTATCCATCCAAATAACAATTTGTAAAAGTAAACCATTATAGGTCAATGGATGGCCTTCAACACAGAGCCTTGGCTCACACTGAACAACAAGCTATAAACATGATAAAGGACCCCTTAATTACTAGTGTAAAACCTTTCGAACAGGAAAATCAATGGTCTAATCTACATAAAAAAAGGAGAAACAAGAAACACGTATAAATTACATAAACATACGAAAATTACTGTACATTTATGCAAACTAAAAAGTATGTGTGTTAACCGCAATACCCTTACCTACCTTTATTTTTATCCCTACCCTAAAGATTTTTGTGACAGGTTTTGATTAAGCACTGTTAAAGTCACAATATAGCTCCCAAAGAGTTGTTAATTTCCTGTCTTTATTCATTCCTTTACCAGTACTACATGTACATTGTACAATGCACCTAGATTCATACAATATATGGTTGTCAAACTCAAAAAAATGTTTTACAGACTATGAGCTGGGTTTTTTTCTCTCTAAAAATTGGTTACTGTGAGACTTTTTCTTTACACTTCCTTAATGCAGGTCATGTATCACAGTTATAAACATGGAAAGAGAACTTGTACATGTCTTTACTTCTATCATTAATAAAATAGAATTTGAATAGAATATGCTTACAAATGTATTCCAAATTAAAGGGCCCAGAAGGGGCAACATGAGATTATAACATTACAGATTACATAGATAAAACAAATTCAAAATAACAATACTGAAGAAATGAATTACTTGATGATGTTATTGATATCATAGCATTTATGACATTTACACAAATAAATTATCATATCTACAAACCATTTTTTTCAATGACCCAATGCATTATGTTAAGCCAACTTAATGTACAATGTACATGTAGATGTAACTCACTGTACTGATCATGCAAATGTACAAATATACAATATTTTATTTCTTATCAACAGGTTAATGTTGAAGATGGAAAAGCACAAAAATAATGTTAAAATGAAAGCAGATATGATAGGATATCATATAGGTAAATATATGATATAATTGATAAAAAAAAATGAATCAAACAAGTCATAACAAGAGACTACTAAATAGACAGCAAATAAGACCTGTGTTGTGGCATTATTTGTGAAATATAATCATATATAGAAATTGGAAATTGACCAGTTACATTTATTATTGTAAAAACATGATAAATAATCAATAAATTAGATTAACCCTTCAATTTTAAAAGTTCAATCTGGTAAAAAAAAAGTAAAAATAACAAACAGATCACTCCAATTATTATTTTATGATCAATTAAGGGCCATATCAGTACAATTTACACAACAAAATTTTCATTACTCATCATTGGAATTGTTCTCTTTATAAGAATTAAACCTAGAAAAAAATATGTGTTCTTGTCAGCTTGACACTGAGATCCTCATTTATAGTATACATGCATTTATGGTAAACCTGAAGACTACATTTGTATTTTTCATTTTTGAAAAAACACTTTTACCATTATTACAGCTATTTTCCTAATGCATGTAGAGTAAAACTTTGGTAGGTTTGCTTGCTCTGTTTGTATAAATATTGATTCAAGCTTTGTAATTAAGGTTAATATCTTTAAACAATAAATATAGGCATATTTGAACCTTTATGGAGTACTTTTAAATTTGATTAGACGTTATGTCAATTGCAATTGTACAATATACAAACAAACCATGCAAGCTAACTGAAGTCTTAGATTTACATGCCTTAGAAAATTAGCTGTAAAATAAATTATATATTTGTTTCCAATGCTTATTGTTTTACCAATTTCAAATGTTTTGGCTTGTTTTTAAATTGGTCTATATCAGCTAAAGGGTCAAAAGGGTCCAAAGTTAGACTTGATTTCATAAAACAATTGAATAATTGGTGTTCTTTGATATTATGCAAAATTAAACGGTGTATTGTACTTTTTTGAGTTAAATACTTCTTATATGTTTATATTGTTAATATTCGTTTTCAAATTGCAAAAAAGATCATGGGGGCAAAAAAACCTTTGTTCGTTTATTAAAATATAATTGAAGGTTTTTTTTCTATGCTAAATGTTATCATGCATTTAGCATGTTTAGATTTATGATTTGGGCTCAGTTTTCAAGTTGATTCAAATTGGGGTCCAAACTTAAACTTTTTTTAAATTCATTAAAAAATTGCATATATGGGGTTCTTTGATATGATAAATCTAATCATGTCTTTTAGACTTTAGATTTTGGATATTGGCACAAGTCCAATTTCAAATTCATCAGTTCTTTTACCACATCTATTCTGTGTCAGAAACCTACATGTATGATGTGTCTAATAATTCATCACAATCCAAATTATGAACTGTATCATGTGAATTAAGTTTGAATGTAGTGTATATATAGTGTCCCCCCCCCCCCCCAAACATGAAGGTGCAATCTCTGCATTTGGAATAGAATGTACCCTTGAGCTGTTTTATTCTCATTGTTGAAGGTTGTACAGAGGCATTACTTTCATTTCATTTGAACTTTTGTGGATATTTGTCTCATTTGCAATCAATACTCATCTCCCTATTTTTGTATTGTCATAACGTCATAAATACAAGATGAAATCTGCAAAATTAACTTCATTAAAATTCAGTTTGCTGCAGCTTGGAATAAGAAAAAAATCAAATTTAGGTCCATTTTTAGCTAGTATACTTTATTTCTTATTCTATGTACTGGAATGTCAGAGTTGTGATAATGGAAAAACATTTTACACTAAGACCAAGGTAATAATTAATTTCTTTTTAGGAAATTTCAATTTCTTTTTAGGAAATTTCAATCATTTAATGGATAACAATTGTTTTTCTTATTATTTTTTACAGACATTTGGTGATCCAAAAATAACTGGAGTTCATGAAAGAAGACTGATTGCTGAGACACATTTTTGTTGATAAACATGTTTATGATGAAGAAAAACTTAGATAATATTACTGATACTTGAATAAGGCTCTGATCTGTCTTTGAATTTTCCTGTTGATGTTAAAAAATTGCAAGCTCAAATAAAAATAAATTGAAATGGAACTCATATGCTTTGAAAAAAAGGGAAAAAAAGACAATGTGAATCTCGCTGAAGTCTTGAAAACCACCAAGTCAACACACAGTTGCAACACAAATGAGAAGAGAGAGATATTTGCTAGGAAATAGAATGTTCTCACTGTCTCACCATCAGCAAGGCTTTCTCTTCAGCGAATAAGAAGTCTAAAATTACTTCTGTATTTAAAGGTCATCAGTATTGAAGACAATAAAGAAGATTACGAATGTACTTGGCCATTTGATAAACATAATAATATTTTCATTTGTCAGAAATTGTTTCTTAGATTAACTAACTAGTTTTATTGATTGAATTATTAGTAAATTACCTTTCATAGTTCATGTAGTTACATGTATATAAATTCTTATAAAATAGTATAACAATTTAATACTTCCCTAAATTCCATACCTTATGCAACAATTGTCTTGTGCTGCTAAGTCAATTCGAATTAACTTTTATGTCAATTCGAATTAATTATATAACTTTTATGTATGTTTATAATAATCTTATTCTTGCATGTAAGCACCATTTAGTGTTATTGTATCATCTTCATTGATTGTTAAATATAATACTAATGCTATAAAAAATAATAACATTAATGATCATTTATACAGATTGAGATATTTAAAAATTTATCAATGCTAAAAGAGAATTTATAAATTTAGACATTTTTTTAGGAGAATTAAAGAAAGTACTACAACAAAAGCAAACCAATAGTATATGCTCAAATGCACTATTAACTCTCTCTCCAGATAACCAAATAGAGATATGTTTATATTTTATTAAATTGATGAAGTGTATGTTAGTTTAAATTAATATGTACATGCAATTTTAAGGTTTTAAAAATCAGCATTTTTATTGGATTATCTCCCTTTGTACAATAGAAATTCAGATTTTATCCACACTGTCTCAGGTATTCATGATCAAAATGACTTATATGGTAACCAGCATGCAAGTAAAAGGTTGCAACGTGTCTTAATTTTGTTTACCTGTCAGACACAACTTCTGAATGTCAGTACTTTAGATTTTTCAATATGATGAACTTGACATTGAATTTCATATCATTTTTCAGTAACCAGAATACAACTTTAGCATGTTTAGTAATTAGCAAGCTGCATTAACCAAAAATGGAATTACTAGGAAGAAATGAATGGATTTTACTCTTTAAAGTAATAGGGACAAGTGTACTAAAGGAATTTGGAATAAAAAAAAATACCAAAAAAAAATTATCTTTGGCAGCTCCCCCCCCCCCCTTTTTAAAGCCTAATGCTTACTATTGTTTGTGACACAAAAATCCAATTTTCTATTTGATTTACCTATATTGCATATTACAATCTGTATTTAATTCAAGTATTTATTTTTGAATGCTTGGTTTCATTAAAATATGAGACATTCCTCAATTTATTGCGAAAATACAAAAAAAAGGGGGGGAGGCTATCTAAATGATCAATAAAATCTATAAAATTAATTTGCAACCGAAATCCCTTCAAAATATTTTGACCCAAAGAAAATGCAAGGCATTTCTGAAATTTAGGGAAAATTAAAGCGACTTTTGGGCTGTAGTGTCTGTTTTAGTGTGATTTGATGAAAAGGCCCATTTTTTTATCATTTTATGTGTTTTGCCACACCCTTATTTTCTATATATATCATTATGTTTAATAAAATTATGTGATATATACTTCATACACATCCTATCTGTGCTATTAAAGTATTTAAACACTCAGAAGTATTATAGTATTTATTTCTATTTGAGAAATTTATGAAATCTATGCATTTCAGTAAATGCATCTATAAATAAACTCGAAAATACCCTAAATCCCTATCGTTGCCATGGTTACCAGCAGTGTAAGGGCTTCAAACTTGCATGACTTTCATATGAGGTCAACCTGAACATGTCAGCAAAGTTTCATCAAAATCAAACAACTTTGCATGGAGCACCATCTGCATGGTTTTCTCATAGATGTCCATTTAAGAGATTTTAATTTCATACGTTGTATTTGGTTTACAGTTTGATATAGAACTTGAAGAAATACCGACATAGCTAGATAATACAATAAATTATCTAATACTACTACTATTTTATATTAATAAGTATTGTCACAGTATGGTATATCAGTATTACAAACCAAATCTTGAAGTCTATTCTTTATTTTTGATTTGATTTTTAGAAATTTCAATGTGACGTCACTTTGTACGTCGATTTCTTCCACTAACATACACTACGTATTTCGGCTGTGCCTATCCTATGTGCTGATTTATATTGTTTTACGTATTCCTTTTTTATAGTGTAGTTATAGTCACCACTTCGATGTTAAACATGTAATATTATACTTGTTCTGCAACAGTATGTAATATTTATAAAGTTTGATATTAAGTGCATAAGGCACGAGGAAAGTTTTGGCGGTTTCTACGGATGGGGTTTAATGGTACTATTTACAGTTTGGTATTCAAATGTATTTGCATCGAAGGTGCTCGTAGTTGCGTCGAATTGAAGTTGGTCAAATTGGTATATTTACAGTTGCTGCTATGTTTTTGAACGAACAGATGTAGGAGGTACATGTATGTGGTCATATGTCATGAATATTCATGAACGTACAACGAACTAATTTTTATTTATATTCTCCCTCACTATGTTCGTCCGAATACAAAGTAAACGACATAATGTAGGTGTGCTACTCGCTATAACATCGAGACAAAGGGATAATAGTAATGTTATAGTCTAATTGAGCTGAATAATATCATGAAAAAAAAAATGCCTTTGACCCATTATATACCAAGATTTGACGAAACCGTTAGTTGCTTTTTAACAGAATCTTTGATACAACTATCTTTAGCAAAATCGGTATGCCACCGTCCATGTTCTTTAATTAAACCATCAGAAACACCTTTTTTTGCAGCAGCAGTAGCACCACCACTGCGAAAACAACGAAGACAAAAATGTTTACAAGCTAGACCAATCGAAGTTGATGTGCCCAAAAGTAATTCCCTAGCTCTTGTAGAAGATAAAGGCCGAATAACCTCTGCTAACTTATAAGAATTTACTGACTTAAAAAATCTAACAGAACGAAAAACATATTGATTAGAATCCAAAGAAAGTTTAGCTAAATTAATGTATGGCAATAACCAGACCACTTAACAGGTAGGCAAATTTGTTTTAGAGATTATACCATTAATACCACTTCGATATAAATCAGTTTTCCCAGATTCAATATTCAAAGAAACATAATTGTCAACAATTTTTATATTACACATCTTTAAATTTGCGATCTCACTGTAGCGTAAAAGTCCTGCATAACCAACTAACATTATTGCACAAATTCTAACATTTGGCAAATGAGTTCGATCACTACCAATTTTGTCCATTTTAATCTGTAAATGGTCTGCTGTAATTGGCTGTTTTTTCAAAACTGGTTTACTTAAAATTTTCTAAGCTCCTTCAATCATCATCTGAATAAGCTTGTCTTCACACGGATTGTACACTAAACTGAAATCGTGATACCACTTTATGCTACAAAATGATCTAATAAAACTGACTCCGATACGGATTGCTGCACAAAGCCCTTCACATAAACTGCAACGGATGATACGCTTGCGTGCAACGGAATAACTTTATTTGTAATACACCATTCTTTGAATTTTTTGAAAAACACATTATACTTTTTTTTCTTTAAATTGCTTTACTGTTTCTCACAATATTGAAAATGCTTTTTCACACCCGGTAAACTGTTGATTTGAGGTCGCAAACTGAGAAATGTCCTTTCATGTTGCACTGTCCAGTAATAATGAAACATAAATAAAACTAAGCACAACTTAACTAAATATTAAACATATGCATATCACTATAACATAACTACAGCACAAGGTGCATATTTTAATTTTTTAACCGACCAGGGTGCATTTTTTGTACTTAAACTGCAAAATGTGCTTCTCAATTGAAGTTTGCACAAGGTGCATATCAGCGTTTAAACTGCACAAGGAGCTTCTCAATTATAAAAGAGGGACGAAAGATATCAGAGGGACATTACAGTCAAACTCATAAATCGAAAAAAAATGAGAAACGCCATGGCTAAAAATGAAAAAGACAAACAGACAACAATAGTACATATGACATATATGACACAACATAAAACCTAAGGAATAAGCAAAACAGACCCCGCCTAAAACAAGGGGTGGTCACAGGTGCTCTTGAAGGGTAAGCAGATCCTGCTCCACATGTGACACTCGTCGTGTTGCTCGTGTTATAAAAATTCCGGTAAATAGTATAATTCGGTAGGTCACATTCATGAAAGGGATGGAGATTGTTGTTACGACGCAAGGAACATTTTCGATATCATTTGTTAAACTGTTATTCCATAACGGTCAACCAACTTGTGATGGCGTCCGTAAAACGTACGCAGGGATGATTCCAACTTCACCGTTTGAACTCTTTGTTTAATAGCTTCCTTGTGAGAAGCAACCCTGTATCAAGAAAATCATCATAGGAAATGCAAGCACGGGAATATCGTATCAATTGAGAGATATATACCCCGTATGCAGGTGCTGCTGGAATGTTTCTAGTTAAAAATGGAAAGTTCGAAATTGGAAAGTTGAACTCATCTCTTTTGTCGTAAAGTTTTGTTTTCAACCGACCCTCTTTGTCAATTTCTAGATGTAAGTGAAGATATAAACTGGACAAGGTGCTTCGCAATTACAAACTGCAGAAGGTGCATCTCTTGTATAGAATTATAAACTGCACAAGGTGCTTCTCAATTATAAACTGCACAAGGTGCCTGTCAATTATATACTGCACACGGTGCTTCGCAATTACACACTGCACAAACTGCACAAGCTGCATATCAATTATAAACTGCACAACGTGCTTCTCAATTACAAAATTATAAACTACACAAGGTGCTTCTCAAATTATAACCGCCAAATCTTCATTCTTTAAATGTATACTTTGAACTAATAATGTAGACATATGTAAGCCTGTGGGTACATTCCGTGGTAGTTACCTATTTCGATACGTGTATTATACCTTGTAGATAAATTTACACCTGATAGTAAAATTGTGTATTGAACCGTACACAGGAAGGTGACCTACTACAATGAACAATCAAGTTTTAAAAATAACATTACTAATGAATGGGAATTAAGCGAAAACACTGTCTGTACCAGATAAAAAGAAGTGTTAAGAATGATCAAATTCAACAACATCTGTAATAATATTGTCAAATTTATTTTCTGTGTTGTTCCAAACTATAGGCCTAAATAGACCAGACTTCCATTTATGAACTACCAATACACCTTTTGAACGACAAATTAACATATGATTAAATACTCGGCAAACTAAGCCGACAAGGGGCACAATCAACTTGTTTTGTCGTGACCATTCGAAAGCAACAGCGTTGACTCCTGTAGTTCCTGGAACCCAAAACTTTGAATTAAACCGAGCAATTTTAAAATTTTATTGTCTGCAAATCTGTCAAACATAAATTTCCTACATCTGTTATAAAACATAAGAAAAACGCTGTCATCCACAGCTCAGTCATCAAAATCAAAAATTCGACTTAAGTAATCTGTTTGTACATTTTCAGAACGTGGGATCCACTCAACCTCAATCGTAATACTATTGACTATGCAAGTTGTATAAATATTTATAGCAAGTTAATGTAATCAGGCTTCATGCTGCCACATATGCACGACATTTTGATTGTCAGTATAGATTTTTTAAACTTTTCCTGCTAACTGTGCGAACATACTTTCTAATTTAAACTCAACAGATTTCAACTCTCTCCAAAGTGGAGTTCTTAAGTCTTTCTTGTTCACTAATTATATTGAACAATTTGTAAACATTGCCATCGAACAAAATACTGCTCCAACATACATACTGGTGTCGGAACAAATGATACGTTCTGGAATCTTGTGTATAGGACATACTACATGTACTAATAAATAAGGTATAGATTTACAATTACAAACTGAAGTTCGGTTTTGACTTTGGTGGAAATTAAAAAATATGAGTCCCAAGTATTTCTCTGGCAAACAGACATACATATATTACGTGTCATCAACTGGCACATCTGAGAGAAAGCTTGGTTCAAAGATATAATTTTACAAAAAACTCATGCTTAATTTCTAGCAGTTGAACGATTATCTAAAACAATTTTTTACGATTTTGAACTGTATTTTTTAATTTCATTTCTGGGAACTGCAATGACACCAGATGCTCGATTCCATGAAAAACCTAACCAGGTTAATTTTTGCACAAAATTTGGTTAACACCCAGATATCAATAAAGAATTTCAAACAGATGCATGGGCATGCGTACACACCTTTCCCTACTGTCACAAGCCCATCCGTCGTTCAAATACACAATGATCGGGAAACTTTGTGATCTCCACAAATTAACTTATGGACGAACAACTTTGGTAAAGATATGTCCAGCTGAAGATAGCTCAAAAGGTAAAGCTGAGAAAATAAAAAATATCGTTCTTGTCTATTAATTACCAGGAAAAACCTAGAAATATCGGATGTTCTGGATGTATATTAATGTGATGATAACATGGGTAACAAGAACGTAAATTGAAATTAAGCATGAAAAAACTTTTTTTTGCGTATTGTTTGTCCTTTTAACATCTACAAATTTTATTTCTGTTTTTTGTATATATTTGTTAATATGTCTCAGATCTAAATCTAATCCTTCTTTCTTCGAATCATTGATGGCTACAGTAAGAGGATTTAATTTATTACATACGGTTTATTTGAAACTTCCGTAATACAACCATTCAGTTTTAACCATGTAATAGCTTTCAAAACAAATGAAGAATTATAATATGCTGATCTGTTATTATTCAATAAACTGATGAGGGTTCTTGAAAAAAAGGAATAACGTAACCAAATTTTACAGTGCTTAAAACTAATTGAAAAGGTTTTAAACAATATACACAAAACTGAACATGATCTTTTAATAGTTTTTTACAGTCTTAACTCCATCAGTATATTCATAACTGTAAAATGATATATCATACTCAACTTTTTCATTAAGGTAGCACAATACAAAGATTTTATAACTTAAAGTCCCCAGATTTAAAATAGTGTAATTTTCTTTATAATGCTTGAAAATTTATAAAAGTGGTATTTATGGATAGCTAACTGATTACTCTTGCAAATTAATGCAATGTTAGTATTATACAACAATTATTTAATCAATAATAATAACTGTGTCTATAAAACTTTACAAGAAGTTTCCACTTTCAATCCAAATCAACTTCGTCATGGATACCACGAGCGGGTTGATTTTATTATATGTTGTTCTTAGAGCCATTATCTACAATTGGGTGTCTCAGATTTCAGAGAGAATGTATAGATCAAATTGTACACATAATAAAATATTATCTACTTTTATTTGGTTAGGATGTTTACATACTTCTATACTTATAAGAGAACATAATACGATGGCGATAATTTGAGACATCCTTTTGTAGCTCCTGCTGTGTTGATTATGATTTTTTTTAAATTTAGAGATGATAGAGCTAAATTCATCGAAGTGAACTGACCAAGATTTTGCCATTAATTGCATAATTATTGATTACATTATGATTGAATAACAAACATATTGCATTCATTTAAAAGATTAATCTTTTATCTATCTATGTATACATCTTTTATTAATTTATATGCAGTTTTTAGAAAGTAACAGCATTTTAAAGGTTTGAAATTGAGAGTTAAAAAATATCTGTATTGTGTTACCTTATGACAGGCGTGGAGCACTTGTAAGGTGACTGGTGCTAGCTTGGTACTACTAAAGGTTCGTCCTTTATAGAGACAAAAACGGGCAATGTGTTCAGGTCTTTTGTAGTAAAAGCACAGTTCGTCGTTGTACTGCTGATGAGAGTTGCTGAAGCCACAACAAGAGTTTCTAGCATTGAAACCTCATCTGCCAACACCTCTGATGTAAGGCGTGTTAGCTGTACGTTTATGGTTAGCTCTGAACACCATGAAAACGGCAGTACGAAACTTTGAAGCATCTTCAACACTGTCAGCAAGAGGATCGTTCAGATATTCGTGGAGTGTATGCCACCCATTGCGATCAGCGATTTTATGTTATTTCGCTGGTTCAAAGTGTCAATTTCAGTTTTAACAATAGACTGTAGGTCAAGTGTTTGGTTAGAACGACTCGGAAGTCAGCAAATGTTCAATTCTTCTTAAATATGAAATACGGTTGGTGTTAAAATTGAACTGGATTGTAATCCCTTCATGTATAAATTCAAAAAACGGAGGCTGGGAAACAATTGTAGAGGCTTGACCACTGACCAAAGTGCGTGTGTGCATTAACAAAGCTTCCTTGTGGCCTCCGACAAAATCTCACTGTTCTATTTTTATAGGGCCTTATTAGCTGAAGTACACATGTAAGACCGCTTTCCTCTTCTTTTAATGTTGACTTACCTCCATTGGCTTGACGTCAGAAATTTCATCTTCGGACATAATACACATGCCTCTTCTTAGGCTATAGCGAGAGTCGATGGTCAGAAAGATGACCACGTGGTTTTTAAGTGCAAACAAATGATATCATGTCAGAAATATTCATGAACGTACAACGAACTCATGTTTATATATGTATGCATAGACTATCACGAGTTAGGTTTCACAGTGTAACATAAAGAGTCGCAGTGTGATTAGAAAAATATTTTTTCACGTTTCGTTAGTATAGAAAGAAAGTATTGTATGTACGGTACTAGTATGCACTTTTTATAAGTTTAAGTCAATAGTTATAAGACTATTTGATAGCGGAAATGTTTCCCCTGATACTATCATTTTCTAACCCGGCGCAGACAGGGCAACATTCAAGTTCCGTTCATATGTATATACAATGATACATGTATTTATATGTTTTAAAAACATGTAAAACAATACACGCTCGAGTATGTCTGGTGAGACAACTTTTCGCATTGGGTCGGATCCAGGCCGGCGGGGTAGTCCATGATTCAGTTTACATTCATGCCAAGCATACAATAGTTCTTGTTCGTATTAGGTTAACATTATTCTGGCTAACTTGTACATAATAGTATATATCATGGTTTCGTTTTTGAAGAAATCGTATTTTTTTTCATATGTTTATATAGATATGAGATATGTATATGTATAGACTTTCACCAACTATGTTGCTCAGCGTAACATAAAGAATCACACAGTGTGATTAGAAGTTGATGTATGTACATGTAGATATGAGATATGTATATATGTATTGACTTGCATGAGCTATATTGTTTATAAGTTTAATGTTGATTTAATTAAGATACATGTATATTATGAAGTTTTTGATTGTTTTCTTCTATTTGCAGAATCAATGAAAACAGTTTGAGAAATTATCCAATGATTTAAGATTTGCAAAAGTGTCTTCACATTACAAACTTCTGTGGAAGCGTCAGTCTAGTTTGCTATCTACCATTATAAAATACACATTTTATTTTGGGGAATTTCGTATTCGGTTGTCGACTTGGAAATAAGATCAGTCCTGTTAAGTGGTTAAAGATTTATCTGAAATAAGCTTGTTTAGAATATGTTTCAGAATCTAATTCCATTTTTGTTTTTGTCCTTTTTGAAGTCGCGAGGTGTTTACAAGCTTAGTTAAAACAATACACCTTTGTTGACAAAAGAGACACGTTTAATAACTTCTTCCGTCCGAAGCGCTTTTCTGGACAATTTATAAAGGACAATTTATATAGTAAGTTGGTAATATCTTTGCATATCGGCATCTTACAGTACTTGCAACCTTAGGCGTTACTGTTTGACGTGAACTTGACTGGTCGGTGAATGATCGGTGACGGATGTTTGACTGATTGGTGATCGGTGACCCCATAGGATCCGTCAGATAAGTCAAATAACCTATGTGAGAGTTGCCTTGACAACTGTCATCGATCGATCAGTATATTAAATTTATGCACGGATCGGACGGATACGTATATTATTAAAATCTTCTGTAAACCGAACTCGAAAGTGTTTACAATCGATGAACGCGGACCTCTACGAAGACATTAATTTACACGTTAATTTGTAATAAAATAAGTTGCAATAAAAAAGTGAAAATAGTATAACAGAAAAATATGCTTAGAGCGTTAAATTGTTTGTGTTGATTAATAGTTTTGTAATAAAGATTGTTAACATCAGAGACATATAATACATAATTATATTATATGACTCTGTTAACATAAACTTCTTCCTACGAAAATCGTTATTATTGACCGCCATTGGATTTTTGTATTTCTTATAGTCTTATAATTAAAAGAATGTCAGAAAAATCATACTAAAATTTTGTTCACATTGTTAAAAATAACCAAAATTATTCTTCTTTTTATCAAAAATGATACTTTTTATTTGAAATCATTTATTTTTACCATCTTGTGACAAGTCTGCTAATTAGAATTGAGATATAATGAGAATTAAAATACTTACTTTTATTTTTGTTGAATAAAAATGCAGTTATTGATTTATTTAGATACAAATTATTAACCGTCATAAGATCTCAGTACTTTAAATACACCAAGATTGGCTGTTCTTCATAAAATATGCTTACTTTAATGAAAAAGATATTACATTTTTGTACGCGTTGCCTAAAATACAAATATTTCTTTTTTTTACTGAAAATTATTGACCGCCGTTGGATTTTTGTACTGTTTATAGTTTAGAATAGTTTTTTTCATGAAATTAAAAGAGTGTCAGGGAAATCATACTTAAATTGTATTCGCATTGTTTAAAATAACCAAAATAAGTCTTCTTTTTATTAAAAAATGATGCTATTTTATTTGAAATCAGTTATTTTTACAATCTTGAGACAAGTCTTCTAATTAGAATTGAGATATAATGAGAATTAAAATACTTAAACTTTTATTTTTGTGGAATAAGAAAGCAGTTATTGATTTATTTTGATACAAATTATTAACCGACATATGATTTCAGTACTTTTTGTACATCAAGATTGGCTGTTCTTCATAAAATATACTTACTTATGTCAAAGATATTAAATGTTTGTACACTTTGCCTAAAATGCAAATATTTCTTCATTTTACTGAAAATTTTTGACCGCCATTGGATTTTTTTTAACTTTTTATAGTTTAGAATAGTCTTTTTTTCATAAAATTAAAAGAATGTCAGAAAAATCATACTAAAATTTTGTTCACATTGTTTTAAAATAACCAAAATTATTCTTCTTTTTATTGAGAATGATGCTATTTTATTTGAAATCAGTTATTTTTACCATCTTGAGACAAGTCTTCTCATCAGAATTGAGATATAATGAGAATTGAAATACTTAAACTTTTATTTTTGTGGTATTGAATGCAGTTATTGATTTATTTTGATACAAATTATTAACTGTCATATGATTTGAGTACTTTTTGTACATCAGGATTGGCTGTTCGTCATGAAATATACTTACTTTAAAGAAAAAAATATTAAAGTTTTGTACGCTTTGCCTAAAATGCAAATATTTCTTCATTTTACTGAAAATGTTTGACCGCCATTGGATTTTTTTTTAACTTTTTATAGTTGAGAATAGCTTTTTTTCATAAAATTAAAAGAATGTCAGAAAAATCATACTAAAATTTTGTTCACATTGTTTTAAAATAACCAAAATTATTCTTCTTGTTATTAATAATGATGCTATTCTATTTGAAATCAGTTATTTTTACCATCTTGAGACAAGTCTTCTCATCAGAATTGAGATAATATGAGAATTAAAATACTTAAACTTTTATTTTGGTGGCATAGAATGCAGTTATTGATTCATTTTGATACAAATTATTAACTTTCATATGATTTAAGTACTTTTTGTACATCAGGATTGGCTGTTTTTCATAAAATATGCTTACTTTATGGAAAAAAGATATCAAATTTTTGTACGTGTTGCCTAAAATGCAAATATTTCTTCATTTTATTGATAATTTTTGACCGCCATTGAATTATTGTACTTTTGATAGTTTAGAATAGCTTTTTTTCATAAAATTAAAAGAATGTCAGAAAAATCATACTAAAATTTTGTTCACATTGTTTAAAATAACCAAAATTATTCTTCTGTTTATCAAAAATGATACTATTTTATTTGAAATCAGTTATTTTTACTATCTTGAGACAAGTCTTCTAATCAGAATTGACATATAATGAGAATTAAAATACTTAAACTTTTATTTTGGTGGCATAGAATGCAGTTATTGATTCATTTTGATACAAATTATTAACTTTCATATGATTTAAGTACTTTTTGTACATCAGGATTGGCTGTTTTTCATAAAATATGCTTACTTTATGGAAAAAAGATATCAAATTTTTGTACGTGTTGCCTAAAATGCAAATATTTCTTCATTTTATTGAAAATTTTTGACCGCCATTGAATTATTGTACTTTTGATAGTTTAGAATAGCTTTTTTTCATAAAATTAAAAGAATGTCAGAAAAATCATACTAAAATTTTGTTCACATTGTTTAAAATAACCAAAATTATTCTTCTGTTTATCAAAAATGATACTATTTTATTTGAAATCAGTTATTTTTTCTATCTTGAGACAAGTCTTCTAATCAGAATTGACATATAATGAGAATTAAAATACTTAAACTTTTATTTTGGTGGCATAGAATGCAGTTATTGATTCATTTTGATACAAATTATTAACTTTCATATGATTTAAGTACTTTTTGTACATCAGGATTGGCTGTTTTTCATAAAATATGCTTACTTTATGGAAAAAAGATATCAAATTTTTGTACGTGTTGCCTAAAATGCAAATATTTCTTCATTTTATTGATAATTTTTGACCGCCATTGAATTATTGTACTTTTGATAGTTTAGAATAGCTTTTTTTTCATAAAATTAAAAGAATGTCAGAAAAATCATACTAAAATTTTGTTCACATTGTTTAAAATAACCAAAATTATTCTTCTGTTTATCAAAAATGATACTATTTTATTTGAAATCAGTTATTTTTACTATCTTGAGACAAGTCTTCTAATCAGAATTGACATATAATGAGAATTAAAATACTTAAACTTTTATTTTGGTGGCATAGAATGCAGTTATTGATTCATTTTGATACAAATTATTAACTTTCATATGATTTAAGTACTTTTTGTACATCAGGATTGGCTGTTTTTCATAAAATATGCTTACTTTATGGAAAAATAATATCAAATTTTTGTACGTGTTGCCTGAAATGCAAATATTTCTTCTCATATTGGAAAATATAGTAATTTCAATTGCAATCAGTTGTTATAAATGATTTTCATTTGTTTTTTTGTAGAAAATGTGAATTATTGAAGAATTAATCTGCTGAAAATTATTTCTTCTTTTTAAGGAATATATTTATGTTCACCACCATTGGATGTTTGTACTTTTTATTGTTTAGGGTTAGTTATTTTTTATTAAGGTAGAAAAAGACTATCAGAAAAATATAATGTAATGATGTTTGCATTAATTGTTTAAAATTATTCATATTTCTTGCTAAAAAACAGAATTTATTTTTGTAATTTGTTATTTTAAAGGCTTCGATTGTGACAAGAATATAGAAAGTCCGTGATTATGATAACTTTTTTTTAAAAGAATTTTATGATGATAAGGATACAAAAATTTAAAATGTTGAAAAATAAAGGCAACAGTAGTATACTGCTGTTCAAACTCATAAATCCATGGACAAAAAACAAAATCGGGGTAACAAACTAAAACTGAGGGAAACGCATAAATATAAGAGGAGAACAACGACACAACACTACAATGTAACTAACACACACAGAAACGGACCAAGCATCAGACAAAATCCCACGAGAATAACAAATATAACATCAAAACCAAATACATGAATTTGGGATAGACAAGTACCGTGACACGTCTTATCGCAATGTCAATTTACACTCAAAAATAAGAGAAAACAAACGACGCAACGTTAAATTGTAACACACACAGAAACGAACTATAATATAACAATGGCCATATTCCTGACTTGGTACAGGACATTTTTAAAGGAATAGACTACATCTTTCAATAACTGATCCTTGCATTTTGTTTTTTCCCTGAGTATGTTTTGAAAATAATAAAATCAACATCGCGATGTAGACACCGTTTTAGAACTCACCGGGTTTGAAAATATATAACTTAAATAAAACTAAAAAGACCATTCTTTAATGATGATATTTTAATTTAGGTTTTATCTGTACATTTCTTTTCATTTCAATTCATAAAACTTTTCTAAATAACTAATAAACAAAATGTATCATTGAACGTTCGACTTTCATGAGTCGCCATTTTAATTAAATTGAACGAAACTAAGATTCCGTAATTTGTATTAATTTTTCATGTGACGTATTACAGTTCAATCCGTCATCAAGGTCGATCAGTACTATCCGTCTGATCAGTCCGATCAGTCAATTACTTTTACTATAAGTCTGACGGATTGCTGACGTGAGTTTGACGCGAACTTGACTGATCCTTGACTGATCGATGACCGCTGACTGATCGCTGAAATAGTAACGCCTAAGGTTGCAAGTACTGTATTCTGAACCGTTTCATTTTCTTTGTTTCGATGTTACTGCGAGCTTCTACGTTATGTAATCCTATATCTGTGTTTGTCTTGTTTATAGTTTAATGAATTTAGAGGTAAAATACTTTAAATTCGGACGAGTAGGGCGAGGGAGAATTTAATATGTATTATATGATTATTTTTATAAATTTACTGTTTAAAAGTATGTACTATTCTAAATAATAAGGATTTCCTTATCCCAGGCAGATAACCTTAGCCAAATTTGGCACAATATTTCTGGAATTTTGGTCCTCAATGATCTTCAGCTTTTTACTTGTTTTCTTCTTCGATCTTTTTTTGATTTTAGCATCACTGATTAGTCTTATGTATACAAAAGCGTGTCTGGCGTATTAAATTATAAGCCTGGTACCTTTTGATAGCTATTATTTGTGAGTTTCTCTGACCTGCATTTTCTCCCATTTATTTGTATTGTAGTCCTGTCATGTATTTTTATAATTAACATTGCCATACAATCTAGAGATTTGGCTAGCCATAAAACTAGGCTTAACCCACTATTTTTCTTTAAATGTCCTGTGCCAAGTCAGGAAAATGAGTGTTGTGTTTCTGTATTGTCATAGTAATTATATTTGATGTGTTTTCCTCAGTTTTAGTTTGTAACCTGGATTTGTTTTTTTTCTCAATCGGTTTTTGAATTTCGAACAGAAGTATACTACTGTTGCCTTTTATTTATGTATAATCTTTCTTATTTGAATGCAAAATAAGGGTTTAGGCCACAATTTCACGGTCCACTGAACATATAAAATGACATTGAGATTGAATCATCTGTGAACTATAGACATATTTTGATTTATACAATATTGATGGCTACTGTCCTTCGTTTTAACTGTTCATTTATTTTCATTTAAACTAGTGCTATGCCTCAAGTTCGCCATGAAGTGGGTTCAAACCTTTTCCATCAAATTCTAGTTAATGTAAGAAACAGCTAAACTGCATCGTAAGGACAGAATTATTGAGCCAGCCGTATAATAAGTAAGGTTCCTAACATAACAAAATATGACACAATTTGCGATTGATGATAATACCAAAGGCCTGATTAATGACAAATCATCAATCAACGAAATACAAAAATAACAGTCACCATCACAACCAACATGATTCATAGAGCAAATTCTGTCGGTCCACTATTCGCAAAATTTTTACTCAAATTCCAGGAAAATTGTCTGTTAACTATTTCGACGATCTAACACATCATTACTAGAGATAATAGGATGATCGTTCTGACACCTAAAACTCGATTCATTTTATTTTTCATTTTTAAGCACCGCATTTAGGCTATTTCGTGGCGGTAAGTTTTTATTGGAGCATGAAGCCGGATAGCCCGGAGAAAACCACATAGGAAAATAGACAATCCTAGTCAATAACGATTGGAGTCGAATGAAACCGCACGAGTGGGGTTGGAACTCACAACCTCAGTGATAAATGGTTAGTGATTACAGTATTAACTACTTAGACCACTCGGCCACAGAGGCCTCTTCCTAAAATTCGAAAGGCTTGCATGTATTGTTGATAATCAAAGAATGATAGAATAGATTAATACAAATCAGATACAACAATTCTCAAGTGTTTACAAATTGATTTCAATATATAGAATATTGCATGAGTATTAAAACAAGATTTTCGATTTTACTTATGCATTAAATATCAAGATAGTATAAACAAAGATAGAATATTAATACATATTATATAAATCAAACACAATTGACATGAACTACAAAAATGCAAAAAAAATAATTAATACGTGTTATAATAAAACAAAATCACGTCTAAAACAAAAGCATGGTTCCGTATAATTATTCCTGATTTCTTGAATATGAACCTCAAAATTTATATTCTCGAGTTGTTTATCTAATTAGGTGCCATACATTTTACTCTATGTTGACAGTGTTTTCGTAAACAGTTAACTCTCGTTGTCTCGAACTCGGTAGACTCGATGAGTCGAAATTTTCAGGTGGTCCCGAACTTTGTTCCATATACATGTATGTAATTCGACTCATGATGAGTCAAAATTGGTTGAGTCGCAATTTCGGTTGAGTCGAACTAAATTTACGATCCCAAAATTAACAAAAGCATTCAAAATTCATTATTTATCTCGAACTAAAACACATATGTCAAAACATAAACTCCGGCATTCAAATGGATCAAAGAGTTAATCTGACAATACACGTGTAGTTACATTTCCATTCACTGATCACTGTATTGATTTATGACATGCTACATGTATTTCCACGAGTGTTTACCTAAAATTATCTTTTATAGATTTTTCATAAATAATTAATGATACATTGTTAATGTTCATGAACAAGTATTTTAAAATGTTTACAAAACAAATAGTTGTGATTTACATTAATGAGCTTGGGTGTGTATAAAGTAAGGATTATGACTTTAGTTGATAATCACACGAAAACTACTCAATCGGCGTTTTTTATCTTGTTGTATTTTTTGGAAAAGAAAGAGTGAGATAAAACTAAATGAAGAGGAATCTTAATTTTCAAAAATCTCTTGTATCCAGTAATAAACAATTTTGTCAATTATAAACGACCTGAATAACGAAACTATCGATTGGAAATTACTCTCTCGGATAAAAGCCATAGGAAAAGGTTGTAACTGAAACAATTGAAAAAGTAAAAATAATGTTATTATAATAATGAAAGACAATGACATACAAATACATTGATCAGATACCAGAATAGCGATCTCCTTCCCATATTCACCCGGATTTATTTCAGCTTTACCAAGCTGAGCAAGAGTTGTGTCCCTTGTTCTGTCAACATTCCGGTTTTTGTTTGAGTCGAACTACTTGTATCTCGAAATGTATCTCTGATCCGGCTGACTTCGAGATAACAATAAGTCACATATTTTCTTTATACTGAATTGTTTTCACCAAAACAGTCAATGTCAACATTAACATGATTGTGATAAGGGTCAACATTCGTTTTAATAAATGTTAGCAATATTATCAATATCCTTAACGTTAAAAAAAAACGTCGGGTAATGCGCCCACATCATTTGTCATGAAATTCGCCATCGCAGTGTATAATCTATTATCCCTGGCGGCTCCTGTATATTTAAATAGGGATTCTTGGCCTTAGTTACATCTTTTTGTTTTGTCGTAATATATTTTAAACACACACAAAGTTTTTCTTCCATATATATGCAGGTGCAACTTCTCTTGATGGTTAAACTGCTTTTAATATTTTTATTGTCTACTCCCATATAGTGATATCATTGTTTGTGTTTTCTAACTTGTTATCCAAAAATATTTGTTATGACTTAATATTAAGAAAAGAGGTGCATAGTCTGCAAATTGCGAAAATGAAGTGCTTATGAAAATAACACTCAACATTCAGTATGTCCGAAGTTCTCGTCATCAAGAATGTTTAAACGCGATCTCGTGAAACTCATGCTTTTATCAGACCTTAATACACGTTTTGTATAAACAAAATATGTGAGATGTATTAATTACATGTTTCGAATTGGACACCATGAGTTCCTTTTTCACACTGCGATCCATAACTTGAAGTTTGTGTATTTTGATATGTGAATATCACTAATTGATATTATCGAGAAAAGTTAAGATACACAATAATTCATGAACATTGTCAACAATATCATAAATGTGACATTCATATTGACGTCTAGGTACCCAGTTAGTGGACTATAGAAAAATGTGCCCACCCATGATTAGCTCGAAATGTCTTTCTTGGAAAGTGTATAATAACTTTGCAAAATGTCCCTGCTTTCCGCGTACATTTTTATTGTCGATTACAACATACTCCAACAACGTACACATGTATAATGAAACAATGCCTGCTAATTTGTTCAGGTTATAGGCTGATGAGTCCATACTATAAAATGTTTTCTTCGTGCACAATGTGTCTAGTTTGGAGACCGTGAGTTACATAGGTATGACGTTTATAGTTTTGTTCTTACCAATATTACTTTTGCAAATAGCATTGCGTATCTATTCATAACACAAAACATTCACAGATAACATAACTAGCATTGTTGTATACCATCCGAATGTTTCGGCTACATAAGAATTATCAGTGACGCTCAATTTAAAAAAAAAGTGAATGAAGCCCAAAAAAAAAGCACGAAATCGAAGAGCAAAATGCAACTTAGGTAACCTATGTATGTTGAAATCAATCCTTAACTTGAGACAAAATAAGTTCTGTAAACAGTAAATTTATAATTGTGAATACATCGATGAGTACGTACGTCATCAAGAGAGCGTTAATTTCAAGTTATACCTAAATTCAAAAACAATTTTATTTAACAAAAACAAAGTGACATTGGACTTTTTCGCATTTTGATTCTTTTATAAGAAATAAAATAGAAAAAAAGACAATATCGAAACTTTCTCTTAAATCATCTAAGTTTTATATGTCTGGCATTATATATAGATTTATCTATAAAATAATTTACAGAATAAAGGTCAAATGATATGATTGTGAGATTTCATTTGAAAAATTCGAAATACAAAGAGTAGTATTTAGGTAACCTGCTAAGGTATTTGAAACAATTCGGACTCGTCAGGAACATTTAATTGAACTACTGTACATGAAAGGAATTTTCTATGATATCCTGCAGCTAGTGGGGTTAAATATTACTTTCGATTCTTGTGTCAGTTCATAATTTTCTTTTCAAAGATGTTTTAACTGTGTATACCCTCCAGCCTGTTAAGACTTTGCCTTATCAACATATGACATGACAGTAACCTAAGTAGTTTGAAGTTGATTCATCGATAGGAATAGCTGCATTAGAAATTGTAAAAGGTAAAATAAAGGCATTTGCGGAAATTGTGGTAATGAAAAAGTGGAAAAAGCTTTTTTTTCAAATAGTACGATTTATTCCTTCAGCTTTATCATCTGCTCTTGTGTATTCACCTGAAAAATAACAGTAAAATTAGAATCTGTCACTGAGACAGGGAGTTACATGACAATATACATGATATATATATTGATCATATTAAAAGTATCAAAGCAGATATATTCTCAACACCATTATATTGTGATGTTTTGAATTTGCCACAGAAAGTGTGCTAGTAGTGCATGTGTTGTGAAAGTATTTGTGTTATCTTTACTTAAAATCTATATAGTAATAGTTTATGTGCGTCTCTTGTGATTACTTCGTTAACCAGTTTTTTTTGTTGTAACCCATTCCCGAAAATTTGGCAATATTTTTTTCCAGTTGATTGCCGTAAAGCCATATATTTGTCCTCTACGAATCATTTTCCTAAATTCTGATTTTACTATTGTTGTTTGTTAATTTTTAATTTCTACGGTATTGAAATGATGTATCGCAGTGACAATTTTTGGTTTATGACATATTCATTTTGCTTTTAATTAAGATAAACTAATCATTTATATAAGTTAATTCAAATTATGGAATAACCGTTTCACAAATGATATTGGATATGTTCCTTACGTTGTAACTACAATCCCCTTCCTTTTCATGAATGTGAGCTACCGAATTAGACTATTTACCGGATTTGTAATCACATAAGCAACACGACGGGTGCCACATGTGGAGCAGGATCTGCTTACCCTTCCGGAGCACCTGAGATCACCCCTAGTTTTTAGTGGGGTTCGTGTTGTTTATTCTTTAATTTTCTATGTTGTGTCATGTGTACTATTGTTTTTCTGTTTGTCTTTTTCATTTTTAGCCATGGCGTTGTCAGTTTGTTTTAGATTTATGAGTTTGATTGTCCCTTTGGTATCTTTCGTCCCTCTTTTTATTCAAAATGACGATCATACCGTTACGTTTCTTCTTTCTTTTACAGAGTGTCCATAATACTGCAAGGCCTACAAATGATATGCAAGCTACACATACACCAACAATGGTTACCATAGATGTTGCACTGTCTCTGCTTGTCTTTGAGCCTATAAATATTAAATGATTTTAATTCCTATTGCTTAATACTTTTCAGATGATTTGAATATCGTGGTAAAACGTTGAAAACAGTAAATTAAAAAAAAACACTTAACTCAGAGGAAAATCCAATCGGAAAGTCCATAATCACATGGCATAACCAATGATAAAACACATCAAAAACGAATGGACTAGAACTGTCATATTCCTGACTTGGTACCGGCATTTTCAAATTAGGAAATGGTGGATTAAACCTGGTTTTGATGACAGTCTTATCAAATTTCGTTATATTTACAACGATGCGTAAACTAAACAGACATAACAGATAAAGTAGTAAAAAAACTGTTAAGATTGTGTTCTTTAATATTTTGCAAAATTAAATGTCAAATTTTATTTTTAATGTTTTAATGTTATGGCATAAATCGATACTGTCATCAACATACACTCTTATACATCATAAGGTCTTTTGGATTAGAAGGTTAGTATTTTTTTGGATTTAAAGGTGATCACCATGTACTGTTTGAATTTCATTCGGAAGTTCCATGCTAAAATATTTATTATAGTTTCGTATTTAGTTTGTGCGTATGTTTTCTGTCATTTTGTAATATCCTAGACATGTTTTACCTCAAATAATAAACAAAACATCATGTGCGACAATTGTTTGTCTAAAAAAGATTAAAATGTATCAAACTATATTTAGAAGAACTGACTCGGGTTTTTGTGAACTAATGTATTATCCAGTAAATTTCTGTTTACTATGTTTTAGATTTTATTCCATAGAGATTATGATATCAAATATAAAATATAAAATGCATGCAGATGTTCACTCTAAATATCATGCTATCGTCGACAGTGTCAGTATAATTGGACGTTTGATATTTGTGTATTCATATTGAATCATTTGTGGTTTTCTGTTTGAAAGGGTTTCTGTTTCACAAGAATGTGTTATTAGAATTCTTACAAAAACAGTATAGAGACGTTTGACGAGGCTTTCAACTATATAATTGAAGGGAATATTTTTAACAAAACATATAATTACATGAAAGTTTCGATAAGGTTTGTAACACGACAGTTTAAACTCTTTGCAATTAAAATGATGAACATCAATGTTCACTATCATTTCGCTGGAATGATTCATCTTAATCTGAGCTTATATTCATTTTTTTGGCAGTTAAGAAGTCATGTTTTACTGATGATAACCCACTAACTGATCTATAAATTTCAATGTGTGAATTTAATAATTGAAATGTTACTAAGAATTTGGAACTTTAAATGCATTAAAAGGAATATTTGTTTTTATATATGTATTTAATGAGTATTATTACCTTGCATTCATATTTGTGTATTACATTTAGTTCGATTTGAAGTATTTAGATACATAATATTAGTCTTATTTAAATTTGAATAAGATTTGCAAGCTACACTTACTGCAGGTGATGCTGTTTTTGGCGGGAACAATATACATCTCATTTCCTACTTTACAATCAATTTCTAATTTCTCTCCACAAGGGATAATTGATTCACTTGATTCCAAACTATAAGTCACATTATATAACACGACAGACTTTGTTGCATTTGTTTCTGGTAAAACTCTTCCCTGAAGTATGATAAAACATGAAAAAAGACATATAGATTAAAAGTAAACATTACGTCTAGGCTTCATAATGTAAGGACAGTATGCTACCGATAAGTTAAATTGAAAGTATTCACCAATGTTTTGGTGTTGAGTTTGTAAATTAAATTTGAGAGTGACCAGATTACGTCGAAGGGTAAACATATTTTGCTATAAGGGCCTTTTTCAAAAAATGTGGATTTTCTTGTACAATCAATATTTCTAAAAAAGTGTAAATATTTTTATCCAATTTTTAGATACACAATTTAGTTTTTGGTGTGTGTAACAAGTTTCAGCAAATTCAGTATGAAATTTAGCTACAGAAATTGCTTCCAGTGGATTTCAAAGGGTCCAAAAACCCCAAAATTGCTTGTACGAAATTGAAAAACTAGTCTTTTTTAAATGCTGGTTTTAATACCCAGCGGAAATTATTATTTTTCTTTTGTTATTATAAATATATAGGTATTACGGCAGGTATGTATACACATATACAGGGAATTATTAGATTTTATTAGCATTTTTTTTTACTTTTCATTTCGTACTTAAAAAAATGTCAACTACATAACACAAATGAAATAATGTTGCCAATAAACAACTGATTATATCCCTTGTAACTAAGGAAGTGCTCTCTACTTAATCTTCATCCTCTGATGACGTGCTTAAAGTTACAGGATGACATCATGGATTCATTTCATTATAGATTAGTTTTGGTGAGTACAAATTACTCCGTAATTTTATTCTATGTCAACTTTGTAACGGCAAAAACATTGATAAATTTTGGCATAAATATTTTTTTTTTACATAAATCATTCAAAGTCTATAATACTAACTCTAATTCAATAAAAGCCATTTATCTGTTAGTATTAGGGTCAAGAAAAACATCCAAAAACCACAAATAGGTCAACTACATAACGGTCAACTACATAACGGTCAACTACATAACGCATTGAATCGTTATGTAGTTGACAAAAAGCGTTATGTAGTTGACAATGCTGAATTAAATTCACTTTAAAATATGTTTCTAAAAAGTGTTATTTTAACATGTTTAACTGTTTTGAAAAAAGTGTGATGATTTTTATGGAAGTATATATCAAGCAAAATGTAAATATTATTAAAACAAAATTAGGGACCGAAACTAAATCCGTTATGTAGTTGACATATGTCCCATACTTGTTTCTATGTTATTTTTTAAAATATTTTTGTATTAGCATTTAAGATTGCATATTTTTATTTCAGGTTGTATTGTTGTTAAACTATTCAATTTCATATATTAAAGTTGAAAATTGAAAAAAAAAATTATTGTAATTTCACAACTGAAATATCCACATTTTTTGAAAATGACCCATAAATGAAATTCCCAGCATACGACTACAACTGAATCAGTTAAAACATGACAAGATCCTCTGTAATCATATCTGGAATATTTAGTGAATGGAGTTCAGAGCACAGTTTTATTTTGAAAGTTTGACATAAGTGATACGTGCCAATGGTTAACCCATGCTTCATTAATAAGATAAGATATGAAAAAAAACTTATACTTTTTTTAACTGTTAATTTCAGCGATCTTTTTGGGTTCTTTTTTTGGGGATCTTTGAGTCTCAATTATACTTTTAAGGTGCAATATACAATAACAATCATATAAGGGATGACTGGTACTTGCCTTGTTTGCATTTGACAGAGTGAAGAAATTAAAAAAAACACGATGGCTGGCTCTACATTGTTAGTAGTCAGAGGCAGATAAATTCAACCTCTGGATTATTTGTCTTGAAATAAATGACAATGTATTCATCATATGACATTAAACATATTCTTGTTTAAAACTATACAGATGGGATGCAAACGGAAGTTAACCATTCGTTGGTATACTGTCAACCATGAAAGAAGATGTTTCTAAATATGCATTCTCAATTCAACTTATATATATAATCATGTGTGGAGATAACGTTGTAATGATATACAGCTTGGAAACAAATAGTATGCACACATATCATTACAAGCAGTATTAAATGCAAACATAAACATACAATTTTATTCGTTTATCTCGTTTATTCACGGACCACCTTTCTGATTAATTTTCTCCTGTAATACACTAGTGAAAACAGTGTTCCGTATATGCTAGTTTACGGTTAACATAGTTACTAATCTTTGACACATAAAGGTTATCTATAGGGTAAGATTCTTTCATAGAACATTTTACAAAATGCAGTATTACCACTTTATAAGTGAAAATGCCTCCGACAAGAAAGAGTGGACACATTGTTTTTTGTTAAATGGTTAAAACTGTAATGCTTACAATTCTATAACAGACTGTTTATTACTTTAACCCTAAAACCCACCTAATTTATAGTGCATATGTAGTTTACACAACTGACGTTGCATATTTGCAATGCTAATTTGAATTAATGAGAGTATTGTCACGCAATTCGTACTGTGAAAGTATAAAGTATAATGGTATTAACATTCTAAACGAAGGTATGTATATATATATATATATTTAGACGAGTTGTATATACATTATGTACACAGCCATGTATCACCATAATTGATGGCGATCCGATGAATACATCTGTTGTAGAGTTGTCACTGACTCAGACGTACTTATGAATATAATTATTTTCTGTGACTGTATATTACATTAATTTGTAGGATCCTTTACTATAGATAATTTAGCTGATCTGTAACAATAACATCTTCATGCCTTATATATCATGTCTGTATATATACAACTCGTCTAAACATCAACCCAACAATGTTAGATCTGTAAATTTGCTTTCGCAATTTTTTTGTTTCTTCCCTCGCCGGGATTCGAACCCATGCTACTGTGATATCGTGACACCAAATCGCCTGCACTGCAGCCGTCCCGCTAGACCACACGACCACCTGGGCTCTCAAAAAAAGAGCTTTCGGTGGGCATGTGTTACCTTTCCACGTCAGTTTTAATCTAGCGGCGTACTACAGTACATGATATATAAGGCATGAAGATGTTATTGTTACAGATCAGCTAAATTATCTATAGTAAAGGATCCTACAAATTAATGTAATATACAGTCACAGAAAATAATTATATTCATAAGTACGTCTGAGTCAGTGACAACTCTACAACAGATGTATCCATCGGATCGCCATCAATGATGGTGATACATGGCTGTGTACATAATGTATATACAACTCGTCTAAACATCAACCCAACAATGTTAGATCTGTAAATTTGCTTTCGCAAATTTTTGGTTCTTCCCTCGCCGGGATTCGAACCCATGCTACTGTGATATCGTGACACCAAATCGCCTGCACTGCAGCCGTCCCGCTAGACCACACGACCACCTGGGCTCTCAAAAAAAGAGCTTTCGGTGGGCATGTGTTACCTTTCCACGTCAGTTTTAATCTAGCGGCGTACTACAGTACATGATATATAAGGCATGAAGATGTTATTGTTACAGATCAGCTAAATTATCTATAGTAAAGGATCCTACAAATTAATGTAATATACAGTCACAGAAAATAATTATATTCATAAGTACGTCTGAGTCAGTGACAACTCTACAACAGATGTATCCATCGGATCGCCATCAATGATGGTGATACATGGCTGTGTACATAATGTATATACAACTCGTCTAAACATCAACCCAACAATGTTAGATCTGTAAATTTGCTTTCGCAAATTTTTGGTTCTTCCCTCGCCGGGATTCGAACCCATGCTACTGTGATATCGTGACACCAAATCGCCTGCACTGCAGCCGTCCCGCTAGACCACACGACCACCTGGGCTCTCAAAAAAAGAGCTTTCGGTGGGCATGTGTTACCTTTCCACGTCAGTTTTAATCTAGCGGCGTACTACAGTACATGATATATAAGGCATGAAGATGTTATTGTTACAGATCAGCTAAATTATCTATAGTAAAGGATCCTACAAATTAATGTAATATACAGTCACAGAAAATAATTATATTCATAAGTACGTCTGAGTCAGTGACAACTCTACAACAGATGTATCCATCGGATCGCCATCAATGATGGTGATACATGGCTGTGTACATAATGTATATACAACTCGTCTAAACATCAACCCAACAATGTTAGATCTGTAAATTTGCTTTCGCAAATTTTTGGTTCTTCCCTCGCCGGGATTCGAACCCATGCTACTGTGATATCGTGACACCAAATCGCCTGCACTGCAGCCGTCCCGCTAGACCACACGACCACCTGGGCTCTCAAAAAAAGAGCTTTCGGTGGGCATGTGTTACCTTTCCACGTCAGTTTTAATCTAGCGGCGTACTACAGTACATGATATATAAGGCATGAAGATGTTATTGTTACAGATCAGCTAAATTATCTATAGTAAAGGATCCTACAAATTAATGTAATATACAGTCACAGAAAATAATTATATTCATAAGTACGTCTGAGTCAGTGACAACTCTACAACAGATGTATCCATCGGATCGCCATCAATGATGGTGATACATGGCTGTGTACATAATGTATATACAACTCGTCTAAACATCAACCCAACAATGTTAGATCTGTAAATTTGCTTTCGCAAATTTTTGGTTCTTCCCTCGCCGGGATTCGAACCCATGCTACTGTGATATCGTGACACCAAATCGCCTGCACTGCAGCCGTCCCGCTAGACCACACGACCACCTGGGCTCTCAAAAAAAGAGCTTTCGGTGGGCATGTGTTACCTTTCCACGTCAGTTTTAATCTAGCGGCGTACTACAGTACATGATATATAAGGCATGAAGATGTTATTGTTACAGATCAGCTAAATTATCTATAGTAAAGGATCCTACAAATTAATGTAATATACAGTCACAGAAAATAATTATATTCATATTTCACTATATATATATATATATATATAGTGAAAAAGTCAGAAGGTGAATTGAGCCTGCTTATAATGGTCATTCAATTTGACGTAAGTAATCTGATTTGTGGAAAATGCTACAAAACACAATTGTAAATACTGATTTTTTTCACTCCTATTGGTCATGTATAACATGAGTATGAAAAACACCGAAAAAACGTCATTTTCTTTAATATATTTCGGTCATGCACATCTTCGTTTTACATACAACATAACAAAGTATATAACACAGATATATAGCTACAGGTGAGACAATCCTTCATTTTTATTTTCTATACGAATGTTAGAAATATGTCCAGTATATTATGATTGTTACACTGATCATACTAATGGTTTTATGAAAGTAAAACAAATAAACATCACTTAATGGATCATCTAAATTCTACATAATTTCAATTTCAATGTTCTTGTAAAAAATGTTACTTAAAAAGTACAAACAGTTTTTCCATATTTAAGGTGTCTGCTGTTGGTTATTTGTTTGGCTATGCTATCTGTCAGCTGAATGATTGCGATTGGTATAACATGCATGATTTATTGTTAAGGTATAATTCATATCTTAAATCCCCGTTGATGGTGCTTTGTTAGAAATGGTGATGGAGGTATTTTGCAAAATAAGCCTCAAAACGCTTTTACTACTCCTTTTCATGTATTATGTCTTTTACTTTTTTCATTTCCACTGGAAAATAGATACCACAAATGTAATAACCAGTCTCCTCACTTATTGATCTCGATCATCATCATCATCGTCTACTGTCTCATTTTTATGGCGTTGAAGTATCATGAAAATAATTTAACAAAATATTTCATCTTCCAAGTATTTAATAACGATTTTTAACAACAAAGTGAAATAACATTATAAAATATACGACACACAATTGACTCAAAGCATAGCAATATGTTTAATAAAGAAATTAAATAAATAAGTCAGCACACGATTCGATACTAAATCTAAAATAGATGGATGGTGATCAAATTGTATTGGAAAGGTTACGCATGTAAAATGACTTTTTTTAATAAATTGAAATTTTGATAACGCATCGGGGAACAGATGGGAAAACATTTCCATTTAAATGTTCAGCTTATTGTTGTTCTAATTTGTTTTAAATTTTTCAATATATTTTTCAATAATGTTGGGTTTTTTTCACAATAGTATATGATGACTACAAATTGCTAACGTTTATTTGGAGTTTAAAAATCATATCGTGTGATAATGATAAAGAAAAATGTGCAAATGGACCAGTTAACCAGATATTGGAAATAGGATGTCTGAAAATACTTTAGGAGTTATCCTTATTCCGTCAAAATATTCTTATTCCATGTGATTGTTCTTGGTTCAGTTCCATTGAATAGATATATAACAATCCCACACCAATTTCAAAATGTGTTACGTACATCAAAAAGTCTTAGTTGTTGATTATACAGATATCGTAGACTTGTTGAAAATGTAATTGAGGTATTACTGATCAGATTTGAATACTTTTTTTTTACAGAACCCATCACCGAGAGAAAAGAAATAGAAGTTTATGCACCATGCACATAACACACGTATTAGATAAGGCTTTTGTATAAGCAATATTCGTTACTTAAACGTATTGGTTCTGAAATTGTCAGATTAAAAAAAAAATCGTAAGCAGATTGAAGACAAACTTGTATCTTGATAGTATCAAAGTCTTCTACATGTATCAAGAAGAGTGTCAACGATTTGAAAAATTAAACAAAGGACTTTAAGACTGTCAGGAAAGGTACTCTTAATATTTGTACTACAATGTAAGTGTTCTTTATTTTTTTATACTTAAAGGTACTTGAAACTTCTTTTCGAATTTTATTAGATTTTTTTCGGCTTTCAGTTAATCAGTTGATTCACATTTTAAATAGTTTGTTTCAGGTAAGCGGAGCAAATTGAACCCGCCGCATTTTGTATATGCCTGCCTTTTAACAAAAGCGTTTTCTTCATTTTCGGTCATTGTCGTTTGTTGCTGTATATTCGTTTTAATTCATTATATTGTACATAAATCAGGCCGTGTTTTGTTCTTCGTTGGACATGTTTTCCATTGGTCATTCCGGGATATTTCCTAGATTATTATGCCCTATCTAATTAACTCTTGGAGACCGTATTGCGAATTTTGTAATAATTCATTTGTCATTTGTTATTTGTCACTGTTAAAGTGGTGTCTCATTGACAATCATATCACATTTAGTATTTATGTAATTATTTGTTCACAAAAAAGAAAAGTTTGTAGACAATGAAACGCAATATGATTTAAAAAAAAATACTTACTATATTTGTTTTGTCTTTCTCTAGAAATAACGCGTCTTCAAAACAAAATAGTACGTGTCGAATTACCAAAAACTGTTGAAAAAACAATCTGTACTGGATGGACCATTTACTTCCATTATGTATAAAATGTAGTAAATGATATTTGTCCAATTGTCTTTAACTGTAAAATCAATACAAAATTATTAAAATATATGCTGTATTCATATTAAAAAAACTAGTTTGAGATTATTCAAGAGAATTGATGTTGAATATGTTTCTTTGGGTATAACATTTAGAGACAAACTATGTGCCATTAGAATTTCATTATTAAGATTTTTATAACTAAGATGTATCAAATTCATCAGACATTTTTTCAATTATGTTTAAAAAAATACATGTTGACGATATGAAATAATACCTGTAATTGTGGACAATCTTCAAAGGTATCTGCTGCATTGTTCGCATAACGGCAGCATGGCTATGTCTGTTATAAAGTAATGATGCTACTGCATGTTTCACCAATGATCCTGTTCCTGACAGACATGTCACTCGAACGATGAATTTATGTTTAAGTTAAATATCTTTTACAGTCATTTTACAAGGTGTTCTTTTCTGGTAAACTTTTTTTTTTCCATAGGTCTAAATGGGTTTGGCTTTGACAAATTCGTCTTAAATAAACTCATCACAGATACCAGAAATAAAATTTAATATTTACGCCAGACGCGCGTGTCGTCTACAAATGGTTCATCAGTGACGCTCGAATCAAAACTGTTAGAAAGGCCAAACTAAAATTTAAACTGTTTATTGGACGTTATTCGTTTTGCATATCAGAAAAATGACTAACAAAACATGCCCCTCGATTACTGACCTTTGTAGTTATTATTTAATAGTATGTTCTATTTGTGTTGCAATTGCGTTTTATTTTTGTTGCACTTTAAGGTTCTTTCATTTTTTCCCTCTTATATATAATAGGTTTCCATCGGTTTTAGTTTATAACCCAGATTTGTTTTATCGCAATCGATGTATGACTTTTGAACATTTGTAAACAACTGTGGCCCTTATTTATCTTATCAACTTAGAACACAATTCTTGTTTAAATCTAACGACATGACTTACCTGGTTTTTAAGCCTACACACTGGTTTTGGAAACACTTTAAAGAGGAATAATGTTAGCCGATATTGTCCGTTCTGCAATTGATAGCCGACTTTTGTGATTGTTTTATCAGGCAATTCTATAAAAAACGTAACCAAGAACAATGATTTAATCAATCAATTTTTCAATGTGAGCTATACAATATTTTAAAGTTAACCTACTGGTAATACGTAAACGCAAACGTTAACCCTTGTCCATATATCTTGTTCAGGTCCTGAATCGCAAACGATTTCTTAAATATCATAACCCAAACCAAACTTAAGATTTGTGCTTGTTGTAGAAATTTTTTTACGATAATGAAGACTTTTATAAATTGTTATTTGGATGGAGAGTTGTCACATTTGCACTCACACCACATCTTCCTATATCAGATTATCATAAACTTTTTCTGTTTTTCCCTTTTCATTCTTAATTTATAAATGGTAACAAGTGACAACTTTACCAGAAATGTTTATGCATTATCCATGTTATCGCAGAAGTTAATGTGCGGTTTCTTTGCTTTTTTTTTTTTTTTGTCTTTGCATGAACTGATTTTGTGTAGTTGGTGAATACCCCATATCCTTCGGTTTTGTAATACATAATATAATGAACACACGTAAAATAATTTATCAGTGATAAAAACAACAAAATCAAAGTCAAAAATTTAAATTCACGCGAAAGTTATGAGATTGACTGTCCCTCTGGTATCGTTCGTCCCTCTTTTTGATTAGGTATGGATTAAACAAGTAATCAAGCGTATTTACATGATACTTGGATATGAACCCTTTTCTTTATTTGTTAAACATCTTGAGCTTGGTTTTATCATTTAACTTTAAGCAGACATGTCATACAACCAACCGCATTAGCTTTGATTTCGACGTATTAATCGAAAAAGCAGCAAATACAATATGTCATGTTGTGTCTTGGTTTTTTAATTTTAATTCCTTTCTTTAATATCCGTATTTATATCAAGATCCGGAAAAAACTTTCCAAATGAATTATGTGTGTAAACCCCCTTCCTGTTAACATGTTATCGATTCATTTTTACTTTTTCTAGCAAAATGACAATACGAAAAAAATGTCCGATTTCATGCAGTACATAAAGTTAATGCAAAGAATCTCTTTTTCGAAATGTTTTGTTTGTTTCAATAATAGACAACAATACTATAAGAATTTGTGTTTATATGGCTATCTGTTTATATAATACTCGTTCAAAATCCCACACTTTACACATTTGTTTTACTCTGAGTATCGTATAGAATAAAAGTCGACTTATAAACATAATTTGCTGAATGATACGTTGATAAGGTTGATTTATGGACGATACGAGGAATATATATGCAAATTAAACTTGAAGTTGATGATAATCATATAACTCTTATGATTAAATCAACATAGTTTCTTTTTTAACTTTCAGGCCAAGGTTATGTTGTTTTTTTACATTTATTGTTTATTACAGCCAATTTAAACAATACATCTACAATTATATTCATATACCAAAAATATAAAAATAACTATTCAGTTCAAGTAAGGTAAAGTGCTCACTGATTAGTTCATCTGATGTTGTTACTTGATTCTCATACGTCTCAATTTTTTTTTTAGTAAATCCTCTTTGATATGAAATTGCAAATTCATATCAATAAATACATAATCTTAACATTTAGGTTAGAACGTTTTAAAAAAATGCCCCTGTTTGATGTAAAAGAATTAATCGTTAACGGAACAATATACTAGGGAAACATAGTTTACAATTGTATAAAATTAAAACAAATGTTAGTACTTATCTGTGTGCATGTAATCCTGTTTACAAATGAAATAGTATTATAATATCATATTTGCACTGTCCCTCATCAGTTTTTCTTAATAATGAATTTACATAATATGTTGGCAATTTACAAAGTTTGAGTCAAACCCATCATATCAATAGTTTAAGAAGCATTGTTTAGCAATTGTCTATTCTAAACTAGAAAGTACTACATTTTCCAAAAAAAATTAAAACAATGTATACACTTAAAAGATTAAACTTACGCACGAAATTGTTTTCATTCACTTCTAAAAACTTTTGATCTATGTCAAATCCAACACGACATGCATATGGGCATTCTAAATCGTTTTCTGATGCTTCCTCTACAATGAGTTCAAAGTTCGTTTGATTTATTATTTTTTCTTTGTATTTTGTTGGGTCAACAGTTGTTCCGTCGTAGCATAACAGTTTGTTGTTGGCTCCACCTCGCCACTGCCTGCTTTTTGTAGCTGAAATGACACTTGAGGTCTCGCAATCAAACTTGAGTTCTTGTCCTAATCTGATTTCTGTTGGTAATTTTAAATGAACTAAAATGAATAAAGTCAAACAATGTATAACAAATTGAAAGGAATCTGATGATTAGTACTTATTGATGAAAATATTCAGGGTAAAGTGTTATCAAGACTTGGGTTTATGAATACTCCTTGCAAAACTCCCCCTACAATTATATTTTGTAATGTATTACTGACGGAATAAACAAAATGCAGTAAACCTAAAATCAACACAATAATTCTCGTGTTTGTTACTATAATTTACACACATGAAAAACAGTAAAAAATAATCAATTCTTACCATTAGCATGATTTGCTACTGAGTTTGGTATCAGGAAAAAAAATAAAAATCCACTTGTTGAATAGATAACCATATTTTGTTTATTTCAAAAACCTATAATAGAAAAAAGTATCGTTAGATATTTCATGTATATAATTAAATTAAATATAATCTGAGCATACGAATTAAAATGCAACTGGTACCTTTCTCCAATGAGTGGCATGTCCTCTTCCGTAACTTGTTGCCATGTGTACGTCCAGCCGCAAATGCCGACTTCGTATTTGTTATACTTACTTTAAGACAATATATATACTAAAGCATTTGTTCATTCTTCATTGCTTAATGGTTTGCATGATAAAAACGTATAAAATCTTTTTTTTTTGGAGAAATAGAAACGAATACAATGGCCATTGTCTTAGGAAAGATGACAGACAAAAGATACAATAATTGTTTTCTCGATTTTCAAATTTGATAACATACAGACATACAAAGTTGTGTCTGTTACTTGTTCACAATCCCTTTCCCATGAAACAAAGTATGATTTAAACAATTAAAACCAATACGCACCTCCTAAGCAAACAGATAAAAAGAGGACGTAGTATAAGTGCCAATTAGACAATTCTCCGCCCAAGTTAGAATTTGTAAATTTGATTAAACCATCATAGATTAAAGTACGGTCTTCAACACAGATCCTTGGCTCACACCAAACAGCAAGCTATAAACATCCCAATCAATACTAGTGACTAGTGTAAAACCATTTAAACAGGTAAACCAACGGGTTAATCTATATAAAAACAAGACACACTGATAAATTACATCAACAAGCGACAGTTTAATCCAGCGTAAATGACTTTGTAGATTCAAATTATGTTGTCTATTTTTTTCATATATTATAATGTTAAGTATTGGGTATTCAGATTGAATATGTTAGATTTTTTTACATTAAAGTGAAAAAAACGTTTTACATAATTATTTTAAACCTTTCATATACAATTGAACAATTCATGTAAAATAATAAAGCACGTGTAACCTATCTAGTCATATGTATAGTTATTTCGGATATCAGATGTAATACTAGCAAATCATCCGGTTTCAGACAAAATGGGTTGAACCAATTGTGCCAGGGAATTTCACCGTTGTAGGAAATAATTCCTGCATTAAATTGTGTTTAGTCATAAACTTGTGTATTTGGTGTTTCAAAGGATTCTGTTTGCTGTTCCAATGAAATATTTTGGAAACACCGGCTGACATAATCACTATAGCTTCGTTACTGGAAAAATGTGTTAAAATACCGTGTGTAACATCTTCCTGAGTCTAAGAATTCTACATATATCCTTATTGTTCTAATGTTGTCGCGTGGAATATTACACAATTTATGTTTCAACATTTTGTGGGAGCTGGTCAAAGTTTCTCAGAGAAGTTGACTCTGCGAACACGTTTATCCTGTTGGTCAAGTACGTTGATTGAGAAGGCCTAGGTATAAAATTGATGTTACTTTGTTCAATAAACTCATCATATGTACCTGGATTTAAATTTCATATTTACGACAGACGTAATCTATTCCTGAGGTAGAAATATCTTAGTTTTTCAAATATTCAAAGTTTCGTAACAGTTAATTTTTACCTATGACCATATCAAGCATAACTCAAGTCAACAAAGAAGTGCTGATTACTGGGCAGGTGATACCCTCAGGGAAATAAATCTCCACCATTAGTGGCAAAAAAACCAAATCATAGATACCAGGATTACAAATTTTATATTTACGTCATATGCGCGTTACGTCTTCAAAAGACTCATCAGTGACGCTCGAATACAAAAAATGTTTAAAAGGCCAAATAAGGTACGAAGTTGAAGAGCATAGAGGAACACAAATTTCTAAAAGTTTTGCCAAATATAGCTAATGCCATCTTTTGCTGTGGTAGAAAAACCTTAGTTTTCCTAAAAATGAAAGTTTTGTTCACAGTTAATTATGACCACATCAATGATAGATCAAGTCAACACAGAAGTGCTGAATACTGAGCTGATGATACCCTCTGGGAGATAGATCTGCACCATCAGTGGCATCGACCCAGTGGTTGCAAATAAATTCATCATAGATACCAGGATTAAACTTTTATATTCACGAAGTCCATTTTAAACCTCTGTAATTCAAAATTATGCATAAGGTGGGGTTTGAGAATTACTTCTCTGTACCTTTTAGCTGTTTATTTACTGAAAATATGTATTTATTCCATTTTAAAGTCATTAGAGATAATGGTACACATGCATTATTTCGTAAGTTGTCTGAATTATAAAACATGTAAAACGTAGCTGATCACTGAACCAATGTTGCAGAATGTCAAGACCCTCAATATGTTACACTATCAGACTCTTTTCCGTCTTTGAAACGGGCATCAGAACGGTTCAAAACAACGTCTTCGCCGTTATAATGCAATGTTGTCGCAGTCAATTGTTGTATTTCGATCAGCTGATTATTCTCAATCTAAGTATCCCTTCTACAATGACGGCTCGAACCAGTACCATCAATACCCGGAGGTATAGATATTTTGTCAGACGATATTACACACTCGTGTAATTCTAATTTTCCTATAGTCAACTTTCCATTTTTCTGTAGCAACATCCCAGCGGCACCAGCATATGGAGTATATATGTATCAGTTGATACGTTTCTCTAGAGCTAGCTCAAAGTACGTTGATTTTGTTGAACGAGCTCGAGGAATACTGCTTTCTCAAAAGTTGCTAAGACAGGGCTATGAATTAATCAAATTAAGGTCTTAAGTCAAATTTTACGGTCGCGATCATGAGCCATTATGACAAAAGTGTGTCAACTATTATATCTGATATTCTTCCTCAGTCATAATAACCTTTCATTATTACCGAACTGAACAAAGAAATAACACGACGGAAACCGTATACGGTGCAGGAAATGCTTACCCTTCCGGAGCACCTGATTTCACTCCCGGGTTTTAGTGGAGTTCGTGTTGTTCCTTAATAATAATTTATAACTGTTGATGTAAATGCCCTTTGGTTTTGTGAGTCTTTGTTTACTCCTTAGTTTTGATTGTTATTGTCTTCTTGTTTCAGTAAGTCTGCTTGTTTCTGATCCCTAGTCCCAAAACTTTGTTTTTGAAAACATTATTAGTTCTTGGTACTTCATTTTGTGTGACTCCGGTCCACATACGGCCGATGACGATATAAGGAAAAGCAGGGTGCATCCTTGGCATGGAAGCGTTCGAAATTGGGAGGCATTACTTCTTTAAACTTGGTCTTTTTATGCGCAAATTGGTGAAAGTTAAATTCATTACTCAAAATAATTCGAAACTATGCCTTACGTTGAAAAACTAGATAATTGTCCCGTACTTCCTCCTCATGATCAGAGAGACAAAATAAATCTGATTTACAAATCCTTATTAATGTTGTACCTAATAGCTTATTCTGGAAGTTCTGCCCTAGAACACATGCATACATTGCTTACGTCAATCAAACACTCATGCGTTTAGCTAATGTTGCTGTTTCGATAAATCATTTTTCATATACGTAAATGCCGGTATCATGTCAGAAATCTAAAAATTGTGAGCTATTCGTGTCATGTATTTCAGCTTTGCATTTTGACATTAGATCAGGGACCTTTTGTTTTTGATTTTCCTCTAAACTCGGTGGTTTTGTCAAATAACGTTTTGTTCAAACGTTAACTTTTAAACAGTTATATGGTAATATTTATCTAAAGTGAAAACTTTCAACAGTTCTTCAGTAGCTTGTAATTCAGTGCTTGTCGTTTTTCTATTTGTTACATATTTTTTTTTCGTTCATTTGTGTTTTAAATAAATAAGGCCGATAGTTTTCTCGTTTGAATTGTTTTACATTGTCATTTTTTGGTTTTTTATAGCTGACTATGCGGTATGGGCTTTGCACATTGTTGGAGGACGTACGGTGATCTATAGTTGTTAATTTGTCATTTTGGTCTCTAGTGGAGAGTTGTCTCATTGGAAATCATACCACATCTTCTTTTTTTTATCTAAACAATATTATTCTGATAGTTTTGAAGATAAGTTAAAACTGATGTAACTATAAAAAGAGAGGTTATAAATTGGACTCAAATATAAAAAAAATCAATACACAGACAAACCCACCGCATGAAAGTACATTGGGAGATTTTTTTCTGATTCATGCGGTTTCAAATGAGCTTGAGGTTATTTGAAAATTACTGTTAAAGAAAGGTGTATTTTATCAACAACCACAAATATTTCACTTTATTTCCGGTGAATATATCAGTATGAATTTCATTTTTGTCATAAATGAAATAAACAACAAAATATGTATTTTAATATTTGTTGTACTATGTTTCAACTAATACAAAAATAAATATACTTTTGTCGTGTTATTATTAAGTAATGATATATCAATATATCCTTTAAATATAGGTTTTGTTCTAAATTATCTTAATAATACTCCGTTTTTTATGTCGATGACAAGATTGTGTGTGTATATCTTATCTTTTTTTTTTTTTTTTTAATTGAATTTGAAAGCGTCTATAAACATGATAAAGTATCAATTTTCTATGGTTTTATATTTATTAAATAGAAAATTATCTCTTATTCCTCACAGAATCACGAAAATAAAGTACGTTTATAACACCATTAAAAGGTAAATAAATGATTACTTTAATAAACATGTGCAACGTGGTTCTTTGATCTTATTTCATATGAGAAGGATAACCTATTATATTGGTTTTGCTTACAATTACTTAAACAATAATTCACATCAAATTAACATATTGAATATTTTTGGAATTCTCAACCTTTATTACTACAAACAATAGGAGAAGACACTACTGCATGGCCCAAAAATTACAGGGGAAAAAAGAAAATTAACAAAATTACAATAAAATGTATGCACACTTTCTAAATTGATAAAATGTACTTTTATTTACATTTACATTTGATGGTAGTTATAAAATAAATTTACCTGTGTGTAACAGTGGAGCCGCCATATTAGTTGTCTTGGTGATTTCTACATGTTCGAATTTTTTAATAATGAAATATCATTACAAAATACAAAAACACTATCCCATATTAAACAGCATAGGTGCATTCCAATATAGCCGTATTATTACCAAAATGAATATAATCCGAAACTAGTATATGTGTTATTTTAAAAAGTAAATGACTTCAATTTGGTCTAAAAATACTTTTGGGTTTTAAAGATGTTATAAATAACTTTTTTCAACGAATTATTTAAATAAAGCATAGTTTTATTTGAACATGACACATTGTTCTCAATAAAGTTAAAGCTATGTGTTTAATCTCAATGGGTTAGTTATTTTAATCTATTTTCTTTAGAATTTTAGAACGGAACACATACATACCATTTGCATTGTAATGACCTCCAGAAGTGTAATGCGCTGTTCTTATTAATCCCTTTCGGAAATTAAAGGCAAATCGATGCAACTTTAAAAATGTACAAATATATCTTTCTTTACATTGAACTTATGAAAACATTTCATATATTGCAATATATTATATGATATCGTGTGTAATATTGGTAAATTATATCACATTTATTTATAAAAACCCTTACTTAGCACATTGTACTTGAACATGTTTAAATCACTGTTTGTATATGTACAGAGGTTTTTCATTATTATCCCATACTGAATGATGCCTTCATGAAGTACCATTTTCACATGCCAATTAATGCACATTCTTCGTGTTTTAGTGTTTATGGATATTCAAATTAATCTCCTGTGATCATTTGAAGACCAACAGCATTATGCCATGGTCATATTGACACATTTTCCCATAACGATCAACCGTCCACTAATGGCTTTTGTACAATTTTCAAGGGTTAACTCTAACATATCTACATGGAACCGTTGGTACTACAGCTAATGATTATAACAGCGGTCACGAAACACAGAAAGAAAGTTCATGACATATACACGTTGAAAATATGTTCACAGTCCTATATTTTAACATTTGAAATATATAGTAGTTCATATTAAATTTCCATTCAAGAATATAATTATTTTTAAAACTTTCGAAATTCATTGTAAAAAATTACAGTTTTAGCCGTAACAAGAGTTCCTAAGTATAGTCTTTATTTACAGACATGCAACCTATAGTAATGGACAAATCATATGACATCTATAAGAAGACATGTACAGTCCTAATAACATTTCCTTATTTTTTTCAGTACGGACTGATTTTTATCAGCATAAAACTATATAAAGTTTACTTATATGTAATGTCTTAGAAATTATGATTTACTTTAATACAACATCCATATCTCGTTCTTATAAACTGGAAAATGCAATCAGAAAGACCCTGATCAAATGACAAAACACATCAAACGAATGGTAAACAACTGTCATTTTCTAGACTTGGTACAGGTATTTTCAAATGTAAAAAATGGTGGATTGAACCGGGTGTTATAGTGAAAGACCTCTCACGTGTATGACAGTTGTATCACATTCCGTTATATTATATACTCAATCTGCTAGAATTGCTAAACTAGTACAATTGTTAGTATAAAATGCGTTTGTAGTATCCTATGTAATAAGAGATGTAAAAGGTTAGATTACAAAATCATGTAAACGTTGTAACTTGTCATAGTATTAGTTGATTTGTTTGTTATACTCTAAATCTTCCAGTACTTCATGTACTAATGGCAAGATTAAAAAAATACTCATGTTTCGTGAACATAATCGTCCTCTGACACATTCCATTCTATCATATTAATAATAATAATATGTAATATATAACATATTACGAATCATATACTGATGACATATCAAAGGTGTTGCATTGGAGATTTGATAACCTTTTAACGTTAACTTTTTACGTGAATCGCTTTATTTCCCATAGCACAAAACCAACTTCCCTGATTTATACGTTTCTATTTTTAAGACAAGGTTGATTTGTATAATTTAAAATGGTTTCCAATACATTGAAGAGATTAACTTGGTCACAGTGCATGACTCGCGATACTTAATATGTGATTCATAGTAAATTAGGTGATAAATAAACATAACGACAATTATTTAAAGGGGCTTTTATCTTTGTGTAGGTGATCAAAATGCACTATGTGAATAATAAGTTCCGTGTTTTTAATTTTTTTTTCAAAATTATTAAAACGTTAAAGGGAAGTGAATAAAAGTAAAATCCTTTAGAAAACGAAGAACATGTGATGTTGTCTGAGAACCCCATCACTTGAGTAGATGATATGGAAAATTATCACCAAAAAATATCTAAAAATGTTAAAAAACATGAATAATTCAAAAAGATTGTCGAATTCTAGTTATCTCGTTTAATTCATAGGGACATCTGTTTCTTCAGTAATTTTATTGCTTATATATGATTTTGTATCGGATAAGAATCAGGTGATGCATTAGATCAGTTCAAATACGCATTCGTTTAGTTCGATTATTACCGCAAACGTGTCGAATTCTTAGGGGTGCTAATTACAGTTTGTGGTTTTGATTTTTATATATTGACAGAAATTTCACTAATGTAAATGAATCAGTAACTACGGTAAAAATTTAATAATTAAATTAATTTGCAATGGGCATACTATATATATTACCATCACTCAGATGACTTATGCACATAGACAACATATATCTTACAAACAACATGATTCAAGTCCTCCAACAAAGTATTATAATATACAAACATAGCCTTTGTATGAGGTCGATACAAGGATATATTGACCTGAAAGAAGTATATTGCCTGATGACGAAGTCCGAGGTCGATATAATTCTTTTGGTCGATATATCCTGTATTGACCTCATACAAAGGCTATACGTGTTATATTATTAATTTCAAACCATTATCAACATGCATATTTGAATCGAAATCGTCATTTGATTTTGTTTAAAAGATATCATATTGTCTCCTTGACAATAATATACAAACACAGCCTTTGTGTGAGGTCGATACAAGGATACATTGACCTGAAAGAAGTATATTGACTGAGGACAAAGTCCGAGGTCGATATACTTCTTATGGTCGATATATCCTGTATTGACCACATACAAAGGCTATATTTGTTATATTGTTAATTTCAGGCCATTATGCATATTTGTATCAAAATCGTCATTTGATTTTGTTTGAATTTTATTGATTTCATATTGTCTCCTTGACAATAACAACATATTAGTTGTATTAGGTCTTTCCATTTTTCTGTGGAAAGACCTATTGTTTTTCTTCTGAATAATTTTTTTTTTTCTTCGCCTAATTTTGTTCTTGCGATTAATATTTGTTTTGCAATATGTCGCTTAGATATTTGGTATATGATATCAAACAGGTTATGCGCTTTTGATATTTACTCTGCGTAACCGAATACTTTTCTTTGTAGGAGTTATCTCCCCAAACACTGTTTTCCTTGTCTTCACAATTCCTTCGCAGCCGTAAAAGATAACGACAAATTTATATTACAAAATTGCTCGTTATATCCTTCGCATGATTTGTCCTTTTTTGACCGAAGCGATATGAACGCTCCATATGAGAGTTATTTCCCCTTATGCATTTGATATAAGTGATATGCATTTCTATCTTGTAAACCATAAGTGATAGAGACCTAGGATCTTTTGATTTGAGGTCCTTAGTCCAAAAAAATGAAAATTAGGTCAAGATCAAAGGTCAAGGTCATATTTTAATTTTTCCACTCATTTCCAGAAATTGTATAAGATATCGACAAATTATTTTTTCGAAATTGTTAGTTGCGACATATCGTAACACGTAAATTTTGATTGCAAGTGTACGTTGAACGTTAATGTGAGTTTTCTTCCCTCTTGTATTTGAAAATATGTGTATGGTGATATAACTGATGAACCAAATATAATTAAGACCTATGATCTTTTGATTTGAGGTCCTTGGTTTATGACCTTGAAATTGATCTCAAGGTCATAGCTCAATTTGACGTTGTAGATTTTGACCTTTGCTTTTACCTCACATGTATACATGATAAAGCCATGAGACTTTTTGCAAAAGGTATCAAACCATTTAACCTTTGAAAAAGCAACCGGACGTGACCTTGTGTAAACCGGAAGTAGTTTTTTTTTTGGTACTTTATTAATATAAAAGTATATTGAACCAGATATTTTTGGAATCAGTGTCAAGTAAATATTTAAATATTATCGGAAGTAACATTTTTCAAACCGGAAGTAACAAATCATCTCCTTTATTTAAAAAAAAAGTGTAGAAACCATATATTTTTGAAATCAGCGTATATTAAGTTTAACGATTGAAATGACATTTTAAACTTAATTTTACTATTTTCATATTAAATTATATTGTTTTTGGTGGAAAGACCTTCAATTATTTTCTGAACAATTGGTTTTTAATTTAATTTCCTTTTTTTTGTTTGTTTGACATCTTATGTATTTAAAGATTTTTTTCGTCAAATAATCGATCACAGATATCATTTGTTTCAAAACGTTAAACGATATCCTGAAATTCATTACATGACGTCACAAAGTAAATCGGGCTTTAGATATTCTAAAAATAACCGTGCAATATACTCTGTGCAATATGTTTTTTGCTATCCACCGTTTTTCTCTACCTTCGAAAATATAGTTTAACTTGTGAATATCCCTAAACGAATCAAATTTGTTAAAATATCCGAATTAATAATATCAACATATACTATTTGTTATTTATTTTTATTTTTTTGTTTGTTTGACATCTAATGTATTTGAAGATTTTTTCGTCAAATAATCGATCACAGATATCATTTGTTTCAAAACGTTTAACGATATCCTGAAATTCATTACATGACGTCACAAAGTAAATCGGTTTTTAAATATTCTAAAAATAACCGTGCAATATGCTCTGTGCAATATGCTTTTTGCTATCCGCCGTTTTCTCTCTACCTTCGAAAATATAGTTTAACATGTAAGTATAACTAAACGAGTCAAATTGTTAAAATATACGAATTAATAATATTTTCAAATATACTCGACATGTTCACATATATATGCACACATCATTTTTACTAAAAATAGTAAAATATACTAAAACATTGCTATATATATATAGCTATTGCTAATAAGTATATGTTCTTAAAATAAATCAAGAACGGAAACGTATGACTGATTAAAAGAAACGATAGTGAAAACACCTGTTAGAATATGTGAAATTTTGGTTATTTATCTGAGCTTCAACATGTACAGCGCATCGATTCGCCCCCAAATGATGTGTTCGTTCCTGACAAAGGAACATTAAGAAAAGAGTTTCTCAGTGTATTAACATCGGTATATTTTTTCCACGAAATTTCCTTCGGTCTTGTTTTGTTGACATTAGAGAGTAAGCATTTTGTTACATGTGAAACTATCAATAACATTACAACAATATTTGCATTTTACCATCAAATAACATACAGGAATCCAAAATCTCCCAGAACTGTTTATATAACTAAAATAAATACGTATACTAAATGAACAAGAGTATTTGTAATAGTATATCTATACAGTAAAGTTTACTTACATATTTGTGTACATACACATATATAGACTGATTCAGTTCTTTCTCATAAAATGTTTTTTTTTTTTATCTTATCCAGTTACACATAAAACGAATGACACAAAATACCCCGAATTATAGGCGGATGCTTTATCCAAGCTGTTGTATTGGACTATACATAATCTTTAAATGTTAAAAACTTTCGTTTATGGTTTCTTTTTCCTGGTAACGTACGTTAAATGAGAAGCTTCTATTGAAATATATTTACGTACTTTTTGTACTTCTATTTATAGAACAAGGAAATTGTATATAAGTTTACCAAAAACCTTATATTATTTACAGAAGATTAACTAGATAAAAGTACTGATTGCATCTAAAGGTGGGAGTGGGCAGCTGAGACATACAGTACCCAACACTTTTCATATATTTTGTTTTTCAAAAATATATACCTGTTTATATATAAATTAACAAACACCAGACCTAAAATAGATATATTTGGATATTTTTCATCTTTTTGTACATTTATGAATAGAGATATTGTGTTCCCGCTCATCAGGTTTATGTTGAATAATCACACCTTGCTTTTCCAATCAATTTGCTACATCTTTTTAATAAACAGTTTCCTCTATTTCCCCCTTTTATATCTTTCATTATGAAGATACACTATGAATATGTTTGGTCAGAATAACACCACATAGAGTTACATTCACATATAATGGAAACTGCCAAAAAAAAATACATGGTCGTTACCTCTTGAAGGTACATGTCGCTGACACTATGGAATTACTTTTAATGATTGTTATCATGTTTCGTGTAAACAAACCTTTGAATGCTAATAAGGTGCACATCTCAAAATTGTCGGATTTATAGCATCTATAACTAGCATCAGTTGAACTACCATATTGGAATAAATATAGATTAATTGGTTTGACAAATAGCTGATGTATTTACGACTGTGTTGTTATCGCATCACAATTAAAAACTGACTTATGAGTTTAAGATACTTCTGATATAAGCAGGCAAATGATAATATCAACCTTTTGATATATTTAATCTGATTTTCCCACCCTTTTCATATATGACAGAGTATGAACTAGTTACATAGTCTAGCGGCTAATCTCCACCACCCATTACATAATAAGTCGTCCGCCCACGATGATTGCATTATTTCAATTTATAATTATAATGTTTCATCGTATGGTTTATAGTTTTTTTTGGTAGAAATTTTAACATAAACATAAACATTTAACATAAAGACAAATATCAAATTGGGCATTTTAATTTAACACGTTTAGACAAGCATTTAAAAATGCCCAAATTCCAATATATTTATATATTTTGTAATTGGTATAAATTGAATTTTTAGGTCTGTAAATATAGTTCATGAAGAGTCAACATAGATCTAAATTATAACATGCAAAATAATCTTTACATGGTTCACACCTCGTTATTTATAATTTTTTATGACCCTTATGTAGTCCCAATATATTCTAATAAACATACCATGCATGACACGAACAACAGTTGGTTTGTTTAAAACTCAATATATACATGATATAGTGATGGGATTCGTAAAATTCTTTAAAATTGATCATGTAACCATGAATAAAGGAAAAGAAGTATTTTTGAAATACTAAGGCCTTTATACCTCAGAATTTGATTACCTAAGCTGTATTTGGCAAAACTTTTATGAATTTGGTCCTCAATGCTAATCAACTTCGTTCTTTGTTTCGCCTTTTAAACTACTTTTTTTGGATTCGACCGTTACTTATGAGTCTTTTGTAGACGAAACACGCGTCTGACCTAAATACAAAATTTAATCCTGGTATCATGCACTAAAATAATTTCACATGATTATCATAGTTTACAGTAAAATTTAAAATATTCCTTAACACATTTTTTTTTCCCGCGATACTTAGATCCCAAAAAATGAAAAGGACTGGAGCAACACAAAAGATATTTTTAGAACAGAATGGAAAATACAGACTTACGGTTGTTTTCATTTAAACTGAAACGGCTTTTTTTTTAAGTTAGAATTAATAGCCATACTAAATTTTTTGGGTGATCTGTAAATAAAATCAAAAATGAAACCGGTTAAAGCTCAATTTAATCTTGATTCAACGTATATGAAATAACAATTCCTTGTTAAGGTTTAAGTAAATATCGTGGTTGACACGAAACACATACAATACACATACAATACACATATTATACCAAAAAATTAGTGATTGTTTAAAATAATTAACCGGCAAATAGATTGTTTAACTACACAAAGGAACATTATATTATCCGTCTGTGGCTTTGGTTTATCTCAAAGTTTTGAAATACACATGATGAAATTAGTACAAAGTTAGGAAACACCAATTGAACTCCTTGTTCGACGGACCCGTCCGCACCTATTTTTCTACTTCACAATATTTTTGTTATAATCCCGCTTCCCGCATCCGGAAATGTAATCATGTCCATTTCCGGTACAGTTTTTTTTTTGTAAGTATACTAAAAAAAATAAACATATTTTTTTAAAATTCACAGTCTTACCTGTATTTAATGTTTTTAAATTTATAAACATCCAACCACACTGTGTAAATATCTGTGTAAATATTTGAATAAGTCAGGTAAGCGTTAAACCCATAAATACCAGATTGGAGTGTTCCGATATGTATATATATTTAAAACAGAAGAAAATACCTATCAAAATCATGCTTATTTTCGTTTTGAGCATAATGTACACGGAACCTCTGAGGAGATTTGCACTCAACTGCAATTATATTGTATATCGGTGAAACTAGTAATTTTTTGGTTCCTTATAGCTTGCTGTTTGGTCTGGTTCAAAGCCCTGTGTAAAAGGCCGTAGTATGTCTATGACCTGTATATGTTATCATCAGGTGGGGAAAAATCCTTCCGCAGGAAAGGGGTAATTTTTTATGTTGTAGAAAAGAAATAGAAAAACTTGGAATTTTTAACTTAAAATGGGAAGAAATACAACATATTTGAAACAAATTTTCTAAAAGAAGGGTTCACTTATTTTGAATAATATAAAACAGAATGTACATATGTTAACATGGTTAAAGTCAAAGAATAATTACAAAATTTTTGGACATGTATTGACCATTTGATACCAGTAAGATATATAGTTTTATGAGAAAATCTGAGCCCTTTTTTTTTACTAAAATTGGCCTTAAGGGGATATTTATACAATTAAGGGGTCGTTTCCAACCTGATTATTACTAAGATGGAGAATTGTATCATTGTCACACATACATATATTGCATCAACGTATTCAATTATTTCTTGGTGAACAAGGAAAAACACTTCATAAATTAAAGAAATGTCGAAGTACAAGTGATAAATCAAGTTTTAATATTGTCAAAACCTATTAGTTATGTTTCAAAAGAATCTTAATCGCTCGCCCCTACTTTTCAAAATTCGCCTAACAAATTTGCAAGTAAGTTATTTTTTTATAAAAGTTTTCAAATCGCTCGTTTGCCCAAATTTCCGTATAGCAAGAAATTAAAATAAGGGCGGCCTTAGTGAAGATTAGTGACTTTAAATTAAAAAATCGTTTGAGTCCTAAACTATCAAATCAAAACATATTCTAATGTATACACCAAGTAGGAATACAAGATGTCATACATTATTCCTAGCTACAGCATTATTACACCTCACTTCCACAGGTTCACACAGAAAAAGGAACAACACGTTGACTTAAGGGGGCTCGCGGGTCTAAATCATATTTTTTTTATTTAATATAGGGTTTCGCTTTATTTTTCTATAAATGAACTTTACCTTATATCTAGTAGAAAAATGAAATAAAAAAATGGGATCACCGTTCATTTACGCTCACAATCTGCCTTCGAAAGAAGTATACATTTTTGTTAATGTCTATTTTTTCTCTTGAACTAATAGGGGAAATAGCGGTTATATCGAAATAAAAAAAAAAAAGAACTGAATTACAGAAATCGCTTAAATTTTACAATTATTTAGTTTATGTACAGCTTATTCGAAAACAACAATAAAAATATAGGTCACCGATGAATTATAAAAGATGTTTCAATTTCAATGCTAAAAAATGGCATTTTAGCACCAAAGGGAGATAATTTGGAGCTTTTCCAATGATATCTATATTTTAAAAGCTACCTAGGGCCAACCCGTATTTATTTTTTGGAATGATTTTTGTACCATATGATAAAATAACAACTTCTTAAGGTAATTAATAAAATTTGTAATGAAAAATAAATGTTTGATTTTTTTCTGAATTTTTTTTTACCCGTGAGACTCCTTAAACTGAAATTAACTATTCTGTTTAGGTCATACATGTATAACGTTAACGCAACTGTACCTTAATCGTTACTAGTACCTGCGTTGCACCCAATAAGCACAAGCAGCCGAAATCCTATACGGTTTCATAGAGACAAGAATTTGTATGTTTTACTATTTCACCATATGCACATCTTTCAATATAGCTATATAAAAACAAATTCTGTTTAGGTCAAATATTGTGACAGTACTCAAATTGTAACCAGTAGCCAAATTGAACCAAATAGCAGAGGAAATCTTATACTCCATTATGGAGACTAAGCAATTTGTATTGTTAAGAACTGACATTATTAACATCTTTCAACATAGCTTATATATAAACTGATTATGTTTAGGTCATGTAATGTAACCGTACCCAAATTGCACAATATGCACATCTCTCAACACAGCTATATATAAACATATTTTGTTTAATATGTTTAAGTCATATATTATAACAAGTGTATAAGTGTATAAGCACTAAGATAGCAGCGGAAATCCTATACACTCTTTTAAAATTTTACACAAAAACTAAACAATTGATATTTTTTATGATTTTACATTAACATAGCTATATATGTCAAAATATCATATATTCACTCCAAAAAAGTAAAATTAACTGAACCTGCATCGTTTTAAAGCCAATACCAGCCCATTTTTCTATGATTCAAAACAGATTATAAATTCTATTGATGAAACTGTATACTAGTAGTGAATAAAAAGATCTTCGAAATAAACACAGAAAGTAAACTGTGGTCAAGAAAATTAATAAAGGTGAAAAGTAACTGTCAAAATAGGTGCGATTTTGTTAATTGCACGTTAGCTCAAAATTTGCAACATCCTCGACATTAAATATTGAAGTTTTGTACGTTCTAGGTAAAGGAAAATTAAGAAAAGTGTTTCACACGTACTGAAGTGTTCCTCTCAATTTGAAGGTGTATAGCAAAAACTGACAAAAATATTTGAACTGAACCAGCAATACTGTGAAAAGAAATATCATTCTTTACCACTTACCGGTCATAACACGATGACATCAGTATCGTTTGATGAAATAATATTAAAGTTTGTCAGGTTCCAGAAATATTTGTAAATACAAAACAATAAAAAAAACAATAATGTTTTATAAATCGATAAGTAATGTGCTGTCAGATATTCAAGAGGTAAAAATATGTACTACCCTTTGGCAAACCAAACTGACAATGTATCTATCACATATTGAACTGTAACTTGATAACCATCGAAAAACGGTCGATCTCAATTTCTGTACATATTTGAACTTTATTTAATATGATCAAAAGGATAAGATTTGTTTAGTCAGTAATCGAAAAATATGTTAAAAAAATAGACACATACGAAGGCACAGAATCATTATGTGATTTCCCAAGAAAAATGCCTAGTGTTATCAAGAAAAACAAAATTTAAGAGCCAAACAATTAAACTATTACATGATTTAGAGGATTTACATCAGAAAATGTCTCAACATATAATGCTACCGAAATTATTCCAAACCAAAATTAAGGGTTAAACAAATTAAACTTTTGCATGTTTTAAGATAATGTTTATAAACATGGCTCTAATCATGCTAACAGAACATTATCAGCTGTATACAGGCAATTATTTTTACACGTTTCAATAATGTCTGTTCTATGCGCTTTTTCTGGATTAACCTTCACTGGTAACGTTCGCACGTAGCGTTACTAACATTTGAAACCAAGTTTAGGTTATAAAATATGTTTCATCATTGAAGAACCTTTTTACAAGAACTCACTTCTATTGAAGGTATTTTCTTCTTTTGTTTTAATTATTTTTAGGGATTTAAATGATATTTGATTCATGCAGACTATTTATATTATGTTTTATTTACTGTGTTGCGTTAATAGATACAAATCAATGGATATCAGAAGTAATTGCATTCTAATGTAGGTTATGAAGGTTTATCATATGTTTAGTAGTAAATACAGTAGTTTTGCATATTTGATAAATAGCTTGCTGTTTAATCCATATCGCCCAACTTTGATGCGCACCCTTTATCGCATACCCTTTATCACACCCCTACCCTTTATCGCACCCCTACCCTTTATCACACCCCTACTTTTTTTTTTGCTAAAAAAATTTCCTCAAAATAGGTTAATATTTTTAATGACGTCATTTTTTGGTATGTGACGTCACTTTTTCATATTTTATGTGACCTCACAAACGTCAAGTTTTCATATTAAAAAATACAAAACACAAAAATAAATACAATAATAAACAAAATTGTTTTTAAAACAACAGCACGCAAATTGTAAGGTAACCCAGGTGCTTCGGATAAGTAATTGAACAGTTCTTTTAAGGCCTTTGAAACAAGACAAAAGTAGAACTGAAGGTAACCCAGTGCTATAGATTAGAAAACAGTTCATATAAGATAATACTCTTCTGTTGAAATATATGATAAAGCGTATAATACAGCCTAAAGTCCCTTGGGCTGATATTGATGTCTAGGATGATACGACATATGATACGGATTTTGCCATGTATTATTCTCTATATATAGTCTTTTTTAGTGTCTTATCAATCTTTTTACCATAATATTAAAAGTCGGTTATTTGATTTGTTGCACGTATAGTTTGATATTCCAAGCACATAACTCATGTTGATTATCTAAGATATATTTTATTTTTGACAAAGTTAACGTCAACGAAAAGAAGAAAGAGCAAACTATCTCAGCGCATTTAATAAAATAGACAAAATCGTATTGATATATTTTCACTGCTGTTATCATCCACACTTCTCATTGATGCCTTCATTATAGAGCAACAAGCTTTAACTTTAAGTTCAAGGGAAATTAGAATCTACTCGCAGGCCGAATATAAAATAACAAGGACAAATAATACCACGGAAAAATCAGATTATGATGTAATGATAATATAATGCTACATGCAACAAACATTTTCACACATACTCATATTGTGAGAACGTAGGTATCCTCAGATCAATTTGAAAATCTCGAAACACTTTAGAACAAATATAATTAAAAGATCTTTGGAATCAATGCAAGATAACTTCTCATATCATCACCACACCAATTAGATACAGGAGTTCTGACAAACCACATGTTTCAGATATAGTTTATCACAAAGGAGCACGAGGCAGAGAGTATATCCAACTTAGAATATATAAATTGAAGAGCATTGGGGATCCACAATTACAAAAAGTTGTGCCAAATACGGCTAAGACAATCTATGCCTGGGATAAGAAAATCCTTAGTTTTTCGAAAGAAATCAAAGTTTTGTAAATTATAAGAAATGACTTATCATTCCCACTTTTAGGAACAGTTAAATTAACTTTATGAAAATATCTCTATTCAAATCCATTCTACATCTGTTTGAAGATTGAGGTCAAAGGCACTTTTCATACTCTGTCTATTCGAAATAACAGAAAAAATGTGGTGCACACTATTAAAAAACCCGCTTCGCGCACTTTTACATTAAAAAAAACAAAATGATCAGTTTTGGCTGATGCAGTCATATATGGTCAGATTTGGTTGATGCTGTCAAATATGGTCAGTTTTGATTGATGCAGACACATATTTTTGTTACATTAGTCAGTCTGAGGTATGAAAACTACTGATGTTTGTTCAATTTCCAATATTGCAGTTATTTATATATACTACAGTAAAAAAAATATAACTGAAGTACTGTTCAACTATATAGACTCACATAAAAAAAGCAAATATGGTCAGTGTTGGTTGATGCGGTCAAAAGATTTTATTATACAACTCAGTCTGAAGTATGAAAACTACTGATATTTGTTTACGATTCAATACTTTGAATAAAAAGAGGACATGCTGGCACTATAAATGCATGCGAACAAAATTTTGAGGTCATTGTTATCCAATATTGCTATAACTTGTATATATTACAGTCCCTCTTGACCTAAAATTATAACTGAATTACTGTACAGCTATATAGATTTGCAGAAAGAAAGAGCAAATAAGGTCAGTTTAGATTGATGCGGTCAAAAGATTTTATTACACAACTCAGTCTAAAGTATGAAAACTACTGATATTTGTTTACGATTCAATACTTTGAATAAAAAGAGGACATGCTGGCACTATTAATTCATGCGAACAAAATTTTTAGGTCATTGTTTTCCAATATTGCTGTAACTTGTATATTACAGTCCCTCTTGACCTAAAATTATAACTGAATTGCTGTACAGCTATATAGATTTGCAGAAAGAAAGAGCAAATATGGTCAGTTAAGATTGATGCAGTCAAAAGATTTTATTACACGACTCAGTCTGAAGTATGAAAAATACTGGTATTTGTTTACGATTCAATACTTTGAATAAAAGAGGACATGCTGGCACTATAAATTCATGCGTACAAAATTTTGAGGTCATTGTTTTCCATTATTGCTATAACTTGTATATATTACAGTCCCTCTTGACCTAAAATTATAACTGAATTACTGTACAGCTATATAGATTTGCAGAACGAAAGAGCAAATAAGGTCAGTTTAGATTGATGCGGTCAAAAGATTTTATTACACGACTCAGTCTGAAGTATGAAAACTACTGATATTTGTTTTCGATTCAATACTTTGAATAAAAAGAGGACATGGTGGCACTATAAATTCATGCGTACAAAATTTTGAGGTCATTATTTTCCAATATTGCTATAACTTGTATATATTACAGTCCCTCTTGACCTACAATTATAACTGCATTACTGTACAGCACCCTTTTTATGGAAGATCATTAATGCATTTGAATGAGGACAATAAATTTTAGTTGGACCCCTCCCTTTTTTTTAAACTTAAGAGTGATGCGATCAAAAAATTTTATTACACGACTCAGTCTGAAGTATGAAAACTACTGATATTTGTTTTCGATTCAATACTTTGAATAAAAAGAGGACATGGTGGCACTATAAATTCATGCGTACAAAATTTTGAGGTCATTATTTTCCAATATTGCTATAACTTGTATATATTACAGTCCCTCTTAACCTAAAATTATAACTGAATTACTGTACAGCACCCTTTTTATGGAAGATCAATGCATTTGAATGAGGACAATAAATTTTAGTTGGACCCCCCCCCCCCCTTTTTTTTTTAAACTGCTGGATCCGTCCCTGGTGGTTTGGGCCGGAATAACGTATTACATTAAGGTCAGATAATTTTGTTATGTAAAATGAGTCATCCTGACTCCCCGAATGACAAATGTAAAATAAATGAAATAATAATGCCCCCCCCCCCCCCCAATATTAACGGCTTAATTTATGTTCAAAAAATGAAAGAAAAACAAATAATTTATGTAACACATCAACAAAAGAAAATCACTGAATAACAGGCTCCTGACTTGGAACAGGCACATACATGCAGAATATGAACATGTTCTCTTGCCGATTATAAATCTGAAATAAAACCGGCAAAATAGCAAAACTTTATATAATATTAATCGCTATTTTGCCGAAGCCTTTATATTAAGACAAATATTTCTTAAAACTTATAAATCAATTCTAGCCGTAGAATTTATAAATCAATTTTAGCGTAGAATTTATAAATTAATTCTGGCCGTAGAATTTATAAATCAATTCTAGCCGTAGAATTTGAAATCAATTCTAACCGTAGAACTGTTCTAGAAGTAGAACTGACCAAAGATTTTAGGGTAGAACTGTCAGGATCAGTTCTAGCTAGAACTGTCCAAATCAGTTCTAGGTAGAACTGACCAAATCAGTTCTAGGTAGAACTGACCAAATCAGTTCTAGCTAGAACAGTTCTAACCTAGAACTGACTAAAAGGTGTCAGGCTGACAGTTCTACATACTGTTCTAGCACAGTTCTCCTGACAGATTCTGACAGAATTTATGAGAGGTTAGAACTGATCTCCACTGTATCAGTATTATGTATTCCGTTTCAGTTATCGAAATTGTTACTCCGAGTTATTCATTATGTATGACCCATTTTATGAACATCTATATAAGAAGATTTTGAATGAGTGTCAATGACACAACTGTCCATCCATGTCACAATTTGTAAAAATAAACCATTATAGATTAAAGTAGGGTCTTCAACACGGTATTTGCACATTTCGTTTAAAGTTTAAGATTATATGTTGCATATATACGTACACATGTACATAAATGATTCGTTGTACCTAAATGACAGTGCATCATAAGCCTATAAAGTCTGGTTTGTTCAAATATGGTACATGTTTATTGACTGTATATATTTAAAGTTGTAAGATATTGTATTTCGTGTATATGTATCAAGTTGAACTTTAAAAGAAAAATATATATTTCTTTATAGATACGAATTTAAATACGAAATATTGACTGAGTAAGACGGTTTTTAACTTTAGTATCCCTATCTGAAAAAAACAAATGATGATACTTATTCACATTTATTTTTTCGTTAATGTGACTTTCTGATAAGGTGTATGTCTTCATCTTACTATGAAGTAGATTATGCGTATTGTTGTTTATCAAAACTGCAAAGTTTAAGAAAAAAATAAAATGTTATACTAGTTTCAGCTTCCGTTTTCAGTTATGTGTCTGATCTTAATATTTCATATTTCCGGAGCTTATTATATTTCAGACAAACCTATCTTTGTAACCCAGAATTCAAAAACCCAATATGGACGATTTGGACACAATGTTGACATCACTGTTTGTGTATACAGTTTTCCAAAAACTTACAAGTGTAAATGTTTTAAGAAATGACACGTGCTTTGAAATCAAAAAATGAACTTGTGTATATTGAAAATTAAACATTAACTGTTGCAATATTCAACAGGGAATTTCGAATAATTGGAACTACAATAAACCTAAAGCGATAAAATCTTACAAAAGATGACTTCACTTCTTATCAATTTAACGTTACGAATAAGATTGGTAACGCAATACATGTAGTTGAACTTAATGCAGCTGGTAAGTATAAATCTACACCTGTATTCTTTTACAATTATAGAAAAAAAAATGGAAGTTTCCTTTAAAATCTCAGTGTTAACAAACAACGTATGTTATAGTATGAGAGTCTTAAATGTATGAACCATAAGTGCAATTAGTATTGATTTCAACAATATGTAGGCTTTAGGAAAATCGACAAGTAAGAGTTGAAGTGAAATATTAAATGGTTGACTTCTATTAAGAATCTTATGTTTATAATCACAAGATTTTGACCTCCTGATCTGTTTTTCACGTTGTTTCATCTACTTAACTGTACAGTATAAACCTCTTTGGTAAAGTGTTAGACTGCATAATTTCATGTAATCAAGTTAAGTTTGTTTGAAGACCCTGATTGCATTAAACTCGACCAATTCTTTCATATGGTTTTGAATTAGTTCTATAAACTGGTTTAATCTTTATCTTGTGTTTTTTTGTGTTTTTTTGTGTTTTGTTTTTTTTTTTTGTTATCTATATAAAACAGGTTTTGTTTGTTCTTGTTGTTTTGTTTTTTGTTTTTTTTTTTGTTGCTTTTTTCGTTCAAGATTTCTATGTTTTTCGCAGTATATTTTAAACGGTCCTTTTTCAAGTCCAATGATCAAGATTTGAAAGGGTCCTACCAACACTAGTTGCAGTTTAACCTAAATCAAATATAACCATTATTTGATAAATACTAAATACACTTGACATACTTGCCACTGGACGTGATTATAAAAATCAATGAGATCAATATAATAGTTACAAATTTGTATACTGTTATCTTTACGTTTGTCAAATGGGTATCATGTATATATAGACTAATGCAATTGGTGCTGCTGTTGATTGATAATATATGGAAAAGGAATAGTGATAAAAGTGGCAGTTTGCAAAGTAGACATTAAACAAAAAAATGGATTTAATTTTTTTTACCAAAAGTGAATGTGAGTGCATTTGGTTTACCGTTTACGAAACAATTTTAATCAAATTAACAATTGATCAAAGGTGTTAAGATATGTTAAAGCGAGTTGATTCGACAAAAATTAAAGATGTTTAATGTGTGATTTTGCAATTTCCAATTTTCGTCAGTTATAGATGTTTACGTTTTTAAATGATGTATATATGTATCGGACAAAGCGGCGTAACTCTATATTTCTTAAAACTGCTTGTTTTGTTACAGGTGCTGTACCTTATAGAAACAAAGGGGACAAAAGAAAAACAGATGCTTTTATCATATTCTTAATTAATGTGAAGGAAATTAATGATACATATTTTTTTAGAGGCAAATTGCTATGTACTTCCATTATTTTGTTTTGTCTTGTTCTACGTGTAAAATGAATTTGGAATGTTTATATAAAATATCAGTAATAACTGTTGCATGATTTTGTATGCGTTCGTGTGAATGCGCGTTTGTGTGTGTTGTTAATGTTGTAGTGGTTGCTTTCCTTCTTTGAAGATAAACCAGAAAAACCAAATGTTAACGAAGTCATTCCTGACATAGACACTATTATAGTAAGCTGGACAAGTACTTTCAACGGTTGTAAGGAACAACAGTTTATTTTGGAGTATAAAACAGTGGACGATCTCGAATGGAAAGATGTTTCCCCAATAAATGATACTTCTGATAACTGTTGTCATCACGTTATAGAAAACCTTTTTTCTAAGATGACTAAATTTGAATATTGGCATGCTAAGTGCACAGAGTCAATACAGTGTGTTGCATAATGAACGTTAATAAACATATTATAAAAGAGCAGTATATGTTAATTTGATTTTGCCATGTGATTATGGACTTTCTGAATTGATTTTCCTCTCAGTTCAGTATTTTTGTGATTTAACTTTTTAGTAATTTTAAACATCAAGAATATTAATAGGAGCAGCCTACAGCTCTTTAATGCAACTTACAGAGAACCGCTGTTAATTAAAATAATAACACAATTTTGTCAATTGGTTACATTTTATAAACGTTTCAACATACTTATAATATGAAAATAAGAATTTATGATACATGTATCAATACTAATGAAGAAATTTTCCACAGGAAACCAAATGTTATAGACGTTAACTGCATGGTCTTACACAATGGGCAAACAATCGCAGTGTCAACTATAAAAGACTAAAAAAATGTACAACATTGGGGTAACAGTACAACATGTTAACACACTATAAAATCGGGTTGTTGTCTCTTTGACACAATCGTAACTACTCGGCCATTCTTACTATGCAGTACAATAACACTAACAGTTATTTCTTCGTTCAACCAGAAAGGCCAAGTATTTTCGATTGCTCTTTGACACATTCCCCATTTCCATTTTCAATTTTATTTATACAATCCGCCAAAAGTTAAGCACCACCTATTTTTATTGCATCGATAATTTTTCAAATTTAAAAAATCAATTATTCCTTATAATAACAGAAAACAATCATATGTTTAGTCTTAGATGATTAATTTTTTTATTAGTCGTTAGTGGCTTTGAACTAGCTGTCAGAAAACTGCGAGTACTCTCAGATCTGTAACCAGTGTCTTTTTGTTGTCCGGATGTACAAGTACCCGTCCACGTCCACTTGTATTGTTGTCCATCTGATGGGTTAAGCCTTTTTCAACTGACTTTTATAGTTCGTTATGATGTTGTACTATTATACCACTGTCCAAGGTTAGGGGAGGGTTGGGATCCCGCTAACATGTTTAACCCCGCCACATTATTAATGTATGTGCCTGTCCCAAGTCAGGAGCCTATAATACAGTGGTTGTCGTTTGTTTAAGTGTTACCTATTTGTTTTTCGTTCATTTTCTTTATATAAATAAGGCCGTTGGTTTTCTCGTTTTAATTGTTTTACATTGTCACATCAGGGCCTATTATAGCTGACTATGCGGTATGGGCTTAGCTCGTTGTTGAAGACCGTACGTTGACCTATATTTGTTTATGTCTGTGTCATTTTGGTCTCTTGGGGACAGTTGTCTGATTGGCAATTATACCAAAGCTTTTTTTTTTATGTATAACAATTTTGCTAATGTATACCATAGACAAACTGCAAATATATAAGTTTGGTCACTTATGAAGGTTCTATGCATGTAGGTTTTTCTTTCATAGAAATAGTGTAAGTTACACAATTCAGAAACGGAATTTAAGTTTCACTGTGATTTTTTTTACAACAATTGATCACCCAATATCATTAAAATTTTCTAAACATAATCTTTGGTATGTTCGACAAATTTAATGTCAATGTGAGCCAATAGCATGTGTAACAACCACTCTTCCGGTACAGTTTCATGACACAACGTATCATTCTCGGCACAAGCCTTTTAAAAAACTTTAGTTGAGGAAATCTGTTGCATTAAACAATAAATGCCACTTTTAAATCTACAAAATATTGTGAAGGTGGATCTCTGCGATTGAGATTTCTGCCAATGCCACCTCAGACATGTTTGATAGGGTTTATGTATGGAGACATGGAAGGCCAAACAAATCGTGTAAATGGCTTGTTGCTCTTTGGACTCGGTAAAAATCCTTGCCCTGTGTGGTCTAGCGTTGTCGTCAATGTACAAGGGTCTTGACAATTTTCACGCTAGTGGAGGATTATTAAAATGAGGGACTATTATGCTTTACGGCGCCAAATCTCTGTGTGTCTTTCCGTTTATGTTACCCTGCAGAATATGCATACCCAGCTGAGAACGGTATAAGACGTAGCCCCGTACTGGGACACCACCAGCACTGAATGCAGTCCTTGTGAAAAAATTGTTTTGGTCATGATCATAGGCCGTTTTATTTCCCCGCAAAATTTGTATTATGTCGTCTACTATCAGTACAAGAAACTGACTCCCATCTGACCAATGAGTGTTTTGTCAGCTTCTTATGTTCAAGCATAGATAGGCATTATTCCATTGAAACCTGACAGTAGAGTGCCTGCCTGTAAGTACAGGTCTCTGTACACCACGACTTGCTTTTTTTTGTTGCCTCTATTAAGTCGACGGACCAATGTACGAACACTAACACGACCACCTGGAGAAACAGTGTACAGTGGAGATCACTTCTAACCTCTCATTAGAACTGTCAGAATAATCTGTCATAGAACTGTTCTAACCTGTCCTAGAACAGTTCTAGCTAGAACAGTTCTACCCTAGAACTGTTCTAGGTAGAACTGTCAGGATCAGTTCTAGGTAGAACTGACCAAATCAGTTCTAGGTAGAACTGTCAGGATCAGTTCTAGGGTAGAACTGTCTAAAACTGTTCTGGGTAGAACTGACCAAATCAGTTCTAACCGTAGAACTGTCAGCAGAACTGACCAAATCAGTCAGGACTGAAGAACAGTTCTAAATGACGTCACTGCAGAAAGGGCACTTTAGAATTAAGAAGAAAAATCAGTTCCAATTACTTAACTTTATATAATAGCAGATGTTTCTATATTTTTTACTGATCAAAAGTTACATGTACAAATATCGAAGTGGACAGGAGGTTATCCAACTCATCGGAGAAATATTTTTATAAGATTGCAAATGAAACATCATTGTTTACGTTTTTCGCTCCCCGTTTTTAACAGTCTCTTCGTAAATATAACTGCATTTAATTCAAGGAAATTTAATCTTAATTTACCTTGTTTGCCTTGGATTTACATTCATGATTTAGGATTCTGTTGTGACAAATATTCAAACGAAAATTGTACAGTGGATGAATTATGGGATTAATGAAAACAGCGTTGTTAAACGTAAAAAAACCTATGTAGTATGTACATTCGATTATCTCGTTGCCAAACTTATCCATAACGATTATGAATAATATCTTGGAGGCTTGAACGTCAGAAAAATATACTCGATCTGAACATGAATGAAATATTTGCCACTGGACGTTAGGCTACAATCAAAACCAATCATTGTCCTTCTTCAAATTATATTAACAGTATAGTCGGTATACTATTCCAAGAAGAGAACTTCTCATACATGTACTTTTCATTTTAAAATAAAGTATATGAATCAGTCGTGTGAGTGTTGGATGATGCGGTTAAATAGTTTTGTTTAAAAAAAAAACATGATGAACTACTGAGTTAACAAGTCACTTTTGTGACGGTTCATTATTTAATAATTTAAGTTTGGATGTAACGGGTCTTCTGACGTTATTTTGTTATCAGCACCCATAGACATAAGTTAGTTATGTGACCGTAACGTCATCAACGTTTTTTCATGGTTTGCCAAGGTTTAAACATTTTGTTAAAATGGAATTAAGAATTAAATTATCAGAAATGACAGTGTAATCACTGGTAATACTTTTTTTCTGTCTATTGGAAATAACTTTAAAAATGTGGTGCACACTGTTAAAAAAACTCGCAACGCCCATTTTTCAGTGTGCACCAAATTTTTTATGTTATTTCTTCATAGACACAAAAAATATTACAGTCATTCCTTAAATAATAATATTATCGATACAGAGAGGAAATAATGGCGCTCTAAATTGATGTGGACAAAATTTGGTGTCCTCTTTATCATACAATTTCTGTCCTGACAGAAATATTACTGGTTTACATTGTCATTTGAATTATACAATCCATCGTGATCGGTTGTTGTCTGCTCTATGGTTTGGTTGTTGTTGCTCAGATGCATATTTTTGTAACATGAGTCAGTCTGAGGTATGAAAACTAACTGATGTTTGTTTCTGATGGGATATTTTGAATAAAAGTAGGAAATGCTGGCACTCTCAATCAATGCAATTCTTTTTTTTTGTGGTTGTTGATTTCCAATATTGAAGTTATTTATAAACTACAGTCCCTCTTGACCTAAAATTATAAATGAAGTACTGTCCAAATATATAGGCTTGCATAAAAAAGAAGCAAATATGGTCAGTTTTGGTTGATGCGGTCAAAAGATTTTATAACAAGACTCAGTCTGAAGTATGAAAACTACTGATATTTGTTTACGATTCAATACTTTGAATAAAAAGAGGATATGCTGGCACTGTAAATTCATGCGAACAAAATTTTGAGGTCATTGTTTTCCAATATTGCTGTAACTTGTATATTTTATAGTCCCTCTTGACTTAAAATTATAACTAAATTACTATGCAGCGATATAGATTTGCAGAAAGAAAGAGCAAATAAGGTCAGTTTAGATTGATGCGGTCAAAATGTTTTATAACACGACTCGGTCTGAAGTATGAAAACTACTGATATTTGTTTACGATTCAATACTTTGAATAAAAAGAGAACATGCTGGCACTATAAATTCATGCGAACAAAATTTAAGGTCATTGTTTACCAATATTGCTGTAACTTGTATATTACAGTCCCTCTTGACCTAAAATTATAACTAAATTACTGTGCAGCTATATAGATTTGCAGAAAGAAAGAGCAAATAAGGTCAGTTTAGATTGATGCGGTCAAAGGATTTTATTACACGACTCAGTCTGAAGTATGAAAACTACTGATATTTGTTTACGATTCAATACTTTGAATAAAAAGAGGACATGCTGGCACTATAAATTCATGTGAACAAAATTTTGAGGTCATTGTTTTCCAATATTGCTGTAACTTGTATATTTTATAGTCCCTCTTGACTTAAAATTATAACTAAATTACTATGCAGCGATATAGATTTGCAGAAAGAAAGAGCAAATAAGGTCAGTTTAAATTGATGCGGTCAAAATGTTTTATAACACGACTCGGTCTGAAGTATGAAAACTACTGATATTTGTTTAAGATTCAATACTTTGAATAAAAAGAGGACATGCTGGCACTATAAATTCATTCGAACAAAATTTTGAGGTCATTGTTTTCCAATATTGCTGTTACTTGTATATTACAGTCCCTCTTGACTTAAAATTATAACTTAATTACTGTGCAGCGATATAGATTTGCAGGAAGAAAGAGCAAATAAGGTCAGTTTAGAGTGATGCGGTCAAAAGATTTTTGTATAACAGGTCCGTCCGAGGTATGAAAACTACTCGTAAATGGATATTCAAATTTGTTTACGATTTAATATTTTAAATAAAAAGAGGACATGCTAGTACTATAAATTGAGTGCAAATAAAATTTTAAAATCATTAATGTTCTCCAATATAATTGGTATCCTTGCCTAAAAATAAACTGGATTCCTGCAGTGTGCAGTAAAATGTATATAGATTTATATGATGAAATCAAATATGATCAGTTTTAAAAGTTTATAGTGGATCAATGGCAGATCCAGAGCGGTGGGGGGACCCCTTTTTTGACGGTCAATGCATTTGAATGAGGACATTTAGTTGGACCCCCCTTTTTAAAACTGCTGGATCCGTCCCTGGTGGTTTGGTCCGGAATAACGTACCCCCCCCCCCCCCATATTAACGGCTTAATTTATGTTCAAAAAATGAAAGAAAAACAAATAATTTATGTAACACATCGACAAAAGAAAATTACTGAAAAATAGGCTCCTGACTTGGAACAGTCAAATACATGCAGAATATGACGGGGTTAAACATGTTCTCTTGCCGACGAAAAATTTGAAATAAAACCGTCAAAATAGCAAAACTCTTTATAATATTAATCGCTATTTTGCCGAAGCCTTTATATTAAGACAAAGAGTTTTTAAAACTTATAAATCAATTCTAGACGTAGAATTTATAAATCAATTTTAGCCGTAGGATTTATAAATTAATTCTAGCCGTATAATTTGTAATCAATTCTAACCGCAGAACTGTTCTAGAAGTAGAACTGACTAAAACTGTTCTAGGGTAGAACTGTCAGGATCAGTTCTAGGTAGAACTGTCCAAATCAGTTCTAGGGTAGAACTGTCAGGATCAGTTCTAGGTAGAACTGTCCAAATCAGTTCTAGGTAGAACTGACCAAATCAGTTCTAGCTAGAACAGTTCTAACCTAGAACTGACTAAAAGGTGTCAGGCTGACAGTTCTACGTACTGTTCTAGAACAGTTCTCCTGACAGATTCTGACAGATTTAATGAGAGGTTAGAAGTGATCTCCACTGTAATTGTAAACGCGCAGATGACCTTTGATAAAAGGTTGCTTGACTGTTTTATCGGAGGTTTTTTTTTTTTGTTGTTGCCGTAATACATTTTATTAGTGTATGTTAAAGGTAATTCATAACACCAAACATTAACATTTTTTTCGCAATAGTTAAAACAATATTGCCAGTTATATTTCAGTGGTGCTTAACTTTTCGCGGACTGTATAGAACACAAACTGTTGAAACAAGATTGACTCATCAGATCTATATACAAAGTAGAAACAAAGTAACAGATACACAGACCGGACATTGAATAATATAAATACATCGCTTTAGAAAATTGTATACTAAGTTGAATTTATTTAAAGTAAACACAGATCAAAGTGGTATTACTTCAACGATTATCGAGTTGATACTTGGTATTGTCGTCGTAGTTACAGTCTTGGCCTTGTCTTTATTCTTATATCTAAAAAGAGGTAAATTGTTTAAGTTTAAAGAAAAATCTCTGAATTTTAAAATGCGAAACTTGAATAAGTCAAATGTGTATAATCTATAAATACTGAAAAGTCCCGTACTTCTGGCCGTAGCTGCATATATAAGAAACTTCGAATTTTACTAAATATCTAATTAGTGTGACAGTTTTTATTTTGTTTATATATTATATCAGCTAAATCATTTGAATCATTTACGTAGTGAGCTTTATGAATTCTAACCATTATATATATATATATATATGTGTTTGTCATGTTTGTCGTGGTGACACATTTAAACTTAAAATTAATTTCATAGAATGAAGCGTGTTTTTTTTTCTTTCTTCTCTTTTTTCTTGAAAACCAAAATGACTTCAGTCATGCTAAAAGGTTAGATGAATATAAATTCATGATTTTCAAATATCTTGTCTTAAAAAAGAGATGGTCTACTAATTAAACTGAACGTATAATGTATCCATATGCGTGTCAACTGTTCTTTAGGAACATCGATCATATATTTTTTTTTAATTTTCTTTCAGGTTATTTCATCAAGACAAAGTTTCCTAGGTACTTTTCAATCTATTTTATTTTTATTTTTCGTATTCTTCATGTTCTGCGATTAAGTAAGTTCTTGCCAGTCCTTCGTAAAGAATTGAGAGATCGGCAGTAATTTTCAAATGTTAAAAACTTCTTAGCAATATAAATGAAAGTAAGGAGTGGTTTAAATTAATAACGAGGACATCAACTGTTAGGGTGTTCTAGTTATAGATTTAAACAACATAGTTTTAAAATGAATGGAAGAAAGAGGGGTTTCATTTGTTTTTGAATTGCTTGTCTTGTGGCATAGTTACATGACTGTATAATTACTTTACAATAGGGTTTGTGTTCACGAACTGTATCTGTCACTGTAAACAAATAATCTACTTATTCAATGGGCAGCATTACATTTTATGGCAGAAAAATCAGAATAAAATTGTCAGAATTTGCAAAATATTGAATTAATTCAGCTCCTATTAACAAACTTTTAATGAATCAATTTTGAAAATTGGTAGAAATCAAAATAACGGTTCTTCCACATACAGGATAGTCCTTACAATATATTAAATGTGAATAAATTAATGAGACGATCTATGCCATGCAAAGTTGATTAGCATTCTCTAATTACACTTTATTTCTACCATTTAATGATTTGTGTATATTTTGCTATCATTTCACTATTGCAAGACAGGATCATTTGTAAAACTTATTCTAAAAGACTCGTATGATAATATGTGTTATTTTATAAAATGTTAGCATTGAAAAAATAATGGTAAAGTACTGATCATTTAACTTTTACGTTTTGCAGTCAGTCTAGCATTCAGGATGACGAACTTCAAGGTACATATTGTATATATATTATACTAAGTTTTATTAAATGATATGAGCAAATAAGCCCTAATACGGATAAATCAGCATGTGCAATACTAAAAACGTTCCACTGTCGATATAAATCAAGATTTAATATTGCTCTTCGAACAGGGCCAATACGGAAAAAAACAGGGCCAATACAGAAAAAAGCGGGAAAAAAGCCGTATTAGCCCTAGGGCTAATACAGGACGTTCACTTCCGGTTTTCAATTTTCTTACGCCATTACTTAACTCTGGAAGTATCGTTATGCATAAAAACATTGGTATAATATTTTTTAAATTAAAGTCATAAAATAAACAGGTTAAATGATGTGCAATGTTTTGTAATGTCTTAAAGTTTTGAAACGGAAAAAACAGGGCCAATACAGAAAAAAGCGGGAAAAAAGCTGTATTGGCCCATGGGCTAATACGGGACGTTCACTTCCGGTTTTTAATTCTCTTACGGGTCTCGAGGCCAATACAGCAAACCTTGAATCTATACCAGTGCCAATACAGAAACAGCCAGTTAATAACACTATATAATATAATGTGTTCTCATATGCTAATTATCAATTATTTATTTATCTATTACAAGATTGATCGTTTATATAAATATACAGCGCTAATTTCCATTGTTTAACGCACGTGTACATTTAAGATACATAAATCGAATGAAAACTACAGTTCCTTATTTGTGCATTGTGATTAAAAATTCGTATCATTACTTTCATTTGTTTACAACGTTGTCTTGTATTGTTCTGGTCGTACTGTTGCAAATAGCAATTTCATGACTGTATCATGTGTTTCCATCAGTTAAACGTAGTACTATAACATGGTTAGGTTAGAAATTAATGGTAAATCCTTGTTTTTAGTGTTTTAATGTCTTATCTTACAGTTTTAATTTATTGACATAACTGCACGACTCGATTCTCAATTAACAGTGTTAAGATAATCGTTGCAAAGAATCCTGCTCAAACTTTTGCGAAAGACGGTTTTTAACTTTGCAGTGTTGCGAGAGTTTATGTTCTATTTTGAAGGCAATTGTAGTGACCTGCAATACAAGTACCGTTCCATTGAGTTTAGTTAGATGTCTTGTGTTTTTGTCTCTGACCTAGGTTTTCTGTATTTGGTATGTGAAGTGCATCATGACATAAGACATTGTTACGTGTACCATGATGAACTTTCGTGCAGGACTGCTGTGTGCATTTTTGACATGGAACTCGTGACCAGACTATGACTTTTTGACTCATAACCTATGCACGTTGGGTTTGTCATCATGATACAGTGTGTATATTACCTTGACCTCAAAATATAATTTTCAATTGACCTTGCTTCTGAATATGTGGCATGTAGATGTATTGTCATGAGAAACTTTATGAGAGCTTCACCTTTGCCCTCAATGTACAACTTGTATATTTTGTTTGAATTAAATGGAGAATTGTCTGATTGGCAATCATTTTAGATATAAAGATTTCATGATTTGTTAGTTTTGTGTACCACGATGACCCTTTCCTCAAAATCTGCTTTATGTTTTTGACAAGGAACTCTTGACCAGACTATGACTTTTTGACTCTTGACCTATGCATATTGGGTGTGTCTCTTGGTATGATTACCTTGACGTCAAGTCAGGAGTCTCTGGTTTTTGTTAGTCTTGTATGTTTTTAATTGTAATAAAATTGAGAAAGGAAATGGGGAATGTGCCAAAGAGACAACAACCCAAGTTCAGTTTTATGTTTTGGAGTTTGAACTAGTTCACATTTTGTTTAGGGGCCATTTGAAACCCGCCTCCGGGCGAGGAATTTTCTCGCTTTGTTGAAAACCCATTGTCATGTTACTGTCTCTTTTACACATTCCACAATTTCATTCTCAATTTTTAAGAATGTTTGGTTCAAATGAAAACTAAATCCTTTAATTTCCGTGAAAAAATAGAGAGAACATTTACTGCTTCAGTAGCACCATGTGCTGCCAGTTGTGATAGAAATGTTTCAACCATTTTATCTTATATTTCATTTCATGGACATGTAGATATGGATAGTCTGTTTTTACATCTTAAAAATTCACACAGAAGATACACGCATATCAATAAACTGAACGCAGTGCAAAGAACCTTTAAAGTACACTTAGACAGAGAGCCCAATCTAGTGAAACACTTTGTTATGCTGGTCACATGTAACTTGAAATGTCACTGTCTCTTGCCAAACTGCACCGAGATCTTGAAAAAAATATGCAAGTTAATTCTATTAGAAGTAGAATTCAAAGGAAGTAAATAAGCTGTTTACTGAAATGAATGTAGAGTATGTCTATGGGCCACAGATGTCCCTGCTTGTGAAAAAAAAACATGAGTAAACTTCCACATATAGATGCTGGATTCTCGTAATTTTGACCATTTTGTGACCAAAAACATTGTGTATAAGTTTCAAAACATTTGGCAAACTAAAGTTAAAGAACGGAAACAACAGATTTAGCATTTTCCCTATCTTAAGGCTCCGTGTTGATATTTGTAAATCATTGGTACTTGTAACACATCTTCTTACATCTAATAACTCATGAACAGTGACGTCACCCAATATCGAACTTGATAGATCTGTGTTATGGGGTAATAAGCATTAAGTATAAGGTTCATAAAATTTGATTGAGTCAAACTTATATAAGAGAACGGAAACGAAAAAGTCAGCATTTTCTATGTTTTAAAGGGACATGATAACTCATGAACAGTAAAAGTGACGCTACCAAATTTCAAATTAGATTTTGTGTTGTGTGGTAATAAGCATTGTCCCAGGTTAGGGGGTGGGGATCCCGCTAACATGTTCAACCCGCCTTATTCGGTATGTGTGTGACTGTCGCAAGTCAAGAGCCTGTAATTCAGTGGTTGTCGTTTGTTTATGTGTTACATATTTGTTTTTCGTTCATTTTTGTACATAAATTTGTCTGTTTCTTTTCTCGTTTGAATATTGTTTGACATTGTCATTTCGGTGCCTTTTATAGCTGACTATGCGGTATGGACTTTGCGAGTCATTGTTGAAGGCCGTATATGACCTATAGTTGTTAATTTCTGTGTCATCTGGTCTCTTGTGGGGAGACCTCATTGGCACTCATGCCACATATGGTGGAGGGTGGGGACCCCGCTAACATGTTTAATTGTTTCAGAAAAAGGGAGAAGGTTTGGATCCATTAAAACGTTTAATCCCGCTGCAAATGTTTGCACCTGTCCTAAGTCAGGAATCTGATGTACAGTAGTTGTCGTTTGTTTATGTAATTTATACGTGTTTCTCGTTTCTCGTTTTTTTATTTTATATAGACTAGACCGTTGGTTTTCCCGTTTGAATGGTTGTACACTAGTAATTTTGGGGCCCTTTATAGCTTGTTGTTCGGTGTGAGCCAAGACTCCGTGTTGAAGGCCGTACATTGACCTATAATGGTTTACTTTTTTAAAATTGTTATTTGGATGGAGAGTTGTCTCATTGGCACTCACATCACATCTTCCTATATCTATTAACTCCGCCTTATTCTGTATGTATGTGCCTGTCCCAAGTCAGGAGCCTGTAATTCAGTGACAGTCGTTTTTTTTTTGTGTGTTACATATTTGTTGTTTCGTTCTTTTTTTGTACATAAGTTAGGCCGTTAGTTTTCTCGTTTGGATTGTTTTACATTGTCATGTCGGTGCCTTTTATAGCTGACTATGCGGTATGGACTTTGCGCATTGTTGAAGGCCGTATGGTGACCTACAGTTGTTAATTTCTGTGTCATTTGGTCTCTTGTGGAGAGTTTTCATTGGCACTCATGCCACATCTCCTTTTTTATATTGTGTATAAGTTTTGTATTATTTGGTTGAGGCAAACTAAAGTTCGGAAAACGGAACCCATTTTTTGGGACGTTCGGACTAGGGTTACAGTTTATGCCCCTCCACTATGGCGCCAATACAGAATTCTGACTATTGTGCTGGTGATACTCATCCCACCAGCACTCATAAACACATACACTCAATTTTATTATAAAAATATTCAATCTTAATTTTGATTTATTTATTTAGGGCCGAATGATTATTTGCATGCCCTTCATAAGGAGTATCAAATTTGACAAATTTATTGTACATATACTTTTTTGTAATATTTTATAGCTCATTTTTCAACTAATGAAAGCTTAAAAACTTAAAATGATCATCAATTTCTCTTTATATGTCTTTTAACATTCTGTTTTGAACAAAACGATTTGTTTTACATATACTTCACATGTATTTCTATCAAATCTGACATTATTACAAAGCCAATTAAATAAAATTCAGTCGAACTTGAAAATAAATGTGCAATCAAATATATATGCAAGTCGTCAACTGGTCAAGTGGCTAGATGCACATATCGTTGGCCAATTGAACAACATGTCCTAATTGGGTGGTTTTAAAACTTCTAGAAATATTAACGAAAATAAGGGACGAGTAAAGGAAAATAAAAGAAAACAGAACGACTGAATTGAATAAAAGGATGTTCGATTAACTGTATATTTCAGTTTATCTTTAAAATCTATACGATGTTTTATTTTTATCTTGTTTCCAATCTAATTAAAAACCGATCTCTCATCGCTCCTGTTTCTGATATGTCGCGTGAAATGAAAAGATAAATACCTTACAGCTTCCTTTACCGTCGATGCTGGAATGTTTAATGTTATAAAACAATGTTAGCGTCTTTGACCTACTTAATCTTTTTACTCGGATACTTGCGGTTATCTTCTCCAAGTTCAACGGGGACATTAGAATGATCTAGAATAGAACCCAGATGGAACCAATAAGTTGGGTTGCTATAACCAAACAACCCGGATGTTGAACCAGTTACCATGGTTTCGGACCAAAGAACCCGGATAGAACCAAGGTTCAGAACCAAAAAACCCAGATGGAACCAAGGTTTAGAACCAGAGTGCCCGGATATAACCTAATTCCATTCAGAATTCTCATGACTTTATATACCTTCAACGTATTTTCCAAATCATTTATTTATTTAGTATATTTATATGTAACTAACCTGATTAGTTCACTTATGCCAGAGAATTTCCTAAATCAATATGTTTTTTGCATAAACCCCCTGAGGGGTTCATGCTTAATATATATTGGCGAGTTTTGGATGTGTCGATATTTCTCGGCCGGAAGTCAGAATAAAATTCTTGGAACGTCTCGAAAGTTTTCGGTCATCTATACAGGTCTTCACAGGTAGTTATCTACGTCTTTGATATGGTCCCTTGATGGCCCTTGACGACGCAATTATATTTGTTTTAAAACGACCACTGTACACTGTGTTTATCTGGGTCAATTATAACGTGGTATTGTCTGTTGTCTCGATAACATGTAAACAAGTTGCTTTCTTTAAAAAAAGAAATGCAATCGTAAACCCAAATGCTTGTTTGGCATTATATATATATTAGATAATTGTTTAATAAAGATGTATTGTCTTATATTACTTTTGTTGTGCATAAGAATTAGAAACTGACAAAAGTCACATTGCCTGTTTATTTAATGTAATACCGGCTTCACACATCAACGTATAGATCCGACGTACGTCGGCCGTGGTAAAAAAAAATCATGCACGCTACAGATACGCTAGTAATTTTGATGCATTCAACCTGTCAATCATATCTGTATCGTGTGCACAACGAGCTTAAAGCGTGTATTGGGTGTGCGTAAAGCGTATTTAAGCGTTTCTCCTAGTCTTTCTACATTCCCAACTGCAGGTCTGTCTATATGTTTGTCAATAAGTCTGTCACATTCGCCCGTCTGTTTACATGTTTACCAGTCCGTCTATGTCCACTGATTCGTCTAAATGTTCACAAGCTTTCGGTAAGTGCGATTATTTCAGTGATTTGTGTCTATTGTTTTTTATGTAAGTGATTATTGTGCACCGTACCCATATTTTTAGGGACGCGAATTGCAACTGATATTTTACAGTTTTTTCTTGCGATGTGTTGTCCTTAAGGTTTGCTTTATTCGGGAGGGTTGGGTTTATGGCCACCACATTGTTTATGTGCCAACGTCCATTCTAAAGCCAGGAACATGTAGTGAAGTGGTTGTTGTTCATAATTCATGTCGGTCAAGTTTTTTTCGTAAATTATTTTGTTATCAATAAGGCTGTTTAGTTTAGTTTTGTTTGATTTTTGTTTTTAAATCTTAATGGTCGGGGCATTTAATAGCCGACTAAATAGTGGTTTTTTTTTCATTTTTGGAGGCCGCTCGGTGCATGCCTTTAAAGACTTACAACCACGGCATTGTAACTCTGGTTGGTACTTGTATCATTAGTGCTGGAACATGGTCGATCCTATGCACCTTTGAGGCAGGCGGGATATTTTTGTAGATCTTGTACAGCTCAAACTAATGGGAGTAGTTCGTACTTCTATGTCTAGTCCCATGTTGCATGATTGGAGAGGGTGTAATATCTTCTGTAGGTTTGATGAAATTCACCCGTATCGGACTTCTTCTCCTGAATGAAAGCTATAAGGCGACGCGTATTTTTGTATGTGTCTCAAACTTATCTGTAGCGTTTTCAACGCTCGTATAGCGTGTATATTATGTGCGTGCAGTTTACAGGTATACGCTTGACAAACGCTTGAGCTGAATGAAATTGTTTATGTTCCATTAAAATTTTCATGAAGTAAAAGCGTTCACCAAGTGTATACCTTTGCATTTCGACGTACTTCAAACTTATGGAACGCGGATTTAAACGCTTGCGTAGCGTTCCTTTGGTGAGCAACTAAGTTACGCATACGATGATACGGACTTTCAGTGTTAATTTTCTTTTTTGACTGATTGTTTTACATTGTCATTTCGGGGCCTTTTATAGCCGACTACGCGGTGCGTGCTTTGCCTGTTGTTGAAGGCCGTACGGTGACCCATAGTTTGTATTTCTGTGTTATTTTGGTTTCTTGTAGATAGTTGTCTCATTGACATCTTCTTTTTTATATTTCGATATCTTATCGCCGACCTGGTTAAGTCTGCTAAAAATGCATGCATGATTCATTTTTAGGTTATCAGTTGTAATTAAAGTGGCACATTTAATTCTTTATTTCATTGCTTGAAGTATCATGTCTTACATCTGCATGGTCAAGTGTGTATTTTTTAAATCTAAATCTAAGATTTAGATTTCAGTCACGGTTATTTTCCCCCCTTCATATTGAATATCTATACTTATCAGTCGCATTTTAATGACGAAAAGGATTCAGAGGTTATGATGTGACCTCCTTGTTTAAAAAAAAAAGTAAATAATGTTGCAATATTGAAACAAAGAAAATAACTTTAAATTTGCAATATTACTGAAAATAAATACGAACATAACTTTCATAATTAATTTTAACGTTATTTTCAATAAACGAGTTTTTTTTTTTTTTGAAACATCCTCGTTTTTACACCTATCTGAGGCACATATTTATGATTATATTTCCATGTCCTTGGTCTATCCTAGACGTAAAATTTCAAAAAAGTGCTAATACTTTTTTAAAGATTTTATTTTTAATTGTTCTCGTTCAAAATATTTTATTTTTTCATATTCAATATCTATTTAATTTTATTTTTAATAACCATTTTTTTTTTATTAAAGTTGCAATATTTAACCAAAAAAATAACTGTAATTTAATGATATGCAAGAAAGACTTCCCTTTAATTTCAGTAAAAAAAAAATAGCTTGCTTTTTACAACATGTACATCTTCACTAAACATAAAATCTAAAATAAAATGCTACTAAAACTCTTTCTAAAGATTTTATTTTTAATTATTCTCGTTCAGAATATAAAGCGCATTGTTTACATGAAATCTTATCTCTTGAATAACTAAACACAGCTGGTTACATCGTTTGACTAATTAAAATACTACGCATGTAGGTTGATATTAGCAGCTTGTAATCGTGTGCAAGAAAATATTATATCATAATAAATTTCAGATCATACGTAAAATATCTCTATAGCAACTTAAGATGCTAATCCATATTCAGCAGATTAGTAAGCTATTGCGCATGCATTTGAAAGGGTAAGCGGAAGAAGGGATCCCGTAGACCGCCCTACGTCACGATTCATGAATTATGCATATTCTATTTATAGGCTATTTTTAAACGATTCGGATAATACTAATGCTAAAAATAGAATTTCTTAACATGTAAAACTATCTTTAAAAAAACGATGCAAAATCATTAACTTTCATGGAGAGTGGTAAAGGGTTATTTTCGTGGAACGTGATCGCTTTTTTTTATTTCACGTTCAACGTGTTTTTACTTTTTTATTACACGTTCAGTCGTGCAAAACAGCTAGGTGTTCAAAATGTTGTGCTTATGTAATTTTGTACGTGCTTCGTGATTCAAATGCTTATTTTGCGTGCTCAGTATTTTTCAAAAAAAAATCAAACACCAGACAGGGATCGTCAAATGGTCAAGAACGAAATTGATTTATGTTTAAACATATTTATTTATAGTGGATTGGGAAACACGTTTTGCAACTTATATTAATCCCTTTCCACGTTGCGGGTGCGAGTTCTGCCTTGTAGCGGCACAAGCTTACTCTTTTCGAAATCTACAAGGATGTCTTTAACGTGCAAGATTATGGCTCTCTCTTAACACGGGCCAGCCATTTCTCGTCCCCTTCCGACGGACTATCATCGTTTCCTCAAGACCATACCGATACTCGCAAATGGTGTCGAGGGAGAGCCGAAAATTGCATGAGTTCCTGAAATTTTCATCTCAAACGGGAATCGAACCAGGAACCTTAGTGTTAGTAGTCCGATGCACTAACCAAAACACCACGGCTCTCTACAAATTGATTTAATTTTGTTTCCGTGATAAGAAATGACAAGGCGGTAAGGCCAATGATGTTGTTCCTTTATTTGCATTTTAAAAGTTCAGAATATCTTTATATACTTTTTTAAAAGCTGTAAATTATTTATATCATAAATGTGTACACACTAAATAGGGAATATTAAGTAAAACAGAGAGTTCATATATACAAGAGGACAGTCACAAAAGGTTCACCTTAAAGTCTTTACTTTTCGTGCAACGTTCATGACAGAAATTATTTCACGTTCAACGTGAAATGGTGTCTTAAATAGGAAAATGTTCCGCATTACAGTAGCATATATCATTGTGCCCTCATTAAGCAAATACATATTCCTTTTTAAGATATATATGATATTTCACATATATATGACACACAGTAGTGGTGCCTTAATTATGTTGTAAAGACTTGCAAATGTCCCATGCACGTGATCCCATGGCTTTGAATATACTATGGAGTTAATATTTTTATTATCTGCTTAATAGAGTACTTTGATGTAGGCAAATTGAAAAAAAAAACATGTATCTTACACGTTCTTAGACACGAGACATTTCCTTTACGGGGTGTGAGGGGGTAGTGGTAGTGGTGATGGGGTGGGGGTGCTGGTCTTCGTTTCCCCTGTTATTGTTTATAATGAAGCTACATGTTCTATTAGGGCGTTCTACAGGATCTTCTGGGTGGTCTACATGATCCCCTGTTGTCTGAACCTTATATTTCTACTATAGAACGTTCTTTAGGCTCTCCTATATTGTTTGTTTATCATGTATATACTAAAGGACGTTCTATATGATCACCTGGGCAGTCTATAGGATCCCCTGTTGTCTGAACATTATATATAAACTATAGAACGTTCTATACGACACCCTATTGTTTGTTTTTGATGTATCTACTAGAGGACTTTCTACGGGATCCCTTGGTCGGTCTGTGTGATCCCCTGCTTTCTCAACATTATATATCTACTACAAGACGTTCTACAGGATCCCCTGTTGTTTGTTTTCCAAGTATATACTATAGAGCGTTCTACAGGATCCCCTGGTCGGTCTACGGCTCCCCTGTTTTCTCAATATAATATATCTACTATAAGACGTTCTAAAGGATCCCCTATTGTTTGTAAATCAAGTATATACTAAAGGGCGTTCTACAGGATCCCCTGTGCGGTCTTCAGGATCCCTTGTTGTCTGAACATTATATATCTACTAAAGGACGTTCTATAAGACCCCCTGTTGATTGTTTTTCATGTTTATACTATGGGGCGTTCTACAGGATCCCCTGGGTGGTCTACAGGATCCTCTGTTGTCTTTACATTATATATCTACTATAGGACGTTCTACAGGATCCCCTGTTGTCTTTACATTATATATCTACTATAGGACGTTCTATAGGATCCCCTCTATTGTTTGTTTATTATTTATATACTAAAGGGCGTTATACCGGATCCCCTGGGCGGTCTACAGGATGCCCTGTTGATTGTTTTTTAAATTTATACTAAAGGGCGTTCTACAGGATCCACTGGGCGGTCTACAGGATCCCCGTTTGTTTGTTTTTCATTTATATACTAAAAGGCGTTCTACAGGATCCCCAGGGCGGTCTACAGGATCCCCTGTTTTCTCAACATAATATATATACTATAAGACGTTCTATAGGATCCCCTATTGTTTGTTAATCGTGTATATAATAAAGGGCGTTTTACGGGATCCCTTGGGCGGTCTACAGGATACTCTGTTGTCTTTACATTATATATGTACTAAATGGCGTTCTATAAGATCTCCTGTTGATTGTTTTTCATGTTTATACTAAAGGGCGTTCTACAGGATCCCTTGGGCGGTCTACGGGATACCTGTTGTCTTTACATTATATATCTACTATATGACGTTCTACAGGATCCCCTGTTGTCTTTACATTATATATCTACTATAGGACGTTCTATAGGATCCCCTATATTGTTTGTTTAAGAAATAATTCATGGAAGCCATAGATTTGTTGGAAATTTACACATGGCCTGGGCCGTGATATTCGAATTTTATCCTGAGCGTTTTGTCCATTTTTCCGTTCTCTAATGTGTAAATTCTTTTTGTTATGCATCAGAATCAGAATAAATGTTCTGTAGGGTTTTATTCAATTGTAATTGTTAACACAGCGAAATCCACAACCGTTTACACATAGGTTACGATACATGTGGATTTACGTGGGAGGCATATTTAAACAGCCATTTGTGTACATCTTGGAGTCTGCGCTAAGCATAGATATATCGAGAATTTTATCACGGTGTTGTTTACAAAGCGAAAGAAGCACGTCATATTAGAATTATTATTTATATACTAAAGGGCGTTATACCGGATCCCCTGGGCGGTCTACAGGATGCCCTGTTGATTGTTTTTTTTTTTTAAATTTATACTATAGGGCGTTCTACAGGATCCACTAGGCGGTCATGTATATACTATAAGGCTTTCTATAGAATCACTTGGTTGGTCTGCAGGATCCCCTGTTTTTTCAACATTATATATATACTATAAGACGTTCTAAAGTATCCCCTGTTGTTTGTTTTTCATTTATATACTATAGGGCGTTCTACAGTATCCCCTGGGCGGTCTACAGGATCCCCTGTTTTCTCAACATAATATATCTATTATAAGACGTTCTATAGGATCCCCTATTGTTTGTTAATCATGTATATACTAAAGGGCGTTCTACAGGATCCCTTGGGCGGTCTACAGGATACTCTGTTGTCTTTACATTATATTTGTACTAAATGGCGTTCTATAAGATCTCCTGTTGATTGTTTTTCATGTTTATACTATAGTGCTTTCTATATGATCCCTTGGGCGGTCTGCGGGAAACTTTGGGTGGTCTGCAGGAATCTCTGTTTTTCAACATAATATCATATAGAAAGCCCTATAGTATAAACATGAAAAACAATCAACAGGGGGTCTTATAGAACGTCCTATAGTACATATATAATGTAAAGACAACAGGGTATTCTGTAGACCGCCCAAGGGATCCTGCAGGATCCCATGTTGTTTGTTTATCATTTATATACTAAAAGGCGTTCAATAGGATCCCCTAGGCAGTCTACAGGATCGCCTTTTGTCTGAACATTATATATCTACTATAGGACGTTCTATAGGATCCCCTATATTGTTTGTTTATTATTTATATACTAAAGGGCGTTCTACCGGATCCTCTGGGCGGTCTACAGGATGCCCTGTTGATTGTTTGTTTTTATGTTTATACTATCGGGCGTTCTACAGGATACCCTGGGCGGTCTACAGAATCCCCTTTTGTTAAAAAAATATGCATCTGAGATAGGAACTTCTATAGGTTCCACTGTTCTTTGTTTTTCATATTTATACTATAGGGCGTTCTACGGGATCCCCTGGGCGGTCTACAGAATCCCCTTTTGTTAAAAAAAATATGCATCTGAGATAGGAACTTCTATAGGTTCCCCTGTTCTTTGTTTTTCATATTTATACTATAGGGCGTTCAACGGGATCCCCTGGGCGGTCTACAGAATCCCCTTTTGTTAAAAAAAAATATGCATCTGAGATAGGAAATTCAATAGGTTCCCCTGTTCTTTGTTTATTATGTATACATTATAGGGCGTTTATGATCCCTTGGGCGGTCTGCAGGATCCCCTGTTTTCTCAACATTATATATCTATCATAAGACGTTCTATAGGATGCCCTGTTGATTGTTTTTCATGTTTATACTATAGGGCGTTCTACAGGATCCCTTGGGCGGTCTACAGGATACTCTGTTGTCTTTACATTATATATGTACTAAATGGCGTTCTATAAGATCTCCTGTTGATTGTTTTTCATGTTTATACTAAAGGGCGTTCTACAGGATCCCTTGGGCGGTCTACGGGATACCTGTTGTCTTTACATTATATATATACTAAAGGACGTTCTATAAGACCCCCTGTTGATTGTTTTTCATGTTTATACTATAATGCGTTCTACAGGATCCGTGGACGGTCTACAGGATCCCCTGTTGTCTTTACATTATATATCTACTATATAACGTTCTACAGGATCCCCTGTTGTCTTTACATTATATATCTACTATAGGACGTTCTATAGGATCCCCTATATTGTTTGTTTATTATTTATATACTAAAGGGCGTTATACCGGATCCCCTGGGCGGGGTACAGGATGCCCTGTTGATTGTTTTTATAAATTTATACTATAGGGCGTTCTACAGGATCCACTAGGCGGTCATGTATATACTATAAGGCTTTCTATAGAATCACTTGGTTGGTCTGCAGGATCCCCTGTTTTCTCAACATTATATACAATGTATCTACTATAAGACGTTCTATATGATCACCTGTTGTTTGTTGTTCAGGTTTATACTATAGGGCGTTCTACAGTATCCCCTGGGCGGTCTGCAGGATCCCCTGTTTTCTCAACATTATATATCTACTATAAGACGTTCTAAAGTATCCGCTGTTGTTTGTTTTTCATTTATATACTATAGGGCGTTCTACAGGATCCCCTGTTTTCTCAACATAATATATCTATTATAAGACGTTCTATAGGATCCCCTATTGTTTGTTAATCATCTATATACTAAAGGTCATGTATCTATAACAGGTTGTTCTATACGATCCTCTGGGCGGTGTATAGGTGCCGCTTTTTTTTAATAATCGCGCATATTCTATAGTGCGTTCTATAGGATCCCCGGGTCTGTCTATAGGATCCCCTATTGTTTATACCTTGGCGGTCTATATGATCCCCTTTTGTTTAATAATCGCGCATATTCTATAGTGCGTTCTATAGGACCCCCGGGTCTGTCTATATGATCCCCTATTCTTTAATAACCTTGCATCTGCTATAGGGCGTTCTATGTTATCCCTTTCAAAGGTCGAGGGGGCATATTGTTATTGGTTGTCTTTAATTTCTTTTTCTTTTCTTTTTCCCCATAATTTAATTGTCCCGACAAGTTCTCGGAAAAGGATAGACGCATTCATCTTTATGGAATTATGGCATAATGTAAACCATTATAGAAAGTTGTGCTTTTTAATAAGGGGATGGTCCAAGATGGTCTCGATTACTATAAACACTGGTCAACAGTATTTTTTTTAATGTTTTTTGTATATAATTCTAGTATTCCTGAGCATAGAACCATGATATTCAATATACAAAGAGGTGTCAACAATTTGTATGATCCTCAGAACTACATGTACCTAGCAGTAGGTAGTTGTGTTTTTTTAGTGTAAATGTTATTTCAAAATTGCTGACGGTAACCTAGCAATGGCAAGGTCGTCTGGAAACTTGACAACAGTATGACATCCGCCTCTGCTCGCAATGCCAATTCTATTTGTTTTCGTATTCTTATGGATTTTTACAGACAGGAGAAAAGAAATTGACCCGTCTGTTAATATCCCTTTCCGATATATTGATGATGTACTGTATATTAATGATAATAGATTCAATGAGTATATATGGCAATCCGTTTTACTATTTATTCTAACTTCAAGATACTCATATAATATATCAGATATTTCAAATGATATATAAAATCTCTCTCTCATATATAATATATGATATATCTAATATACTATACAAGATATCTCATATAATATATAATATATAAGATATTTTATATAATTTACTCTTTATAAGATATCTTATCAACTTTAAAAGATAGCTTATATACTTTATAAGATATCTTATTGATTCAATAAGATATATTATACACTTAAGAAGATATACTATAAACGAAATGAACAAAAAAGAAACGAACAATAACAATATGCCCCCTTTGAAAGGGATAACGAAGAACGTCCTATAGCAGATGCACGATTATTAAACAAGAGGGGATCCTAAGACCGACCCGGGGATCCTATAAACCGCCCAGGGTATCGTATAAAACACCCTGTTATAGATACATGAACAACGAACAGGGGATCCTATAGACCTCCCTGGGAATCCTATAAAACGCCCTATAGCAGATACACGAATATTGCACAACAGGTGATCCTATAGACCCAACAGGGGATCCCATAGAACGCTCCCTAGTAGATACGCGATTACCAAACAACGGGATCCTATAGAACACCCTATAGCAGATACACAATTATTAAACCAAAGAGAATCCTATAGACCGCCCAGGGATCCTGTAGAATACCCTCCAATAGATACATTATGAACAACCAACAGGGCTCCTACAGACCGACCTAGAGATTCTATGGACCGACCCGGGGAGCTTAAAGAACGCCCTATAGCAGATGCACGATTATTAAACAATACGGGATCATATAGACCACCCAGGGAATACTATAGAACGCCCTATTATAGATACATAATGAACAACCAACAGGGGATCAAGCATGCAGATACACGACTATTAAACAACAGGGGATCCTATAAAACGCCCTCTAGTAATTACGTAAAGTAGATAAATGTTTAAAAACAGAGGAACCTATAGAAGGTCCTATCCTAGATGCATACATATCAAACAGGGGATCCTGAAGAATATATAATGCTCAGACAACAGGAGATCCTGCAGAACGCCCTATAGTATAAACATGGACAACAATCAACAGGGGATCCTATAGAACGTCCTATGATAGATATATAATGTTGAGAAAACTGGGGATCCTGCAGACCGCCCAAGGGATCATAAACGCCCTATTATATATACATAATAAACAAAGAACAGGGGAACCTATTGAATTTCCTATCTCAGATGCATATTTTTTTTTTAACAAAAGGGGATTCTGTAGACCGCTCGGTGGATCCTGTAGAACGCCCTATAGTATAAATATGAAAATAAAGAACAGGGGAACCTATAGAAGTCCTATCTCAGATGCATATTTTTTTTTAACAAAAAGGGATTATGTAGACCGCCCAGGGTATCCTGTAGAACGCCCGATAGTATGAACATAAAAAAAAACCAATCAATAGGGCATCCTTGAGACCACCCAGGGGATCCGACAGAACGCCTTTTAGTATACTAATAATAAACAAACAATATAGGGGATCCTATAGAACGTCCTATAGTAGATATATAATGTTCAGACAAAAGGGGATCCTGTAGACTGCCTAGGATATCCTATTGAACGCCCTTTAGTATATAAATGAAAAACAAACAACATGGGATCCTATAGAACGTCTTATAGTAGATAAATAATGTTGAGAAAACAGGTGATCCTTTAGAACGCCCTATAGTATAAACATGAAAAACAATCAACAGTACATATTTAATATTAAGACAACAAGGGATCCTGTAGACCGCCCATGGTATCCTGTAGAACGCCCTTAAGTATAAACATGAAAACAATCAACAGAACGTCCTATAGTACATATATTATGTTCAAAAACAAAGATTCCTGCAGACCGCCCAAAGTTTCCTGCAGACCGCCCAACGGATCATATAGAAAGCCCTATAGTATAAACATGAAAAACAATCAACAGGAAGGGGGTCTTATAGAACGTCCTATAGTACATATATTATGTTGAAAAACAGAGATTCCTGCAGACCACACAAAGTTTCCCGCAGACCGCCCAAGGGATCATATAGAAAGCCCTATAGTATAAACATGAAAAACAATCAACAGGGGATCTTATAGAACGCCATTTAGTACATATATAATGTAAAAACAACAGGGTATCCTGTAGACCGCTCAAGGGATCCTGTAGAACGCCCTTTAGTATATACATGATTAACAAACAATAGGGGATCCTATAAACGTCTTATAGTAGATATATTATGTTGAGAAAACAGGGGATCCTGTAGACCGCCCAGGGGATCCTGTAGAACGCCCTATAGTATATAAATTAAAAAGAAACAACAGGGGATACTTTAGAACGTCGTATAGTAGATATATATTTTTAAACAAATGGGGATCCTGTAGACCGCCTAGTGGATTCTGTAGAACGCCCTATAGTATAAACATAAAAAACAAATCAACAGGGCATCCTGTAGACCGCCCAGGGATCCGGTAGAACGGCCTTCAGTACATAAATAATAAACAAACAATATAGGGATCCTATAGAACGTCCTATAGTAGATATATAATGTAATTCCAACAAGGGAAACCTGTAGACCGTCCATGGTATCCTGTAGAACGCCCTTTAGTATAAAATCAGCAGAACGTCCTATAGTACATATATTATGTTAAAAAAACAAAGACTCCTGCAGATCGCCCAAGGGATCATCTAGAAAGCCCTATTGTATAAACATGAAAAACAATCAACAGGGGGTCTTATATATACAACGCCATTTAGTACATTTAGTACATTATAATGAAAAGACAACACGGGATCCTGAAGACCGCCCAGGGGATCATGTAGAACGCCCTCGAGTATATACTTGATTAACAAACAATAGGGGATTCTATAGAACGTCTTATAGTAGATATATTATGTTGCGAAAACAAGGGATCCTGTAGACCGCCCAGGGGATCCTGTAAAACGCCCTATAGTATATAAATGAAAAACAAACAACAGGTGATACTTTAGAACGTCGTATAGTAGATATATATTTTTAAACAAATGGGGATCCTGTAGACCGCCTAGTGGATTCTGTAGAACGCCCTATAGTATAAAACATAAAAAAACAATCAACAGGGCATCCTGTAGACCGCCCAGGGGATCCGGTAGAACGGCCTTCAGTACATAAATAATAAACAAACAATATAGGGATCCTATAGAACGTCCTATAGTAGATATATAATGTAATTCCAACAGGGGAACCTGTAGACCGTCCATGGTATCCTGTAGAACGCCCTTTAGTATAAAACAATCAGCAGAACGTCCTATAGTACATATATTATGTTAAAAAAACAAAGACTCCTGCAGATCGCCCAAGGGATCATCTAGAAAGCCCTATTGTATAAACATGAAAAACAATCAACAGGGGGTCTTATATATACAACGCCATTTAGTACATTATAATGAAAAGACAACACGGGATCCTGAAGACCGCCCAGGGGATCATGTAGAACGCCCTCGAGTATATACTTGATTAACAAACAATAGGGGATTCTATAGAACGTCTTATAGTAGATATATTATGTTGCGAAAACAAGGGATCCTGTAGACGCCCAGGGGATCCTGTAAAACGCCCTATAGTATATAAATGAAAAACAAACAACAGGGGATACTTTAGAACGTCTTATAGTAGATATATATTTTTACACAAATGGGGATCCTGTAGACCGCCTAGTGGATCCTTAGAACGCCCTATAGTATAAACATAGAAAAAACAATCAATAGGGCATCCTGTAGACCGCCCAGGGGATCCGGTAGAACGCCTTTAGTATATAAATAATAAACAAACGATATAGGGATCCTATAGAACGTCCTATAGTAGATATATAATGTAAATACAACAGGGGATCCTGTAGACCGCCCATGGTATCCTGTAGAACGCCATTTAGTATAAACATGAAAAACAATCAACAGAACGTCTATAGTACATATATTATGTTGAAAAACAAAGATTCCTGCAGACCATCCAAAGTTTCCTACAGACCGCCAAGGGATCATATAGAAAGTCCTATTGTATAAACATGAAAAAAATCAACAGGGGGTCTTATATATACAACGCCATTTAGTACATATATAATGTAAAGACAACAGGGGATCCTGAAGACCGTCCAGGGGATCCTTTACAACGCCCTATAGTATAAACATGAAATACAATCAACAGGGGGTCTTATAGAACGTCCTATAGTACATATATTATGTTGAAAAACAGAGATTCCTGCAGACCACACAAAGTTTCCCGCAGACCGCCAAAGGGATCATATAGAAAGCCCTATAGTATAAACATGAAAAACAATCAACAGGGGATCTTATAGAACGCAATTTAGTACATATATAATGTAAAGATGACAAGGTATCCTGTAGACCGCCCAAGGGATCATGTAGACCGCCCAAGGGATCCTGTAGAACGCCCTTTAGTATATACATGATTAACAAACAATAGGGGATCCTATAGAACGTCTTATAATAGATATATTATGTTGAGAAAACAGGGGATCCTGTAGACCGCCCAGGGGATACTGTAGAACGCCCTATAGTAAATAAATGAAAAACAAACAACAGGGGATACTTTAGAACGTCCTATAGTAGATATATATTTTTAAACAAATGGGGATCCTGTAGACCGCCTAGTGGATCCTGTAGAACGCCCTGTCCTATATACATGATTAACAAACAATAGGGGATCCTATAGAACGTCTAATAATAGATATATTATGTTGAGAAAACACTGGGGGTCCTGTGGACCGCCCAGGAGATCCTGTACAACGCCCTATAGTATATTAATGAAAAACAAACAACAGGGGATACTTTAGAACGTCTTATAGTAGATATATGTTTTTAAACAAATGGGGATCCTGTAGACCGCCCAGGGGATCCGGTAGAACGCACTTTAGTATATAAATAATAAACAAATAATATAGGGATCCTATAGAACGTCCTATAGTAGATATATAATGTAAATAAAACAGGGGATCCTGTAGAACGCCCATTAGTATAAACATGAAAAACAATCAACAGAACGTCCTATAGTACATATATTATGTTGAAAAACAAAGATTCCTGCAGACCGCCCAAAGTTTCCTGCAGACCGCCCAAGGGATCATATAGAAAGCCCTATAGTATAGACATGAAAAACGATCAACAGGGAATCTTATAGAACGCCATTTAGTACATATATAATGTAAAGACAACAGGTGATCCTTTAAAACGCCCTATAGTATAAACATGAAAAACAATCAACAGGGGGTCTTATAGAACGTCCTAAAATACATATATTATGTTGAAAAACAGATTCCTGCAGACCGCCCAAGGGATCATATAGAAAGCCCTATAGTATAAACATGAAAACAATTAACATGGGATCTTATAGAACGCCATTTAGTACATACATAATGTAAAGACAACAGGGGACCTTGTAGACCGTCCAGGGATCATGTAGAACGCACTATAGTATAGACTTGAAAAAACAATCAACTGTAGGTCATATGAACGTCCTATAGTAGATATATGATGTTAAGACAACAGGGGATCCTGTAGAACTCCCTATAGTATATACTTGAAAAATAAACAACAGTGGATCCTGTAGAACGTCATATAGTAGATAAATAATGTTGAGAAAACAGGGGATCCTGCAGACCGCCCAGGGGGATACTGTAGAACGACCTTATATAGTATAAACATGAACAACAAACAACAGGGGGCCCTATAGAACGTCATATAGTAGATATATAATGTTGAGAAAACAGGGGATCCTGTAGACCGCCTAGGGGATCCGATAGAACGCCCTTTAGTATACACTTGAAAAACAAACAACAGGGGATCCTATAGAACGTCCTATAGTAGATATATAATGTTGAGAAAACAGGGGATCCTGCTGACCGCCCAGGGGATACTGTAGAACGGCCTATAGTATAAACATGAACAAAAACAACAGGGGACCCTATAGCACGTTTTATAGTAGATAAATAATGTTGAGAAAAGAGAAGATCCTGTAGACCAACCAAGGGATCCTATAGACAGCCTTATAGTATATACACGATAAACAAACAACAGGGGAACCTATTGAAAGTATTATCTTAAATGCATAATTTTTATAAACAGGATATCCTGTAGATCGCTCAGGTATTCTGTAGAACGCCCTATAGTATATACTTGAAAAACAAACAACATGGGATCCTGTAGAACGTCTTATAGTAAACAATAATGTTGAGAAAACAGGGGATCCCACAGACCGACCAAGGGATCCCGTAGACAGTCTTATAGTATTTACTTGATAAACAAACAACAGGGGAACCAATAGAACGTCTTATAGTAGATATATAATGTTGAGAAAACAGGGGATCCTGTAGACCGCCTAGGGGATCCTTTAGAACGCCCTATAGTATACACTTGATAAACAAACAACAGGGGAACCTATAGAACGTCTTATAGTAGATATATAATGTTGAGAAAACAGGGGATCCTGTAGACCGCCAAGGGGATCCTGTAGAACGCAATATAGTATACACTTGAAAAACAAACAACAGGGGATCCTATAGAACGTCTTATAGTAGATAAATAATGTTGAGAAAACAGGGGATCCTGCAGACCGCCCAGGGGATACTGTAGAACGTCCTATAGTATAAACATGAACAACAAACAACATGGGGCCCTATAGAACGTCATATAGTAAATATATAATGTTGAGAAAACAGGGGATCCTGTAGACCGCCTAGGGGATCCTGTAGAACGCCTTATAGTATACACTTGAAAAACAAACAACAGGGGATCCTATAGAACGTCATATGGTAGATATAAATGTTGAGAAAACAGGGGATCCTGCTGACCGCCCAGGGAATACTGTAGAACGCCCTATAGTATAAACATGAACAACAAACAACAGGGGACCCTATAGAACGTCATATAGTAGATATATAATGTTGAGAAAACAGGGGATCCTGTAGAACGCCTCGGGGATCCTGTAGAACGCAATATAGTATACACTTGAAAAACAAACAACAGAGGATCCTATAGATAACGTCTTATGGTAGATTAATAATATTGAGAAAACAGGGGATCCTGCAGATCGCCCAGGGGATACTGTAGAACGCCCTATAGTATAAACATGAACAACAAACAACATGGGGCCCTATAGAACGTCATATAGTAGATATATAATGTTGAGAAAACAGGGGATCCTGTAGACCGCCTAGGAGATCCTGTAGAACGCCTTATAGTATACACTTGAAAAACAAACAACAGGGGATCTTATAGAAAGCCTTATAGTATATACATGATAAACAAACAACAGGGGAACCTATTGAAAGTATTATCTTAATTGCATAATTTTTATAAACAGGGTATCCTGTAGATTGCTCAAGTATTCTGTAGAACGCCCTATAGTATATACTTGAAAAACAAACAACATGGGATCCTGTAGAACGTCTTATAGTAAACAATAATGTTGAGAAAACAGGGGATTCCACAGACCGACCAAGGGATCCCATAGAAAGTCTTATAGTATATACTTGATAAACAAACAACAGGGGAACCAATAGAACGTCTTATAGTAGATATATAATGTTGAGAAAACAGGGGATCCTGTAGAACGCCTAGGGGATCCTGTAGAACGCCCTATAGTATACACTTGAAAAACAAACAACAGGGGATCCTGTGGAACGTCTTATAGTAGATATATAATGTTGAGAAAACAGGGGATCCTGTAGACCGCCTTTGGGATCCTGTAGAACGCCCTATAGTATACACTTGAAAAACAAACAACAGGGGATCCTGTAGAACGTTCTCTTAGCCTAGTAGATACATCAAAAACAAACAATAGGGTATCCTATAGAACGTTCTATAGTTTATATATAATGTTGAGAAAACAGGGGATCCCACAGACCAACCAAGGGATCTAGTAGAGAGTCCTCTAGTATAAACATGATAAACAAACAACAGGGGATTCTATAGAACCTTCTCTTAGCCTAGTAGATACATCAGAAACAAACAATAGGGTAATATCCTAAAGAACGTTCTATAGGTAATATATTATGTTCAGACAACAGGGGATCTGGAGAACACGCCCTTTAGTATATTCATGATAAACAAACAATATGGGATCTTATATATATTTTTTCCAAAAATTACAGGGCCTATAAAGGGCATAGAATCAGATACAATTGATTTACATAATTGGTAACAACAACAATAATAGAGGCATATACATATATATTTGGAATATAAGCATTGGTCAGAATCAAGCCAAAAACCACATATATATTGTGAATAAAAGAATAATAAAATTACATTATATATGTATTTATTTTCAAATTGTTTACTTGACTTAGTGTCAGTGTTCATATCTGATCTCCTTAATTAAAAAAAGTCACCAATATAACAGCCAAGTTTTTCCATAAGAGTAACATTTTCTTGGGTCAAGAGCCATAAAATTTAGAAGATTTATTTAAATTTATAAAATTATAACAATTGTTAGAAATGTCTTGGAAAAAATCGTCCCTTTGAATATCATAAAGAGGGCATTCTAATAAAAAATTAAGCTCATCTTCAACTTTACCGAGTGAGCAATTAGAATAAAGACGCTCAGATCTTTCTACATGTTTTTTTGAATTTCTGTTTGTTTCAATTTTTAAAGAGTAAGCGCTTATTCTTAATTTACAAATTGACTGTCTTTTTTTAAGTCCTGTAATTCTAAATATTTTTCTTTTTAAAACAATTTTTTCCCTTTTTCGGAGTTAATTGTTTGATACTTCAGTTTATTCCAAAATGTGAAATTACTTTTACATAGTTTATTTTTAACATACTGACATAAAGAACCAATTGATTGGTCAAAATTTGGTAATTCAATCTCTCTGAATATAATCTATACTAGAATACCATGTATTCACATTAGAACTGTGTAACTGTATGTTCACAACATATAAATGCATCAAATAATAATCCTTCTTTCAAACGTTCCAGTCTATGACAATATTTTAACATTGATAAAATTATAGTAAAATACATAGGAAATCTACCAATCTCTGACATTACATGAGCTATATTACTTGACTTTCTGTTTACACCAAGAATATATTTCATAAATTTGGTATGAGCTTTTTCAGAAGAATCCTGACCAAAAACTTGTTCCTATAGAACGTTCTATACTATATATAGTAGATATATATATATAATATTCAGACAACAAGGGATCCTGTAGACCCCCCGAGCTGTAGACTGCCCAGGGGGATCCTGTAGAACGTCCTTTAGTGTATACATGATAAACAAACAATATAAGGGACCCTATAGAACGTTTTGTAGTAGATATATAAGGTTCAGACAACAGGGGATAGTGTAGAACGACCAGGGGATCCTGTAGAACGCCCTAACAGTAGCTTTATTGTAAACAAGTAACAATGGTTCCTATAGAACGTCCAGCTATAGTAGAATGGTCAGACAACAGGGGGTCACATTACAGATTCGTTTCTTTAAACGCAGACCAGTTTAAACACCCTCTCACACTCCTGTAAAGCCTTAGTACGTGTAACATGTTTTACATGTGTAAGCTACATCTTTTTTCAATTTGCCTACATAAAAATACTCTTTGAGACGGATAATAAAAATATTATTAACTCCATAGTATATCCAAAGCCATGGGACACGTGCATTTGACATTTGCAGGTCTTTACAACATAATTAAGGCACTAAGTCCTACTGTTTATCATATCTATATGAAATGTATCATGTGTATTTTAAAAAGCTATCTGTATATATATATATATATTTGTACTATGATATATGCTACTGTAATGCGGTACATTTTCCTTTTTTTCATGTGATAAAAAAATAAATAAAGCAAATTCACCGTGTTACATGAAAGTTAATGATTTTGAATCGGTTTTTTTTTTAATAGTTGTACATGTTGAGAATATTCTATTTTTAGAATAAGTATTTTCAGAATCGTTTATAAATAGCCTATAAATAGAATATGCATAATTCATGAATCGTGACGTAGGGCGGTCTACGGGATCCCTTCTTCCGCTTCCCATTTGAAAGGTGGTCATAGCTATTGCGCATGTATTTGAAAGGTTGTCATAGAAAGAACAGAAGTGTTCCGAATAACATCCGGTGTTCCGAAAGACTACATCACTCGTCCAATATATACTGCGTAAACCCTCAGGGGATTACGCAACAAATTATGTTTGAAGATTTAAGCACGGATACTGTGTATTTCATCATAGACTTACGGGATAGAACATTCTGTTTAAAATGTTAATTTTAGATCGGAAAACAGAAAGATAATATTCTTATCAAAAGAATTTAATTCAATCGGAATCAAAGAAATATATAAAAAATATATAATACTTTATTTATGTTTCTAAAGAAACTAACATTGATTGAAATCAGAATATTTAGAGTTTCAATTAAGAAATAAGTATTTTATATGACAAGATACTCTGCTTTGGTATTTTTAAATATTCATTTGTAAAGGAAACATAAAAATTAAATCCAAATAAATTCTTGCATCCTACAAAAAATGTTTATAAACAATAATCATTATATTTCTACGTTGATTATTTCATACCATTTTTAATATTTAGCCGGGTTTTATGAGTAATTATTATTTTTTTTTTTGTATTATAATATTTATATCCATAAAACGGAAAGTAAAATAAATTTATTAAATATTTAAATTTTAAATTTTAAACGGTCGTGAACAAAAATACTTGTGTGTTTTCAATTCATAAAGCAACATTTTAAATCATTGCAGCTCACAACAACCGCAAAAATAATTTACAATAATCACAATAAAATTTAATTACAACCATAATGTTGATTATTTTATACTGTTTTAGTATGGATTTAGAAGTCTTTGCTTATATTTTGTATAGTAATATATTCACATAGTGGAATGTTAGAATTTAAAAGTAGATTCATTCGATAAATAAAATGTCCATCCGTAAATACTTGACGTTCGTGTTTATTGATATTATATATATTCAAAAGAATTTGAAAAAAAAATACTGACTGGAAAGTTAGTTTATTATAAAATTTTAATTCAATTTTTGTTTGTTTGTTTTAATAGTTTAACCTTATAGCATCTACATATTTGTACTATGGTACGGTTTTGAAAATTGTATTCATTGTGTTGACCAACTATCCTACACGTCTTGATTCATTCACATTATAGATCCCATTTCAAAAGCACACTATCGGTTTGCGTTCTCACAAATTCCGGATAAAATGTCAATGAATCCTGAGTCAAAACATTTAGTGTAGGCCGTTTGACATTCGAATTCAACTATTAGATTAAGACATGTGATGACGCAAATGTGTATTCTTTTCCTGAGCTTTCTATTTACTATTTCGTGCGCTAAAATACTACTTGCATGCAATACTATTAAATTCACTCACGAAGGCTTATTTTCGTTTTTGTTATCTAAATTCAGGACACGGCAGAAAGAGCTTTACATATGACTTTGAAGCACGATCATTACTAACGGTATTCTAACCTCGAGTTGTTTCTCTTTTGTTTCTTTTTTGAGTCACTGTCCTATTATAAACTTTGACCTTTTCGAAAAGCTAAGGATTGTCTACCCAAGGAATAGATTCCTTAACTTTGTAATGTATTTAGCCTTTTAATTTTTTTCATTCGAGCGTCACTGATGCTTTTTTTGTAGACTTAACTCGTGTCTGGCGTACATCATTTTAATTCTGGTATCTTTTTATATCTACATACCTTTTTATATATTTTTTTTAAAGTGTGCACAGGTTTATAAACTTCTGAATTAAGAAATTCTTCGGCAAAACTAAGTTTCCCTGTAGAATGTTTGAATTGATTTAAGTAAAATCAGGAAATCCTTAAAGTTTGAGATGTTTATGAGACCAAAATAAGTCTCTTCATAAGAGGTCCCAATCAATTGCATGCCACAGGTTTCACCGCATACAACATCTAACATGAGTAAAGACAGCTTCAAATACGAGTCGGAAATGATAGATAAAATAAATGCATCCTGAATTCCAGATTATAAAGCAAACTGAGTGCATAAAATATTGCGATAGGTTTGTACATTTGCCTAAGTCATCTGGTTAGTAGGATTGCCAAAGGGTTATAATCGGGGGGAAAAAAGTGATAAATATAATAGTCGAGCTATTCAAATAGAAGCTGTAAATATATACGTTCAACTGGCTTCTTTTATTCACAGTCAATTATTTCATTTCAAAAGCAAACACAAATTCAGCAACAATCTTTTGGTGACCCGGCAGTCAGCGGTCTTAGGTTCATGTATTGCTTTTCTTTTTTTAAAGAAAGCAACTTGTTTTAATGTTTTTGTTAATTTCATTTGCATGTGCAGTTTATATATGTTTGATTTTTTTTAAATTCATGTAAACGTACGTATTTATTTCCTTTCCATTCCTGGAGAATATATGAAATTAAATAGCTACGGAAGAAGCGGAAGATGCCAATGTATGTACGTAGATCAATCCGTTTACGAAGCTACCCAGGTGCAACGGTACAGTGGAATCAGTGTACACTCCCTATCGGGATTACTGGAAAATGACCAACTTATTTACAATATTCAATATGCACAATGACAATCCCCATCCCAAACAGCAGGGAGTGTTAAGACACCTGACAGAATCTGGTATTATGGTGGATGAAGCCATAGTACTCGGAGAGAACAACCGGGCTATTCGGCGAAAAAAGCAAAACAGAAAAGATATCAGCATGGGCATATTGACCCCAGGTCTAAGTTGGGAGCAACTTTGGCCAACCGAGGCCCCCAAAGTACCTATTATAGTTTAAACTCCGGTCTGGGTATTAGAGATATATGTGAGAGAATGAAAACCACCCTACTGATGTACTGATATCTTTAGCACCCCTAGTGAGAATCGAGCTATGGACCTTCAGCAGTGTAGCCATCGGTTTGAACCACTAGACGACGAGTTTGCAGTCGACGATAAACTGACGCTATGCAAAGAAAAACGAAATACGATGAAAAGACAAACAACAGTCTACAAAACACAACTTAAAAAACTATCATATGATAGGTAACGTGAGCTTATCCTAACACCGGAAGTGAAATAAGGCGGTCCGGTAGAGTACTCATATCATGGTCCATATATTTGACACCAATCCAGTTGTCGATTGTGGACACATTCAGTGATAAGTCTTATTCTTTGAACGAGTAGGGTCATATTCTGTTTATATTATTATACAAACTTGAGAGACAATATAATGAAGAATAAATGACTTGTGTTTACCCATATCAAAACTATTTGGAAAGCATTCTTCTAGATTTCGGGCGATTTATAATATACATATATTGAGAAGTTTGTATTGTTAATAATCTGATAAGGTTGCTATTTTTATCAAGGAAACATTTTTGATACGGTTTGTTGTATAGTATTTTGACAGTCACTATTTGATTTATGCTTGATATATTCTTCCATCTACAAAAAAAAACGGAGTTTTGATTCCATTTTCACAACATTTGTCTATAGCAAATTTTAGGAGGTACAAATAAATGATTGTAATAATTGTTTTCATTATTATATATAAACTAAAACTAAAACGTTGCTTAAATCCGTTTATCATGTTTATAGTAAGCGAAAAGTAGCATATACGTTGTGTCCCTTGGTTTATCAGTTCGTCAACGTTTAATTAAATTTGATTAATGAATTTTTACCACGGAAGAGACATTTATTGTAAAAATACTCATCTGGTGTTGTACGTTTTGTTATATATATATTATTGACATAGTTTAACATTGAGAATGGAAATGTGGACTGTGTCAAAGGAACATCAACCCAACCAAAGAGCAGAAAACAGCCAAAAGCCTCCAATAGGTCTTCACACAGCGAGAAAATCCCTCGCATGAAAGACAACAACTTCCTTCTTATGGTTCTATTTTAGTGCATTTTTAAATTTAATAAAAAGCCGAAAAAAATATTGTTTAGAAGGTGATTTAGTAAAATTTACGATTTATAAAACGTAAATTTCAGTAATGATGCTTCTATACATCCGTTAATGTTCTAGATTTATGTTTTGATTTTTTCAGCTAGTCAAGCAGTTGAGAATAACCTTTATGCCCGCGTCACACTGTCCCGATTTTTACGCCGATGGCAACACGATTATGGAAATTTTCAAAATCGGGACTGATCGTATCCAGATCGGGCTATTCGTAGTGCCATCTTTAACCATCGTAGAACCATCGGCCACTTTTTCTAGCCTTCGGGGACAACTTCGGGAAGGGTTCTAAATTTTTTAACATGTTAAAAAATCCCCGAAGGTGCGTCCGATGTTTAGGATTCGTATTGAGTTCGTATCACCATCCTCACCATCGCAATGTCACCGGGAATGCATCTTTGAACATCGTATTGCATTCGTGTTTCCATCGTTTCCATCGGGCAGTTTTTACATTACGATGTCTACACGAATGAATCACGAAGCTAACCGAAGGTCTTACGATGGCAACACGACTTCGTGAAGACCTCGTAATCTCGTCGTGATGCCATCGAATAAAAGTACGAAGGTGAAAAGATGGAACTACGACGGCAATAAATCCAGCTAAATGTAAGTTAATTTTCGCGCTTAAATACATTTAAAGTGCCATGCGCGATATGCACTGGTCAGTCTAATACGACAGTTAAGAAAGACGTTCACAAAACATGGACCTCATATCATATGATTCTATGAGAACAAGAAAGGCGACAGCGTTGTTTCTATTAATTCAAATGGAACAAGAAGAGCAGGTATTACAGGCTCAGGATTTACTTTTACAAATGAAATATTATTTTTTGTCAATTTTTCATATCAAATAACATAATAAAAATCATAAACGCGCCTCTTATACCAACACTGCAGGTACACGTATATAGGGAAACCAAGTTTTTCTTCATTATTCTGATTTTTTATGTATCGTCTGAGTTGTTGTTACACGAATGTTTACTCCATAAACATTTTGTTTTCTATATGTCATATTTTGCCGCATTTTTTGCTTTCCCCACATCCTTCCTTTAGTCTATATTATTATGATATTCTCCTGGAAAGAGCTCTTTTTGGATAAAAGGGATCAACGAACCCATTACCTTACCTATAAGATAGATCAGTAAACATGGGCATAATTATGAGTGATTATTCAGACTAATGCACACATTTTACAGTTCAAACAAGGCAATGCCGAGCGTGGCATCCCCTCGTATGTAACATATTGGGGACAAATATGGACACTACATAATGATACATGATACATAAACTATTTTTTTTAGAAATCAACCAAATTATTCAGTAACTGGAAATACCCACGGTCTTCCGTCTTATGATTAAATCAAAAATTAAATGTACAATATAATGTATATTCAATATTGATCAACCAATTTAAAACGCGTGATGCCTTCGGCATATAATTTAAATGCATCGTAAGCTGTACACGACGTCTTTTAGACATCGTATGGCCATCGCGCCATCATCGTAATCCATCGTGTAGCCTTCGTGATCCATCTTGTAGGCTTCGGCTGAGATATGAAGCTTAAATATCGTCTTCGGTTAACCTTCGTATGTCCATCTTTTGCTATCGTATATACTTTCGGCACCCTCGTATAGACTTCGTTATTCATCGTACTTGCTTCGGTCACTTTTGGGTATTTTAACGAGATCGGGACCAACTTCGTACGAACTTACAATTTTCGCATTCGGGTGTCCATCGTATATAAAAATCGGGACAGTGTGACGCGGGCATTATCATAGCCAAACTAGTAGCAATTTGTTGAGTAGAATGCAACATTGTGATAAATCTAGTGTTGGCACTTGCAGGAATGCAAATAGAGTTAAAAAAAACCAGTATGCCTAACATTATTTAAATTGGCGAATATTTTTCGTACTTTTCTGTTTCCTTAATATCCTAATTCCAAATGGATAACAATTAAGAAGGCAAATATAAAACCACATGTTTGCCAGTCAACGATTATGCTTATAGAGCAGACGACAGTATTCAACTTGTATTACACAGAATACAGAGAAGGAGTTAAAAAAGACCACAACTCAAAGACAACAAAATCCAAACTTAGACATTAAAAACGCATTATACGCCTTAAACAGTCGATAGATGTCTCTAAGTAACCATAGCAGTAAATAATTTACTTGAATTTCGCATCATGATATGTGAATATTTTTAGTGTGGCAAAAGAACGATCACTCATCTTTGAATATCGGATCGCCCGTTTTGTTTTATATACTTGTTTACATTTTCCGCAAACATTAACGTAATATGTATAACAAAGGTTATGTTTGATCTTGAGTTCAAATATTTTTAATAAGCCTATATCAAATGTGCAGTGCAGTAAATTGTAGTTCTCGGAATTTACCTGTTTTTTAAAGATAATATTGTAATTGTAGTAATTAAGATAAAAACTATTTATGAATATGAATTAAATCATTAAATGTATTTAATTGTCTTAGTTTTTGTATATTTTTCGTCATAAATAAAATTACCTTTATTCTGAAACATAATGACATACCTTTTATGTTCGTCATCTTCCAAAGAAAATTCAAACAAGAAATGTATCAACAACAAAAAATCGGAGCTACTTACAATCAAAGACATATATGGTATAAAGAAAGAATATATATCTATATATATTTTTAATAATAAAATATTGTTGATAGCATGCCCATATCTAATCAAATATTTTAGGTAACTTGTATTTAACTGGATTATTGAGTTGTTTTTCGAAACCAAACTTTTTCCTTTTTTCAGAATAATAATCGATTTATTGTATAAAAAGTTCTTCTTGTGAAAAGGCCTTTAAAACACCAATTCTATGGTTTTTTTTTCTTACAAACAAAAAAAATAGATGAACGTGGTTTAATTCCAGAAAGGACCCTTTAAAAAAGCCAATGAGCAGGTAGGATTCATTTTATCAAATACTTGTTGTATAAAAAGAGAAGATAACTCAACGTGTCTTTTAGCTTTTAACCCGCGAATTAATGTAAGGCTCCATATCTTCCCCGTAGTATGACAGTTGTTTGCAATTTCATGTTATTGAGATAAAAATTGTCAGTATAAACAGCTCATTTTTAAGATATATCTCTTTCGTTATAGTTATATGATTAAATAACCAACAACCGCGTGTTTCCTTCATACTGTTATACATCTCAATCTAAGGTCGTAAATATCATTTATAGCCATTGTTGTCCATAAGGAATTAGAAAAACAAGCTAATCAAAGATGGATTTATAACAATCTATTTCCTTTCCTAAGATACAATTTACTAGTAAACATAATTTTCAATATTTGAGTGAAATAAATAAGCGAGGACAATATGAATATTTTGAAAAAAAACATTACACACAAGGATAATTGACATACCCAAGCTTATTTATGTTGATACATGTTTGTTGGTTCATTTGTTTGAATTGAATTTGGAGTATATTGGATTGTTGCGCAAGGCAATAATTACAAAAGCCTAATTATAAAATGACATTTTATTTCTGACTAGCTATAGGACAATGGGACATTACATTACGTAGAGGTAGTCTTTCATCCATTGAATCCGACCAAGGAGTCACATATTCATGGAATTAATTACAGGACTATTTATGCCGACATTGAAACAGGAGTAGTTGGTGTACCACTAGACGAAAGTGATAAAGACGATGACGATCAGAACGAAGATGACGAGGATGACTTTATGTACATTGATGGGATAATTGATTATAAAAAGAAGTCTTAAAAAAGTCTTATCTTTTCTACATTATCAGGTCAAGATTAGTCAAAAACTGTTGGTTACTTTTGTAAATGCTTGAGAGGAAAATAATGATATTGTTAAATAATTTCAGTTCTTTGAATAACAGAGTGAAATGTGGTTACAATGATTTATTTATTGACTTTTACACTTTTGTAGTGAGGGCAATGGTCCCTGATCTCTCAATCTGCCTAATATTAAGCAGACAGTTAGTTAATAGGTAGATACAAACATAACTTAACGGAATTTCGGTACACTTTCTGTCTTCTATGTTTACGAAGGGCCAAAATTGCCAGTTGGATATTCAAAATATATGGCGAAAACCTACCTGACACAACTTAAATGACGGTCAGACAAACCCACCCCTTCCCCTGTTCTTTCAATGTACATAAAACTGAACGAATTCATAGAATCTGTATACATTAAGATTGCATCAAAATGATTTGCAATCCAAAATTCTTTTTAGTCACGTTTGTTTCTACCTATTGACTAAATTTCTGCTTAATATTAGACAGATTGGGAAATCAGGGCTATCACCATTGCCCTGTGCCCTTTGTCCTGAAATTTTGATAATTTTTAGCTGAAAAGTGACAACATAAGCCCTCCATAGATATCGATTATGACATTATTCTGGGAAATCCTTCTAGTACAACCTTTATATATACATAGTATATGATTTCGTAAAATTTTATAGACACTGAAAGACCAGGGGATCTCGTCCTCATTTAAGCGGTCTCAGGTAGGTTTTCACTGTATATTTTGAATATCTAACTGGCACTTTGAGCGCTCCGTAAACATGAAAGACAGGAAGTTTTCACAAATTCCTTTTAGTCATGTTTGCATCAACCTATTGACTTAATGTCTGTTTAATACTAGGGAGATTGAGAGATCAGGGCTATCACGATTGCTCTGTGCCCTTTGTCCTAAAACCCAAAGACCAGGGGGGTCTCATCCTCGGTATCAGGTGGTAGGTTTTCACTATATATTTTGAACATCTAACTGGCATTTTGAGCGCTCCGTAAACAGGAAAGACAGGAAGTGTACACAAATTCCTTTAAGTCACGTTTGTATCTACCTTTTGACTAAATGTCTACTTAATATTAGCCAGGTTGAGAGATTAGAGGGGGGTATCATCATTGTCCTGTGCTCTTTGTCCTGAAATTTTGATAATTTCTAGCTAAAAAGTGACAATATAAGCCCTCCATAGATATCGAATATGACATTATTCTGGGAAATCCTTCTAATACAACCTTTATATATACAGAGTCTAATTTAGTAAAATTTTATGGACATTGAAAGACCAGGGGGATCTCATCCTCATTTAAGCGGTCTCAGGTGGTAGGTTTTCACTATATATTTTGAATATCCAACTGGCACTTTGGGCGCTCCGTAAACATGAAAGACAGAAATTGTACACAAATTTCTTTTAGTCACGTGTGTATCCACTGTGTATCATCGCCACCGGAAATTGGGTACTAACGAAGCGGAGAGAAATAGAAAAAAAAGTAAACAAGTTAAGAATTCATTCAATTTAAAGCATTTCCACTCATTTGATGAGGGTGCCGCTTAAGAAATGGTTTTCGAATATATAATTCTTTAAATTATTAGGCCGATAAGTACAAAATTAATACAAGATTTTGTGTAATACTCCAAAACTTGCCACTTAGTACCGGAAAATTTCGAGGTCGATCGTCCTCTATCGCCCCATTCTCAAGATATTGAACTGTTTTTCATTATTTTTCTAGACACGTTTTTAGATTTTTATAGTGTGGCATCATATTTACTGAAATTTGTTGTCAAAAAGATGTATTTTAAAGAATATAGACCATAAAAAAAAAGTCTAGGGTACGGCAACTTGCTCGTGTTGACAAATTTACTGTATGGCAACTTGTTTTCAACTGTATGGCAACTTGCTAATTTTAGAATATTCGTTTACCGTCCTTTCAAAGAAAATAAAGTATTAAGTTCAAATATCTAAGGTGGGGGATGTTCCTTTTTATGTTTAACTGTTTTTGTCCTTTTCAAGGTTTTGTTTAAAACTGTTATTTGAGATAAATTTAAACTGTTAACTGTTTTCGACCCACTGTCTGTAATCTGTTGTGTTAAAATTTGCAATGTTGTTAACTGTTTATTTGAATTTGGGATTCCTGTTATCTGTTACTTTAAAATTCTTAAAGTGTTCACTGTTTTTGACATCATTTTCTCTGTAAACTGATCTAAACTGTTATTTACAAGAATCACATTAAAATTTGCTGTCCATCTCTTTCTTTACGTTGCTTCCGCAAAGGAAAGACATAAACAGCATACATGTAACTGTCTTTAAAAGTCTTTGAGTATAGTAAATCCTTGATAAAATTGAGAATAGAAATGAGGAAAATGTTAAAGAATCAGAAGCCCGACCAAATAGAAGAAAATAACCCATAGCAGGGAGAAAAATGTGCACTAGGGTGGGGTGGCAATACACAAATAGGAAAAAAACTTAAAATTGACACTCATAATTTATAAACACCCTCTTTCCCTTCCTTCCTAACATATAATGCTTAATATTTGGGTTATGCATGTGTATATTTATGGAAAGAGAATCGTCCATAGATTTGATTTCCAATAGTTATAATGGTGAAATATAATATCTTTTTTTTTGTGTAACCATGGCAACAATCAGCATTTATTTGATACCAATTATTGCAAAATAGGGGATTGAACATGTCACACAAACGTCTCAAAAATTTGGTCCAAAGAAAAATTTCAATCAATTAGAGTGATACCTTTCCTGAAGCCATAGACATATATATCTATCAAGAGGTAAAAAAAATCATATGCATTTCTGCTGGTTTTTCCATAAAATTAAATTAAAAAGATCGAGCGTCAAATCTTTGTTGAAAAACATTACAAAATTTCTAAATCTATAGCGGTACGGATAGGAAAATATGGACAGTCAAACTGAAAAATGGCTTATAAAACATGCTAAAAACAAATTAAATGTTCATATAAACCCACTAGGAAGGCTATATTATACTTCAACTATCTAAAAATCAATTTAATTGCATGTACAAAAACTTTCATATTTAGAAATTTCACCATGGCCATAATACGAAACTAAACTTGTAACTGTGTATTGGTATACATGAAGCTGTCTCCTAAGTGAGCAACCATTTAACTATAAAAAGGGGGTAAAAGTTCAATGTTTGTTTCCTGAAACATATAAATGAACCAAAATTTTAAAATTAAATAAAAACAAGACTATATAGCAGAGGTTACGGACTCAAGTTGGGACAGGTGCAACAAATGCGGCAGTGTTAAAATGTTTTGGGATATCTCAAGGCCCCCTATACGTCTAACCAATGTAGTTATTTCTGGCTTCTATTTGTAATGTATCCAAAACTTTAAAAGGAAGGGCCAATTCTTACCCAGCTAAAACCCTGGTCAGTCCTATGATGAAAATAATTCAGATGCATATGGAATGTTTGATAAGTTACATTGACCCAGAGTATCTGAATGGAATGGTGAAAAATGAAGTACCTTTTCAATTTGAAATCCGTAAAATAACTGAACAGTGTGGCCTGGTAGAAGAGGCCGAAAAATGAGGACTTGGTTCTCAAATTGATATCAAATTTGCTAGTCTAAGACTTCGGAAATGTAAAGATGGACCAACGATTTTTTGTATATCACCTCAGAGTTCATAATTGGGACTTGGAGATGAAAGAGTGCTTCAACTTGTGACACCTTACATGTTACTTTCTGATTTATACACTGGTTTTGATGATTTGAAATAAAAATCAGTAAACTTTCGTAATTCCTTTTAATAAAATCATGTAAGCAAAGAGTCGTATGAATACCCTGAGATGTTACCATAATTTATGAGAGCCCCCGCCATAAAAAAAAATAATGTTCGCGCTCTATAGTATTCACTCATTCTATCTGTTTGTTACACTTTCCTACGTCATGACGATAATCCAAGTTTGCTACGACTGATTGCCATAAAACATTAACTCAACAATATACATAACCAAAAGAAGCCTCCCTTTTGCTGTTTGAAGCATTTTTGATTATTCATGATAAAGTCATTTTTCTTGGAGTCAATCACTCCGTCTGCTTTTCCATCCGTTCAATTGTCTGTCCATGTGTCAAAAAAAAATGGTACTTGCGTGCATGTGTATTCTGAAAATTACATTTTTGTAGTCAGCTTTATAAAAGATTCCTTATAAAGCTTGGCATTTCTGCGACTTTGTACAGTGGATTTCAAACTTTTGAATACATTGAAGATATGCACTAATGACTTCCCCTTTTCATTGTTTTTGGGTTCGTTTGGAAAAAAGGGTAAATTAAAGTTGCTGTTAACTGTTATCAGTATTCAAAATTTGTTGTTAACTGTTTTTGCCAACATCGAGGTGTTGTTAACATGTTAACGGACCCCTTATTGCGCCCCCCCCCCCCCCCCCCATATAATTATGCATTAGATAAAATGCATTAGATAGAAATACCATTCGCTTGACAGCATTTAAGATGTATACACATTATATATTTTCAAAAACAAACTGACAAGAAAATTAATTCGAAATGCAATTCACGATTTATTTCTCCTTACTCAAAAACTAAATAATCAAACAGTGTATTTAACCCAGCACATACTTTATGTGTCTGTCCAAATTCTCGATCCTGTGGTTCGGTGCACGTTGTCGTTGGTTCATCTTTATCATATTTGTTGTTTTTCATAAATTGTTTTGTTATGAGTTAGGCCGTTAGTTTTCTTGTTGAATCCTTCCACATTTTTCGGTCGGTGCTTTTTAAAGCCGACTATAAGGTACGAGTTTTCGTTGCGTATAATTGCTTACATACACTTTATTTGATCCTGATGGATAGTTATCTTATTTGCTATCATACCACATCTCCACTGCCTGGTTTTATCTATAAAAAAAAACTAGCCACCAACAAACTTAAAGATGAATGGGTGGTTAATTTTATTGAACTTACAAAATTTCACCCCAACAACAAATAAGACAGCAGTCGCTAGTAGTATAACGATATATGAATGTATTTAGGATAATATGGTTGAAAAAAAAACCACCTTTTTGTACAAAGTCGAATAGCGGGACGCAACGACGACTTATGAACGGAATTAACGGCATATATTTAATAATGTTTGATAAGTAAGTCATTTTGTATATTTGTAAGCCTGTAAAGCTTTGATATCAACAAAATATCGTCACTCGATATTATCTAAACAGTGATTAATTTCCTCTTAAAATTATAATATATTGCAAGACGCCGTACAGACAAAAGTTGTTATTTTGCAATTCGCCGTACAACGGCCTGCAATTCGCCGTACAATAAACAAACAATGTTTTTGTCCGTATTCTTTAAAAAAACTTTTTGACAACAAATTTCAGTAAATATGATGCCACACTATAATAATCTAAAAACGTGTCTGGAAAAATAATGAAAAACAGTTCAATATCGTGAGAATGGGGCGACAGAGGACGATCGACCTCAAAAGTTTCCGGTACTAAGTGGCAAGTTTTAGAGAATAACACAAAATTTTGTATTTATTTTGTACTTATCGGCCTGATAATTTAAAGAATTATATATTCGAAAACCATTTCTTAAGCGGCACCCTCATCAAATGAGTGGAAATGCTTTAAATTGAATGAATTCTTAACTTGTTTACTTTTTTTTCTATTTCTCTCCGCTTCGTTAGTACCCAATTTCCGGTGGCGATGATACACAGTGGTATCTACCTATTGACTTAATGTCTGTTTAATATTATCAGATTGAAATATCAGGGAGCTATCATCATTGCCCTGTGCCCTTTGTCCTAAAATTTTGATATGTAGCTGAATAGTGACAATATAAGCCCTCATAGATATCGAATATGACATTATTCTCGGATATCCTTCTAATACAACTTTTATATATACAGAGTCTATGATTTAATTAAATTTTATGGACATTGAAAGACCAGGGGGTCTCACCCTCATTTAAGCGGTCTCAGGTGGTAGGTTTTCACTATATGTTTTGAATATCCAACTGGCACTTTGTACACTCCGTAAATATGAAAGACAGGACGTGTACACAAATTTCTTTTAGTCACGTTTGTATCTTCCAAGTGACTAAATGTCTGCTAAATATTAGGCAGATTGAGAGATCAGGGGCTATCACCATTGTCCTGTGCTCTTTGTCCTGAAATTTTGATAATTTTTAGCTGAAAAGTGACAATGTAAGCCCTATATAGATATCGAATATGACATTATCCTGGGAAATCCTTCTAATACAATCTTTATATATACAGAGTCTATGGACATTGAAAGACCAGGGGATCTCATCCTCATTTAAGCGGTATCAGGTGGTAGGTTTTCACTCTATATTTTTAATATCCAACTGGCACTTTGGACGCTCCGTAAACATAAAAGACAGGAAGTGTACACAAATTCCTTTTAGTCACGTGTGTATCTACCTGTTGACTAAATGTCTGCTTTATATTAGGCAGATTGAGAGATCAGGGAACTATCACCATTGCCCTGTGCCCTTTGTCCTAAAATTTTGATAATTTCTAGCTGAAAAGTGACAATATAAGCCTTCCATAGATATCGAATTTGACTAATTCTGGGAAATCCTTCTTATACAACCTTTATATATACAAAAAATAAAATTGAGAATGGAAATGGGGAATGTGTCAAAGAGACAACAACCCGACCATAGAAAAAAACAACAGCAGAAGGTCACCAACAGGTCTTCAATGTAGCGAGAAATTCCCGCACCCGGAAACGTCCTTCAGCTGGCCTCTAAACAAATATATACCAGTTCAGTGATAATGAACGCCATACTAATTTCCAAATTGTACACAAGAAACTAAAATTAAAATGATACAAGACTTACAAAGGCCAGAGGCTTCTGACTTGGGACAGGCGCAAAAATGCGGCGGGGTTAAACATGTTTGTGATATCTCAACCCTCCGCCTATACCTCTAGCCAATGTAGAAAAGTAAATGTCTATGATTTAGTTAAATTTTATGGACATTGAAAGACCAGGGGGTCTCTCCATCATTTAAGCGGTCTCAGATAGGTTTTCACAATATGTTTCTTATTTGGGCTTTCCGTAAATATTTCTATTTATATTCCTTAATGTTTTCTAGAGTTTTCTTTTTGTTTTCAAAAATATCATGATTGTATAAAAGTTCATCTTTGAAGTTTTTATATTAACAACAATCTATATTACATAAAGACAAATATGCAAGTTAGAAAAGATCAGAAAAGGGTTTATATTCGATTTTCTACGTATCCTATCAGATCTTAACTATGAAAATCATGCTTTTAATAGTTATAAAGTACTTTTTTTTATGATTTTCAATTTTATTTTGAATATTCACAGTCGGTTGGATATTGAATATCGAATATTGAATGACGAACCGGGTGCTAACTTCACATACATACATTATTCTGTTTCCCGGCCGTTATTAAAATTCTTGACAATATTTGTATACTCCCATGGTATACTGGATATTTTACGGAGGGGATCCGGACCAACCTAAAGATACAGTTACATGTGAGGTAATGACGTCGCTTTAAGCCCTGGTCACAACGAACCCACGACACAGTACATCTATGCAGCTCCACGACATGAAATTGGGTCAAATTGCGGGTCATCTGTGATTGTCGTACAACAATTGTACGACAGTTGCACGACACTTTGAGCATCGTGGCGCTGTCGTGTATCATAGGACGAAAATTGGACATGGACCTTTTTTTGCTCTACGATTTTCTGTCATATCACTGTATTGTGGCTGTCGTGCGAGTGTCTTACCACAGTCGTGCAACTGTTGTGCGATAAACACATAGTCGTGGGTACCAACATAAACCATTTTAATAAAACAATCGTCGCAGGACTGTCGTACGACAATCTCACGACTGTCGCAAGACACTTGTGATACAGTCGTACGATTGTCTCACGAATGCCAAATTTCGTACGATGCTCACACATCATCGTTCGACAGTGGTACGTACGTTCGTCGAGCAGCATATTTTCGTTTTATTTAGAATAATACAATCAGCTGAACTGAATGTTTGGAAAAACATACCGTCTACCGTTTAAAGAGGATGGCTTTTCTACCAGAACGATTATGTTCAACCCTGTTGAATAGGCTCCTTGTCAGACTCCAACAAGAGCAAAATATACTCCTGTTTTCGTTTATTCGAGCCCGTGAACAGTATAAAAACGCCCGAAGTTGGTGGGTTAAGCCATGGATCGAAAGGCGCCTGATGTTTGGGCAGTATAGTATACTGAGGCAAGAGTTGGAACGGGAATCTGCCGGTGATTTCGGTGTATTCATGTGCTCCATATGTAGCCTGACATGTTTCAAGAGCTTTTGCTGAGTCACCACTCGCATCACAGTTGCACAACAGTCGTACGACAGTCACACACGTATCCCAATAAATGACCAATACATGAAAAATAGCCCCAAACAACTCACGATTGTCGTACATGTACGATTGTCTCACGACTGTCACACGACCGACTTGCGACAAGCACTCAACAGTGCAGTTACACATGTTTGTCTGTCTTGTACCCATCGTGGAACCATCGTGGGTATGTCGTAGCTGATGTGACCACTTGAAATATTTTTTTGTACATTTTGCACGACAGTGCCACGACAACTATTTTATAGATCTTCCACGACAAAAAATCGTACGATCTGTTGTGACCGGTGCTTTACGTAAAATATCATGTTTGTGACGTAAACATTTGATATATTGGGAAAAGTAGATATTTTTATTTTAACAATTACCTTTATAACGAGTACACAGTCCTCTCTGTTTACTTATACTTAACTTTTTTCATTATAATCTTATCTTCGTGTTTTATGTACATGCAATAATCTATGAAGTTGACTGATTTTTGTTTACTTTGTGTCCAGTGGTAAATATTTTATGTGTGTCCATGACGAGAACACAAAATATAATAAAAACAATAGGTAAGAATTGCAATAGGAGGTCGACAGTTAGGATTGACGTAAAACTTGGAACCCCAATGGGGGTATATTAAATTAGGACAAAAAATTAGCCTTGCAACAGCCGGCCTAATCCGGACCACTCAAATAATTGGTGCAAGAGGTTTTAATTTGCAGAGAGCGTTAAACTATATTAATACTGTGAATAAGACCATCGATATTCAATTGTAGTTTCAAATATTATATAATGCATTTAATTTAGGTTAGGTACATGTACTTCCAAATGTTTCAGCTCGCTTTTCAGTTAATTACTGTGAAACTGTATTACTTATTGTACTTGGTACATGTACATTATTCTGTATAATCTGTATAAACGCTCTTCTTGATGGTCTAATGGGAGTGTGTTTGCCTCGAGAATTGAAGGTCGTTGGTTCGAATCCGGATCGGATCAAACAAAGACTCTAAAATTAGTATTTTCTATTTCAACGTTTCAGCATATAAAAGTAAGAGCACAGACTGGTGATTTTTCTTCCTGCGAACTGTTTACTCGTGAACTTCCACTTGAAAAATCTGGATCAGCGTGTTGGTCAAGTACAAAGCGAGGTCGATATTGAATTTCATATCATATTTACATGATATCGTTCTGAATATGCATTTATTTTTATGCTGGACGCCATTCGTAATCGTCATTTATTTTAACGTTACTATACAGTGAAGTGTTTTTCTTCTACTGGTTTATACCAACCCTACTTTAATTACCATCGGTCGAAATTTAAAAAAAGGCAGGTGATATGTTCCAACAAAATAATCTGTTGGAAAATCTTTGACGGTGAAATAGTATTAAATTAAATGTGTTAAATACTTTGTTATTAAATGTAATAAGATATCTTTGAAAGTAATAATTTATTGTTAGTTATTAAGTACGTATTTTTCAGTCATGGGGTGGTTTTGAGCTCATTATTCTTGTGTAGACATCTATTTCAAAGACTGCATGTTAAATCTCTATGTTTGATTTGCCTGTGTCGTTGGGTTGTTGTCGCATCAATGTATACCTTTGTATCCTTTTATTTGACTTATGTATAGAAATAGTGTAGTCCACATCAGAACATTGTATCTTTTATATATATGATACAATGTTCTGATGTGGACTACATTATTTAATGTTAAAAGAACGTAAAAAGTTATAAAGAGAAAAAAGGGGAACGTAGCGCTAAATTTACGCTTGAAATATCAAATATAGATTACAAAAAAAGAGAAAAAAAACAACTGTTTGATGAAATTACCAAAAGAAGACTTATGATAATACATCACTAAATGAAGCTGATTCAATTTAACTGATTACTCATTTCATTTACAGTGGCAGATATTTCATGTATATTCACAACGAGATGCAAAGTTGAACGACCTGAAGCAAATGGTAACAGTTTTAGAGTGGCAAATTTATCAAAATAAAACTTTGGCTAAACATAAAACGTAAAGTATGCCCTACAAGGAAAAAGTTGACCTTTGATCAAATCGTAAGCTAGGCTTAATGTATACGCCCCCCTTCTCTCCTAGCGCCAATCCCACCCCCATCGTTTTTTCTCCACGGAATACGAATGCCAAAAACAAAGCGACATGAATTTACATTTTTTATGTACAATCAATAACGGTCACTATTAGTAAATAGCTTTCTAGAATAACAGACGATTTCGGACAGTTTTTTTTCTCACTCAAATACCGTCTGATTATTGACCGGAGATAACAAATCATTATCAAAATCCACGTTATCTCAGATGATTATTTTTGCTTTGAATAACAATGAAAAATGCACGAACAAGTTTGTAATGAATGAACAAAAATCATTCGATTTAGACAAAAATTATAGATAAATGTTTATTCAAAATGTTTTTTTTGTGTGTGAAATAATAGAAGTTTGAAAGGGAAAAGACTATAACCTAAGGCGATAATTGCTATACTAGCTTATTTGACATTCAATACACTCAGGATGAAGGATAGCCATAGATGTACTATGTTTTGATTAATTGTGGGTTAACAGTTAACTTACATTGTATATTTCTAATTTAAAAGCAAACGATTGAGAAATTCAAGATAATATTCTGAAATCTATTCTATATATAAAAGCACGAAAATTAAACGTAATTACTATTAATGTACGTCCGTCCCAAGGTTGGTTTCCAGTCTATAGATTTATTTGCCTCAACCAATTGTTATGAAACTAATACACACTGCTTATTACTACAAAACACACTGATAAAGTTTGAATTGTGGTGGCTTCACTTTAACCGTTCTAGAGTTATCATGCCTCTTTGCAAAGGACAAAAATGCTTTTCTCTAACTTTAGTTTGCCTCAACCAAATGTTATGAAACTTATATACAATGCTTGTTACCACAAAATACAGATCAAGTTTGAATTTTGGTCGCGTCACCCTGCCTGTTCTAGAGTAATGCTTCTCTACAAATGAAAAAAATGCTGACCTATATTCAATACTTATTACCATAAACTCAGATTAGGTACAAATGTCGGTAGTGTCACTTTTAGCGTTCTTCAGTTTTGTCCCTTTATAAAATTGAAAATGGAAAAAAGGAATGTCTCAAAGAGACAACAACCCGACCATAGAGCAGACAACAACCGAAGGCCACCAATGGTCTTCATAACTATTAAGACCAATAACTTTATATGATATCATCCTGGGGTCTACGGACACATTCCCCACTTACTCTTCTTCATATTTCGAGATTTCACTTTTTGCTTGTAGAAATGTGTTGATCTTATAAATCGACACCGCCATTTTTGCTTCAAAATGTAAATTGTGCTATATTTGGGGCCTTCATCATCAAATTAGATTTATCATTTATATATCTTTTATGCTCTCGTTCTGGATATGTATGGAATATTTGTCACTAGACGTTCACAAATCATCAACAAATAATTATTCAAATAGTTGGTGAAAAAAAACTCACAGAAGACGTTGTCAACCATAATATTGTGACTTTAATTGAGGTTAATATAAAAATAAACCTGAAAAATTCATTGAGTCTCGTAGCCTTAGCATTTGCACTAAGCTTGGCATGGTGAATTAATTTTTTTAAGATAATTCTGGTATACTGCTGAACGTTAATCTTAAGGGCATATCCAACAGTTTATTTCTGACAGTGATTTTTTTCCATTAATATGTATAAGCTAATTTTACCTGCTTAAATCAAATATGTTTTAAAAAAATTACCGTAATGTGCTACTTTAGGGGTAAAATTAGGTCGAAATTACAGACATTTGCTCAAAATTCGGTTTGTGGACATAGTTTTCCTCCCGACAGAAATGCACAACTTTTTTGTTTTAAAAGATAAACACAAGCTGTTTTTTTTGTTAAATTATTTATAAGTTCTCTTTTATATAAGTATCATATACATTTATAAAATATATTGTATAGAAATAACTAAAATTTATCAAATGTTCATGAATGTAGAAAACATTTTATGCTGTATATTTATCAAAGGAGTAGGTTCAGTAAGACCTCTTTTTGGCCCCAAAATATAGCAGTTTTACAAAATTGTTAAAATGTAAATCTTTAGTTATTTATTGGACAGTAGAATGCTTCTGCTACATAAATATGGGCTGTTTTTGACAATACAATGCACATATATCCGGTACTAGCACCATTAAGTCATGCTAAATTACTGAAATCCTCATAATTCTAGCATTTTAGTTAAATTTTAGACGGTTTTCGTGTAAAACGAAAGTGGCCGCATTCGTGTTCATCCTTAATATTGAAATGTAAGTTGTATTTGATGATAATACATAACATATATAAAGGTTGAGGATGAACACGGATGCGGCCACTTTCATTTTTACCAAAAACCATCTGAAAAGTGACATTTTTCGGCATATTAGGTAGATTTTTCATATTTGAGCTTGAATCGGATCGTTTTTAATGACTAAATCTGTTAAAATCTTTCAGATAAACTAATTAATTCAAATAATGTAGACACTTAAGTGTTTAAAAAGTGGTCAAAATCTTTCGTCAGATGAACCTGAAATTTGAGGCCAAAATCGGTCCTTACCGGACCTACTCCTTTAGCAAAAATTGCATCATTGACTTTTTCATGAAATTTAGTACAAATTTATTATCTTCATACATATTCAAACCAAATGTTATTTTAAAAAAGAGGGGTCCATGAACTCGTTTAAGAGTTAAAAAAAAAAATCAATAAAATTCCAATTACAAAACTATCTGTGTCTTACGTTTACATCGAATAATTTGTAAATGTTCTAAGAATATAGTCATAGCTACTGATGTAAAAGTCATGTTGATGGATTTTAAGGCTGATAGACCTAAACTCCTATGAAGGTAAAACAATGAGGCAAGCAGTAATATACAGTCGTCCAGTAGGAAATATTTGGCTTTTGAATTTTGAATATTGTCAGAAGAAATGAATAGAGTTATCTATCTTTGTACTGATTATTTGTATTTGTATTACAGGATTATGTTATGAAAGTGCTTATCTATTCATTGACCTTGGGAGAAAGTTTTATTATATGGCCAAAACAACTTGGTAACAAATAAACACTCAGTGCATCTAAAATTTTATTTGAATTATAATTTAAACAGATCTATAATCTACCAAATAGTAACAGTGACTGTGCTAACTCAGTTGAATTTTTCGAAATATTGAACACAATGGTATTTAATTTTTTTATTCGACTATGACTTTAGAGGGAAAATATATCTCACATAAAAGATGTTTTTAATATAAACGTTTATGATATCACACAGGGGAAATTTGAATTTTTGACAGAATCGAGTAGCATAATCGATTTCAATTTACGGTTTTTCTTATCATGTCCAGTCGCAAATATCACAGTAATATCGGTAATGTACATGACGAAGTTTATCCTGAAATTCATAAATGAAATAAGAGCTATTTTCGCTGAATTTAAAGAAACTCATTATTGTTCCATACCTGTTGAAAGGGAGGAGAAACGAAAAAATGTTAACCGCTTGTGGAATACCATTTACAAATATCCTTAAAAGTATATTGATTGGTACAAATGTATCATGATTCAAATATAACATTATGTTACATTTTTACCAATCAAAAAGTCTATAACATGACTTTTTAAGACAGACAAAAAAGTGCTTATCAAGATAATTTTGAATTATTGCACACTAAGCAAGTGTTTAGGAATCAGTATAAAAAGAAAAAGAGTCTTTGTCGAAGTTCTATGGATTTATATTATCCTCATAGAAAAACGAACAATTATTCAAAGTATTTCTTTTATTTATCTTCAATTGAATCATGAAATTAAGGAGATGTGGTTTGATTTTAAATTAGACAAGTCAACACCAGAGACAAAATAACATAAAAGTGAACAACAATACGGCCTATAACAATGACCAACTACCATGCCGCATAGTCAGCTAACACATACCACTGAAAGACAAATGTAAAACAGAAAACTAACGTAACAAAAAACAAATATGTTTTACATGTACAGCAACAAACGACAACTAAATTATAGGCTCTTGGATTGGGACAGGTTCATATAGAATATGAGACTAGTTTAGCTTGATGGCCCTAAACCCTCCCCTATTTTGGGACAATAGTGTAAAAGTACAATAAAAGAAAAAACTATGAAGATCAGTTGTTTTAGATCGATAAATTGTATGTTCGCTTTCTATATTTCAAGTACGTGTACTGGAATCTGAATAGACAAATATTAAATAATTGATCAATGTCAGAAATATAGACTACATTGTAAGTATATCAACTGTTTCAACTCAATAATGACAATAAAGAGTATATTGCATTCTTGGTTTTATTTGCAAAGTGTACACCATAACGTCATGATTTGTAATCGTTAAAGACGTCATAACCAATGGCAATTTAACCAATTGCATTACGTTATCTAAATGTTTGGGACACCAACGAATAAATTACACATTGTCCGTTAGATTCTGAAATTTACTACTAATTATGGAAATAAAATTAAAAAATAAAAAAATAAAATATGTTCACTTTCGTGCAAAAACAACTTAAAGCAAAAAATAAAAACTCTATTTCAAAATATAAAACTTCAGTATGAATCTGTTTACGACTCAAACTGAATTTCCGTGCACATTTTCGTAACACTTTCATGTCTGTCATACAAAAATGAAAATATAGGAAGTATGTGCATTAAATACTAAAGCAATAAAGAAGAATAAGATACAATTTTTTTTCTCATAAGTCGTAGATACAAGTATCTTGTCTTAGGAAGGGATAAATCCTATTTTGTAAAGAATCACTCTAAATAAAACAAACAATTCTCTGAAATTGACATTCTCTAGATGCTTGACTTTTTAATCAACAACATATTTGTTACGTTTGAAGGACGTGTTTTTCAACCAACTATCGGCATTTTCATGGGAACCAATTGTGCCCTGTTCTTGCAGACTTATTAGGCTGAATTCATACAGAAACTTCTTGAAAGAAAGAAAATGCATTAGCATTGTCCTTTTACTTTACTGTCCGCTACATCATGTATATATATATATAATATTCTCTCACTAACTAATTAAACAAGTTGTTGACTATGAACGCATTTATCAAATCGGACTAGAGATAAAGGATACATCAGATACAGTTTAGTATACCTCATATCTTGACTTATATCTCGAAATTGACAATGAGGGTCGGTTGAAAACAAAACTTCACGATTAAAGAGATGATTTCAGCTTCCCAATTGTGAACTTTCCATTTCTATGAAGCAACATTCCAGCAACGCCTGCAAATAAAAAAATGTGTTTCCTAATTGATATACCCGGGCTTGTATCATGATTTTCTTGATAGATGGTTGATGCTTACAAGGAAACTAATAAACCAAGAGTTCCAAATTGTGAAGTTAAAATTGATCCTTCGAAAATTTTACAGACACCATCACGAGTTTGTTGTCCGTTATGGTATATCCGTTTCACATATGACGATGATGATGGAAGTGTTTAACGACCTTGACTGGCTTTTCAGTCCTCGCACGGTCGGCGCGGTGCCCGAAGGCGTTTGGTGAGCTTTAAATATTTTCTGCCATAGGTCAGGAAAAGATGAGGACACTATCTTTTGGTAGGCCGCCATCTTGGTTTTGTTGAGTTGTTTTGTTTTTTACTATTTTGATGTTTCTTTACCTCACAACGGCTGCTTTCAGGGCAAGATTGGTCAGCTTCGCAGCCCGTTAACCATGGAGTACTGGTAGATGAGTCTCGGACTTAGTATTAAATATGACAGGAAGCATTATCGGTACCAAAGTAGTGAGTCAGTGAAATGAAGGTCCATCATCTAACACCTAGTATACAGCCCTCGGACGTAAGTCGGCATAACACTCCCCTGCCACAATGGTTTTTGGAGTGCATGTTGACGAGGGAATTTATGTACTAATTACACGTTTACTGTACAGAGTTGGATTGGTTTCCGTCATCTAAAGTATTAAATCGTTGATCCATCTAAAAGTAAACCCTCATCGACGATAGCGGGTAAAGGAGAGCTGACCCAGCACCTCCGTTCAGCTGTAATGACTAAGACGTGAATGTAATGAATGGTTTCATAAAATTTTATATTTTTAATATAATCATTAATGTTCATCTTTAAACAGGTTGTGTTATTCAGTTTAGATATATTGAGGTAAATTCCACAATGCTGCTTTTCTCTACATAACAAAAATGCCTATACCAAGCCAGGAATATATCAGTTGGTATCCATTTGTTTGATATATTTGAGCTTTGAATTTGCCATTTGCCTTTCCGTTTTGAATATAATTCATCAGAGTTCGGTACTTTTGTTATTTTACTTTTAAGTTACGCGATTCATGTTTACTGTCGAATAATGATACAACACATTCATTTTCACTGTGAGGCTAATCATTTATATTGTACATGCAGTGCATTTTCAAAGTACTTTAATTTTTAAATGACAAAATTGATGATGCGAATGCATAAGGTGTCAAAGAAATAACAAACCGAATAAAGTGAAGAAAACGAACGAAGGCCACCAATTGGTCTTTAACACAGTGAGAAAATCCCGCAACCGGAGACAGGCTTCAGCTGGCACCTTAACAAAGTTGTGTACTATTTCAATGAAAATGGACGTCATACTTAGAAATGCCAGAGACTCATGCAAAAAAGCGGCAGTTTTAAACATGTTTTGTGAGAACTCAGCCCTCCCATATACAACTACATGTAGCTATCAAATGTAGAATAAACAAATACACATCTTCTCAGTTTAAAAGAAGTATTTGTCTGATTTTACAAGAGGTACAAAAGAAACTCAGCGAAATGACAATGATCCATTACATAGATTAACAAAGGACTACTACCAGGTACTGACATGCATGCAAGGTTCACCCCTCAATTAAACTGATAGGAAGATTACGTCTTCGTTTGAATTAATTGGTGAAATATTTTATAATTTTAATGATTAGTGGCCACTTGTTAACCATCCATAATGAACATAGGAATTTTGCTTTGATTTATAAAAAAATCTCTGGACATAATGGGTATATTGCGCATAAATTCACATAAGTAAAGGTTATGCAAAAACTTTCATATGTTTTAGTTTTAATTTGAAACTTTTTATATATATATAATATATTTGACTTTTTACCAACATAACTATACCTAGTTCCATAGCGTTAAATGCTATAGATGCATGAAGCGATAACTAATGTTAAAATAAGGCCAATTTTGTTGTAACTTCTATAATTTAAACATCTAACTTACCGGCTTGAGAACAAATAGAAACTCAGTCATAAATCTGATGAAAGTATTAAAGCTCAAATTGAATATGACCCGCACCTAATGTAAATCTAAGACATAGACACTACATGTAAGTTTAAAACTAATTTTAATATAGAAAGCAAGTAAAATGGTATACAAACTATATACATTATGAGTGTATTATCAAGTGGAGATTTGAGACTCATACAACTGCATATCATGTCTTTCCCTTTGGCACACTGGGAGGTAACAACATATTTTTAAAGTTGATTAAAAACTTTACAGTGACAACACATTAAAATTTAATCCAAATTTGTAATCACAATAGTAAAAAACGATGTACTAGTACATAAAGTAAGTAAAAACTTTATAATAGAGTGACGATCAAATATATAATATAAAAATCTTTAAAACCCACTAAGATCCCTGTATTTAAGACATATTTGACACTTTCATCCTTTTCAAAATAAAAACATATGCTATAATGTAAAATAAGTATTTAAAGGATAATACTTTTCATATAATACTAAAATTTCTAAGATTCGTTTAAGATCATCTACAGACTATTTTATCTTCCTACGTCTAAACATAAGATGCATTGTCTAGACTAATCAAACATTGGGATAATCATGATATGACAATCAACAGAGTTTAAACCATTAAAAGGGTTGTTCAGAACATTACTTTAATTTAAAAAAAATATATATCTAATATCTGAGTAAAAATTACAGTCTATCAAAAAATGTTGTTCTGTCTCTATAACATTGTTATTGCAGAAAAGACCAATTCTATCACATAATGGAGTTGTCGGCTTGGTGTAGCGTGCGGTCTCAACCACAAGCGGCAAAAAGATGTATTTACATATAAAAAAAAAAAGATATAATCGTTGTAATAAATATATGTTTAACACTATAACAATATAAACACTAGTGAAAAACATATTGGTACACGATACTACAAATGATTTACTTACAATCATATTTGACTTATAAAACAAATACATGTATACATATAAAATCTTTTTGACATAAAAGTCGGACCACACTTCAGTAGAAACAAAACAAAAACAGAAAGATCACACTGTACGTTAACATATCAATAGATTGTTTATTTAAATCTGCATACATTTATCAAAGCACTGCAAAGCACTGCAGACAACAAAGAAGAATGAAGGGATGGTGAAGGTAAAAGTTAAAACAATAAATTTAAAACAATGAAAATGACAACATGGCATCCATCTTAAATTGCAAGCAGTCTACGGAACTGCTCAAAATCATTCAGATAATTGGTGATAATAAATCCTGGTACCAGTTGGTAGATGTGGGAAAAAAATTAATTGTCCAGATACATTGTAACTGTTATGATATGACTTCTGACAAAAATAGCTGTAACTAGTTGTGAAGTGGAACGGATGCATGCGGCGATTTTTAACCACTTTCAGAACAGTCTTAACACTCACGAAAAACGAAATGTAATGAATCTGCATGTAATTTGAGACCAACCAAATGGGAATTTAAGACATATACACTGAGTACTAAAACTAATTTTCATTCAAATATAAAATAAGAAAATAAAATATCAAATATATACTTGGTGCAAAATATGTACTTAAATATAGTTTAAATAATTCCCAAGTTTAACTGTACATTGTTAGCATTAACTATCATCATCTGTGCAATTTTTGAATATGAATCGAAATAGTTCAATCAAGAAGCTTGCGGTCGTTGCCCTAAGCTCAAATAAGTAGTTGTATATCACAACTTTCATATTTGGACAGTACATTATTTTGATTTTTTTTAAATTATTGTTTCAACGAGTACTAGCCTAAGCTAGAAAGACGTTTAAGCATACTGACAAAGCTGAAATATGCTCCTAACCAATGATAACGTGTTATCATTATGTTTGTGAGTGTAAGGCGTAAATACCCGTCATACAGACTGCGCATGTCGGAGTCTCATCTATAATTGATATAGTATCATGAATGCTATTGTGTATATTCAAAGTTTCTGGTCGCACTTAATCGTCGGATATTTCATCATGGTACTGTTTTTCTTTTCTGAGTTTCGTACAGCGTCGTCTTAATGTAATTTTGGAAACCCATCATTTACTAAAACTATGGTTCGTATATAAGTCATTTGAAATGTAGAATACAAACAAATAGTGCTAAAAGGATTTACTTACAATAATACATGTAGAAAAGGTTTTACAAATAGAATTACACATTCACAAATAAATATTACAAAAAAGTTGTGAGAGAATTACAATTTTTTTCTTTTCTTAAATAAAATTTATTACCAATGATATTAAAATTTTTTATATCTAGGAAAATTGTGATTCTAACATGGATATTTTATGTAATGAGTTTAATGAGTGATGTTGTTTTTTTATCAACTGATTTGAAATGGAAACCATCTCAGAAACGAAAGACTAATATGTAGAGAATTGAAAAACACAACAAAAATAACAAACTTGATTAATAAACACTAAAAAAGACGATAAACTTTTAAAAAAAAAGAAGGTTATATTGAAAATGTATGAGATTTGTCATAATTAATATATGAAGGTGGAAAGATGGGTTGATGTGTTTGAGCTTTTGGTGAATAACGTAAATGTATTGAGAAGGACGGAGGGTTTATATTTTCTTAATAAATGGTGTAATGTGAATGATATGGTGTATGGTGTATACTATTTGTAGTATGGTGTAAAGCGAACTTGAGAATTCAGACCATCCAAGGACTGTTGGCGACATGGTAATTAATTTAATTTGGTTGCTGTCATTTTGATATTAAGACATAAAATTTTTCAATTCATATCTATTTATATTCATGAGTATTTTCTTGGTTTATTTGTATCGTTAAATAGCTGCCATATTTGCTTTTAAATTCATTCATTTAGGGTAGCTTCAAACTGCACATCTTTAACTGTAAGGTTTTTCAGAGAACTGTGTCATTCGTTCGTACCCTACCATATATTTCCCGGCCTACAAAAGAAAATTCAAACGTTAAGGGTCACTTAACAAAAATTGAAATAATACATACAACGTAACAAGAGCAAATTGCGGACAAAAGGCAACAGGTACACAATGTACACATCAGAATACAATAAGCCACCACTGTTAAATGCATAGTATACATTACTGTAATAGAGTATAGAACATAAATGTATGGTATTATATTCATTTTTCTTTTTTGAATTTCAAAGTCTCTACATTTATTTAGTACAATGTAATTAAGTAAACCAATTAAATTGAAAAGTGTGTATATGGAACAAAAACAATAAACAAACAATAAAAATAAACAAAAAACTTTTTTTTTTAAATTACAAACGAATCTAAATAATAAGGGAAAAAAGTTTGTTTTAAAAATATTCGAATGTTGCTTTATATAAATTATGCATCCGTATTGTATTTAATTCGTTGATTCTAAGTGCTGTCAGATGGACTGATACTGTGCCTTATTGCATAGTAAAGTGTTTATTACTATCTATTATCAGTTGAAAGCAGTTGGAAAGCAGTTGGACAGACATTGTGTTCATAGTGCTATTGCGAGAAAAAAAAATTAATTAGGTACACTGTCTTGGTAAAAGTCTCTGGAAGATGAGCATATGAATTTGCATATAATTCTTAATTCTTAGGCTGCAATTACTCTCATATACATACGTTTTTTTTATTGTTTTTTTTAAGCAGAACAAAAGCAGAACAACAACTATTTGTATTTTATATAAAGTGCAAGTAAAAGGTGCATACTTTTGCGAGGTAAAAATCTAAAATGAATGCCTATTATCTGGAATCATTTGGATATTTTTCTGTTTGCTCTAAATATTTTTGTTAATTTTGTGTTGCCTTTGACACAAACCAGAAGCCTTAAATAATATGCACTATTCATGAACTGTGATTCATAGATGCAGTCTATGCCTAAAAAACAACACAATTATATGAAGCCAATTGTTTGTCAAACAATTAACTGATAATGTTATTGGTTGTTCAAGTGTTGTTCTTATGTTGCAAGCAATTTTCTCTTAACTTCACATTTTTACAAATATATAAACAAGAATAAGTACTTACATCTGTTCATTAACCTTTTCCAAAAATAAACTACAGATACAATTAGCATAAGCAATATGATAACAGACGCAAGGCAAATAGCTACACTTGATGTAAGTATTCCAGTTTCTTCAGTCTGCTGTGAAGCTAGATACAAAAAATAAACAAATCCGGTTTATCTGAACAAAACAAATATTCTTTAATAAATTGATTCATTTTTTTTTATTTTAAAGTCTAAAAACTATGAATGATTTTTTTTTCTTTTAATAATTTAATTCAAAATGCAGAAGGTTACACATTTTACTATACAAATATCAAAAGGTTATTTAAAATTGCTCACAGCTGATACATTTGTTTTAAGGTCAATAACCATTAATCTTTCATACAAACGTATCCAAAACCATTCGAAGGTACGTCTTTTCTCGTACAGTATCATAAATGTTCAAACTGAAATTCTAGATACCAAAATTAAAAATGTATACAAAAGTGTGTCCGATGCCATTAACTAGATTTTTATCTTGAAATAATATTCATTGTGACCTACAAAAAACTTACATTTAAGTTTACATCCAAATGTGTGCTCTGTGGTGATTGTATGAGTCCTTCTCCCTATCAAACATTCAATTGTAATGGGCTCAAAACACTTATGAAGTGGTTCCTCAGATTCAATTCCATATGTAACATTTAATAGGACACGTGCCTTAACTTCCTCTGTAACAGTCAAATTCCGTATAGCTCCCTGAAAAGATAGCATATGATCAACGGATATGATATTTGTAAGTGTGTTGCTTGGTTTTTAATTTTCTATGCTATACTTTGTCAATCTGATTACAATACAGATCCGTATCAATGTTTTTTCTGGTTATAATTACATCAGCCAATGAAATTTCAGTCTTCCAATTACATGAATTATATTAAGAAAAACAAAACCTGAAAACAAAATGGAGTATTTCAGATTCTTGAGAGCAAACCTTGGACACATGATCTGTGTTTTTTTGTTAATGTTGTTTGTCCTTTCGTCGTTTTGACTTTTGTCAATGAAGTTGTCTGTTTTATTGGGTTTATGACGTTTTATAACCTGCTTTCTCTTTTTATATGAAAAATTCATACGAGTAAAAGTGTAGTTATACATCAATTATATAAAAAATAGCTCAAGTGCACATCTTAAGGTCTGTATTCTTCAGCATATTATAAGACACTTTAAATATCATATTACCATAACATTTATGTAAATAACTACGCAGTAATTTTGAAGATTTTTTTTTTCAAAGATAAAGTGCGTGTATGTTGTTATGTATTAGATAAGAGAAAAATAATGAAACATTTATCCAAGAATAAAATGATAATGATGATCAAATTACTTTTATCCGACGCACAGACCATAATATATTTTTGGATATTTGTGTTCTGTGAGTTTTGTCTCATTACTGTACATGCCAAAACCACCATTTGGTTTTTTTATAATCCTGGTTGTGAATAAATACCTACATTTGAGATCACCATACAAACTGGTTTTGGGTAGACTTTATGCAGTTCAAAACTGAGTCTGTATATACCATATCGCTGTTCGTAAATGACATTAGTTGCGTTTCTATCTGGCATATCTGTGAATATAAAATGACACTGTTTGTGTGTGTACCTGTTTTAATGCACGTACATGTATACGAATATTGCTATATGCAAATACTGAAAATCTGCTTGAGACTCCCATGCATACTACCCACAGTAGCTACACGTAGTGAAATTTCTTATTATTGCTGGGAAGTCAACATCTATGCCATATTAAAAATACGTCTAACATTAAATTTAAACAAGCACCCTCCGACCAATACTATGATGGAATCTTTTTTTATACTTTATTACTAGAATAAGAGAGTGAACCAAACAGATTATAAACCTCTCATTTTCAATGTTATCAACTGATCAAAAGGGGAAAATATTAGTGTGTTAGTATACATATATTTAATATTTTATTTCCATGTAGACCGACAACATTTTGTTTATGAAGATAGTTTAAACAAGACACGGATCAACCTAGACAATTTGAAAAAAAAACACTTGTAAACTTTACTGCGCATTCACTTTTTAATGATTAGTTACAAGTGAAAGCATGTGCTTCTCAACACTATTCATGATATCAATATGCCCTGAAAGTAAGCAGACCAAACACCCCGAAGTGACAAAGCAGTGACAGTCTGTTTCAAAGTATTACTAACATTGTATTTTTACAGATGTCATGATTCCTACAAATATACACCAACATTACTTATTTTAGCAGATTAAGTAAGTGGATCCGATAAAACGAATTAAATTGTTACAAAAAGACAAGAGAAATCACACAGAATCCCATGTTAATATGACGAGATTCATTTGCTTTGTGAATAAATCCATATTCTAAATCCAATAAAATTAGTTGCACATGCGTATATATTGACTTCTGCAGAATAATGCATTTTATCAAATAAGCATGCATTTAATACATTTGTATTTTTGATTAACTTAAAACACTGCTACCTTTTAAATGATGCACATGCTGTTACTAATTAATTTTATATGACGGTAACGTGTTGCAATTCGAAATTGATATTAGTGTAATTTTGACCCTCACAATTGCTCGGGCAAAACAAAATCAGGAATATAATATCTACCCATATTCAAACTACAATACAGAATATCTTGCATCAATTATTTCTTAAATTTAAAGGAATAAGAAACTAATTCAACGTCTAAAATGACCACAAGAGCTGCTAACGTTTTAACGGTTCCTGATCTCTTTATTAATATTGTTTTCGGAATATATTCATTGAGAAAATTTCAAGTTGCCCATTGATGGATATCGTATAACTAATGTTAAGACATTGTATTGCCTACATATTCTTAATTTCAGAACTGTGTGGTGGTTTCAATTAATTCATATCATGCATCTATGACTATTACAAACTACATAAATCTTGTAGTGTAATAATCGCACTTTCGTCGTGAACCAAACCAAGTTCATTGTCTGTTTCATGGAGAAAGACAAACAAATTCTCATGGTCGAAGCCACAACACCATCCTCATTTTCCAAAATTCTGATCTACCGTGTGTACTTACCTGCGCAACACGACGTGTGTTACTGTGAAGCTGGGTCTGCTTGTCCTTCCGAATCACATACAATCAACCTGTCTTTTTAAGAGGGGGAGCGTTGTCGTGTTCGAATTGCTAAGTCTTTAGTTTTCTACCTTGTGTTTTGCAAACTATTGTTTATAAAAATAAGTATGGAAATGGGGAGCGTGTCAAAGAGACAACAACCCGACTATAGACAACAGTCGAAATCCACCAAGGGGTATCAATGCAGCGAGAAACTCCCGCATTTCGACGCGTTCTTCAGTTGGCTTCTTAACAAATATGTATACTAGGTCAGTGATAATCGACGTCATACTAAACGCCAGATTATACACAAGAAGCTAAAATTAAAAATCATACAAGACTAACAAAACATTGTCTGCATATATTTTTTTTTCTTTTTGCATATCCAATTAATACTTTCCCAAATATAACGGTGCATATGCAAGACTTAACATCAAAAACAAAATCAATTAATTGTCAGTTTATTTTCGACGTGTGCGTTTTAATGTTTATTTGGTATTCGTTAGTTGCATTTATTTCAACTTTTCAACATTTATTTGAAATAGAAGCAAGTTAAACCGTTGCATACTAGTATGGTAATATTATACCATACATGCTCATCCAAGCTTTCAACCAAAGAAACACTGCAGCGGTAGGAACTGACATGAAAGCAAAATTAACTACTTACGAATAAAATTCTCTTCGTTTACATTTAAAAATTTCTGATCGATGTCAAATCCAATTCGGCAAGCATAAGGACACTGCAAGTCATTTTCCGATACATTTTCAACAGTTAGTTCATAAGCAGTTGAAGATTTTATTTCTTCCTTGTATTTCTGTGAATCAATCGTTACACCGTCATAGCATATAAGTTTATTGTCTTCGCCACCTCTCCACTGTCTGCTTTTATGTGGGGGAACGTCTTGGAGAGATTTGCATTTTAATTTTAGTTCTTTCCCTATTTCTATCATGCCATCTGGTAGTTCTAACATAACTGGAAATAGATAACAAATTATAATCTTACAAGGTCAAAGAAGATCGATTCAAATTTTAAAGAGATAAATTGACTTATTAGTTTATCTTATTTAAAAATTTTGCAAATTAAACATGTTAAGTAGACATGAGTCTTAGAGAGTTGGATATCTTATCATATTTTTCAATTCTATATAGACTATAAAATGTGTTATTGGTGCAATGTATGCAAGGCGCTTTTTTCAGATGCAGAGCTATATAAAAACAAATACTTAAACAATCGCCAAATCAATCCCAAGGTAACGATGAAGAAGATACAGTTTCTTTATAACTCAACTTTTTAAACGTACATCATGTTAATATCCAGTATAGAGCTATATATTTGACAAAAATATACTGATTATAGATCTAGATACCAGGATTGAATTTTTGTATTTTCGCCAGACGGTCGTTTCGTGTCCAAAAGACTCATAAGCCACGCTCGACTTCAAAAAAAGTTAAACAGGCAAAATGAGGTTCGAAGTTGAAGAGCATTCGGGACCAAACACTCCTAAAAGTTTTGCCTAATACAGCTCAGGTAATCTATTCCTGAGGTAGAGAAGCCTTTAAGTTAGTATTTCAAAATTTAACATTTTGTAGAGAATAATTTATTATCATGACCACATATTCACTGATAATTCATGTCAAAACAGAAGTGCTGACTTCTAGGCTGGATTACCCTCGAGGAATTAAAACTCCATCAAAGGTGGCATCGAAAGTGGTTAGAGGAAAATAATCATAGATACCCGGATTGGATTTTTTATTTGCGCCAGACGCACGTTTCGTATACGGAAAACTCAGCAGTGACGCTTGAATAAACAGAAAAAAAACTTTGCATCTTATGTCAGATTTTCGTGAGGGAGTTAGCATGGACTGACATTTGTTGTTGTTCAAGTTTTGTAGTTATGGTACTGCTTCTTTTGCCTTTTTTTCTATAAACAATCAGACATGTTTATTGATTAGATATATTTTAAAGGATATATATGTTCTGTGTTAGTATGTGTTTTTTTTTTATATCATTCTTTTATATTTCAATGTATATTTGTTCCACATTACAGAATTTTGCATCGAAACGTGATAATGTTATAATATCTGTTCCTGATAAAACAAAATATTCAATGCCCGTATTTCATGAGAAAAATACTGTGCTGTTTATTGTAGGGGAAATACTATGACGCATAGAAATTCCAATTCTAAACTGTTTTATATGAAAGACAACACTGCAGCTAATGAATACACCTAAGCAGCACAATGGCAATACACTTTCGAGTCAGGAATTGATAGTGTTATTTATTAATAAAAGCTTCAAATATTGAAAATGAATAATATAAAAGAGATTCGGTACAATGAAACAGATGAAAAGAGACAATTTCAAATGTCAAGGTTCATATAGTACATGCATATGAAGTGGTGACATGTATAAAAGAGGGACGAAAGATACCAGAGGGACAGTCAAACTCATAAATCGAAAATAAACTGACAACGCCATGATTTGAAATGAAACAGACAAACAATAGTACACATGACACAACATAGAAAACTAAAGAATAAGCAACACAAACCCCCACCTAACACTAGGGGTGGTCTCAGGTGCTCTGGAAGGGTAAGCAAAAATGATTGTTTAAAGATACAGTAGCATATCTAGTGAAAAATAAACTATCCTACCTTCTGCCTTCGCAATTTGTATCAGACACAGGTGTATGACTAAGACAGTGATGTGCATTTGGTTTTTGGTATTGTCAAGATCTGAAAAGTGGAATTTATAAACATTTTGGACAGCCATATATTTCTATTGATCTGATACATAAAACTTAAGGATTGGAAAAAAACGAAATTAATCTTGTGAAGTTTATTTGTATGTGCATTAAGATTGATTGACAAAAGACCATTCAATATGTCAGACAAAGTATAAAACAATAAAATCTCTCAAATGTATATGACAAATAGTTTGAGCAGGATTTTTATAACAACTATTCAAATAGGATAGGATAAGGTAAAAGTATTTCATATTATCTGAGTGTTGATGTAAAATGTATGTGCACCGTCTGCACTTGTTTTCCAATCTTCAAAAAAAATTATTCAATCAAAATTGGTGTCTTTTTTTTACTTCTACTTTAACAAAATGTGATCCGCAGATGTAAAAACTTAAGAGAAACGAAAGATTACATGTATCATAAAAAAAATGTCCAAGAAAACAAATGTTTAAAAAAAGAAGAATACATTATACAAGGTTAACCAAAAACACAATTGAAAGTAATTTACAATATAGATCTGGCATATTTTACTTACCATTTGATTGTCTTAAACTGCAATGCCTGTATTAAAGTTGGATTTGTTTTCTCGTCACTCCTTGCTGAAATAATACTTGATTTACGACTGTTTTGTCGAGTAGGCAATTGTAATTCCAAGTTGAACAAAGACTTCATAAGAAAACAAATATAAAAAGTAAAAATGAGCATACTGTTACCGATCACGTGTTTTGAAAGTAATTCAGACCTTCTTACACTGTTCAGTATTGTATAATTTAGAAATGTTGTTATACACACGGTATGTATAGTGTTCGGCTTAGACTGTCGTTTTTTGAGTGGTTTGATCGGGTTTTTTTCGAGTATGAGCATTTTTTAATCGTTGAATATGATGAATAAGGAAAACATCCTTTCTGATAAAACGCGAAAATATACTCTATGTAGGTAACCTTATACACAAGGTGATAGAACTTAAGGTAAATTAGTACTTTTGATAAAAAAATATTACAAATCTCTAAAAGATTTAATAATGGAATGTTTTATATAGACTCAATAAAATGCTTAGTTTGAAAATATATTCAAAGTCATTTTCATACACATACAAATGCGAATGTCAATGTAAATGCACACATGGAATCTATGTATGCTTGGATATACAGATACTTTACAAAAAAGTTTGTTTGCTTGTAATGGACATTTTAAGAAATTTGTATGTGTCCGTGTTTTTTCGAGACTGTCCTTGTTTTATCTAGTAAAACAAATTTCGTTTGATTTTAAATGTAATGTGTCGGTGCAATTTCCTTTAAAAACCAAAATGATTTTGCAAAGAACAAAACAATGCATTTAAACAGATCGGTAATGCTGTTTTAAGATGTTATAAAAAAATAATCCGTCAATTGCATTCAGAAATCTTCATTTTAGTGTACCGAAATTGACTTCGTACTGTAAATATTTAGTGATGTAAACAATCGTATTAGGATTTTCTTATTCCAGGCATAGATTACCTTAGCTGTATCTGACACAACTTTGTGGAATTATGGTTCTTCAATGCTCTTTAACTTTAGACCTGTTTTGGGGGTCCTCTCTCAGTACAATATTTCAGTTTATTTTGAAATTTTCTGATTGTTTTTCATTAGTTTGTTTTTGGCTGTAAAAAAACAAAGGTAACAATGTACAATGAAGTTACGATATATAAAATATATATACAATATATATAATGGTTTACTTTTTTTTTAAATTGTTATTTGGATGGTGAGTTGTCTCATTGGCACTCACACATCATCTTCCTATATCTAAATATGAGTTCCTGTACTCGGTTCTTCATGCTGTATTCTTGTTTATCGCAATATGAGCACTGCTAAGTTATAGAAAATGTTTTCAGATCAGAAAGTTATCATGAAATTGAAGAAAAAAATTAATAATATAAAATTATTGTGAATAAACCATTATGAATTAGTGTCAATACATAAAATTGTCCTTTGCTCAATTACAGTTATAAACTATAAAAGGACAGTTTATAGGGTCAGGAATGCCTTATTTGTTTTTCAAAAAAACGGATTGTTTGTTAAAAAAATGTGTCAACTGTTGCTCTCGAAAAACACTGACAATGCAAAGCACTGAAAACAAAGAAATATGCGTTTGTTGTTATCAAAACATGTTTCAGAATAAAATGAACAGTTATGGATAAAACTTTCATAATTATGAAATAGCTTTTAATTGAACTGATTGCATATTTTATCAATCGTAAAAAAACTATCTAAAGTTGAACAACGTCGAACGATTCACTCGAGAAAAAATAATATCTACTGTACACTATACCTTCTGTGATACAAACATGCCTAATCACTTACGAAAGAAAACAGAAAAATACATTTTCATAAATCATAGTTTACACTATATATTTATATAGTAGTTTCGTTTTTCAATTTCTATTAATAAAACGTTTTCTAAAAATTAACATTACAAGTAATATCAAGAGTAAATATTTACAGGAAACGTTAATGTTAAATGTTATGTAATAACTAACAAGATCTGATGTTTAAGTTCCACTTTACTTTATATCGAGAATGAACGTAAGATAAGAAACAAGTATCACAGAAGGTTTATTTCTGGAATGCCAACATCCCTTGATCTACCGACATTTTACCTGTAAACAAATGTTTGCGTTCGAAGAATGGGTGTAAGTAGTTATCACTAAAACGAGAGGCTCTCAATAGTCTGAATCGCTCACCTGTTACTTTTTTGCCTAAATGTTACTTGACGTACAAGGAAATGAAATACAAAATCTATACTAGATTCATTTGAGAAGATTTTAAATGATAAAAAACATAAATAACTTATGTAAAATTGTCCTTAAGGGGCAATAACTCCTTAAAAGGTCAATCGACAATTTTTGTCAAATAACTGTTGTTTAGATCTTACTTCTGTTAACACTGTATATCTATCTTTAATAATAGATATTTACAAAAAAAACTGCAAAAATGTCCTTAAAAGAGGGATGAAGGATGCCAAAGGGACAGTCAAACTCATAAATCTAAAACAAACTTACAACGCCATGGCTGAAAATGAAAAAGACAAACAGACAAACAATAGTACATATGACACAACATAGAAAACTAAAGAATAAACAACACGAACCCCACCAAAAACTAGGGGTGATCTCAGGTGCTAAAACTACCAATATAGTGGCAGCAACCCAACAAATAGGTTGCTCTATTCGTCGGAACATTTCAGGGCTAATAGATGTTGACCAATTGAACAATCCTACCACATATTTGCTTCGAAAGCTTTAGTTTTTGAGTTATACATGATATAAGCAAAAAAACTGCCTTTGACCACTACGTTCTATTTTAAGTTATGGTAGTCATGTTAATTGATGGATCAAAACTTCGGAAACAATTTATAAACTGTATACCCTAAGTAAAAGTTATTTGGTCCATTAGTTTCTGAGAAGATCAATTAAATAGTTTACGACAACAGACGACGACAGACAATGACGACATACGACGACGACAAACGACGGACGCCAAGTGATCGCATAAGCTCACAATGAATTAGAAAATGAGTGCTTAAAAAAAATCATACTATTAACAGATAGTAAAACAACAGGAAGCCAAATTTGGTTCTTGTGTGTCAAGTTGTTGAAAATCATTTTAGTTGTTTCTGCTTGAAGAAATATTGATTCTCTTAAAATGAAAATTTAAAAAGTCTTGCATCACAAAGTCAACATGTACATATCATTAAGCACAAATTTTACATTAGACTGTTTGGACTTTGATGTTTCTTTTTAATAATTACATAGTTGTGTGTGCTGGAATATTTTTCAATAAATCTTGATTGAATGTCTTCATATTTTACCGTTGTTCCGGATATTTTTTTGGGGTTGTAACATTACACCGTTTTGTTGTAAATATATAAAAAAAAAAGTAGATGTGGTGTGATTGCCTTTTAAACAACTCTCCACAAGAGACAAAATGACATGGAAATTAACAAATATAGGTTATCGTACGACTTTAAACAATATGCAAAGCCAATACCGCATAGTCAGCTGTAAAATGCCCCGAAATGACAAATTTAAAATCATTAAATAAAAAACGTGAAAGCTAACAACCTAATTTATGAACAAGAGATAGACAGAAAACATATATTAAGTAAAACTTCAAAAACCGACAACCAGTTCATTGCAGGCTCCTGACTTGAATACAAACAGAATGAAGCAGGGTTAAACATGTTAAACATGCTTGTGGGATCCCAACCCTCCCCTTACATGGAACATTGTTGTAACAATACAACATAAGAATGGACTATAAAAATCAGATGAAAAAGGCAAAACTCATCCGATAGAAATAGAAGTACATCCAACAAAAAGTAAAATCACAAAAAATACTAAACTTAGAGTAAAATCAATTCGGAAAGGCCATAATCACATGGCAAAATCAATTAACAAAACGCATCAAAAACGAATGGACAAGAACTGTCATATACCTGACTTAGTACAGACATTTTCAAATGTAGAAAATTGTGGAATAAACCTGGTTTTATAGCAAAAACACGGAGATGACGTGGCCGGGTACTTGCATATTCAAACAGCAAAAATACACTTAGTCTAATAACTGATCTAAGAGTACTTACAGTTACTGACAGCTAGTTTATCATTGACAAAAGTCACTAACAACTTATAAAATAATCATGCATCTAAGACTTAATGCAAATATTACAAGGATTTAATAGTTCATATTAACGTATAAATCGATTAAAATGATAAGGAATTATTTAAATCTCTAATATTCAGTTTTCATTTGGAATCTTCAAATAAAAATTCTTCAATAATTCTTATATTTCCTATTTTAATAATTAAACCTTTCCATTCCCAAAATATTTTCTTTTGTTAAGAAGTAATTTATTGTTTTTTTCAATTCACAATAAGTTTAACCCAAAAATTACTTTTATTTTAACAGTTTAATACTTATAAAAACATTTATTTGATTATATATATATATTTTTGTTTGCGTTTAAAGAATAGCTAACATGTAAAATGTTGGCATCCGAGGAAGACACCTCACTGCAATCTAAAATTAGTAATGATTCTACTAAATTATTTCATTGTCAGATGAACCTTGTCGGAAAAAACATGTAAGAAACATCATATTAAACATCGAACGTCTAAAAAGATCTCTTGATTATGATTCTGAGTCCGATTCTTGCTCGGAAAATACCAAAAAACTTAAACCAAATAGTGTACACAATGACAGTATAAACTTGATTGACGGGTTGTCAATTTCATCCCATGATCATCAATATACACAAACTAAAGAGAAAAACGATGATATATGTGAGTTAAAGAGTTTAGTGGTGGGATTAGGTAGTAGCATGAACCAATTTTGTGATATTATAACTAAACGGATGGGGGATATAGAAACTAACATTCCAAAACAAGTGGCTCAAATGATCGATCAGAAAGTGTCGGAAGAAATGAAAAAGGTTAAGGAACAATTTAAAACAGAACTAAAAACAGTGACGGAAAAAGTCAGTTCCTTAGAACAATCATATGCTGATGTCTTAAAACAAAATAAAAATCAGAGTCAAGCGTTAAGTGAAGACAAACTCTCAGTGGTTATAAAAAATCTTCCTGAAACAGAAAAGGAAAATACATCTCGTAAAGTGGGAGGACTAATCAAAGATGGATTACGCTTAAAAAATATCCAGGTTGCCGCTGTAGAACGAAAAATAAATAAAATTCCAGGTAAACACGGAGTAATAATCGTTAAGTTTCAAAACAGTAATGACAAGCAAAAAGTTATGGAAAAAAAACGTGAACTTAAAGACTCCCGTAACTATAAAGATGTTTACATAGATAATGCTATTCCAAAAGCACAGCGCCTGATGAATTCAAATTTGAGGAGTATTGTTAAAGCGATTGGAAACAACAAGCTTGAGATCAGAGGCTCGGTGATTAGACCTAAATACGCTTAAAGTACACGTGACACGAACACACATAATAGAGATTTCCAATAAAATGACATACGTACCTAACTCGACGTACGCACTTAACGGGACCGGTTTTTGCTAACCAATTAATTTTGTTAAATGCGTTACTCAAGTTTTAACTAAGTATTCCTTAACTATGACACCCATTCATAATAAATTTTATCAATATAAAATATTTCTAAGATGATGAAAAACGAAAGAAATCATGATTTGTATATATCACGTGATTATTGAGATTCCCGCCTAAACTTCACTGTCATAAGACCACGTATAATTATATACGTATCTGTACCTATCATACGATTCATAGGAGTTGTCTTCCATGGTTTTGACAATGACAATGAGTTTAGGTATACTTAAACAAAAACCTCGCCCCATAATTTGGTAAAGGTAAAGACGAAAAAGTACTTTTGAAAAATAGATAATTGATATGAATTTCTGCCCACATCAAATAATCTTCAATTAGATTATAGAAAAATATTATTTTGTTTTAAAAGTCGAGTACACCTTTTACATTCGGGTGTGCTAAACGTTAAATCTTTTAAAAACAATAAAAAGGCAACCTTCTCGCTTCGGAATTTGTTATTTTAATATGTGTATGCTAAATGTCGTCTCGGTAGTTTTTAAAATTCATAATGTGAGAAGAACTAAAATATGGGTCAAGTGAAATGACAAAAAATGGTGGGTGTGTTTGATTACAAGTTGCTAATTTACTTTTTCTATTATAGTATTTATGTCAATAAAGTCATTCAAAGTTTAATGACAAAATATTTAAAGAGTAAAAAAAACCAGTTGTGGTTGAATTTTACTGAAGGCATATTCCAGCAACAATGCGTGTTCAAATAGCAAAACATGCATGCAGTGTTTGCTCCCCTCCGTCACGCTTCAGTGCAGTAGGACGAAATACGCTGAGTTAGGTCGGTTATGTCGAGTAAAGTCATTTTATTGGAAATCTCTAATAGGCATTATGACTCAGACGATACACAAATCAATATTGATATACAGAGCGGTAATCATGGCTATTATAACAGACACAACAATCGTGGTCGTGGGAATACTAGAGGTGGAAATAATCAAAGACGTGGAGGTCACTACTAGGTTTCATGCGGATTTTGGAATATCAACGGATGGAAGGTGGATGTAGATAGTGAGAAATGTAACTTTTTAGCTGAATGTGTAAGGTACTATAATCTGCATATACTGGGTTTAGCAGAAACCCATCTGACAGGGAATACTGGTATAAATATAGACGGATATACATGGTTTGGTTTGAATCGAAAGGAAATTCACATTAGAGCTAAAACCGGATATGGTGGTGTTGGGATTTTATACGTAATGATGTGCGAAATGAATTTAATATTAATATCGTAGATGATAACACAGATGGTATAATCTGGGTAAAATTTGAAGATAAAAACTTTGCACATAACTGCTTTTATGTATGTGTTATATATTTACCGCCGCAAAATTCCACAAGGGCTGTGAATATTCATAATTTTTTGGATATTTTAATGACAAACATATACACTTTCCCACAAGGAAAACAATTTTATATTTGTGGTGATTGGAATAGTCGTTGTTCAGATTTACCGGACTCTATTGAAGGAATAGATAAATTGCCACAAAGAAATGTGGTAGACTTTCAGCATAATGGATATGGAAATATTTTTTGTGACTTTTTAACAGATGTAAATTGCTGTATTTTGAATGGTCGAAAAACTTTACATAATGATTTTAATTTGAAAGAGAAAAAATAGATATGACAATCAACAATTAACAAAAACTACTACATTGCAGGTTCTTGAATAGGTACAGGTTCATATAGAAATGTGGCGGTTTTCAATGCTTGTAGGCACTCAAATATGTACTCACAAGGGACAATGAACAGTAAATATATAATAATGAACCGATTTGTATTTCAAAGAAAAAGTTATTTATATTTAGTTTATTATTTTAACTGTGTTATAAATCTTAAACTATATTCATGATATTTTCTGACCTGACTCTTCAATATCTGTGTAAATAGAGAATATGATGAAGACATTTTCCAAGAAAACTTAACGATGATACAAATATGTAAAGTGTAGTCGAATCATTTGTAAGTGTGTTTGAAAATATTTTAACAACATGCACAAGGTTTATAGAGTTAAAATAGTTTAGATGCATGTTACATAAAATGTATATATAAATAATTATCAAGGTACAAGGATTATAATTTATTATGCCAAACGCGCGTCTCGTCTACATTAGACTCGTCAGTGACGCTCAGATCAAAATGGTTATAAAGCAAAACAAAATATCATTTGACTATGCTTATGACAGCTGTCGTGTAACCATACGAATAAACTGTCAAATACAACGCAAAACTGTAGTATGAGTGGCCGTTCGCGTCAAAATAATGATACTTCCATCATGATAGTTTTTCCATCGTGATGGTTTTAATAAAATATTGAAAACAACACGTTATTAATTTCTTGCGTCCGAAGCGCTTTTCTGGATTTACCTTCATCAGGAACGCTCAAAGCCAAACATTTGAAATCCGAAGATGTATAAGTACCGAAACGATGCTTTTAACTTCCATCGTGATGCTTTTGACTTACATCATGATGCTTTTAATTTTCATCGTGATGCTTTTGACTTTAATCGTGATGCTTTTAACTTCCATCGCGATGCTTTTAACTTCCATCGCGATGCTTTTCTCAATTCAGTTGCATCGAGATGCTTTGGACAAGTATCATGATACTTTTAATAAGTATCACGATACTTTTGATAAGTATCACGATGCTTTTGACAAGTATCATGATACTACTCAAAAGCATCGTGATACTTATCAAAAGTATCATGATACTTATTAAAAGTATCGTGATACTTATCAAAGGTATCATGATACTTATCAAAAGTATCGTGATACTTATCAAAAGTATCGTGATACTTATTAAAAGTATCATGATACTTGTCCAAAGCATCTCGATGCAACTGAATTGAGAAAAGCATCGCGATGGAAGTTAAAAGCATCGCGATGGAAGTTAAAAGCATCGCGATGGAAGTTAAAAGCATCGCGATGGAAGTTAAAAGCATCGCGATGGAAGTTAAAAGCATCACGATTAAAGTCAAAAGCATCACGATGAAAATTAAAAGCATCATGATGTAAGTCAAAAGCATCACGATGGAAGTTAAAAGCATCGTGATGGAAGTCAAACGCATCACGATGGAGATTAATCCATCATGATGGAACGGCATTACGAACCGTTGACCGACGATAACCAATCAAATAGATTGTCTTTTATTTCTTGGGAAAGTCTATTAACAGGACAGATAAAACCAGGACAGTTATTTTCGATACGCTTTTATCTGTAACTTTTGTTTTACTCAACAAATTGTTAAAAAATCAATTGTATTATAAAGAACAGGGTATTTACTTATATTATTTGTAAAAAATATAAAAATAAATAATAAGCAATTTAAAAAAAAGAACCTGTCAGGACAGTTTAGTTTTATGAAAATTGCAGAGAAAAGTTTACTTATTTTTGAAATATTTTCTACGAAACAGCTGTCTGGCAGAATATTTTTGTACGATTATAAAGTTTATGAAATATTCATTCTAAAAATCTATAATTTAAAGAAAAAAAATCTTCTTTTAAAGGTAAGACAGTAGACTTTCACGTTGAAAATTTTGTTGAAATAACTTCAAAATCAATATATATAAAGTTAAATATTTTCTTCAAAGTAAACGTCTGGTAAACAAATTTGAGTTCATTGAAAAGTTTGAAATATAATCAAAAGTGAATAAAAAATTTGCCAGGACAGTAACTTATTCTGTCGTAACTTGTTGAATTTGTTTTAAATCTAAATCGAAAGCTGAAGAGATATTTATTTTTTGATGTTGTTATAATTCGTTGTAAAGTTTTAGGAAAAGACAACAAATATTCATTTGATAATAGAATAATTCCTTTAAAAAGCGGCCCATGAGTCGTCCTATAGCTAAATATTTAGTCGGCGTGTGCTAAGCTTAACGATCTGTCATCAAAACTGTGTATTTGTATATTCTGTCATGTCAACCGTAAAGCGGGCGTGTGGTAAAGAAGATATTTAGCTTTAATTTTAGAAAAACTAATAAAATCAAATGCAAAAAATTATGGGATGTTCGTAATTGCAAATGCTGTTTAATTTTGTTTTTACACGTTTTGTAGGTGGGATACATGTAATGCATGTAGAACAACTAGAACTAGTATAGAATTTCTTGTTATTTTTTTTTTGAAAAAGGTAAACTAGTGTGGTGGAATGTGATTGTGCCGCCGTTTTGCATTTGCGCCGATCTGCATTTCATTTGCGCCGATTTTTTCTTTCATTTGCGCAGATTTTGTTAAGGTAAATTACAGGTGAATAGATATTAGAAGATGTGGTATGAGTGCCAATGAATGAACTCTCAATCCAAGTCATGTTATTTTTCCTTTATCATTATAGACCTCCTCAGTTAGCCACTTGTACAAATTTAAGGAATTATCAATCATAACTTGTATATAACTGTTGTCCCCTGCTCACCACGGGTAGGTGGAAGAAGTCCTACAAGGTACATCTCAAGACTTTTCCTTGACTGTACCCGCTGTCTTTCGGACATCTACCTCATGGTTATACTCGTTCTGTGTTTCGACAATAGAATACGTGGTGACGCTGGCTGTACACGATTTTGTGGTACATAAGTAAGATATAATTAAGGACACTTATCTTCAGATATGTATGGCCCTCGATGATTAAAGAATTGACTCCTCGACTTGTTTCAGTGTGCAATATGTCTATCATGTTACTATGAAGTTTCAGAACAATATAAATCAAAATTAACATAAATCAACAACATTCATAACCAGAGACTGGCAGACTTTGCCAATAGTATAGTACAATACATAGTTCATGTACAAGTATTAACTTACCTGTAAATCTAGTTTGGAGCAAATATATAATCGGCGCAAATGAAAAAATTAATATTTTCAAAATCGGCGCAAATGTCATACGCCCGACTGTGCATGGCAAATTTGATTCATTAGAAAACATGTAAGGGTGTAAATGGCAGACTCTCTACATTATAACTTTATTTCTAGTAATGGTCCTGTCCCAAAAAACCTATAACTGTTGATACCTTTTCTGAAGTTAACTAAGTTAATTTAATAGAGAGGATCTAAATAATATATCAATGACCGCCGTGGATTGAGTAGTGAATAAAGAATTAATAGTAAAAAGCTTCGAAAGCCGAGAAGGATCATTCAACATTCAAAACTCAGAATTCAAAATTCAAAATTCAAAATTCAAAACTCAAAAATTCTACATTATTCTATCATGATTCCGCGCGCTTACGAAAGCTAACAAAGATCGCTCTTTACACGTTAAAATACTACTGAAAGCTATTTTAGAAAGTTTGCTAAGAACACACACCCATTGAAACAAGGCAAAGGGTCCGTTACACCTTCAAAGGGATACATCTAACTTTACCATTTGCAACCCTTGGTAACACAGCATCCTTGCCATTAGCAACCTTCTATCAAGAAAAAAGGAAAGGAAACTCAAGCCTGGAAAGTCGCTTCTCTGACGCCGAACTATACATTATATATAAGTTTTGAAGAAGTTTTACTTTATCGTTTGAAGTGAAAAATATTTGAATCTACATTTTAAATTGATACACAAAAAAAATTCTCTGCTATATAGATTTTATTTCATAAATGGAGTCTGAAATATATCCATAACAAATACACCGTATCAAAGTCATATATCAAAACACTTAAATTTAATTATAAACTGTTACGCGTCGCATACTATGAATAGAGATATGCATAATAAATCTAAAAAAAAGATAGAAGGAATTCTTAATGCTTACTTTTAAGCTTGAAAGTGTCTTCACTGAAATGGAACGTTAACAATGGAAAAATTGAAATCATCGCTTTTTCGTAAAATTTAAATATGTATGAAATATTTACCTGGGAGTTACGGTCTATGATTGACGAAAGATGACATGTTTGGCTTTTACTTAGTATGTAATTCCATTTATTACGAAAGCGTATTAGAGTCATTGTATCTATATTACGTAATACAATTTTACACAGTTTGAACTGCTCTGTTCACATGTAAAACAATGATCCGATATGCCATATCGGAATTATAAAATAGTTTATATATAACAAACCAAAAGATTCTTGAATATACTTGAAAAATATTTTTTTCTAAAACAATGACAAATACAAATAACGGATTATAGAAAAATAAGTACATAGCTAAAAATAAACAATAGAACAAACAGACATACCGTAAATAATATCAGATTAATTTTCCTATATAGACTTTAACCTTTTCTAGTCAGAGTGCGTGCAGACTCGTCGTGTTGTCTAGTTTGTGTGTGTGTGAAGGGGGACGGGAGGGGGAGTGTTGCATGCCAACTCATCACCCATTCACAAGATACACACATTTCTATTTGTGACACTAACATCTATAAAACTTTTAATAATAACAATTTTTATTTTGTATATATTTAATTAATGAAACGAGTGCATATCCCAGAGGCTGTTTTCATGGGCTAAAATATTTTTAAATGTCTCAATATTATATTACAGAACGTGTTTTTGTTTATGTCAAATCAAGTTTCAAATTGAAATGGGTACAGACCAAAACCTTTCAAGAATAATATTTTGAAAATAATTACACACATTTTTTCAAAGTTGATGAATTAAAATCTTCTCATAGAAAAAGATTTACAAAAAGGTCTGGTGTACATAGTGTATATGATACAGTTACATTCCAAAGATAATTAAAGATTGTCTTATATTAGTGTAAACATGGTAAAGACCACTAACATACAGATCTTCTTTTTCTGTTTTTAATTCATTAAAATTAATACTTAATATGTAGTAAATAACCTTACCATTTGTATTAGCAATCCAATAATAATCCCTTCTTCAACTTTTGAATGCTTTCTTATTATTATAGGTTAAGAAATGTTCATAACTTGATACACAAAAAAAAATCAAAATTCACTGCTCTATAAATGGAGTCTGAAATATATCCATAACAAATGGACCGTATCAAAGTCACATTTAAATGTAGTTATAAACTGTTACGCATCGCATACTCTGTATAGAGACATGTATAATAAATCTAAAATAAAAGAAGATATTCTTAAAGCTTACTTTGACAAATTTTAAACTGACTTCATTTCAACAAGTTTAAATCTTATGTTCTAAAATAGAGCTACAAAAAAAAAAAAAAAATTAATGCTCTGCTCTATAGATTTTCTTTCATAAATGGAGTCTGAAATATATCAATAATTAAAAACAAATTCTTCAGAGAACAATTGAAGGTCTTTCCACCTCTATAGAATGAAATTAAAAAAAATATGTTTAGAAAGGGTCACTCCTTGTTGATGTAATTTGGTACCTCAACTGATATAAAAAAAAATAAGATTAAAAGGTATATGCAGAAGACTTAATTGTTTTATAATAAACAAAAACAAATTTAAAGCAAAGGTCAAAATCTAGAACGTCAATTTGACCTTTGTCCTTGACCTCAATTTCAAGGTCATATGTCAGTGATCTCAAATTAAAAGACCTCAGGTCAATCACTTGACGTATGGTTGTAGAGAAATATCGATTTAAATGCAAAAGGGAGAGAAAACTCCTAAAAGGGTTAACCAAAACAGTTCGACTGAAATAGGTTGAAGTTGCGCCTTATTGTAAACAGTAATTTGGCAAACACATCATATCTTTAACTGTAACAGTTTCTTTTGAATAACGATTACAAGCAAAATTCAAAATTTATAACATGACCTTGACCTTTGATCTTGACCTTTGATCTTGAACTTTGACTTTGACCTCAATTTCAAGGTCATGTGTCAGTAAACTCAAATTAGAAGGTCCGAGGTCAATTACAAGTATGGTTGTGGAGAAATAATGATTTCAAATACATAAGGGGAGAAAACTCCGTTAAGGGTTAACCAAAATACTTCGACTGAATAAGTTGAAGTTGCGCCTTATTGTACACAGTGATTTTGCAAACATATCATGTCATTAACTGTTACAGTTCCTTTTGAATAACGATAACAAGCAAATTTCAAAATTTTTTACAAGACCTTGACCTTTGACCTTGACCTCAATTTCTTTTATATGGACCAAGGACTTCATATCAAAAGACTGTAGGCCTCTTCAACTTATACCGTATGAATTAACCCAACATATCGTTTATTTTAAATTTCAAAGGGAAATAACTCCCATAAGGTGTCTTCTGATCACTTCATTCAAAATAAAACAAATCATTCTTAAGAGTAGACAAACAATTTGGTGAAAACAGTTTGTAAAAAGCTTTTACGATTTTAGAGATATAGCGATAACAAGAAAAAGGGGACGTGGGGAGATAACTCCTATAAGAATAAGTGTTCGGTCACACAGGGTGAGTTTTGGAACCTCCATTACTGAACAACATCATTGGCCAAACATCCATTCGATATGTTGTAAAGCAAAAAAGGGTCTCAGACGGCAGAAGAAAAAAAAATTAAAAACCAATTGTTCAAAGAACCATTGATGGTCTTTCCACCAGTAAGGATTTTTTATATAAAAATATTAAAATTCGGTTTCAAATGTCAGTTGTAGCGTCAATAGACAGCTTGTTAAACGCTTTTTCCAAAAATATATGGTTTCTATGGAAAAAATATAGTTAAGGAAGATAATTGTTTACTTCCGGTTCAAATGATGTTATTTCCGGTATAGTTTGATAGTTTAATTGACACTGATTCCAAAAATATATGGTTCTACATACTTTAACTTTGTTAATTTAGAACAAAAAATAGCTACTTCCGGTTAACAAAAGGTCACTTCGGGTTGGCTTTTACAAGTTCACATTGCTTGCAACCTATTGCAAAATGTCCCATGTCTTTATCATGTATACATAAAGGCAAAGGTCAAAATCTAGAACGTGAATTTTGTCTATGACCTTGAGCTCAATTTCAAGGTCAACAACCAAGGACCTAAAATCAAAAGACCCCAGAAGACCCCAGGCCTCTACTTTATATTGTTAATGAGTTATATTACCATACAACTAATATAAGATATAAAAGGGGGGGGGGAAATCGCGTCAAATGTTTACGTACCCTTTTAACTAAAATTTACGTGTTACGCCATGTCACATCACACATCTTGTGAAAATATTTTGTCGATATCTTAAATGATTTCTGAAAATAAGAGATAACAAGCCAAAATCATATTTTTGAAAATGACCTTGACCTCAGTTTCATTTTTTTGGACCAAGAACCTCAAATCAAAAGAACCTAGGCCTCAATCACTTATGGTTTTCCAGTAACAAATTTAATTCATTTATTTCAATACAAAAGGGGAAATAACTCTCATATGGAGTCTTCGTAAAGCTTCGGTGAAAATAAAACGTAATATCCTGAGGATATAACGAGCAATTTGGAAAAATAAATTTGTCGCTTTCTTTTACGGTTGCGGAGGAGATCTGATAACAAGAAAAACAGTGTTTGGGGGAGATAACTCTTACAAAGAAAAGTGTTCGGTTATACAGGGTCAGTTTCAAAAGCGTATCTATAGACTGTATGATATCATATACAAAAAAACTAAGCGACATCTTTTGAAACATTTTTACACCGCAAGAAAAAAATTAGGCGGAAGAAAAAAAAAAGAAAAAATAATCAGAACAAATTCAATAGGTCTTTCCACAAGAAAGGTGGAAAGACCTAATAATCAGAAGAAAAACAAAAGGTCTTTCTACGAAAAGTGGAAAGACCTAATAAATGTACCGTATCAAATGAATATATGAGTACACCAAGACTTATAAACTGTTACGTGTCGCATACTTTGTTTAGAGACATGCATGATAAATCTAAATAAAAAGACAAATTGAAAAAAAAGGAATTCTTAAGGTTTATGTACCCTTCTGCAGCCATTTTTGTACGAATTTTTAAACCTCAATTGTATCAAAACTACAGGTATAATGAATAATAGAGATAGGCCATTTAGTACATATTCCAAGGGGAAACTTGATGCAAAGCATTATTTTTTACTGTTTCATTGATTTGATAGAGAAAGAAAATATTGTTAACTATATTAAACCCCACTTATAACAGTTGTATAAGTATACTTTTTTTCGCATACAATTTAATACCATACAAAATAAACAATGTCTTCCATGAAAATGAATTCTTCCACAATAATGGAAGAGAAAATAAACAAGATATTATCAAGCTATTGTTGATGAAATTTACGTAGGCAAAAGTGTGTCAAGTGAGGGGAAAATTACAATTTAGCTATTTTTAAAATGGGAGCTGGGGTTCCCAAACAGGAAGTAAGAGTCACAGCATATGTCCCTTTCAAATGCATTGATCGTCAAGAAGGCAGATTCCAACCCTATCCACCTAGATCAGCTACTGATTACTACTTACATTTTACTTTATCAAAATAAAAACTATTGTCTGTGTGAATTTTCTACAATCATAAATATTGCATAATACATGACAGATCATGGTATATAGCAAATATAACCTTGAATATGCAAGAACGTTTGCCATTATAAAACACTGCTGTCATTGAAAGTCTTTTTTATGAGTCGAATGGACAAAGAAACTCCTTTTAATCTTCTAAAATCAATTATCTTTGCAATGCACAGTAATAAATTGTTCAACGGCAATTCAAAAAACAGAATTCAGGTGCTCGTTCAATATACTTGTAAGCAAATAGTGAATGAAGGATATTTCCTTTATTCTTTGATGCTTTTTTTCTATTTTCTCCTATTTCTGAGAAAATTGTCATATGCATGGTCATGTACATCAAGAAGTTGAAATAGACCTAATTTGAGTTATATAAAGCTTTTTGAGATTCTGTTACAAATGTAAATGGATTGAATTTTTAAGGAACAATTAAACATAACTCAAGTATTCAAACGGAAGCCTTCAGGATTTGCATGCAAATATCTACAAATGTGTGTAAAAAGTGCTTATATGATTAAGACTAGTTGTACTGCTAGTTCATCTAAAAATAATATACTCTCGTTCCTTGTGAAATAATTTTATTTTCAATGAATACAGGTAATACAAACTAACATCAAATAAAGCAATGACAAAGTCAATGATTTTGTTAGGCAAGATTCAATGAACGTTCTCTAAATACATTTTAAAATAATTGCTCAAGGGTTTATGCGAAGCTACAGATACAAAACAGTTTCTCCAAATAAAGCATATACAAAATTAATGTATACCAACATTCTATAAGATAAGAAGGAATTGCAGATACAAATTGTGTACCACCGAAATTAAGCATATTTTTAACATGGAACACAAACAATATAGTGCAGTGACTGAAGGCAGATTGTTTTGAATTTATTCTCCCCATCGATTACACACCTACATGTATATAATGTATCATTGGAAAGAGGAAATTGTGTACTATAATAATATGCCTGTCGTCAGGAATTGATATGGTCACATTTTTTTTGAATTAAGGTCAAAGGTCATATATAAAAATCTGTAAAAAATTTGGAGGGTTTCAATTTTGACATGTTCGTGTATTTCTAAACTCTACCTTAATACAAAAGATACTGTTTTGGCTTTAGTAATGTTTGTTATTATACACAAACCTTCATCATTGAGATTTGTTTATAAAAAAAAAATCCTAAAACTACGTTTTATAAACAAAACTTCAAAAATCAAATTTTCAACCTATAAAATGTTAAGAGCACCTTAATCTTATGAAAACTTTCAATTTTAGGTAAAAATAAAGTGTCATGCAGTACAATACTTTAAAATTATTTTTTAAACTATCATAGTGGATGAGGTATCAAACCAAAGCAATAGAACATTACAGTCAAATTAACCTCAAATTGAATTTACGGATACTTTAGGTTTTTTTATAGACTACTCGATGCTTTTGTTGTTTTTTTATTACAATTATTACTGCTTCAATACTATTATCTGTTGTTGTCTTTTTAACTCTGGTTAATTTCTATTACATTATAGGTTTTGTACCTATATCCCCCTTTTTGTCTTTTCAACGTACCACAAACTTCAAAAGTATTCCATATAAAAAAGAAGATGTGACATGATTGCAAATGAGACAACACTCCAAATGAGACAACATCAGACATAAATCAACAATTATAGGTCCGTACGGGCTCCAACAATGAGTAAAATTCATACTGCATAGTCATCAATTCCCGAAATGAATAATGTAAAACAAACGAAAAATCTAACGGCCTGATTAATGTATAAAAATAAATAAGAAACAAAAAAATATATTATATTATAGAAACAAACGACAAACACTGCATTATCGTCCCGTGACTTGAAACAGACACATACAGAATGTGGCGGGTTTTAACTTTAACACTCCCCTAACCTGGGGCTGGGACCGTGTGTACCAGTGCAACGAGCTTTATACTAAATCAACCGTTATCTCCATCATCTTTATTTTCATTAAACGTCACAAGACATGTTTCAATATTTCTACACATTTCACTCATTACCACAGGTCTGCACATGAAAGGTTCTGCTCAAAGCAAACACGTTTTTTTTAGTTTTTCTTTACAAGTACAGACAAGGTATTCTAGGAAGTTCGAAGCCATTTATTCCTAAAAAAAATCCAGCTTCAAACCATCCCTATCAATTCATCCAATATTTAACAGAGATCTAAAAGGGGGTTTATGAAGGTGTGATGAAATCCATGTGCTTGTCTGCAAAGATGCTGGGGAAACATTATACAAGACGTACACTATCTTGAATTCGCTCAATTTCATGGTTGGTAAAACATTAGATAGCGTCGCACTTTACTTTTTAAAAGAAGCATAAAATCCATTGGCATTCAATGTTTCAACAAGGTGTTTTGAACCAAACTCATGGTACATTTGAAAAGCCAATTCTAAATGAAAAGGATTGAAAAAAAATTGGCCACACAAACGATTGACTCAACAATTGCTTTGCATTTACGCAATTTCTCTGATGCCATTTCCTGAGAATAGTCTTGGTTGTATGCAGTTTCATCGAGTAACCATAAAATGAATTGCAATAAATACGAAAGCATTGGCTGAATTGAAGAAGGAAGAGACAATTCATCCGAAGTTGGGTATTCTTCTGTAGAGTTTCGATGTCTTTATACTTGCAGCGGAATGAAATATATGTCCGTTATTTGTGTCTATTACAGTTGACATTGAGATGTTGAGGTCAGTTTTCAATTGAATTGCAGCAGATATGGTATCTCAAATAGTTATTTTGCTACTAAATATTATGTTATATTTGCCTTGAACTTGATGAAGTTGTTTGACAACTGAATTTCTATAGAAATCAATGAGTTTAGCCGTATATTACAGTTAGAATATTCTAAACTAGAATCGTCATTAAATATCATATTAGAAGCTTCCTCGCTCTAAAAGGGGGAACAAATATGTTTACTTGTGTAACTTTTGTAGTATGAACGATGATGAACTGCCTGCACGGAGTTCTTCAAATTAACAGCTATCTCATGAAACAACATGATGTTGACCTCATCCAATCTTTTATTCAATGCAGATAGAAAAATTGAATTCCCTATACTGCTAAATTGGCTCAAAATTTCAGTCGAGTTTTTTTGGGGATATTAAGCACGGCATAAAATATAACGACTTTAGTCTTTTCTTTGGACTTAATGGAGCAAGTTGCAACGGACTTGACATATCACGGAATATTAACTGAAACTATCGGTCAATTATTTTGATTTTACAATAACACTTTTCTGACAAAGTATATTTGATGTTTTAAAACCAAAAAAACATATAGAAACAAAGTGTGTGGCATATATCAGTGCACGTTAGTTGAAAATATGTGTATATAATAGCGAAAAAGGTAGTAATTTCATATATCAGTTGAGAGCAAATTATTGACTGATACACAACATGTGACGGAAGACAAGTGATTAAGTTCCGTGTTGAAATTAAAGTTTTTTACTCCATTCTTTTTCCATTGATTTCTTAAGGTTTTTTTAATATTTGATTCCGAATTTTTTATCACTTATTAGTTTTATGAAATGCTATATTTTTTAAATATTATGAGATAATTTGTATTACTACTATGAAGAAAAAACTAAAGTTTGTGTCTGATTTCGCAATTAAAATTACCTCAATTTTAAACAGTCAAAACTTTGCAAATTTTATAGATTAGAAGAAAATAAAATAATGACAAAACTATTTTCACATATTAAAATAGCTTTAGGAAAAACTATTTCAATTAAATGTAAGCAAACATACACAATTTTCCATTTTGGAAACTTTCCAATATACTACTAGTCATTAAAACGTCTTTTTAGAAAAATGTGGCCGTACGAAATTCTGAAGACAGGACAAAAACTAAAGAAGACATAATTGTCTTTAAGTTAAAACCATTTTTAGCCGTGTGTTATTTGGGGAGATTAAACTCGCGATCTAAACGAGTTTTCACACTTCTGTCACCGCACTTAAAGGAGTAGGTCCGGTAAGGGCCGATTTTGGCCTCAAATTCCAGGTTCATCTAACGAAGTATTTTTGATGCTTTTAAATAAAGGCAACAGTAGTATACCGCTGTTCAAAACTCATAAATCCATGGATAAAAAACAAAATCGGGGTAACAAACCAAAACCGAGCGAAACGCATTAAATATAAGAGGAGAACAACGACACAACACCGAAACGCAACACACACAGAAACAGACCAATCATCAGACAAAACACCACGAGAATAACAAATGTAACATGAAAACCAAATACATGAATTTGGGATAGACAAGTACCGTGCCACGTCTTATCTCAATATCTCAAAAATAAGAGAAAACACTTTAGTGTCGATTTCAAGTGAGTCCTTTAGTTTCTGTGAAAGATTTTAACTGATCTTTAAAAGTCATACAACTTACATTTCAATAGTATGAATGAACACGAATGCGGCCACTTTCATTTAAGACGACAACCGTCTAAAATTTAACTAAAAGGCTAAAATTGTGAAGATTTCAGTAATTTAGCATGACTAAATGAAAGTAGTACCCGATATGTGTGCATTGTACTGTCAAAAAACAGCCCATATTTGTCTAGCAGAAGCATTCTGCTTTCCATTTGATAGCTTAAAGATTACATTTTCACAATTTTGTAAAACTGCTATATTTTGGGGCCCAAAAGGGTTCTTACTGAACCTACTCCTTTGATTATAACTATATAAAAAAATGCTCCGAGGCACATCTTGGTTCGAACACGGTGATTGAATTCCGAAATTCAAGTATTGACACTACATTCAAGATAAAGTTAATGGTATTGGTAATACTATGACAGCTTTGTAATTTATTTCCGTTAAATTTTGAATATGCAGTTCACCCTACTTTGGCCTTTATTATTACTCAATATTCATATAACTGAAGACACTAAATTAGAATTAATGTTAATATATAAATATACATTCATTCAAAAGATGTTACAAAAATTTAGAATAAAAAGATTACATACGATTTTTTCTACTGGTCTGTTCGCAACTTTTAATGCAAAAAGTTATTCAGGATGTTAACCTACAATGTAAATACAAGTATTCAGATTAACCAATCATGAAGACTGACATTTTTTAATAGTTGATAAAAAAAAATGATATACATAGTTTGTCGAATCAAGTGCTTGTTTATATGTATATATATATATATATATATATATATATATATTTATATATCAGGAAGTGTTTTGTTAATAAGTTGTTTTCAAAAGTTATATACTAGTAATCAATATTTAATGTCATATATTTTAAAAAAAGTATCATCAATGGAATATACCGAATCTTATAAGTAACGCTATTTATAATATTGATTTTGGGTTTTCTCGTCCGTTATAAATATATACAAATGTAAATAGTATTGTATAGTACATGTACAGTTCCTTAGGGTTTATTATGTTTTACAAGTAACCAATAACCTCCAATAGCCCTCACTTCCTTCGTTATAATACAGTATTGTACCTTTTAAACGGTCATTCACGGTCAGAACTATTTTCTTTTTCTCAAATTATAACTCGCATCTTTCATAATTAAGTTGTTGCTATTTCGTTATACTTGCATACTTGAATTTTACTCTGGGCCATAGTTTTCTTATTGTTTTATGAAATTTCTATAAAATCCTTTGGTTATTGTATTATCATTATAGTTTGTAACAAATCATATCATATTTTACTTAACAAAATTGACTAGCCGTTGTCGCTCGTATGATTATTTTGTGGTTTTGGAAATCATGTAGAATAAGGTTAACATCATATTGAATAGTATTAGATACCCTTATAATGATTGAGGCCAAATTTGGTTTTATCAATTTTGGCCCAGTAGTTGAACTAAATGCAGAACATGACTTAAAAGGACCATAACTGTCAAAAGATGTAAATTGAAGATTTTGGTCATTTTGACTTATTTGTAGATATTTTTGCTACATGTATTTACCGTATATCTCAATCAATAATAATATTCGAGATAATAAACCAAAATTGCAGAAGGATGCTGTCTTCAAAGTCTCCCAAACGAATATGAAATGAATACCCCTTGTCTCCAAACTTTATCTCATCCAATGCCTGTATAATGCTGGAAACACCTTTACATGTTTTTGTGGGAACAACCTTCAAAATTAATATGAGCAAGGGGGATATTCACCGAAAACAAGTTATCTGTATGCTTAAAAAAACATAATAATGATAAATGATAGAAAAGTTACTGAATAATTCTGAAAATGAAAAATGTCAAGCAGAAATTAAAAGTAACTCGACGAAACCCCTAAAAAAACCAACGCTCAATTTGTTGTACGAGTTGCTGGAAACAGATTAAACAAAAAACAAAACTTTCTCAGTATAATTGTTAATTTTAGTATGTAACCTCAACTATCTATGGTATCAACGTCGTATCTGTAACATTTTGTTGATATATACACAATTAGGATACACGTGGGATCAAGGCCTTCCACGAACACTTAAAGGGAAACTGAAAATATTCTCAGAGCACACATTATATAAATAAACTGTATAGGTTGAAGGTTTGTCAAGTGGAATAAGATTACTATACGTAAATTGCCGACATTATCAAATTTTAGCACACTAACTTAAGTTTGCAACATGATTTGCGTGTCAAATTAGAAATGTAATATATTACGTAGTAGATATCTTCTACATACTAAAAATTACCTTGATATCTACAAACATATGCAACAATGTGTCAATGGAGAAAATTATAGCCGACGTGGCATACGATATTTTTCTTCTTTCTTTTTTGTCGTGAGGCAAAACAAAAAACCTTGTTGGAAGACACATTTTACCCGATCTGTCCCAATAATTATAGGCGACTTGTTGATTTCTTGACACTTTTCAGATTGTTTTAAAGGCGATTTAAATGAATATAAGTTAATAACGGAATATACTAATAACTTGGTGAAAAAACTTCCATTTTATTTCTTTTACTTTTCTTTTCATCTTACAAGAATTTGCATATTTACTTTCAAACAATTCAATGTATGAATAATTTGTACACCAAAACGCCACTACCTGTCAAATTCTTGTTCATCTTATGACAATGTAAAACATTTATCCAAACTATAAAAAGTATAAAATTAACTATTTACCGAGCATTGGCTCGAAATTATGAAGCTTCATTTGGTGTGTATTTTTTGTATAAATTCCATCTAATTAACTATCGGATTTACCTCTGAACGTCCTCCGATCGTTATATATAATAAGCCAAAAAAATGTAAATATAGATAAACTTACGATTTTCTTCAACTGTTAAAGTTACAAGGAGGTTAACAAAATTAATGTGTAAGCGGATACGGTTTTATTGTAAATAAACGTTAACTACATGAAACAAACACATCAGAGTGAGGAGGAAACAACTGTGAAACTACGCGTGAATTGTGATTAACAAGAAAATCCATTTGGTTATTTTAAATAATCTAAAAGGAATCTACAAAAGATTATTTATCAGAAAATTACTTGGTTATTTACAACTGAACAAAGCAATAACCAGATTACTAACATGAATGTAATCAAAATACTGAAGAACTGAACATCGGATGACCGCGCGTTCTTGTGGAGATCCGACCAGTACTTGTCTCAGACAAAAATCGAATCTCTATACCTGAAAGTGTGGTTAATGTACAGATATAAAAAAAAATCTGAGACAAGTTCGTGCGTGGATGATAAATTAATGACAGACAATTCAACCTCACAGTAATGGTTATTATATTGTAGAGATAAAAATCAGTACACTCTGGTTTATTGTTACAAATGTATAAATTATAATAATATTTGTATATTACAGTTACATGTATATATAATTTCATGCATTTGTATATCATTCTATTCTATCGTCGCGTTTTACCGTTTTGTATTTAGGGTTGACGTCAAATCTTGTCTATTATAAAATTTTGATTTTGTGTGTTCCGGAGAACCACGAATATAAATATTCAACGAATTATTTTTTTTTTATTTCAATGGTTACAGATTTTGCCAAAACTACGAAATTAGATATCCACGAAAATGCAAGATTTCCTCATTCTACGAACATTGGTCTACACGAATATAAATGAATCCACAGTAAATGAACATGATGAAGATTCAGGAATGTTATTGCATCTTGAATTGACTTTATTATAATTACTGTAATAAAACCAGGCCCTTCTGTTTTCCAAATGATTAATATTACAATAAATTATGATTAAAAAGGTCTAGGTCGATGATTAGAAATTCAAACAGAAAGATTTTGAAAGCAGGAAAATCATGCCTCTTATATAGTATCCATACTTTATAACTGATATACCTGACAGAAAAATCTGACTGTTTCGAGTAGGTATGCATGGAAGTCACAACAAGACACGTTGTCTGCGTTTTGATCATTGTGCATTGGAATCACTGTATGTAACGTGAGAATCTTGAAATACCATTTTCACTGTATATGCCATGATTTTCCGATGTAAAACGATAAATAAACAGACGATAAATTTATGATTTTGGAATAACATATTAAAAAATATCAAATGGATTGTTTTGATACGCACATATGCCGATGAAGGTGTGAAAACATTTCTTAAATAGGCAAATTTAAGAAGTTTTCACTAACACAACAGAGGGTACAAGAGATTGAAAAGCAGCAGTAAAATTTCATTTGCAGAATACTTTACCTTTTAACACAATTATAAATGTTTCATACCCTAAAGCAAGGTTTGTTATTCAGCTTGTTAATATTCAATTAATTCAACTACTAAGTATGCTGTTTTATGTATGCGATTCATGTTTACTGTCGAATAATGATACATGTAAAAAACTTTCATTTTCACTGCAAGGCGATTCATTTCTATTGTACGTGGGATCCATTTTCACCAAAGGAAATTATTTATTTCTTAATTAAGTCCTATTCTTTAACAACAGAGCGGGAGTCAGATTTATTGATTATATATGCCAACCTTTTGAGTGAAAATCTGAGGTGATAAATCAATGAACTCCATTAAAATAGTAGTTATTACTAATATAATCAATTCTATGTTCTCTAATAATTTCAGATCTAGATCTAGGTTTAGATCTTTATGTAGGATAAAACGTATCCTTTACTATGACACGCCATCATTGAGTACATATATCTTGGACAGTAAAGTCAACTACACCGATAAAGTTTTTGGTTTCGATCTAAGTCAGCTTATCATCACCATCGATCGTATAGCCAAATACCTTTCAAATGGAACCCAGATTGACATCATACTCCTGGATTTTGAAAAGGCATTTGACAAGGTTCCTCATTCAAGACTGCTGTACAAACTCCAATTTTATGGAGTAAGGGGCCGGACAAATTCCTGGATCAGTTCATTCCTATCAAACAGGAAACATCAGGTAGTATTGGAAGGGGCTAGATCTCAACAAGACGATGTTCTGTCAGGAGTGCCACAGGGTACTTAGTACTATGTCCTTTATTGTTCCTAACATACATCAACGACATGCCAGGATATACTCAATCAGATGTCCGCCTCTTTGCTGATGACAGTCTACTGTACAGGGAAATTAGTAACGCCAAAGATACAGAACAACTGCAGAAAGACCTTGAAGCATTAGAAAATTGGGAAAAAACATGGATGATGAGATTCAATCCAATAAAATTCAATACTATCCGCATACCACCAAAGAACAAAGAACCTATACAATACCCATACACTCTACATGGACACATACTCGAACCAGTAGATAGTGCAAAGTACTTGGGAGTTTCAATATCAAACAATCTCTCATGGAACAAACATATCCAGAGTGTCACAGCAAAGGGTAACCGAACACTTGGGTGTGTCAAACGAAACCTTAAAGAATGTACAAGGAAAGTAAAGGCTGCTGGCTATACAACACTCGTGCGACCTGTCATAGAGTATGCTTCTACTCTATGGGACCCAACCAACCAAGCAAGCATCAACACACTAGAACTTATACAGAAGAGAGCTGCTAGATTTGTCTATAAAGACTACACATCACGCACACCAGGCTGCGTCACTACAATGTTAGAAGATCTTAAATGGGACACATTACAGACAAGACGCCGTGACAACAGGCTATGCATGCTCTATCGTATCCAGAATGAGCTGATAGACATCAACAAGAGTACTTACCTCAAAGGTGGCGACAGTAGAACTCGTGGAGGACACACGTTTTACCAACAGAGGGTCACCAGTGATGTCTACAGGAACTCCTTCTTTCCAAGAACAATCATGGAATGGAATACATTACCTGCCAGGGTTGCTGTTCAGCGGGATCAGTTGAAGATTTTAGCTCAGGGCTACAGACAACACAATTACACCAGACTGGACGATTGTACATAGTTTTAACCGTAACAACCTGATTTTATTGTAAATACTGTATATAGCCTTAGGGGACTAGATATGTAATGTCACCATGCGTAGTCCCGCAGAGTTTAAACATTTCATTCAAGGAACCCAACTCGTATATGGAAGAGGAAGAAGAAATGTCAAATCGTTTTGGTATTTTCAAACGCTTGCTAACAAAAAAAAAAGATAGGCTAATATTTTTGGGATATTTGATAATTATGATAAGGCGGGAAAAGGCTGACTCGACTTTTACCTTATATTTGCATTGGTATTATTTGGGTCTCAGATCAAAAGAAAGAGAATCAACAATCTGCTATAATTTGGGTAAATTACCTTTTATGAGCTATTAAATCTTGTTAAAAAAAAAATTATTGTTATGGGTCAAAATATTTTACCTTGTATTGTAAGGAAAAACACCAATCTGTCCGAAGATTTTAGACAAATTCAAAAACCTCACCTAAGAACATCCTTATTTAAAGACTATTTTCAGTTGTTGAATGTCGAAATGCATACTTAACAATACTTTAAAAACTTCATAGCACCTTTAAAATGTACCGCTAAACACATCAAAAATGATCGCAATTACAGTGATAATTGTGTTAGAACATACTTTTCAAATTCATTATTTTGTATTTTTAAAAAGTAAACAAACGCAATTTCCCCATCATATTTTATTCTATTATAGACATTCTCGCATGCGACGGTGAAAATGAACTAACTGGATTCGCACTTTATATACATTAGAAATTCAAACAACTAAATCTAAAAGGATATAAGTATGAATCATCACTGAAGAATTATTTACATTATAAATCTACTTTATCAGTATCACACCGGAATTGAATAAATTTGCACTCAGTCACCACTTTAAATTGATTTTAAACAATCAACAACTACTTTCATTTTAATACAATATAATCAGTCATCGGGTTTCCCTTTCATGAATAATGTGAGTATTTTTTCTGGAATTTGTTGGAGCTAACGTTTCATGTAACATCGCTTTTCTAGATCAGTGATACATTCGTTATTGGGATAATCTCTCAAATAAGTGTTCATTATAATAGACATCCGAAGTTTCGACATTTAATGTGCCCCCTTTTCTGACGTATTATTTATTGTTCAGTTAGGAAGGAAGGTACATGATTTAAAAAGTAAAATCACAAAATTACAGAACACAGAGGAAAATTCAAAACGGAAAGTCCCTAATCAAATGGCAAAATCAAATGATAAAAAATATCAAACGATTGGACAACAAAATTATTGTCATATACATGTATAAATTTGATTATCACCCGTTTATCAGAAAGATAAAGTCATTTTGAACTCCTTATTGAATGATTATGCAAAATTTTGTAAAACTATTATCAATATCTTCTTTACACATTTACAAAGTATGCTCTTTACTTTCTTTAGAAACAATTATTGTTTATTAGATTTGCATTATGTTAAGCCCCAGTCAGTAGCATTTTTTTACTGTAAACATATAGATATATGAAGATGTGTTGTGAGTGCCAATGAGACAACTTCAAGTAAAAATTTACAAAAGTAAACCAGTATAGGTTAAGGTACAGCCTTCAACATGGACCCTTGGCTCACACCGAACAGCAAGCTTGTGGTATTTACTCACCCCGTACATCTTGTATTAGTTATTTGTTTCTCTTATATATAACTCAGAAATAATCAATGTAAAAATTGAGAAAAATTATGTACCTCCGCCACCCCGGAGTAATTGATTAGTTGGAGGTTGCTTTCTGCCGCATCAGCACGAAAAAGCTATATAATGGCGATACTGCCATCCATCGACATTAATCTAAATGATGTTGAATTTATTTTAGAAATGTGCGTGCTAATGAAATTACAGCAGCTGTGTTTATGCACGACCGACAAAACAGGAAACCTTTTATTGGATAGTTTATAAATACGTACAGGTACAGTTCAAACTTGTGCAATAAGTTCATAATATATATTTTGGTTTCGTTTAGAGCTCAAACAACATAGATATACATGTATCCTTCAAGTGCAACTGTATAAATACCTTCAATATGTTCTTTATCTAAGTGAGGAACATGCTTATTATCTTAGACAAGAAAAATTTACGTAAACTTTAAATATAATCATTAAATCGTTCAGACATTTAGTGAACTGAGTATGTTCTTTCCTTGCTTTCCAAGAACTAACACAGAAAGCATTATCCATTTTGAATGACACCTAAATTAAGTAAAAATCTCCCATTGACTTTAATGCTAATCTATGTATGGAATTAAATTTATACCTGATTTACCTTTAGAAATTGGAAACGTTCATATAACATTCATGAAAGTACAAATGTAGCCCTATATTTTGCAACAATATAAACATAGGGTCATGCGGCATTTTTGGGCATTCACATGGACTTGTTTACAAACAATGTAGATTCGCACTGAATTCCTATACTGACCCCATTACCTTTCAACCCTCAGGTAGAAAAAAATTAGTACATTCAGCATTTTTTTTTTCAACTATAGTTTTGATCAATCTGCCAAAAAATATTTATTACAAACATTATCTACCAATCAGAAGAGCATATGACTTCAGTGTTATACAGAAAGCTCTCCCCTAAATTGGCGGTCCCTTATGATGTATATTTATTTACTGAATTTACCCCTATAGGAATTTTCAGCTTCAAAAAATAAGTATAATATAAAACCGATCTATATAATATTTTGTTGTTTAAGTGTACAATTTATGAATGTCTCATCTCATCAAATGATAAAAGAAAGACCACCATGAGATTCTGTCGATTTAATAATGTAATTCACTTAATCGTTAAAGGGTGATTTGTAGGTTTTTTCTATATCTTTGTTTCAGACCTCATATTTCTGAACCGTGCATCAAAATAGCAACAAAAACTGAATCATTATCTTAGACAAGAAAAATCAAAAAGTGTTAACTGTTCCTAGCAATTATCATATCTTTATAGTATGAAATTCAAAACAGTGTAGCTGTGGCCATTGATTGACACATTAAAATCATTCATTGACTGGTACAATTTAGGTGAACGTTTGTATGTAACGACCAATGCTCACTATGTACTTTTTAAAGACACTTAAACTATGGGGTCACCAAAGGTTCTCAGCACCTAAATAAAGTAATTCGAAAAATTAATCAGAAATAACACGGTATTTTGATTTATATCAATTATATAAATCAAAACCCAAAGGTTATTCCTGATTAATTTTTCGAAAATTTTTATAATTAAAGGCGTTAAGAAACCTTTGTTGACCCCACAGTTTAAATGTCTATCGTAGGTACGTCATGAACAGTGGTTGTTACAGACAAGCGTTCACGTAAATTGTCCCAGTCAATGGATGATTTTGATGGGTCAATCAATGGCCACAGCTACACTGTTTTGAATTTCATACTAATTGTACAATGCATTAAATGATTTCTAAGCTTGTTTCTCTATACAAGATGATGATGAATGATGGCTGCTTAACGTCCAGCAGCAAGTTATTATGCATATCCTGGACGAATATTGTTTGAACACTAGTGTCATGTGTAGTCCAGTCGATTTGTGCAGATTTTTGACAAAATTGCTCAGAATGTGGTAAAAGCATGAAATTTGGCATAGTAGTAGTATATGTCATGGACAACATTTTAAGCTATGGACCCAATCTGAAAATCGAAATTGGTGGGAGAGGCGGCCATTTTAAAATGGCGGCCGTTTGATCTCAATAGATTAATAATAGAAAATCATGAAAATGATATTGGAGAAGATATTGACATGAAATCTGGTTGATAGAATAACAGTGCTGAATCCAATTGTCTTGCAGAACAAAAGTTTTGGAAAATTACCAATATTGAATGGCGGCCATCTTGAAAAATCTTTTTTTTTTAGCCAAAATATGTAGTCCTTATTCGATATAATAAAAAAAAAATGCATTGTGGAAGATATATACAAATGTATTTGTTTGAGCTATATAAACAGGACAAAAAGCTAGCCTATCCCCCTCCCCCGAGTTATTCTTCTGTTTTGTAGCGGGTACGAAAGCATTAAAACGCGGATACGAAGAGGATTATAAAATGAACTACTACTCTGAAAGCAATATTCGTGCAACCGCTTGTTCAACATAGAATAACAGGAGAATTTTATTTTATACGTAGAAATAAAGCAAGAAAATATTTGTATACTTGTCGTTTATAATAGTTGGCTGATTACTGGAAAATTCGTTTTGTTGATATTTTTCATTTGAAACAACTTATAAAAACCTTGATTGCAGACATAATGAATTTTATATCATACAAGTAATGCTATACGAACATCAACTGCTCAAATGTTTTCAATTGACGTTAAAAATATCTAACAATAAATGAAATGTACGTGTACATGTTTTGTCAAACCACACTCTGTTTATCATATTCTATCACATTGTCCTCCACATTAACATAGAGTAGTACAACTTAATACTGCCTTTACACATTTGCAATTCCTTAGTAACCGTGTTCGGTTTGACTTATAAGTTTAGCGCTTTTCTGCAGGAAATTATTATACAGTCATTTGGAATATTCATCACAATTGACAAGGACTGTCATCTGAGGACTTCATATAAATATTGATTTTTTGGTAGCCATCTTGAATGATGGCCATTTTGAAAACATGAATTTCCAATATATCATTATTCGCTAATCTTATTAATTCACTGTTTGCATTCATACTTTTTTACTCATTTATATTGGATATTCACAAAGAGGTCAGATAAGGCATGCACATTATAAGATATCAGTATCAAAATTTCGGTTACTTGCACGTTTGCCTAAGTAACTTTTTGAGATAGAAATTACGTATATATTAATATATGATTTATGACCGAAAGTTTTTTTTTTTGGAAAAGATCAAAATTGTAGATTTTGAAAACACTGGAACTAGATATAAGAAAACATAATGGGCAATTACACTGGAAGGAATGTGTGAAACGGTGAGAGAGGACATGTAAGGGTTTGCAATGCCAAGCAGATACAAACAGAACAGTCATAGACATTTGAGCTGGCAATCACTCTTTTGATGCAAGCATACGAAGATGTTGGGTCTTGAATTGGTTTTCCTTTCGCTCAATTCGAAACAGTTGAATGAGGGCTATGGAACTGCAGAGGCACTCCAGAATCACAAGGCAAAATGGCACAAACCATGTCAAACAAATTTTAAGACCTCAAAATATTTCATCAGCAAAAGGGAAAACATACTTCTAATGTTGAAGATAAGTTGCCAATTGAAAGGAAACAATAAGTAACCAGACACTGTAAAGTGGAACTGGATCAAAAAGAACAATGACTGCAATGTATTTTTTCTGTGGTGATGTATCTGAAGATCTCCATGATACATCGACATTTTCAAAGCGACAAAAATAGGGCATGACTGTGCACTTGTACTACAATACATATTCCCTTACCCAAAGTAAGAGCTGGAGATGTCAAATTCCTAGTATCGATGATTGATGAAACTTGACTACATAGCAAATGGGCAGAATAAAAGACACAGAAAGAAAGCCAGGAATCTTTTATCCTTGGAGTTGTGCTTTCCTAAATAATGAAATACATTGATGGCACACGGTCTGGAAGAAGTATTGTACCAATCTCCAAGCTTGCAGATCACGCTAAATTGTACAGTAAACGCCTGGAGGATCTTGGAGTAATCATGGAAGGAAGAACTGATACAACGCAGTTAACAAAATTTGAATGTAGCTGCTATCGGATATCTATAAGCATACAAGCAAGATAAATTAGTGCTCTTGATTTTCAACAAATGTAATCGTGAAGCTCTGAAACAGACATAATAAAAAAGGATATATATGCTTGATACTAAGAATAACTTTACAGGGACACTCAATAACAGCTGTTGAAACGAATCAGTTCAACAGGTATAAGTGCCCTTAGTAAGAATGATACAGGATGGCCAAACATCAAGACACAGTCCAGAAATATCGTCGAGTGGCAGACCAGACTTACCATTTCTCAGCTATAATAGTTCAATTGTGCAACTCGTCGTTGAAAGGATACAACTGCAACTTATCAGTCCTCAGATAGAGATTAAGATGTCTCAAAGATTGTGGCACTAATTCATTTGGAAAGCCTACATTGAATGTCCCTGTAAACCTTTTTATAGTAACAAGCTTAATTCTTCAAACTTTTCTAGTTACTTTGACTATGAAGAGGCCTTCATCATCACGACTAAAAGACATGGCCTGTTTCAGAACTTCCCAAACATATTCGTTGAGAATCCCGAAAAAGACGCAACCTTTCATGTGTGCTTGCATATCATTTATGGCAGCTAGTATTCAATTTTTCAGAAGTGTTGTATTAATCATTCCTTCCAGGACAACTCATATTTACTAAGAACGTTTACTGTACAATTTACCAATATCATCAATTTCAAATATTAAAACAATATCTGTTCCATAGTGTGAGCTGTCACTGTTTTCTATCAATTTGGCGAGCCCCATTCTATGGATAACAGATTCTTGACTTTTTTTCTGTGTTTCGAATTCTGTCTAATTGCCCAGTCGTGCAGTTTAAACAAACATTTAGCATGATATATGCTCCTGAAATATTAATCTCCAGCACTGAGTATGGCTAAAAGAACAATGTTTAGTAGTTCAAGTGACAGTCACATACTCTGTTGTCGATCACATTTGTCGAGGCTTAATGATGATAGTCAGATACCTCATCACAATGGAAAAAAATTGTTCTTGTTAATTCATTACAACCGTGGCTGGCTATTTTACTGTCATTTTTAATCAGTGACTCGTCTTAGACTTTTTTCGTTTTTCCTGACAAAATATATTTTGATCTTAAGATTTGCTTTGACAGGATAAGTACTTTTTGCCTTGTGATTCTCCCATTACATTGCTTCATCAACTTGGAACAGTTGTATGCTTACAGAAAATGACTGATTACCAGCTCAAATGTCTATGTCTGCTCTTTTTGTATTTGATTGACATTGTAAGTCCTCATGTGTCCTCTCTTGGCGTTACGGAATTTTTTCCAGTCTATTGATTATTTTTTTCAGCTCCATTGACTCTGATATTATTCCTTTTCAACATACATTGGTCATAACTTATATTGTATATACGCATTTTTTGGTGTTAAAAAAGTAACTAAACCCTAGGCTACATGCATGCTAAACTGCAATTAAAAGAATTTACGCATATTTTTTAAATATATTTATTAGTTAACATATGTATGTCTTATTTCAGCACTTGGTGAATATATACTACTAGTATATGAATAGCAACAGTCATATTAAAAAATGATAAGAAAAACTAGTTGTAAATGCATATGAAACTAAGTATTAATTCCAAAAACAATTTAGGATAGCGAATAATGATATATTCGAAATTTACGTTTCCAAAATGGCCACAATTCAAGATTGCCACCTAATACTTCAATAGTCCTCAGTTGATATCCTTTTTTATAAGATAAATTTTATCAAAATTGGTAAAGTAATTTATTTTTCATATTTTTTTTTAATAATTTTTATTAATTTTTTGGATATGATTTCAAAATGGCCGCCCAGAGCCGCCATTTTGATTTTCTGAATTGGGTCCATAGCTATAAATGTTAGTTATGACCTCAACTAACACTCTGCCAAATTTTATGCTTTTACCACAATCTGAGCAATTGTTTCACAAATCGACTGGACTAGTGGGGTCAAGACTCTATCCTCTGTGTAGTGACATTATTAAGGTTAAACAAAAGTGTAAGAAAAGTCTGCGGGCGGATTATTCGATAATATTTCTGCTCGAGTGTAAGACATCAATTTTCCCCTTCTCCTATTTGGCTGAGTTTTCTGTATTATATTTTGTCATTTGTTTAAATAATTTTTTATTGATATATCAGTATTTATATTTATTAATATTGATATACTGTATATCATTTCAATTTCCCTTTCTTCAAATTCATAATGATATTTCCGTTATATAACTGACAATCCTTCCGCTTATTCATTGGAAATCAAAATTTAAGGAAATAATTTTGAATGAATATCGCCATGATTATAAAATTATATGAGGTACGTCTTTTTATTAATACACATCTGTTTGAACATGTTTAAATAATTAATAAAACATTCTGATTATTATGATTTTGTTTTTATATAAAGAGAAATGCACAGAAAGCTCGTATTAGCGCAAAAATATGATGTTAACGGGGATACCATTTAATATTCGTGTGTGTGAGGGAAGAAAGAGGGGGGAGGGGCAAGAGTTTCGGGTTTCGGATGGGTTATTGATTTGTATGGACTAAAAGGACAGATGATTAATGAGGGGGGCAATACCTTTTTATGTTAACCTGTTTTGGCCCTTTTCAAGGTGTTGTTAACTGTTATCTGAGATAAATTAAAGCTGTTAACTGTTTTTAACCCACTTTGTTAACTGTTATCAGCATTTTTGCATTTTTGTTAACTGTTTTTGCCAAAACGAGGTGTTGTTAACATGTTAACGGACCCCCTATTGCCCCTTTTCATTAATTGTCTGCACTGTTGAAGCATTATTTTCATTTTTCATTCAAACAAAGAATTGATTTAAATACCAAACTGCATACTTTGAATACATAAACAAACATTATAGAAAAAATTGGATAAGGTAGTAATGTATGGCCGTAACTAAACTCTTTTAAAAGTTATGCAAAATATATTGGACGAGCCGAGCGGCGTGACAAAAAAAATGCCAGGTGGTCTAAGGGTCGATAAAGGCTCCTAGAAGCTCTGGGAAAATTGATTCGGTGTAAGATTTTTAGGTTTAACTCATGTAGTTCCTTACTTGGATAAAATGGTTCTCTAAAGGTATACTCAGAAAATCAGTTCTTAGACCTCCATGCTACATTGTTGTACAGTTTTTATATGTATACTGACCGGTTAATAATAGTTTTAATTTGCAAAACAAACAACAGCCAATTTTGGTTATGGCAAATACATAGACAAAACAAACATAATGAAAACTCGACAAAATTATACTATAATAAAAACAGTTATTGGTCTCCTTTCCTCAGTTATAATGACTCTTTAATAAAAGAAACAACTGCTTTCACATCATTTGGTGTTGATGGATTTAGTATAATAACGAGTTTATCAGTAAAATTAAGTGTATTAAAATTTACATACGTTTGTATATAATATTTTAGAAAGATTTCTCTTTTATTATTTACAGTCCAAGAAAAAATGGAATTCAGCGTCTAAGCATATTAAATATACTTTTTACATTTTCTTTCATTTCGTGGTATTTTTGTATATCGTCCAGTTTCTATTAAGAGACAATGATCGCTTATTCTAAATTTGGTTAACATTTTTCTTGTTTCTTTATTCGGGTGCGATAGGTAATATTTCATTTGGTCATTTATATTACATGTAGATTTAAGAAATTTATATAGATATATTTTATTATTTTCGTTCAAGTTATTTATTTTATCATCTATTAGAGTTTGAGACCTCCCCACCGCCACCACCACATCCTATTCATAAGCCGAATATGCTTGGTACTGTTTTTTCTTCATTTTCTTTCTTTCATTTGTAAAATTTATGATTAATGATTTCTTTTGTAGAATAAAACATGTCTTTGCTTTGGATGTGCATGTTTTCAAGTTTTGTACACATCGCTCAGTGTAAGTAAAAGTAATTATTTGTGTTAAACGATTTCAAATATCCGTTAAACACATGACGCATACATGCAGAAACTACACACCACGTATATACAAAACTGCAGATGTAACCGAATCCTGTGGAGCAATTAACAGAAGTTTGTAGCGATGGTTACAAATGTATTTAATACCTGCATTTGATTCCTTTGAAGAGAGTATGCTCCTTGTGCATCGGAGCTTTATATTTCCTATCCTACCGTTACAAACAACTGTTCACATACATAGCCTAATCCAGGGGCTGGGGGCCCTGGTCCCCTCTTTCAGTGGAAAATCTGGTTGATTATATAGGGAATCACTGAAGACCTGCTGCGGATTGTTACGATCCTGCACGAAAGTTAAAGTGTCTCCTGGCGTGTTTCAATGATATCGTAAGTGCTCTGCAGGGACCGTATGCATAAAACGTCTTAACTTATTAATAAGTATTCCTTAAACTTAGATTTCACTAAGAATTTCCTTAGTTAAGTAAAGTTCTTAAGCGGTATGCATAAATTTACTTAAGTCTTAACTTAACTATAAGGAATACTTATATCGGAACCTTTCTCTAATTACCGTATGGTATACTAGCTCATCACATGTACTCATCCGTGTAAACGTTTGTTATGATTATTTAAATTTATTGATCAATGCATGCTTTTATTTTAAAGAGGTGGGGTTAAATTAATATTGGTATGTAAAACAATTCAATAGAACGTATAAGCATAGTATACCATAATAATGATGAACAATTGACGCATATAAGACAGCGCTTTTTAAGGTTGATGTTTAACGGATGAGCATTGGAAGAAAAATATTTCGCCAAAACTTCGGTAATCCAAAACTTTCAGGGGCGGATTTAGGCGGGGGCGTGGCGGGCGTGCGCCCCCCCCCCCCCCCTAAAATTTGCAAAGCAAGGGTTGACTTCAACATATTTAATAAGTATCGGAAGAGATCATTAAATCTTTTTAACATTCAAAGTATATAAAACAGTCAGTTTAACAGAATCAACGTTATTACTTATCAACTGACCTACGCTTTATTAAAGTTCTATAAATAACTTCAAAGGAAGGTGTCAAACGCGGAGCTGCGTTTGATGACAAATATAATAGGTTTTTAGCAGTTAAAGTAAAAACAAATGTTACATTGTATTTGCGGTTTTTATAATCAATTTGTTTGATAATCGAAGTTCCAAAACATCCCTTACTCACTTTCACAATTTCATCATGACACGGTCAAGAAAACAGTGAGATTCTTTTATAATATCCCGGCGTAATGAAAGATAGAAATACTGTTTCAAGCGAAAGGTTAGTTTATTAATTTGTTTCTCTGTGTCTATATTTATTTCTCACTTGCAACCTAAATATTTAGCCGAATTCTGTACCGTATTACTGTATGCTTGGGATCCCAAGAAAATAAATATAACTGCGTAAATGCATCTCATTCTGGTTTTAGTTGTTTGTGGCGAACACGGTGAAGTCTGGCACGACCTCCGAAAATCATAAGTAAAAAACAGATAGTATGAAAGGACAATTAAAAATCGCTGGTAAAAGTAGAAATTTTCGTTTGAAAATTATATTGGTCAGGTGAGCAATTGTGATCTGTCTCGTCTCACTTTGCGTCCGTCTGTCCGCCCGTCTATCTGTAGGTTGTTGTCAGGTGTGGATTAAGGCGGTTTCAGCTTGAAACTTTAATTTCTCGCTAATTTTACCACACAATAGTTCGAAAAATCTACATTTCACCCCTTTAGAAAAATATTTCAATAGTTTTACCTAAAAAAACCTCCAAAAAATTTTCGCCTCGCACCGCTCGGCGAAAATAAAACATTGCGCCCCCCTAACTGGAAATCCTGGATCCGCCCCTGACTTTCCTCTACATAATCTTTAATCATCTGTTAATAGGTGTAGTATTTTCTGAATACAACAATATGTTTTAAACTCTAACAAAACATGATCAAGGTTTCAGTGGCGTAGCACAAAACTAAGGGTAGCATTGTACTAAGCAAATCATTTTACAAAACAAATTATTTTACAAAACACTTTTTTCAATAAAATATTTACTAATAGTTAATTCAGCGTGTTATGCGCTGACATCTCCCTTTCCAGACCCCTTACATTTGCTTATGGTTTGAAAAAAAATCTATTTGATGTGAAATTGATATGTTTATCACTTCCCTTTTACAACAACAAATAAAAGGGGGAGGGTAAAATATTTTTCCAGGAATCCATATACAAACTAGGGCATTTTCCAAAAGTCCTACAATCTTTACTAACACAAATTATTACAGTAAGTATATTCTTAACATCTTAACGTACTTAGCAATATTTTCAAACCGCAATATATCTCATTGAATATATAAGGAAATATAAAAATAATAATTTGATACGAGTAAGGTATCTTAAATACCTTATATGATCTTATATAAACTTCGAATTCCATGGGGTGTAGCAGTGGGGACTTCTGACTGTCGTAACAGTGATTCCATAAACAATCAACTTATTGTTTCAAAAAATGGAGGTCCATGTCTACACCCCTCCCCCCACTCTTTTTTATGAAATGAATCCACCTCTGAGTAGGTCTTAAAACTTTTCGATTTGGTCCCTGTGGGTGAAAAAAAATTAGGGTATGCCCTTCATCTTTAAAATAAAACTAAATTGAAAATTCAAATGACCCTCCCCCCCCCCTAAAAAAAAACAAAAAAAACCACCTCAAACAACCAAATATATAATACAATCTTATGTATTTCAGCTCGTTTATCCGTAAAATTGAATTGAAATGTTCGAGGCTCAAATCTTTGTTGAAAAAAACTACAATAATTTCTTGACCTATGGGCGAAACAAATGTGACAAAACGGACTTAAAAACATAAAAATGTCCTGTTAAACATGCAAAAAAACAATCTTGATGTTCAAATAAACCCTTTTGGAAGAATAAATTATCCTTCAGCTATCGAAAAATAAATCAAAACAAAAACCACTTGCATAGTGAAAAAATCATCATGGCCAAAATGCCAAACTAAACTTCCAACTGTGTATTGGTAATTACTAGCTAGCTGATCAGAGTTCGTTCCCTTCTACCAACAGAGCACATATTACTGACTGATTTGCATTGTTAGACCATTGATCCTCGATTCTCAATCTTCACTGCAGACAAACTTGTATTGCATGTCTGTGTTGTTTTGCACCGAAAATGCATTATTTTTGTTATAAAGATCGAATTACAATAATTTATTTTGTCTTATATAAATAGAGAATAGAGAACCTTTTCAATAACCCAATTTCTATTTATTATTTTTGGTTGTTTTTCCATCTAGAAAACATGTGCTCTTGATCACTTAATTCAATTTCCATACATGTATTTAATAAATGGTAAATTAATGATTTTATTAAATGTTTTCAGCTGGTATAAAAAATAATAGCAGTGTATATGTATTGGAAGGCGGTACTGCAATTTTAGAATGTAACGTGCACCCAAGCGCTAAATCGACATGGGACAAAGCAAATTTAAGTTCCGGTCCAAGAAACGTTATTTTATATGCAGATGGCAGAGATATAAACACAGACTTACCTAATTTTAATAACCTAGCCATTGTGGGTGAAATAAGTGAAGGCAATTACAATCTTCAAATACAAAATGTATCATCATCCGACGAAGGAGTTTACATTTGTTCTCATAGAAGTAATGAAACGGGATTGCAAGAGTCAAACGTGACGTTGCAGGTGAAGGGTAAGCACTTTTATTGTGGTAAAGTTGTTGTGCAGGTTGTGATCTCAATATCTGTCATGTTTTTTTTGTTTTATTGTAGTTTTTGCTAATGTCTTTGTTTTTATTTGTTTGTGTGTTTTTTTGTTTTTTTTTTGGAGGGAGTCGTTTGTTGTTTAATGTTACTGGTACTTATGCAGGTTTTTTTTTAAAGCAAAATATGTTTTGAATGTAAGGTTAGCTACTGTGATTTACACGCATGCTTTTTGTAGAGGTCAATTACAAATTTTGAGGTTAGTTCACAGTTTCTAAATGACTTAATTACTATCATGGTTTTTTTTTTTTTAATAAAAAGTCGAGTTTAAGTATGATTGACAGGAAACATACCCTGCGGAGTATATTACGGAAGTCAATAACTGTTGGTGGCTATTCGTTCAGTGCTTACTTTAATGAATGTCTTAAAAATACTCGACGACCTGGCGTGGATGTATAAAGATACAGGGTATCGTAAGGCCTTCAGCAAAAACGACAAAAGTAAAACATGTTGTTGACCTGGCAACGAACGTATAGATGTTACTTATACATGCATATGGTATCATACGGTCTTCAACATTGGCGATGAAAGACGTAGTACTCGGACTTGTAAATAATGTGGATTTAAGTATTATAGACTGTTGCACGGTGATCGTTAGAAAAGTACGCAACATGGCATTTGAAAGTGCATGCCAATTATAAAGATCATCGTGGTTTCAACTATGAGCGAAATATGTACCATTTAGTTGGCTTAAAGCATCGGCAAGACAAAATGTGTCATACGCTTGTCAAACAAGAAAAATCAACAGGCCTTTTTTATGTTTACAAATCAAACGGATTTTTTAATAGGAAACTACAACCAATTGCAACATAATACAACAAGACAAGCACACAATAAACCTTCCAGGGTTAAACATATTTGTAGTCGTTTAAGTCGCTTAACCCGGGACACTGGTGTAAAAGCACAATATAAAAAAAACAATACAAAAAGCAATTCGAAAAGGCATGATAGATCTTGACTATGCACAAGAAAACATCTTACTTGAAGACAACCAAAAAATTACACATAAGAGTACTCACAGTCTTTTGGAGAAAATTCAAGCCCACTAAATTTATAATGTCTTCCTAATGAAAAATTACAATCAGAACATATTAGAATGACCTACTTTAAAAGCTTCATAGTCAGAAAAAACGCATGACCCTTTGCAATGACAAAATATGATTATAAACTGTATGTAGAACTACAATTTTCAGTAACTGCGGTTGTGTTTTTGATTGTTTCATCTTTTATTACCGTAAATATAAAGTTCAATAAATTTTCCGTTTTAATTTCGATTAGTTGTTCTTTTTATTTAACTTTTTTATGAAACTGATCGACATTAATCAGGAAGAGGCGAAATGGAAATAAAAAAAACAAAAACCAAATGTGTTCATTTTCCTGTCCCAAGTCAAACATCGACAGAGATTTGGTTGTCTTTCGTTATGTCTACATTGTTTTTTTGGGTTTTTTTTTCAAAATGTGGAAATATTTGTTGATGGCATATTTTTATAATCAATGTTTTACAAACAAACTCACTGAGAATTGGAGCGATAAAGAGATTTTCAAATTGTACAATATACACAACTCCTTTTATATTCCTCGAACAATGTTAAAATTTGAATAAAAATACATTAAAAAATTACCTGAGAGCTTACGTGTCATTGAAAATTCAGATGCATTCGATGCTATTTCAGTATCAGACGAATATCATATGAAAAAAGAGTAAGTGTCATGAAAATGTGTGATGAATACTAAAATGGACGTCCATACAACACACTTTCAGGCCAGGCCGTGTGTCAAACGAACAAATTCGGAATAGCCTTTGTACTAGCTGTAGTAGGCATTTCCGTTCCTCGATCAGCTTCAACTTCGTACTTCATTTGGGCCTCTTGTACATTATAGATTCGATGAGTCTTCCGTAGAGGAAACACGCGTCCACGTTCACCATTCTAAGTTTAAGGTATCACACATGAGTTTATTATTAAGCGAATAATACATTTGTACATTGAGAATATAAGTAGTTTTTGTTGATATTCACCCTATTAGTGTTTGTACATTGTTAACATATTTACTAATGAACAACTTTTGTTTCAGTGAAGCCAACAGACATACAAATTTTAAATTCCATTAATGGGGCTGTTACTGGAGAAGAGGGCAAATCATTGAACCTTACATGCACTGTTAAAAGTGGTATTCCTCCCGAGGAAAAAATAACATGGTACAATATGTCTACACCGATGAATACTGGTGGCCCAGGAATATTATCAGTATTGATTACCCCTACAAGAAATGACCACAAGAAGAAATATAGTTGTAACGTAACCAGTGATTCTTTGCTTCAACCGCTACAGAAAAATATCACTCTTGGTATAAAATGTGAGTACAATGTTACTGTTCTGAATGATTTCCGTTTATAAAAATAATGTACCTCTTGATATGTATATGTCGTCTACAAGTTGCGATTTTGCACAGGTTATAACATGTACAAAAATATTGTACATGCTATAACATGTATAATGCAAAAATACAAGTTAGAACATGTACTAAAGTATCTCGTACATGTTATAACCTTCACAAATTACTGCTAAAAATGGTTTTAACTTGTACAAATTTGAAAAATAAAGATATGTTTCTATTATTGCATGAGATGTTACTAACCTCAATAATATTTTCATCATTTTTTTATTATTAATTCATGTTAGTGTGTTTTGTCCTTTTAAGCTCACCTGGCCCACAGGGCCAGGTGAGCTTTTCTCGTCACTTGGCGTCCGTCGTTCGTCGTCGTCCTGCGTCCGTTGTCGTTAACTTTTACAAAAATCTTCTCTGAAACTACTAGCCAAATTTAACCAAACTTGGCCACAAGCATCATTAGGGTATTTAGTTAAAACACAATGTGTCCGGTGACCCGGCCAACCAACCAAGATGACCGCCATGGCTTAAAATATAACATAGAGGTAAAATGGAGATTTTGGCTTATAACTCTGAAACTAAAGCATTTAGAGCAAATCTGACATGAGGTAACATTGTTTATCAAGTACAATACAATACAATATGCTTTATTTTAAAAACACTCCGTCACAATGACATGTGAAACAAGAGGTAAATTACAAAATACAATCACATACAATTAAAGAAATAAATAAAACAACTTAGAAATATTTAGAACTTTACTTTATATTATATAATAATAAGTAGAGATCTATCTACTCTGAAATTTTCAGATGAATCGGATAACCGGTTGTTGGGTTGCGGGCCTGAATTGGTAATTTTAAAGATATTTTGTCGTTTTTGGTTATTATCTTCAATACTATTACACTGTGTCTAAACCACACCGGCAAAATTTGCTCGGACTCGATGGTATCTAACATCCGGCACAATGACGGAACACCAATAGACAAAAGAAAGGTAGGTTTCTCCTTATTTTTTTATTTCTTTTATGATATCGAAGAATATATATACATATACAACTATGTTCTATTGTGAGATGCAATATTTTCTACAACCGTTCTATATTAACGGAGAAATAAGTCAAAATGCATGTCAAAATGACGAATTGAGTGAACCTTGCCTCGAAATTGTTTAATTTCTCGTTAAATTGTTCACATTGTACGGAAAAAAAGGTACGGGAAGATAGATATTGACACGGAGATTGCAAATTTAGTTATTATGAGCATCTCAATAATTGTATTTCTGTGTATGGAACGAAAGAAAAGGGTCATGTCAAATTAAAATAAACCGGTTTCGTCAATGTTGTTACTACACAATCACCCGGTTTCGTCTATATATATCACCCGTTTTTTTTTTTGTTTTTTTTTGAACAAACAATTTATGAAAAGAAACTTTGGCACGGATCTGAACATTGTCTTTCGAGAATTTAAATATATATTTATTGTAAAGTAAACTTGGCGTGTTAAAATCTATTTTAAAAGGGCACTTTTGGACATAGTTAATTATGATAATACACATTTTCCTAATGAAAGGCGTAACCCTTATTTCACTTAACTTCAAACTAATTTTAAATGGAATATAAATAGTTTTTGAGATATGGCGCGACATGTTAAAAAACCCCATATTCCTGTTTCACTTACATTTTCTGTAACTCAAAAAGATTTAATTTGATTTTCACTAAAAGGTTTGCAGATCGTTTGACCATTATAAGAAATAACTATGTTAAATTTTAAGAAAATAAGATAAGCTGTCCTGAAGTTACGGTGCGACATGTTTATGCTGGACAGACGGATAGATAGACGGACGGACGGACGGACCGAATGACTGATAGATGGAGGAACGGACGGATGGAAGGACGGACGGACAGACGGGTGTATACAATAATACGTCCTGTCAAAATTGGGACGGGCGTGTAAAAACGCAAAGAAATGAAAAAAAAACTCGTAATTAAAGGTCAATAAGTTTTATTAGGATATCGGCCAAGTCGATTTATTTGAATATTTGTCTGTCTTACTCATTTTTGCTTTATAACTTTTATATATATTTGAAAAAAAATGTATAGAAATCGATAAAAAGAACTTGATATTCGGCATTTATTTAATAAACATAATCCAACTCACATAATCCGATTTCCCGGGTGTCCCTGTTTTCTCATTTCTTACAATATTTTAATTCGGTATACACTTTATAAGATAAGTGGCGAATCTAGATGACGTTTAGGTTGCACGCCCCGACCCCACCTTTGGTTGCCAAAACTATATTGATTCCTGTATTTAACGATTTTGTAAAGCAAAAAATAATCAAAATATTGTTCGACTCGCTACGCTCGGCGGTATGTAAAAGTTGTTCGAATTACGTCCACTTTGAAATAAACTGAATCCGTCTGTCCGTATATATTGTCAAAATATATTGACCAACGTCAGTGTACGATCATCATAACACAACGGCGACAGTACAGACTCGTTTTTTTTTAGTTACTATACTACCGATTTAAAGATGTGGAAACCCGTAATAAAAATAGATGGCCTCAATGATTTAAAAGCAACGCAAAAAAATTCCGTTAATATAAACATGTTGAACTTCGACCCTGAGTTAATAAACCGATTCACAATAAAGATCTCCTTGCGCTCAAATGTAATTCTTAGTGAAGTATACGGGTAAATTCGTTTACAGAAATTTATACACACTTTTATCATTAATATATTACCAGGCTTTTGCATATTCACGTTTTTTTATGTTCAACTTTAGTCAAATTCAATTCTATACATTTTTTTTTACGTAAAGCAATAAGAGTAAGAATATTATTTCGCGCCAATTTAACCAGCATCACCACCACCATCAAAATTATTTACCGTTATCTTTGTGAAATTTCAGTTATATAGTTTATTAATTAGAGAAATTTTGGTAAGTATTACTTATTAATGTTAAGGTTCTACTGATGTGCTTCTCTAGACCTTTTTGACCGTCAGTTTTATCCCATTTATCTCTACACAGGCACTTGTAATGTTAACAAAATAATTATTATTGAATTTTGTCGATGACCTGAGACTATTATACTGATTTGTACATAGCAGTATAGTTACAATAAGGGATAAAAAAAATTATTTTAATACATGGTAGTTGTAATCCTACATTCATTTTCTATGTCGATTATGCATGCATATACAGTTGTCTTATTATCAACGTTTATCCTTAAGAAGATTTATTTTTAACGATTGTAGAAAAGATAACATACATAGAATGATTAGATTACTTATAAAGGTGTCCATCCTTTTGTGCGAGAGAATCACATATCAATTGTGTGTTTCGATTTTTAAGACCGTAAACTTTAATTTCAAGTTTAAACATGTTCAACATATTTTCCCATAACTCGTATAGAAAACGCATATTTAGAGAGCTTTAAAAATTTCGAAATGCAAAGTAAATTAAAATATTTGTGTTCTATAAGAGTAGGAATTCAAGTTTTTGCTTATTATTTATTTGAATCTGAGACTCATATAAATAATAAGCCGTTGTCCGGTGAACGAACTTGTTTTCCAACGACCCACCAAACTCCTTTTGAACGCTGAAGTTAAATAATCAATTATAATGTAATGCGATTATGATTTTTTTTATTTGACCAAACCGGGTTATGCATTTTGAAATCTATGACGAAACCGGGTTGTATACATTGACGAAACCGGCCAGTTCCATTTTGACATGAACCATTTCTTTCGTTCCATACACAGAGATACAATTATTGAGATGCTCATAATAACTAAATTTGCAATCTCCGTGTCAATATCTATCTTACCGTACCTTTCTTTCCGTACAATGAGAACAATTTAACGAGAAATTAAACAATTTCGAGACAAGGTTCACTCAGTTCGTCATTTTGACATGCATTTTGACTTATTTCTCCGTTAATATAGAACGGTTGTAGAAAATATTGCATCTCACAATAGAACATAGTTGTATATGTATATATATTCTTCGATATCATAAAAGAAATAAAAAAATAAGGAGAAACCTACCTTTCTTTTGTCTATTGGTGTTCCGTCATTGTGCCGAATGTTAGATACCATCGAGTCCGAGCAAATTTTGCCGGTGTGGTTTAGACACAGTGTATTATAGATAGAGATAAACTGTAAACAGCAATAATGTTCAGCAAAGTAAAATCTAAAAATAAGTCAACATGACCAAAATGGTTAGTCGACCCGTTAAGGACAATATTTACTTATTGTAATGTGTCATGGACATTATTCACTACCATAATATTGTCCAGGGGGACATTTTTCACAGGACATTGTTTTAATTTTTTGATATGATTAAAGTATTAAATGATATCCATTGTCTTGTTATTACTGGACGCATTTTAACATTTAATTGCAAACTTTAATTAATTGTTACTTTGACAAAGAGTTGTCTCATTGGCACTCATACCATCCTTATCTTCATATTCTTATATTTTAATATAATTATATACATGTTTAATTCAAACTCAAATCAGTAACAGATGCTGTACAGTATTATTTTACTTGGAGGACACAATTTTATAACATTTACTACAAATATTTGTTCTGTAGATGGACCATATTTCATAACTGTTGCTGTAAAATGCTGCCCACTTAGGAGACACTATTTCATGGCAATGGACATTATCTAATTTCAATTGCCTTCTTCACTGACAAAATAAATAAATAGTAAAGTTCTTCAGATTTAATTTTTTCACTACTTCTTATTGTTAGTATTTCAATGTTATTACCATTTGCTGGAAATTTCTTATAAATTAAATTTCTCTTCTTCTATATTCACTTCCATCCATTATTTGTTTGTTTACATTTGTATATTAATCAATTTCACATCAATACTTCATATTTTAATTAAAATTCAAGTATAATATTATAAAACTTTTTAATGACCTTTGTATTACTTCCCTTGGAGGACACAATTTAATAGCAAATACAATTTGAAAATTTGTCCTGTGGGTGGACACTATTTCATATCTTTTGCAGTAAAAATCAGTCCATTTGAGGGACACTATTCCATGGCAATGGACATTATCAAATACCAAAATTCTATGAAAAACTGTCCTCATGGACACTTTTTTACAGGACACTATTATGTCTTACAATGGTATTCCGTCAACCTACAAAGATTTAGCATGAAAAGGAAAATCGATGATAAAATAATAGATGAGTGTTATTTATATAAATAAGTTTATGACTATCCTAAGACCCTCATTATGTCAAAGTATATTTGTTCTGCCTATCAGAAGTTCCACTGGAAACTTTGTAATAAACAATGTCATAATACCTATTCCTGATGGAGCAAATATTCTATACTATTTATTCCGTTAGGAACATATTATGTAATATTTATTCCCGTGGAAATATTATTCCAGAATATATTTCCCTTTTGGAACTTATATTATGAAGGAACTTGTATTCCGTGACAATTAGACACCTTTCTAACCGAAAGTCCCTTATCAAATGGAAAAATCAAATGGTCAAACACATCAAACGAAATTTGTGTACAAGTTAAAACCATTTTTAACCAATATCTTTTACATGTTCTAATGTGTAATAGGTAATTTTGTACATGTTATAACTTGTGTTTGCATTTATTTACAAAAGTTATAGCATATACACTACTTTTGTACGTATTATAACCTGTACAAAACCGCAACATGTACACTACAAATACGTTAAATAAATGTGTTATGTTTGTCTGTGACATTACCTGAATTCTATAATTTTTCAATAGAAAATTTCAAGTTACTACATCAAGTTTTGACAGCTGATCGTGACCAGCTTTTCATTTCTTTTAAATCTTAAAGTTTTGATACACATGTACTTCAAAAATGTATTATTTATTTCTCACTATTATCTACCCGCTTGACACTTGCACATTGTACTGTATAAATCATTTCAAATTTAAAGTTATATTGGAATTGGACAATTTTGTTGACATGCACGACCATTGAACAATGGATCTAGTAGAATAACGCCAAATAAATAACTTTGAAATTTCCAAAGGACTTTAAAGGCAAAAACATACAGAGCAAAATTTTATTGGCAAAGTAACATTTGGATTTGGGACTAACAATGTACCATGCCCACGTTTTTATAAGTCCATGCATACAAACTGTAATACTTAGTATTTTGACAAGATAATCTAATTGGTCATTAATTGTTTTCAACATTACTGATATGTAATTTTATCCCCATCCCAATCAAACAAAATTCCGACACTTATAAATAAACATTACACCGACCAACGATTTACATCCTAAAATATACACAAAAAAACATTTTCAGTGTTCAATTAGAGTTAACATGGTTGAATTGATGACAGCTTGAATCACATTTTCTTTGATAACTATTGTTGATAGTACCTAGAGTACTTCATATTATGCCGTTATGCCGAAACGTAAAAAGGATGTACCATACATGTACATGAAGTTATAGCAATTTAATATGCAAGTTTTTCATTGTTTATTTGTTTTCTCTAATCTATTTTTATATTAATTTTATGAAAAAATCATTCATCTTTCTAAGCAATTTTATTAGAAAAATATCTATTTCTATTGAAGTTTATGGGATACATGTATATGTAATCAACATTTAAGTAAAGACCTTTTTAAATATATTTTTACATGTATTTACTTTTAAAAAACTGCATTTTCATTTCTATAGATAAACCATCTGTAACCATAAAAAATCCGAACCCTATAGTAGTCACGGAAAACAACAACTTGACAATTTCTTGCTCGTCCGACGGTAATCCTTCCGTTGAAAAAATGTATATAGAAAGTGGTACACGGCACGTTTTAAATCGATGCAATACAATGGAATGTGCAGTGAAAGTTTTGAAAATCAGACGAGAAGAGGCCGGAATTTTTAAATGCGTAGCGGAAAATATTATAGGCATGGGGCAAACCGTGGTTACAATCACAGTTCAATGTGAGTATGATATAAAGGTTACACACAGTTGTATTTTGTTGGAGGTACTATTTTGATCTTTAGATGACTGTTAATATGGTGATGTTCAGACGGAATGAAAATAGAACAAAAGAATCTAAGCTCTTTGTTAGAGAAGGCGATAAATGCTTACTGTAATGTTTACCATAGTAACAATTTTTTTAAAGGTTAATAGAAACAAATAGAATGACAATTTGCTTCTTAATTACGAAGTATTTTATTTCCAAAACACCATGTGCATAAATTTTAATTTATCTATTACTTAGTTAAGCAGAACAATTAGATAACAAGTTGACGACATGACTATCTATCAAGTTGGATGTAGAAAATGCATAACCTCCGAATTTTTTAAAATACCAAGGACGGAGACATATCAATCAGTTCAGTAATTTTCGTGTCTGCCCTTCCATTATGTGACTCAAGAAACAATTCCAAAAAATAGGTAACAATTGTATCGAAAAGAGAAAATCGAGTGCACCTTTTAATGTTAGGGCGTGTTTTAGTTGAATATTTTGTTTTGAAAACGTATCAAACAAAAGTATTTGATACATCATTTCGCTTCATATTCTATCATTTTTATATATCAAGGCTATAGGTTGACTTAATAACATCAAAAATTCACAGTACTAAAAGATGAAATATACAAGTTAGATAATGAATCACAAAAACAGAGTAGGTGTGTTTGAATAGATATTTTTTACTAAAAGTACTTGACGACAGACCTGTATCATGGATGATAAAAATGCATATCTTCGAAAACACTTCATTTGTTGTGTGTGATAATTAGGGATTATAGTCTTTAACACACTGATTTTTTAGTCTGCCCTTTCCACTAAATATTTAATTAGATTTTTTTTCTAATGTTTATAAATTTCCAAGAATTCCACCTGACAATCGATCAGACAATAGTTTTAAGTTGACTCATAGCATACATGAACATTAACTGGTGCCCATTAGCTAGTAAGTACATTTGACTTTTAAAATACGACTGACATACTTTGACAATAACTGTTTAGTGTCTTTAAATATCAGATGTATTTGTACGAGGCTAGGAAACAATGTGTATGCGAGCTTTTAGCGAGCTATTACACCTGTTGTGAGCCGAGTACAAATACAGCTGATATTTAAAGACAATAAACAGTTATTGTCTATATCCTGCAACTAATTCTGTATATTATTTGTGTTTTGAAAGACACAAAAACACATGTTTTGTATTTATTTTCGATTTGAAATCCCTTGAGGCCCGTGTAGTAATACGATACAGTAATCACACATTCATATTTGAAGACGGGTTCGCAAAAAAGAATCTCGATCGAATGGTCAACAATAATACATCGATCAAGTTGAATAATTATCTATTTTAACATAACAACTAATTTCAACAGTAAAAACAAATAACAAAACATTGTCCAATTTGAAACAGGAGTGTACGAGTTGTCCTACGCTTCAGACTCAACATTCACTAAATATGCATGGTGAAATTGACATGGTTGTTTTTGTTACTCAATCATACACATTCAAGTTTTGAAATCGAAAGTTGTCATCATAGAAAAGACTGCTGTTCATGTGTGTATGTTATCAGAAAATTGGTGCGATTCTTATTGCTCTGAAGAAATGTTTGAAAACAAACAGAACGATAAAAATTATCGTTAATTCGCAATTGATACGTCATTGGAATGCGACTGCAATGAATACACATTCTGTGGTCAGGCAGGTTCATACAATACCCAGTACGGCAGTGGGCGGAGCTTTTAAGCGATATCTGTATAGTTTACAGATACAGCATAGCGATATCTGTAGGGCTGTATCTGTATAGTAGAACACACAATTGCAGGATAAAAGGATCGTAATGGTGCTATTTGAATAAAGTTATCGGTTTTCAAGAGCTAAATTGGCAGCGCGTCATTCCTAAAATGGCTTCCATTTCTATGATTGTAAAAATAAACTGGCGTATGGGGAGATAATTTTGATGAAGTAGAATCCTGACTGGTTATAATATTGTCACATTGAGTTTACGTGTACTGAGCCTAAATTTAGCTGATAGGTAATACGGGCCGTTATTTAAAGAGAAAATCAAAATTTGCCTTGTTTTATGAAATCCTTTTCAGTATTATTGTACGGATTCGAACTTATGGCAAAACACATGTATGTGGTTTATATGCTCTGTATGAGATGATACAGGATTAGATAATCACGCGTTATGCTGAAAGAATTAAAAAAAAAGTTGAATATGTTTTATATACTTGAAAATAAATGCACGTGCGTTTCCTTGTAAAAGATAATCCTGTCTAACAAAGTCTTCCAAAATAATCTTCTATTGAGTTTGTAACTTCCCTTACTCTAATTTGCTTCTATATTTTCGTATGCAGTGACCTTGTCTACGAGACCTCTCGTTGAGAACTTCAGCAACTGTACAACGTAGGTGCGTGGAAAAACTGTAATTGAATAATGTTAACAAACGTGACGTGAAGATAAATAGCATATTTTCCTTTAGAAAACGTCAAACATACCGATCATTTAACAACTGTTATCGAAGAGTTCAATTTACAAATGTGAAATCATTAGAAATTATTGAGAAAAAATAACGTGACTCTATCAATTCAATGTTGTCCATGCCTAATGTTTCGGTGTTGTATCAATATCACATTCCGGTAAATTTCGGCATCAAATTCCGAAAACGATTAGTTTGAGAAAAACATTCACTGTGTGAAATGATATTTGTCTTAACAGCGCTCTATATTCCTTATAGATATTTTTAAAACGTACATAGTGGACTTATATTAGTAAATATACAAACATTGGTTCAAAATTTTCTTTAACATATAAATTATAAGAAACTCGTTTCAAATACCTTTATTCCTGTCCAAAACGTGCTTTGCCAGTGCCTTGTTTGATTATTTTCTTTCTATTAAAAAATGCATTAATTGTTGTTTTCAAAATAACAGACGCACCTACGGTGATCATAACTCACGCCCAAGAGGAATCAGTTCTGCATTGTATACCAGATGGAAATCCGTCCCACTACACCTTTCATTTTTGGGAGCATCGTTCAAATTTTGGACAAACGATCCGTATGCTGGGTAATAACCAAGATTTGCGACTTCAAAGCAGTGGTCCAAGATACCAAATGAATGGGATTTACATCTGTAGAGTTGAAAACGGTGTGAAAGATATCAATGGATCGACAATTCAGGTAGCAGAGACACGTGTACAATATGATGGTTAGTAATATACAATACAGAAATGTTGTATGATTTCCAATGAGACAATGTGACAAGAGAGCAAATAATGTTCAATCAAGTAACATTCAACAATAAGCATAACCATTACGCATACCAAGATATGAAGGCCACTTAAAACAAATTTTTCAACAATTGTATGAGAAAACCAACGGCCTGATTAATGTGCAAATAAAAAACAGACAAAATTGAATATGCAGAAACAAAATTAACAACAACTGATTAACTGGCTCTTGACTTGGGAAAGCCACATGCTGAATGTGACCGATTTAAACATATTTCACGGTTGCCTTTGCAGAACTTAATCTTACACGGATGAAATATTTCTAGAGAATTCTCTTTTTAATTTGAAATTAAATATTCTAAAAACGTCATAAAAAAGATACATAATTTTGACTGTTTATCATTTAATGATTTTTACAACAAGGATAAAACATGAAAAAATACAAAAATTAATTCCTCTTTTAAATCTACCGTACCGTACCTTGTGAACTCAAACAGGTTCCTTAGGTGGCATTCGGCTGTTTTGTCGAGTTGCTGTCTCTTTGGTATATTCCCAATGTCCATTCTCAATTGTATTCCTATTAATTCTAAAGCACTATAAGAGTCGGGTATTTATAAATAGATTATTACTTATTCTCACATACGTGTACCATAAAAATTGACTGGTTTCTGTTTCACTGTAGACGTATACATTTATCGAAAGTTTACCTAAATTTCATGTATTACGTCAGAGTACAAAAGGTTCAACTGATAATTAATTGATTAATGATAACCTAGTAAAACACACATACTACGTAATCAAAACCGTCATGGATGGAGTTAACCAGAACAGATATTTTTATCGCTTTAACTTATTTGTTTTTCTCACAATTTCTAAATTTGTAAATGATTTGAGAAATATATGTATTTCTTAAAATCCTGCCAGTATTGAATCACTGAATACAAAGACCTAATGTTGAAAAAAAATGAAACGTGTTCTAAATAAATTGTATGCGTCCAATTTGTATTTTGCAAGGTTGCCTAAATGTAACAATCAAATAAATAATGTGTCGAAAAGAAATAAACTCAAGTTTATGAAGTACATGTATACACTTGATGAAATAGCCTTAATTTCTAAATAATTTCTTTCTCTGAAAAAGGTATTTGGCTCATGTAGGGTAAAAGTATATTTTAACACTTGAAACCACATTGAAAATTTCTCTTTTATATTCAAACTAAATATTTTTGTAAATGTAAGCATTAGAATAGCAAAAATTACATTACAATCTTTTATAATGCTATAACAAGAAAACATTTCGTTCTCGAGAATAGAAACATACCAATAGTTAACGCTCTTTGATGCCAATGTTGTGGTAGCTCTGATGCTAACATTAAATATTATTGAAACGGTCCTGTTCAGTACATTTGTTCATTTAAATGACAGAATTAAATCGAAACAGACATATATTACCAAAGTAGGATTTGGCACAGTATTTAGTTTTCTGAATTTTCAGTGCTTTAAACGTCGTAATTGATTCGGCCTTTGATATGGTTATATTAACACTATTGAGCATAAAGCAAACAAAACACATAAATTGTGTACTAAATTACAAACCTTGTGTCTTTTGTCATATGAAATAACATGTAGGAGTATCGCATTGAACAATATAAACAAGTTTTCGATGAATATTGTAGATTTAGCATTATTTGCGTTAACGCTTTTTATTCTATTTAAGACAGACCTATCATCGTTTCCAAGAATGCTGTAACACAATATGGACGATTTGGATGTCCCATTAATATCAAAGTTCATGTGTACAGTTTCCCAGAAATAACAGGAGTAACTATAAACGTATCAAAGCACGAGGAGTCTCATGCTATCAAACATAAATACATTTCAATAGCGAAATCTATCTTAACAGATACAATATTTGATAAAGAAGTTCAAATAAATGGATATACCATCATACTTCAAGGATATAACCTTACAAAACAAGACTTCACTTCTTATGAATTTCAAATTAAAAATGATAAAGGCGAAGCGGTGCATTTGGTTAAACTTTCCGCAGCTGGTAAGTACACACACCACAGTAGTTTATTTCCAATCTACTAATTTAAAAGGCTACTAGAACACACACGCGAAATCGCCGGAAATGAAGCGTATATAAAATGTAAAAACAAAACCTGGAGAATTCCAAGAGAGGTACCAAAAGTCAAAGGTACTAGGGGATTTGCCCTTCCCCTTTTTTTCCAAATACCGATTTTTTTTCTTTCTGTTTTTCTGTATACTATGAACATACATATATATATATACTATAATTACTATATAAAACGGTCACTGATATATTAAAAGTCACCCCAGTAAACTATTGGATTTTATAGTAAATTATTGCAAATTTATACAATTTATTCATAGTAGATATGTATGTAGTATACAGACATATTTCAGTGACCCCCATGGATAGAAAATTATTGGAATTGATAATATATATAAATAGCAAATACACTATTGTATATGTATGATCATAGTATACAGAAAAACGCAAAAAATAATTGTTCTGTCCCAAGTTCTTATGCAAATTATGTTTAATTTCAAAAATGGTTTAAAGGGTAGCGGAAGTCTTTTATATTTCTCAAAAAGTCAGTCCAATGACGGAAACAATATATGGACGCCTATATTTTTGTTTTCCTCCCAAAATAACCCTAACTGAAATACTTTAAGCAAGGATGATAAATGCTAGAACACACCCACAAAAGCACGGGCATCGATCCAGAGCGTGGTTGAAAGTATGAAAAGTGTTGTAGGATGAATTTTTGTAAACAAAAATAATGACTTGAGAATTTCAGAAAAGGTAATAAAAGTTATAGGTATTTGGGGACAGGACAATTGTTTTTCAACCCCTTCTCCTTTTCCAAAAAAAATTCCAATTTTTTGTTTTCTATTTATTTCAATATAAGCATACGTTTAGTATGTTGTGAACATACATTACTATAAATAATGTGCTTTTTACTCTCAATTCTAAGTTACCTAATTAATCCACGGCGGTCATTGATATATTATAAAGACACTCTCTATTTTATAAACTTAGTGACCTGATGAATTTTAATACTCCTATAAAAAAAATTCTATTGGTTTCAATAATGCGGTTAGCATGGTTAGCGTGTATCTATATATTATGAACATACATTACTATAAATAAAGTGTATTTGCTCTTTACTGTCAACTCTCAATTTACTAATCGATCCAAGGCAGTCATTGAAATATTATATACACCCTCTCTATTTAATAAACTCTGTGACCGCCGTGGATTGTATACTTGAAATGATAGCAGATAGCAAATACACGTTATTCATAGTCTTTGGTATGTACAAAGTACAGAAAAAACGCAAACTGGATGTCTAGTCTGACTTAAAATTTCGTCCAATGACGGAAAAATATCCGGACGCAGTGTTTTTCGTTTTTCTCCCAAAATAACCCAAACTGAATAATCATAAGAATGGATGACAAATGCGACAATACATGGTACATATAGGACACAGAGACATGATGATTAATTTATTGTGGAAGGAAGAGAAGCGACAAACAAAATGAGGTCTTCTCGTTTAATAGTATAGATTAACGTATAATATATCGTGTGTTCCTGAATTCCTACCCGAAAAATATTCCGTATTTCAAGTGATCAAGATTTGTTCAAGTTCATTTCTTAAAATTTCAAAATTACTCGAATATGATTAGAAGTTGAAAAATGTCGGAATTTATATGAGATTGAAAGCTTAATATACAATTGACTTTCGAAGTAAATAATTGAGAAAAAAAAACACTTTTATCTTTTTGGTATTGTTAAACATGACTATTAAGTCATCACATGAGGCATATATTCTAGTTAATAGTCATCCATCTGTGTAGATATCTGCGAAAAATCAAAATACATGTATGAAGCAAACCTTCTAGGGTCATTAATAACTTCATAAAAAAGACACAAATACATATATATATAAATAAAACACACATTGATACATGTATATTGGATATTGAGTAACAGGACATCATCACTATCTGAAAGGGCAATTAAAGGAGACTGCAAAAGATAGGCGATATATACAAAAGCGATATTCAAACTCCAAAGCCTAAAGAAAATTGAAAAGGTCATGACAAGAACACAATTTATCGAAAGAAAAACAACAGAAAACAAAACACAATATAAAAAAATAAACACGGAATAACATGAACCCCATCCAAAATAAGGAGTGGACTTGGGAGCTCCTGTAGGGTAGACATATCTTGTTGAACATCCTCAGAGTACAACACCGGTTGTAAGTCGACTGTTAGAATTAACGAGGTCATCTGTATTGTAAATAAACTCATCATAAATATCGGGATAGAAATTAGGTATTTTATCAAGACGCGCTTTCGTCTACAAAAAACTCATTAGAGACGCTCGAATATTAAATTGTTTAAAAGGCAATATAAATTACGAAGTTGAAGAGCATGGCGGATTAAAAATTCCCAACAGTTTTGCCAAATACAGCTAATGTCAACTTTTCCAGAGGTACAAAAAACACGTTATTATTTCAAAAATGTATTGTTTTGTAAACAGCGGATCTATAAAGAGGACATTATCATTGATAGTTCAGTAATGGTTAGATTTGCAACTGGATAATAAGTAAAAGCACAAGAACACTGAACTCCGAGGAAAATTCAAAACGGAAAGTCCCTAATGACTTGGTACAGAAATTTTCTTATTTAAAACATGGTGGATTAAACATAGTTTTATAGCTGGCTTAACCGCTCACTTGTTATACATCCATATACAGATATATTAAGACTTTATTTGATATCATTGCATTTCGTCAGTTTGTATAAACGGATATATGTATATGTATGTTATGCAGACTACAAATTAAACCAATAAAATTTTAATGAATGGACTGTCAAATATGAATATTAAATCAAACACTATCATTTAAAGTTGTTGTAATACATGCACTGTAATGAATTTTTATGTTTCAGATTTACCTGAGAAGCCAAAGATAATAAAGGTAGTCGCTGACATAGATAATCTTACGGTCTACTGGAATAGTATCTTTAACGGCGGAAAACAGCAACAATTTATTTTAGAGTATAAAACAGTGGATACTATTGAATGGAATAAATCCCTACCAATAAATGATACATCTGTTGATTGCTGTCATCATGTTTTACAACATCTCGAGGCAAATACAAATTATATGATACGGATTGTTGCTATTAATGAAATAGGAAGTAGTAATTTTACCAATATATATATAGAAAAAACATTAGCATGTAAGTATCTTAAAAGTCTATGCATATGTCTCTACCGTTTTTATCTTCTGTCATTTCTTAAGATAAAAGACCATAGCAGATAATGAATAGGTACATGTATTCCCTGTTTTGCATGATTTATTTATACAAAAAAATTATCATCGATGTTTTTCATATAACAATCATGTTTTTCACATTTCATTTACTATGCTTTGTCTTATCAGTTTAAGATCAAATTAAATAACCGGAATAACATACATTTGACACTTCAAAACCAGTTCTGATATAAAGGGTAGTTAGTGACATAGTGCAACCATCTTGTAAACATATGAGAAAAAAACACTGTTGAATATATGATGTGATAATTGAGAAATGCATGCTTTGAAAAACAAAGATGTAAGTTCTTTGACGTATTTGTATATTGTGGTATTCATTATCTTTTATTAAAGGATGCTCGCTCCTCCTATTTTTGAATTTTTTCAAGATATTCGGAATCCCCTGGTTTGAATACCCCGCAAATCATTACTTTTCCTTTTATCTGTTTTTGACATATTATTCAAAAAGCCATATTTGATAATGCTAGAAATGCCTTGTTGTATTTCATAATTTTAAAAAGAAAACGGGTGACAATGTTAAAAGTAAGAAAAGTCTGGAGAGAATACTTCAATTTGATATGGCCTATATATCGAAAACAAGCACAATGAACAGTGAACATTCATTGTTTTATTTGTGCTTTTTAAGTTCCTTTATTTATATACTAATACTTTATAAGAGTCTTTTAAAAAAAACTTGTTATTTCGAAACAGAGAATTGAACATCATTAATATAGGATTATGGAAATTCCTTCATTATGCAAATTTATATGTAATTTACTAAGTAATCTGAGCAGTATGATCGTCAATGAGTAGTTGTCATAATTCTATTAACAAATTGATGTGAATGAAATGTTGGTATCTCCTCTTATAAGTGTTAGCTGTAATAAGTTTATTGCATTCAGATTATGTATTATTTCAGTTAAACCAAAACATATCAGTATGACTGCACACCTTATTGGGACAATCGTCGGAATTGTCATCGTTGTGACAGCCTTTACAATAGCGATATCGCTACGTCTAAAGAAAGGTAATTTGTAATGGATTCTCAAGTTAAAAAAAGAAAAGGGGTAACATAAAATGGACTTATGAGGGTGTGAACATTGCACTGACTCCTCGTTTCTTTATAACTTTGCCGGTTCATCAAATTACGTAAGATTTCAGTGTTTCCTCCTTGTCTATCCTTATTCTAGTTTTCTAAAAGACGTTATATGTCTAGATAGGACAATCTATTATGAAATACTGCCTTATTTGACAAAAATTTTAATTCTAAGCTAAAAATACGTATAAAATCAAATACTAGTGTTAAAATGAAACAAAAATCAAATATCAAAGTCTGAAAGATATGGACTTGTCTTTACAACCTGGTGAAAAGTGTACAAAAATGCAAAAACAAAGTCAAGTGCTCGAGGCAGACCTTTCTATTTAATGGTTATTAGATTATTTATTAGTTTCAGTTCATGCTAGAAACTATACTCTGAATGATGACATGGGTATCATATGTGATTTTCGAAGTTTGAAAAATTATTTTGATAAACAGATTATTACTGGTCTAAAATTGTCATTTGTTTCAGGTTGTGTTTGCAAGACACAGTTTCAAAGGTATATGAATATATAATAAAATATTATACCATGTGTTGATTGTCTGAACATGTGTTACACAACAAAATGTATTTATTCAGAATGAGTATATCTTAACGTAGAACTCGATAACATCAGTGATAATTTTGATTATCTAATACAATTTTTTTTTTTTATCTTACATGTATACTTATTTCCCTAATTTAATCTTATCGTATTGTGCATCTTATTTCAACGTTATTCATTTCCCATCTTAACTCAATTAACAACTGAGACGTAATTTTTTTTTTCAGAATTCGTACGTCCAGGATCGCGAACTTAGAGGTATATATTTAATAATTCATAGTATGTTCTTTAAAAAGAAGTTTTAATACCTTTTGATAGAGAATACTAGTAATTAAAACGACATATTTTTCAATCTGTTATCTGTTATAAATCCTAAATCATGATTTATGTCGTTTTAATAATGTCAACAACTCAACTATGAATGTCCTCATTTGTTACGACCGTGTACGGCACGCACTACGGTACAGCGTTCTGCATCCGTCTGTCCGGTCGAGCGTTTGATATTTCATTTGTGGATTTTTGAATTTCAATTTACAGAGTTTAATAATTTTGAATCTGCTATAAACATCATCACGAGGTTGTTGATCATAATTAAATATATGTTATATAAATTACGACTGATAAGTTTATCACGTTTACCTTTACGTTTTTATTGAAAATTGTAACAGAGCAGCGGTTGACACAGGTGGAACATCATCTGCTAAATCCTGATCACTTTGGAACAGCCCCGATTTTTAGTGTTGATCAGTTTACCACACTTTACAAAAGTTTCATGCAAATTGAGTCAAACTTATTGAGTTATTGTCTGACATCGATTATACCAACTAATGCAAAGCATGGAAACAACTGTCATATTCCTAACATTGTACAGGCCTATTCAAAATGTTGGTTTTGGAATAACAGTTATCTCAAAATTGTAGAATAATTGTTCTTTTAATGTTTGATACGTTTGAAAAATATTTATGCGTGGATACCATTTGGACATCATACTTGTCATAAGCATAATTAGTCTGTTTCTGCTATTCAGTAATTAAAACAAGAAATAATAAACAACTTAAAAACTTCATGTTACATCAGATAATCCCAAATGTACATAATGGTAAACATTTTGAGGAAAATGCATAGCAAATACGATCTGATCAATTGAAATTAAAATATTCTACGTTTAAGTTTATACAGAACAGTGTATCCTTTCTTTTTACTAGATGAAATGTCTGTTGAAAATTTCATTTACCAGTCACAAGAAAGAGCATTAGAAAGTAGACTCCAAGACTCTGATCCTAACAACTATAGACGCATGAATCAACACCAAACAACAGCACTGCTTCAGGACCGAAATGAAACTCCCTATCAAAACCATTTCACATCAAATTCATCTAATAATCAAGGTTACTTATAATAGTTATGACGAAAAAAGCAAACAAATATTGAATTTCCTTTTTATAATATTGACTATATATTTCTTTACGATTTTAGCTTAGTTTTAAGAATACAATCATGTACCGCAGTATTGGTTCAGCAATAACATATGTCGGTGTCTTACTATAACTATAGTTTAAATGGGAATTTTTGTTTTAATTAAAATGCTAAAGTTGAAATATTCATAACATATGTGTCATGTTTTCTTTGATATCGTTACTTAACTAAATAGACAAGAGAAAAAGAAAACGAGAAGGGCAAAGGCCCAGTAGAGAAAAACTGGTTTCAGTTATTTATGTGATACACTGTTTTATTCAAATATTAATCATAAAATAGTAAACGGCGATTACATTTCCAGTCGTGCAAATAATTGAGTATTGTCATTTGTATATATTATTTTATCATATGTCCAGCATAAGTGTTTATATTGATTGTTTGATACTTTCAGCTGGTTTTGCAGTTGAAAATAGCATTTATCAAGACCAAACGTCAAATACATTGGACAGAATGCAACATTGCGTTGGAACAAGCAAACATTCTAGTCATAAGACGATATTATCAAATAGAATTCCAAATATAAACGGTAATAAAATGTTTTTCTACATGTACTTTTTCATCTGAACTTATTTCATATATACACATATTAGAAACATAATTTGATGATTAAAGTAATATATCGATAAGGGGGCAGATAGCTTTATAAAGATTAATTGATAAAATAATGCACTGCATATTCATATGGTATTTGAAATATACGGATATGTTAGGAAATTTTCCAATCCAAAACCATAGATATACTAAGATGGGGTACATGTATATGTGTCAATAAGACAACTCTCCATCCAAATAAACTCATTATAGATACCAGGATTAAATTATGTTTTTACGCCAGACGCGCGTTTCGTCTACAAAAGACTCATCAGTGACGCTCGAAGCCAAAAAAGTTTAAAAGGCAAAATAAAGTACGACATTGAGGAGCATTAAGGGCCAAAATTACTTAAAGTTTTGCCAAATACAGCTAAGGTTATCTATTCCTGAGGGAGAAAAACCTTAGTATTTTAAAATTTTAAAAGTTTTGTAAACAGTTAATTTATAAATATGACCATATCAATAATTAATGTCAGCACAGAAGTTCTGACTACTGGGCTGGTGAAACCCTCGGGAAATTTTTATTGACAAAGCCAATATTTGAATAAGCTCTTTAAATCAGAATAGAACTCAGTTGCATTCTAATGACGTTTACTGATGCAGTCTATGCAACAGTATAAAAAAGGAGTAAAACATTAATCTAAGGACTACTCACCCTTCTCAACCACGAACATATGTATTGGCAAAGAAAAACAGAAACATAAGTCCGAGTTTAGCTATTTTATGTTGCCATGCATTTACTTGACGAATTTCTAATAGTCAGCGAAGGTGCATAGAAAGATAAATTCTGAAATACTTTCTTCTATGCATTACGTGTGAAAGCTTTTTATAATGGATAAATTGCATTCTTAAACGGTTAGTTTTATCTTAACATCATATGAAAACAATAAACAAATATAAGTCAGTCATATTGCGTACTTCAAAATTATCCAATACTATTCAGAAAATTCACTTGCAGTCATTTCAGTACTGTTCAACAGTATGTTATACCATTTAGTATGATGATGTGTACAGGTGAATGACGATTCCCGAATAGTCTGAACGTGCAATAAAATAAAAAAAAAAAGAATGTAAAAGAAAGAACTGTTCAAGAATATTGTAGTGTAGTGTTAAAAATTGTATGTAAGCAATATTTTAATTAGAGAACAGTAAAACTATAAACGCAGCATATCCCTAAACATTGACTGAAATAAAAAACGAACTGAAAATGGGTGATAAATCAGTTTTTTTTTAATTTAGTTTCAGGAATGAGAGGTCAATTTTCTGGAAAGACCTTCAAGATAGGACATGAACAGGTAATCATTGATTGTAACGTTTTCAATTTAATCGAAGTTCAAAATGTCATACAGCACTTCCATACAATCACAAATTCAAAATCAACTATTTCGAACCTCATCAATTTCGTACGTTGTTGTATACGCAGGAAAATAAAGATTATTCAAGTGATGCGACAATTGAGTTATTTAAAAAGAAAATACATAATTAACTAGAATGTGTCCATAGTACACCGTTGCCTGACTCATATTATCATGTCTATGTTCAGTGGACCGTGGCATTGAGGTAAAAACTCTAACTTAGCATCAAACGTAGAACGATCATATCATAAGGGACATGTGTACTAGATTTTAAGTTGATTAGAATTCAACTTCATTTAAGCCTACCTTGACCAAACATTTTACCTTAAAGCAGGACAGATGAAAGAACGGACGAATAGACAGACTAATGAACGAAAGAACTAATGCACAGACAAAAATCGTAATGCCATTAGACATGTTAGATGAGGCATATACACATGAAATCACAATAGAATTTCATGTTGACATGAAGTACTGAAAATTAATTCTATAAACAGACATTCGCTCGTGTGGACGAGATAAGAGATAGAACAAAATGATAACAATTTTGCTGTTTTTAATATTGATTTTCAAATTTTGAACTAGTTGTTTCAGCGTTGCTTACTCCTTCAACCTGTTTTGTAATGCTATCCATTCAAGTCAATATATTGCATTTACATTAAAATAGACACTTTACAAATAAAGAAATCAATCATTCCTTAAAACGTTATTGCTTTCATTTGACATATCAATATTTAAACGTTTTGCCTAGCTTCAATTTGTTCTCAGCTGTTTTGGTCAACACCAAAACTGAAACAAGAACAAAATACTATATGTTAACAACCGTTCCCCCATTAATTTCCCTTATTGTCAGGGATTATCAGAGCACATAAGAAATTAACTGAAGGACGAAACGGACACTATTATTCCTCACAATCTGTATTCACTTCACACCAAAATGTAAATGAGAGTTCAATGTTGTGTAAATATATATTCATTCATATTATAATCATATTTATTCACCAGGACAATGACGCATTACACTACGTAGAGGTAGTGTTTGATCCATTAAATCAAACAAATGAGGCACATATTCATGGAATCAATGACAGGACAATCTATGCCGACATTGACACAGGAGCAGTTGGTATGCCACTAGAAGAGAGTGAGGAGGAGGTTGACGATGAGGACGATGACGATTTTATGTACATTGATGGAATTATTGACTATACAAAAAAGTCATAAGATCAGATCAAACAATTTTACAATTTTCATGTAGACCTTTTTGGAAGATTAGTGACTAACTTTATAACCATGATGAATATAAAGATGATTATTGTGTACAAGAAAAATAGTTTGATCAATCTACTGGTCGTTTACTATAAGTTATCTACGTTCATATCCGTAGATATGGATATTTTAACACCCTGAAGTACCCCAGTACACCATGAGGTGTATATAACGAATTTATCCCCGGTCTTAGTCCAAATCGGGCGAGTTTTATGGAAATTCGGGTACAAAGTGTAACGCGAAAACAACGTTTTTTTCATTATCTAAAAAAGTTTTATTGAAATTTGGAAATTTTACATATTTTTTTACGGGGTGTAGGGTACTACCTTTGGAGACCGAGAAACTGGATTGAGTCAAATTTGGCGCTCAATGTTGTGAGCGTTACGCCAAAGATGATGTGACGTCAACGTTGGTAATTTGCATAGCTAGGTCAGTATTCCCATTCCTTGAAAATGTGGCAGTCAAGTGATGCATTTAATGAAATGAGTGTAAATGATCGGCATAATAGGACAAATAAAGGCAACAGTAGTATACCGCTGTTCAAAACTCATAAATCCATAGACAAAATCCCACGAGAATAACAAATATAACATATATATATAACATCAAAACCAAATACATGAATTTGGGATAGACAAGTACCGTGACACGTCTTATCGCAATGTGAATTTACACTCAAAAATAAGAGAAAACAAACGACACAACGTTATAATGTAATACACACAGAAACGAACTATAATATAACAATGACCATATTCCTGACTTGGTACAGGGCATTTTTAAAGGAAAAAATGGTGGGTTGAACCTGGTTTTGTGGCATGCCAAACCTCGCACTTTTATGGCCATGTGAAATATAACATCAAAATGACAACACAGGACTACAATATAAATAAATTGGAGAACACAATTGACAAAGAATCACACGAACAACAGCCAACAAAAGGCAACAAGTTCAAAATTTTAATACGCCAGAAGTGTATTTTGTCCACACAAGACCTATGTGTGACGCACAGATACAAAAGTTTGAAAGCCGAAACGAGTACAAAGTTGAACAGCATCGAGGACCAAAAGATCAAAAAGGTTGTGCCAAAAACGGCAAGGGTTTTCTGTTAAGTTACCAGAAAATCCCTATAATTTAGAGTAATTTATACTTTTGCAAACAGTAAATTTAATAAAATGAATATTCAAAATCGTTAATGAATTAAATATTTAATTACAAACATCATGGATAATCTACAGATTTCAGTATTTCACTAGGAGCAATCATGGAACTAAGGAAAACTTGCGTGAAGTTCCCCGGGATATGGCTTAGCAACACCCAGGGGCTATGGGTTTTGTAACGACGTGCGTTAACCAATCAAAATCCTAGATGTATACTAAGCCGGGGATAATTTTCTTACAACACCCTTGATATACAAATTGATATGTATCTATTGATATATGAAGACCATCCCATATTCGCAATACGCACACATAGACTAAAGTCTACATAACAACATAACAGAGATATATAGTATTCACGTTAATTTGATTAAATCAAAACGGTTGTAACATTAATGAAAAAAATTATGACACAATTTGTAATAATATAAGGTTATTCCCAATGAACAGAAATTTAAAAAAAACATTACCATTATCTATCAAAATTAACGCAGTTGTCCGGAACTTATCTTACAATCTTACTTTTTATGAAATTTTGGAGGTTTGTGTCTGTTTAGTGTGTAATAGTGATTTGATTTTAATTGATATTCTGTTGATTAAATTTGCTGAAATAAATTGAAATTTATATTTTTGTATATATATATATTTGGTAACAAAAAGCATGAAAGATATACTGTTATACTGAGGAGTTTACCTGATTTCCTATATAACCATGGTTTTTATCTTTAGATTTTCAATTAAGATTCCATATCAATATGGATATTGACCTTGATCACATAGTCTTATTACAATTATAGTTAGGTAGTCCTCTTTTCAATGTTCTTACTAAGAGACATATCATTTGACGATAACATCGGGATTCTTATGTTGAACAGAAAAACAGATTAATAAACAAAACATTAATGACTGTTTTATTAGAAAAGTACACAATACATCACAATATAATTATATTATAAGAGTAAAAAACTTGTAAAGATAGAATATGTACAAACAAATTCTTTTGTATCTAACCACCTACAAACTTAGTGTTACATGCTATATATCAAAATTGTACAATACAGCTGGAAAATAATTGACTCTTAAAAGATTGGCGCAAAGGTGAAAAGCAACTGATATAAACATGGAAACCCAAACAAAATCTCACAAAGAAGCAATTCAACATAACGAAATGCTCAGATTGGTGTAATGGCAGTCTTCTGAACATAAAAAGATTGAAACTCCTTGAATACCAAAATATGAATTAATTACACCGAAAAAACAACAAACAATCTGAATCGGGTTTTTTTCAATCTATTTATGACTTTCGAACAGCAGTATTCTAATGTAGCCTTTTTTCATGACTGGGTAATTCCTGTAGAGCATATATATCAGACAAGCAATTTTTGATAATCACTGAATTAAGAGTCTTATTTGAAACAGGCTAATACATGTGTGAAAAGGTTAAACATATGCTCAATTAGCCATCTTAACCCTGAACTCACCACATCAGAATTGTACAATTCAAATTGCTTGAATCACAGGATACATGTAGATGTAAAACTAAAACAAAACTAATATAAACTATCTGATATATTAGCCTCAATGATACGCTTGCACTCTGCATCCGAAAATTTAGTAATATGGCATTAATTTGACATGCATAGTAAACTGACATGGCATTTTAGAGTGTTATATAAAATCTCTCTTTATGGTCAAAATTTGCTTCTTATTTTGTACAATGAAATTAAAGGTTAAAAATGAAAATTAGTTATATTATATAATAAAGTGTAAAACATAAAACATATCATAAGGTGTGTTCTCGTAGTTTGTTGCAAATAAATCATTTACCCTTTTTCATTGTTTGGTTGCAATTTTCAGAATATTATATTTTTTTAAAATTTAAATGCAAATGACCAGTCTACATCCTGTAAACTATATCAATCAAAGGAATTTGTCACAAATCAAGCAAATCATTTCTAACAAAAAATAATAAGGTCTAGAGAAAAGACCTTAATAAATTCAACTTTAGCATATATAACACAATTGTAAAATTCAGTAAGAAATACTTTTTTATATATATCTATTTACTAAACTATATATAGCATGTATAACAACAAACTAAAATTTACATATTTGTGATTTATTCGTATTTACATTTAGCATGAATTTGACTCTTGTCTAATGTATATCAACAACAAGAGACATTGTTATTAACGCTTAACACGAATAAGCTTTATTCGTAATGCATCAGATAATGCAAGAAGTTATTCACTTTTCAATTCATTTGTTACAAATTGTACTTATTTCCTGTCCGGTCGAAGGGATGGTAATATCGTATATTATGTCACAATCACTGTTCATCTTTAGAATCCTATGTGGAACAGAATGTGCAAAAAATGTTTCAGGTAGCGTTGCCGTCTTTGTGCCTATTCCTACAAAAGGTATATCAAAATAATGTTTTGAGAATCAAACTATTTATGTTGCTTTTTTTTTTTATATAAAAGATATAATCGAAGTTAGGGATAAGATCATTTTAAATCTTATTCAGTGTCAATAATTATCGTTATTTCATGCAAGGGATGATTATTTATATTTCAAGGACTTAACCAATTTATCCAATATATGGCATATATGGTTATTACATTTCTATTAATTGTTGACGTGTTGGTTAATTGCCGAAACATAAACATCAAGTTCTGACCCCATTTTTTTATTTCATTTTTCTATTAAGTATATGATAAAGTTCATTTATAGAAAAATATAGCGAAATCCTATATTAAAACAAAAATATTTTTACCCGCCAGCTCCCTTAATAGTTTGTACATATGTTTCCATGTTAGTGAGTTCCAAACAAGCTAATTATGTGCTTTCTCAAATTGCAGAGCCTTTTTATCAGTGGTTATCGTTTGAAGGTGTCTGTTTTTTCCGTTTCGGTTAATTGTTTTGTCAGGCGTGTTATTTTCCTTTTAATAATGATGTTGCCATGTTTGTGCTTTTGTACCTGACTGTATGGTATAGATTCTAAACATTGTTGAAGGCCGCATGGAATCTCATTGTTGCTTTAATCCATGTATATGGACCTTTGTGTATTTTTTTAAAATAGTAACACAATGGCATTTATACCTTGCCTCCATGTTTTGTATTTTCTTTATTTCAATCCCTCCCTTTTCTCATGTTTTCTTATTTTGTTAGAACACACAAAGTTTTGTTAATCCTTAAGATTGTTTTCTTTAATGATAATAATTTTTTTTTTGTCAAATTCATTTACCTCGACTACACTCGTTCAATGTTAGTACTGAAATTTAAGATATGGTATTTTAACCTCTTGTTGGCGTGAATATAATGCAATGTCTCAATTTAGACTCACGTGACATTTGAATATTCCTGCATGTTCTTTCGATTTCGATGTTCACCTGCAATAATGCAAACAAATTTTAGAAGTTGCCAGCCTATATATTCACAACATTTGACTCAACATTCCATTATAGTTGTATCATTTTTGGTACTAATACGGTTGTGTTTGGTTCAAACTTTCAGGTATTTCCTTACCACATGCAAAGAAGAGCTCTTTTCGGATAAATGTGTATCATATTCTTACAGTCTTAAACGTCAAGATACTTGAAGCGAGTTGAGACTACAAAAATAAATTATTGGTTAAGTTTCGATTGTTTGCAGGTTCTAGTTGTTCAAAGTGATATTTGTCAAACAAGGCTGTTAAATTCATATGGTCTCTAACGTTGGAGACTCTAATGAGTTCATTTCCTACTACTCCTTTTTGTTTCAGGTACACAAAAAAAATTATAAAATTAACTAAAAAAATAGGATATTCCAAATTTTGTAAAATAAAAGAAATTTACTTTTTCAACAGTATGGTATACTTACAGATGCAAATGATGGCAAAGCTAATTACAAAATTACACAAAACTATTGGAAGTACAATTTTCAAAAGTTTGAGGGTCACATCTGTAAAAGAATTTTATTTTTTATATTTACTACATATATCACAAAGTATACTAAATAATGTTATTTATCCACTTGACAATTTTTAATAATCGGTACCAATATAAGCATTCTTGCAGTATTCGTACATGTACTATTCGTACAATTGAAAACAATTAAGATTATTTGTGGTCTATGTTTGGATGTAAACTTTTGTCATTTCTAAGAAAATACCAACATAATCGGTCTACTTGTATTTCTTTTTTCCCTTTTTAAATCTCAGAAGGTTGGGTTCGCAATGCTTCTCCACTATGTTCTTCTCTCTTTTCTGTTCGAGCATAATATAATAGTCTTTTGAAAACGACAAACGTGGCTGGCGTATAAATTCAAAACGTCATTATCGTTGATAGTTTTTGTTTTACAATTATCATATTTTGTGTTCTGTATACTTGTGTATGTATTTGTTTTTTATTTATTTTATTTTTTGACAGGGTATTGTCAGTTTTGTTTTTCGAAATGCAGCACATTCAATTAGCACTACTCAGTTACTTTACAGACCATTCATTATTTTATTATTTTGAATAGGCATAACACAACAACTGGAAAATCAGAAAATAGACTTAACTGATTGCACCCGAATTGACTAAAGAATACTGAATGTAACTAAGTCGATAATACGTCATTGGCTTTAATACTTTAGATGACTTTATAATTGATAGTTTAATCTTTTCATAGAGTTGTTCTGATCAGTATGACCATGTCGGTTCAGAATTAGTATACTAATAAAATTTAATCTGTAAAAATATATCTTTATATTGTGTAAAACACAAATTCCTTACCATTTACTGGACTGTCACTTCGGCATGTGATATTCCTTTTAATTTCCAACATATTTGTTCCAATTTGACAAGTGATGTTTAACAAGTTCGCACATATTGAAGACATGGAAGTATATCTGATATGTATGATAACTTCATAAAACAGATCTTTCATAATTTTAGAAACTCTGAGTGATTGTGAAATGTCTCCCTCCTTAAAATAATAAAACAGAATGATATAAGTATCTATATTAAATTTAGTCTTAGCCTTTAGTCTTGTTTTAAATTATTTTCATTTAAAAGGTTCAAGAAAATTTAATAACTGATAATAAACTGCATTCGTGAATTGTTCGGTCTTTACATATTTTTTTTCTATTTTCGAAAAGTTGGATCCTCTACAATTATTCTTTAGTCATTCTTCAAATCTTTCAAGTCATATATGAAACAATTTTTTACATGACTTAATCGTATGACAAACCAACATCTACAGTACACATTTGTCCAACAACTTTGTCATGATTGTTCAACTTTCAGTATTTATTTAAAATCAAAATGTATATACTTCAAACCTAGTATTTAAAACAGCAATGTTTTTATATACATTTGTAAAATTGCATATCCGGTCAATAGTTGGGAGAAATTATACCTATGATTTTGCCGATAGCAGCTTATATATCTAAGACAGACATAAGGGAAAGCAATTACAAATCAACTCATATCTGCATCATATATCCATTTCCAATGATAAAGTTGAAAATTCGGTAACAATTGAATACTACTACACAAGATCCCAGGACTTAGAAAATATAGAAATCATTTAAGAAAATCTATTCTAGTTGTGTGTCTGTTTGTCTGTTTGACTGTCATTACATTCCTTTGATATATCATGAAGGCTTTTAATTGGTAGAGGAAACCAGAATACAAGGGAAACATTACCGACTTTATGCAGAAACAGATACAAATCTGCTAAAGTAAGATCGAAGTCAACCTCACCTTGATAATAGTGGCCATCGAACTAGAGATGACAGGCTAATCATGATCAGTGAACGGTCATTATTGACCTACTAAGACCACCAATCCAAGTATTGTTGCCTTTATTCATGCTATTACTAATTGTTCCGTCCTGTCTTTTTCTCATGATGATGACGGGCTTTTGTTTGATTGGTGTTTGGATTATCAATATTGTTTATTCTCTTTTTTATATTGTGTAATCACATGAAGTACATTTGTTGCTGCCCTTTGTAATTTAACTTTTTTTTCAACTGAAAAAAAACAAACAAAAATCTCTGGCATACCCATATCGTAGATACACCTTAAGTGAACTCTTTGACGTTAGAAAACAACCGTTGCAAGTATTTCCTTTACATATACAAAGCAATCAAAAAGATAACACCAATCAGGAACCTTACAAAATGTTCCTGGAAAACTGATACTTTATGAGTTAAAACATTCTTACATCAACGGAAGCATTGCACTTGGGCTGTGGAAAAACTGGCTTTAAATCTGCACTGACTTGCAAGACATTTCCATTCTCTACTGTAATATTTACATCAATTGGTTCAACTGGATATTCTGCCATAAATATCAAAAACATACATAACATTTACGGTAGAACTTTTGAACAAATTCTGACTATTTTTTCACACCTTTGATATTCCAAGTGAGGGTTGTAAAACAATAACACACTGACACAACGTTTAAATACTTGTTTAACACTTCTCAACATGGTTTCGCCTTTCTGAGTACTATCCTTTTAATCTTATCAATATCTTTTTACATCGGAATTAATGTGTACAAATCTGTTCGTGCAAACAAATCATATAAACACGAGATGATGTGGTAAGATTGAAATGTGACAATCATCCACCAGAGTCTAACTCACGTACATATTAACATTAATAGATCATCATACGTCCTTAAATAATAAAGTACAATCTATAATACAAGGGCAAAAATATATGTAACAGTTACAGCGAGAAAAACAACAGCCTGATTAATGACAAAAGCTATACAAGAAAAACAAATATGACTGAAAGCAATCAACGACAACATACTACATGTGTTTTCTATGATTCGAGTTAAACCTATTATCAACAATCGCACAACAGCACCTATATATATGTGTGTATGACTGCAGGTACAAATAACGTAACACAAAATAAACATGACACTTACTTTCAAAACGGTCTTCTGTCATATTTAGTATTTTGACATCCTTCGAAAACCCATATATACACTGGTAAGGTATATTAACATCCTTTGAGTCAAGTCTATGTATTGTTAGTTTGGATGAACGGGTTTCCTTGTCAAACAATTCGGAGTATTTGTTTGGTTCCGAGGATGTACCATCCATTACCAACAAATGAAGGTTTTTCCCACCTAGCCATCTTCGAGTGTATCGGTCACAGCATGTACTAGACGGAAGTAGGCATTCTAATACTACATCCTTACCAAACACTGCCGGATTTGTTTGAAGAGACCATGCAACTCCTTCACCTGAATTGGGAAGATGAATGAATCAACTATGGATATATAGTATAAAAATATTCAAAGTGTTTGAAAAGTAGATAATAACTTTATTTAAAATCATAATTAGTGTGGTAAACAGTTTTGTGGAGGATATTTGCATTAATTTATCAGTTGGAACATGTGGAAGTAAACTTTAATATTGCAATAAAGGAAGATACAAAGTAGCTCGATACTTAACATACGCCATCAAAAACGACTCCATATTCTCAACTTGGAATAGGCGCACCGATGCAACGGGATAAAACAAATTTTGAAAGATCTCAACCCTCTCCTTATATCTCTAACCAATATGGAACAAACACAAACTTGCAGATACATTTTTATATTTTTAGCTCACCTGGCCCGAAGGGCCAAGTGAGCTTTTCTCATCACTTTCCGTCCGTCGTCCGTCGTCGTCCGTCATCGTCGTCCGTCGACGTTAACTTTTACAAAAATCTTCTCCTATGAAACTACTGGGTCAAATTTAACCAAACTAGGCCACAATCATCATTTGGGAATCTAGTTTTAAAAATGTGTCCGGTGATCCTGCCAACCAACCAAGATGGCCGTCATCGCTAAAAATAGAACATAGGGGGAAAATGCAGTTTTTGGCTTATATCTCTGAAACCAAAGCATTTAGAGCAAATCAGACAAGAAGTAAAATTGTTTATCAGGTCAAGATCTATCTGCCATTTAATTTTCAGATGAATCGGACAACCGGTTGTTGGGTTGCTGCCCCTGGATTGGTAGTTTTAAGGAAATTTTATCGTTTTTGTTTACTATCTTGAATATTATTATAGATAGATATAAACTGTAAACAGCAATTATGTTCAGCAAATTAAGATGTACAAAAAAAAATCACATGACCAAAATGGTCAGTTGACCCCTTAAGGAGTTATTGCTCTTTATAGTCAATTTTTAACAATTTTTCATTAATTTTTGTAATCTTTTACAAAAATCTTCTCCTCTGAAACTGCTAAAACAAATTTAACCAAACTTGTCCACAATCATCATTAAGGTATTTAGTTTAAAAACTGTGTCTGATGACCCCGCCTGCGAACCAAAATGGCCAACATGGCTAAAAATAGAACATAGGGTAAAATGCAGTTTTTGGCTCATCTCTCAGAAACCAAAGCATTTCGACCAAATCTGACGGGGATATATTTGTTTGTTAGGTCAAGGTCTATCTGCCCTGAAATTTTCAGACCAATCAGGCAACCCGTTGTTGGGTTGCTGTCCCTGAATTGGTAATTTTAAGAAAATTTAGCAGCTTTTGGTTATTATCTTGAATATTATTATAGATAGAGATAAACTGTAAACATCAATTATGTACAGCAAAGTAAGACCTACAAATAAGTCTCATGATCAAAATGATCAATTGACCCCTGCAGGAGTTATTGCCCATTATAGTCAATTGTAAACAATTTTCATAAATTTTGTAATTTTATAAATTTTTACAAAATATTTTCACTACTGCGCCAAGTTCATTATAGATAGAGATAATTGTATAGCAGCAAGAATTTTCAGTAAAGTAAGATCTAAAAACACATCACCATCACCAAAACACAATTTTGTCACGAGTCCATCTGTGTCTTTCGATTATGATATGCACATACACCAAGGTGAGCGACACAGGCTTTTTAGAGCCTCTAGTTTGAGTTTGTAGAATTTATAAATAATAGGTTCCTGGTATTATTATATTGTACCTTTTTTCAGGAAATCATGGTGCTCTAGACATAGCAATATGCTGAAAGAAAACTTTATTTTATTTTCCTTATAATGGAAAATGCCAAAAAAAGAAAAGCACCCCTAGTGTTTTTGTCGTAATTTATAAAATAAATTTTTAACTGTTAATATAAAATTTACCAGATACAGTGACATCGGATGTCAATAAATGCAGCATTACATGTATTAAGTAAATGGACAGTTTTCTGTAAAGCCATCTTTGCAAGGAACCATTCATGGTTGGTCAAATTGTATTGATCTGTAAATATAATATACTACATCTTCAATAAAACTGTTTACATTCATGTTATATGTATTGTGTGTACATGTACATATGTCTCTGCTTTAATACATTTCTCCTCCCATTATTTTGTAATGGAGCAAAACGTGATGAAGGATATATTCAAGAAACATGTTTTGTGTAAATTGAATTCGAATGTATTTCTTCATACTTTATCTACTTAATCGCTGTCGTTGCTGTTGCTTCCATGAGGGTAACATTCTACCAATCCCCTTTGTCATTTCTTTAATTTGGTACAGTATATAATATTTTAACATTTCACTGCATATATAATACAATTAAAATTTAAACCAGGTGCTCCGCAGGGCGCAGCTTTATACGACCGCAGAGGTTGAACCCTGAACAGTTGGGGCAAGTATGGACACAACATTCAAGCTTGATACAGCTCTGAATTTGGATTGTGATCAAATTCTTGACATTATTTTAAATTAACCATGAAAATGCGTTCAATGTCAGATTAACTCCTTCAGATTGACAAGTACATTTTGCAATCATTATCTACACCATGCATTGTTGAATTATTTCTAAATTGTACTATTTGGGAAAGACTTATTCATAAATATTTACACATTACCAATAAACCATGAACATGATGTCAACACAAGTTTAACCCTGCTGGACAGACAATAATACCATACACCAAATATAGTTCACATATTGCTTATAATATAAGTTAAATGGACATATATTGTAGCATGGACAAAATTGTCCACGTTGAAATGTCTCGCTCTTTACTGCAATATCATATCATATGCCCAATATACATGTAGTTAATAAAACTACAAATACAAGCATCTGAGAAAAAAAATTAAAGAATTTTGTAGAGCAGGCTCACATACCTCACGCTCCCCCATTTTCACTCGGCATAAAAAAAATATCCCCATATGCATGCCCTATTTAAAAGACGCATTTCTCCTTCAAACGTCGATTGATACAAATATCTTGTGGATATACATGTCTACATATTATGACCTCATTAACTTCAAAGTTTGGGGAAATTGTGTTGTGTGGTTCAAGAGGAGTTGCAATGATAAACTATTGCATTAATGTGTGTTATATGCTATATTCAAAGGGGCATAACTCCTCAACATATTTTCCTGTTCACATGTTCTTCTACCTTCTACATAGCTATAGTAAGTCCTTATTATATACAAAGTATCATGAAAGTATAGTTTGAGATCAGTTGCAATGACTAACTTGCTGCAGCAGTATATTCAAAACAGTTGAAATGCAGATATGCATAGCATGTCACTTTTATCTACAAAGTATCATGACATTGTGTTGTTCGGTTTCAGAGAAATGCAATGACAAACCGATGCAGTAGTGTCAGTAAGAAGTATATTCAAAATTTTGTTTAAAGGACGCATAACTCCTTTAACAAGAGGTTATCAAGAGCCTGGATCGCTCACCTGTTATTTTTTGCTCAAAAATCTTTCCACAATGATATTTTTGCTTTTCAATATATCTTAATGAGTGTCTTAAAAATTCCATTTAAATGTTCTTTGTATCTGTCATATTTTCTTCAAAAGCGAAAAAAAATTCATCTTACCCCTTATGTTCCATTTTAGTCGTAGTGGCTATGTTTCTTGACGTACAAATAAAATACAAAATTTATACTTAATATTCTGAAGTTCATGCAGCCTACGTTTTGCTGAAATTGATTCAGCAGTTTTAAATGAAACAAACTAGATGAACAGATAAACAAAATTGTCTTTAAAGGGCAGTAACTCCTTACGGGGTCGATTGACAATTTTGGTCATATAAACTTATTTGTAGATCTTACTTTGCTGAACATTTTTCTGTTTACCCTCTATCTGTATCGTTGATAATATTCAAGATTATAACCAACTACTGCAAAATTTCTTTAAAATTACCAATTCAGTGGCAGCAACCCAACAATGGGTTGTCAGATTCATCTGAAAATTTCAGGGCTGATAGAACTTTACCTAATGAACACTTTTACCCGTTGTAAGATTTGCTCTAAATGTTTTGTTTTGTTTTTTCACACATAAGCGAAAAACTGCATGTTACCCCTATGTTCTACTTTTAGCCATGGCGGCCCTGTTTTTTGACGAAACAGAAAATAAAACACAAAGTGTGCTATAGACAGTTATTTATGAAAAAACTAGGGTTATTCCACGACTAATAATAACCATGGAGGGAAACTCCTGTTTATTTACTTAATTGGTGAAAAAGTATCATGTTTTGTGTATTTGATGGTAAAAATTAGTTAATTAGCTTTCAATCAAAATATGTTGAATGATTGAAATAATTTTAAAAATTATATTAAATATACATGTTTTGAGGGGAGACAACACTGTAAACATCCTGCTTTTTTGGCAGTGAAAATTGAAAACTTATTTGCAGCCACTGTACATGTAGCTCTTTTCGGAACAGGAGACCGTACCCTGAAACAAGATTTTTATGAAAGGCCTGGTAAAAACCTATACATTTCATACAGTTTTGATTATGAAAAATGTGCATGTATCATGTTTCATGGGTATGCACATGACCTGGTTTCAGGTTTTTTATGTTCAGATTAGGCATTTTTTCCCCATGTTCTTTGGATGGAATTTCTTTAATATATTAAAAGTACACTTTATTTTTATTTCATTATAAACTAGAGAACATGCTGATTCCAGTGATATCTAGTTTTATACAAGTATCTTTATTAATCAGTCCAAAGGGTCACTTATGCATGGCTCCTCAAAACATGACGTCATAGAAAATAAATGTTGATTGCATCCAAACTCTAAAGATCATTCAGCTAAAGTTTGGTAGGAATTGGTTCAGTAGTTTCAGAGGAGAATATGTTTGAAATAGTTTACACCAGACGGACGACGACGGACGACGACGGACGCTAAGCGATAGCAAAAGCTCACTGTCCCTTTGGAACGGTGAGCTAATAATGAAACATAATTTTCTTTCGAAATGTTCATCCATATAGTGTGTCCTCATTATATACAAAGGTTCATAAAATTCTGAATTGTGGTTTGAGAGGCGTTATGATAACAAATTGTTGCAGTAGTATATTAAAAGTGATGACAAATTGTTGCAGAAGTATATTAAAAGTGATGACAAATTGTTGCAGAAGTATATTAAAAGTGATGACAAATTGTTGCAGAAGTATATTAAAAGTGATGACAAATTGTGGCAGTAGTATATTAAAAATGATTACAAATTTTTGCAGTAGTATAATCAAAGTTCACAGATCAAACGGAAACAACTCAAAAAGAAAATTATATTCTGAACGACAGATTTTTATACATGTATATAGGATGTCCTTATTAATTACTAAGCATCACCACATTATGTTGTGTGGTTTCAGCGAAGTAACAATGACAACCATGCAAAAGTATGTTTAAAAAGTATATTAAAGTATATTTAAAATTTCAAGTATAAAAGGGGTATAATCTGCAGAATAAAACAAATCCAGTCGATATACATGTCTACATATTAAATTCTTATTTTCTACAAAGTTGTATGCAATTCTGTTCTGTTATTTCATAGGAGTTGCGATGATAATGACAGGTTAACAGGACGGACTGTAATACTGACAGGTCCAAAAAAAATTATAACCTACGAAACTTTGTCGCGCTGGTTAAAGGTGCTATTAAACTAAACATTGATTAATGAACCATAAAAATGAGGTCAAAATCAGACAGGCAAATTTGTGTAACTAAAGGTTCCAACCCTCCCCTAACCTAGGACAGTGGTGTAACTGCACAACATAAGAACATACTATAAATAGAGGCTCTAAAGAGCCTGTGTCGCTCACCTTGACATATGTGAATATTAAAAAAAGACCCTCTCCAACATTGTAGACAAAAATGTAATTCATGACAAAAATCTCTGTTATGTTGATCTTATATTGTATTGCTGACCATTGATTCTGTTTTGTTTTTCTCTATCTCTCCTAATTTTTGCTCAAAACACAAAAGACAGTAAAAAAATTACCAGTTAAGGGTAATCACTCCTATAAAGAGTGATAGTGTACTAACTATATCGGTAAAATTTAATTTGTTAGTAGATCTTGCCTTGCTCATCTTGTTTGTAATTTATGCCTCGTTCACACGGACATTTATTTCGAATTGAATTCGAATCGAATGCGAATCAAATTCGCTAATCGCGTTCACACACTCTTCTTTTTCAATTCGAATTGATTCGAGTTGGCTAATTCGAATTACCCAATTCGAATAAGAAATACGTTTTTGTTGATAAGAATTAAAAGTTAACGTCGTTTGGACAGTAAAGCGAATTTGACGCGCATTGTAATTCGAATTAGAATTGACGTTAGGACGTAAAACGTTTCGAATGCGAATTAAACTAATTCGAATTAGTTAATGCGAATCGAATTCGAATTACGTGTGAACTCAGAATCAACATGATCAATGTGTCTATTTATTTATTATTATTGTTAAATATATCATATAAGGCAAAACGCAGAAACATTAATAAAATCGTCACTAAAGGGCAATAAGTTCAATAAGGAGTCGTCGTACAATTTCCTTCATATTGTCTTAATTGTAGAATTTGTCTTGCTCATTCAAGTTTCTACATATCTATTTTAATTTTAAAGATTTAGAGCAGACATGCCAACAAAGGTAAAAAAAAATCGTCATCAAAGGGCATGAACACCTGTAAGATTGCGTTTACATATCAAAATAACGCATACAGACAATTTGTAGATACCATCATTCTGACAATTTTTGCTACTGTCAGATTTTCTTTATTTATAACGCTAATCGAAACAATAGACAAAACTTGTTTTACCTTCTATGTTCTATTTTTAACCATGTCGGTCATCTTAATTGCTGGCAGACGGGGTCTTTGGACATTTTCTAACCTAGATACCTCAATGATATTTATGGCCAAGATTGGTCAAATTTGGCGGAAGAAGAGAAGGCTTTTGTAAAAGTTGACAAACGACGACGAGAACGGCGGACGAGAAAATCTCACTTGTGAGCCAGGTGAGCAAAAAAATCAGATAAAAACGGCTGAACTCATCAGATGGGTACAACGCAGAAATTTGAATAAAATTACAAATCACAGATTTCACGAGCAGGGTACTTATACATCCCCACAACAAAAGAGATACTAAGTATAGATCTAAGATGATAGATGATAGTTTATTCTCATAGAACCATGCAAGTACAAAGGTTACAGAGAAGTTAAAAAATAATATTTATATACGTAAAAATAAAAAATGCATTTCGGATGAGATAACATATAAAAAGAATTTATATGTATACTTATAAATTCAAATGTAAAAGTTAAAATTGTATAAGAGTACTCGCAGTTACTGACAGCTGTAGACTACTTTCTGAAATATAAAGCTTGAAACTAAAAGTTTATGCTGTCCCCGCTAAAGCAGAACAAGCAACCCGAGTTTTTTTTTTTTACATATTTCGAAGCGAACCAAAACAATATCTACTTGATAAACCAAAGTTAATTATCATTATCAATTAACAAAATACTTACCGTCTTTTTGTGATGACATTGTTTTTAAAACTACGCAGAAAAAAGTAAGTCGTCTAATTATAGTATTCCGTCAGCCAAAAGATATAAATAGAACTTATTTGTTTTCTGTTCTATTTATAATTATTATAATTCTCTCGAAAACCGGTCATTCATCTTCTTAATGGGGGAGAGGGCAAATTGAGGTTTTTATTCTCTGGGAACATATTTTTCGACTTTCATTACTATTCATAGAAACAAACTGTATTTTTAATAACATATTGTGTTTAGAAATTCAATATTGTATTCAATCTTTTCCCAATATATTTTTCACTTATATTCTGAAACAATTTTACTTGTGAACTCAAAATAAATGTATCTTAAAATTAAACGTGTCCTTGAAAACAATTAATGGTGTTTATTTTAAATGTAATTACAGTTTATTTATAAACCTTTCAGACTCGGGAAAGAATTCTTAATAATACTATATATATATATGAAATGAACGTTCTATATATATATATATATATAGTTTTCAATTTAGACTTGTTTATATATATGAAAACTGCTATATTTAGAATCATGAATTCAGAACACGGTATATAACACGTATAAAAGGATACAACATCACCAAAAACACAATAAAACGAACAATATGTTAGATATTTCGGATAACAGATATCCTTCCTCGGTAATTGCACGATGACAAATGAATCATGTCAATTCAAATTAAGACTCTATCAAAATCTTGAAATTTATACAAGTTAAGCGAACGCTGGAACAATTTTAAAATTTCCAAACACGGCGCAAAGACTACAAAGATATGCCAAAATAAAAATAGTTATTTACGATGTGAACTGGCACAACTCTAAATTCCCAAAGGTGGTGACAGTTGAGATGTTAAACAACTGCGTGGAAATACAGTCCCAATAAACAGTCCTGATCGATCTAAGCTGGTATAATATTTAAAATATGACAACGGTAGAGCAATTGCAACAGAGACTGCGTATTTAAACACCCAAAAATATAGTAATTTGATGAAAAGAAAAATTAGTAATAAATTTTTACTAAGGTTAAGTAATAGACCGTGGCCGTATTTACACATCCCTGCAAACTGTAATTAAAACTAGTATAATTCAAAAATTCCTGAAAAGTGTAAGAGTCCAGTACGGAAGCCGGAGTTACTGGACAAAAGTGATGGCAGGAAATTAGTGATGGTAGGGAAAATAAGTGACTCTTCTATGTTTTTTTCATTAATGCCCTCTGGGGAAACTGTCCTGAGCTTTCTTATCCAAAAACTTTCCCGAGCAAGTTTGTCGGCCTTTGACCAATCCTAGTTGTGATCTATGATGGTGATGGTAAGTTTTTTAAGATCAGCTTGAGCGTGTCCATGTGATCTAAAATGACGACTTACGGGAGGTCGGGCTTGCAGGTGTAGTCACTACGATGACCATTCATGCGTTTGTTGAATAGCTGTTCTGTCTCGCCAACATACTGCATGCCACATCGACACTGAAGAATGTATACAACATTCTGGGTTTTGCAAGTTACATTACAAAATATTGTGTACACAGACCCAGTGGAGTGGCAAGTAAATGTTTGAGTATTTAGTATTTGTTTGCAAGTCAGACATCGTTTGTTACCACACGACTTGCACCATCCTGTAGTTGAACAGGTTTTATTAGAGGAAACGGCAGCTTTCACAAATAAGTCTTTTAGACTTGCTGCTCTCCGAAAAGCAATGACAGGAGGATCGGGAAAGATTTTGGATAATTTTGGGTGATTGGCAATACTTTGCCAATTGGCACGGATCAAACGTGAAAGGTTTGTAAAGGCTACACACCAGTCTAAATTGAAAACTACGTTCAAACGTATGATTGCGTTGGATAAAAACCGCAATATTATACGTGTGCATGTAAAACAAATTTCGTTGTAGAAGGGTCTAAAAACCGCAAAAACAACATTTTCCAAAAGACCAAAAAGTGAAAAAGTATATTTAAACAAAAGGCATTTGACTAACAGGTCGAACAACTGATGTTCTTAAACCCTGCTGACTGCCATTGGCGATTACCAAATAAAATTGATCACGAGATGTAACAAAATTGATCTTAATATAAATTTAATACTAAACAGAAAACGATAAACTTGTGACCAAGATGTCATGCCACAAACACAAGGTGTCAATATTTTTTTTGTACACCAGATCTAGATTTCGACAATATATGTCTCTTCAGTGATGTTAGGGATCGAAACGGTATTGGAAGGCCATATAATTTACCCTCAATTTCAGATCGACTCTTGAATTTTAAGAGTCAATATAGGATGAACGGATCATATAAACCGGAGGGAAAATATGATACAAGCCCAAACGAAAAAATATAAACGAGTCTAAATTGAAAACTACGTTCAAACCTATGATTGCGTTGGATAAAAACCGCAATTTTTATACGTGTGCATGTAAAACAAATTTCGTTGTAGAAGGGTCTAAAAAAAGCAAAAACAGCATTTTCCAAAAGACCAAAAAAGTGAAAAAGTATATTTAAACAAAAGGCATTTGACTAACAGGTCGAACAACTGATGTTCTTAAACCCTGCTGACTGCCATGGGCGATTGCCAAATAAAATTTGATCACAAGATGTAACAAAATTGATCTTAATATAAATTTAATACTAAACAGAAAACGATAAACTTGTGACCAAGATGTCATGGCACAAACACAAGGTGTCAATATTTTTTTGTACACCAGATCTAGATTTCGACAATATATGTCTCTTCAGTGATGTTAGGGATCGAAACGGTATTTGGAAGGCCATATAATTTACCCTCAATTTCAGATCGACTCTTGAATTTTAAGAGTCAATATAGGATGAACGGATCATATAAACCGGAGGGAAAATATGATACAAGCCCAAACTCAAAAATATAAACGAGTCTAAATTGAAAACTACGTTCAAACCTATGATTGCGTTGGATAAAAACCGCAATTTTTATACGTGTGCATGTAAAACAAATTTCGTTGTAGAAGGGTCTAAAAACAGCAAAAACAGCATTTTCCAAAAGACCAAAAAAGTGAAAAAGTATATTTAAACAAAAGGCATTTGACTAACAGGTCGAACAACTGATGTTCTTAAACCCTGCTGACTGCCATTGGCGATTGCCAAATAAAATTGATCACGAGATGTAACAAAATTGATCTTAATATAAATGTAATACTAAACAGAAAACGATAAACTTGTGACCAAGATGTCATGCCACAAACACAAGGTGTCAATATTTTTTTTTGTACACCAGATCTAGATTTCGACAATATATGTCTCTTCAGTGATGTTAGGGATCGAAACGGTATTTGGAAGGCCATATAATTTACCCTCAATTTCAGATCGACTCTTGAATTTTAAGAGTCAATATAGGATGAACGGATCATATAAACCGGAGGGAAAATATGATACAAGCCCAAACTCAAAAATATAAACGAGTCTAAATTGAAAACTACGTTCAAACCTATGATTGCGTTGGATAAAAACCGCAATTTTTATACGTGTGCATGTAAAACAAATTTCGTTGTAGAAGGGTCTAAAAACAGCAAAAACAGCATTTTCCAAAAGACCAAAAAAGTGAAAAAGTATATTTAAACAAAAGGCATTTGACTAACAGGTCGAACAACTGATGTTCTTAACCCTGCTGACTGCCATTGGGCGATTGCCAAATAAAATTTGATCACAAGATGTAACAAAATTGATCTTAATATAAATTTAATACTAAACAGAAAACGATAAACTTGTGACCAAGATGTCATGCCACAAACACACAGGTGTCAATATTTTTTTGTACACCAGATCTAGATTTCGACAATATATGTCTCTTCAGTGATGTTAGGGATCGAAACGGTATTTGGAAGGCCATATAATTTACCCTCAATTTCAGATCGACTCTTGAATTTTAAGAGTCAATATAGGATGAACGGATCATATAAACCGGAGGGAAAATATGATACAAGCCCAAACGAAAAAATATAAACGAGTCTAAATTGAAAACTACGTCCAAAGCTATGATTGCGTTGGATAAAAACCGCAATTTTTATACGTGTGCATGTAAAACAAATTTCGTTGTAGAAGGGTCTAAAAACAGCAAAAACACCATTTTCCAAAAGACCAAAAAAGTGAAAAAGTATATTTAAACAAAACGCATTTAACTAACAGGTCGAACAACTGATGTTCTTAAACCCTGCTGACTGCCATTGGCGATTGCCAAATAAAATTGATCGCGAGAGGTAACAAAATTGATCTTAATATAAATTTAATACTAAACAGAAAACGATAAACTTGTGACCAAGATGTCATGCCACAAACACAAGGTGTCAATATTTTTTTGTACACCAGATCTAGATTTCGACAATATGTCTCTTCAGTGATGTTAGGGATCGAAACAGTATTTGGAAGGCAATATAATTTACCCTCAATTTCAGATCGACTCTTGAATTTTAAGAGTCAATATAGGATGAACGGATCATATAAACCGGAGGGAAAATATGATACAAGCCCAAACTCAAAAATATAAACGAGTCTAAATTGAAAACTACGTTCAAACCTATGATTGCGTTGGATAAAAACCGCAATTTTTATACGTGTGCATGTAAAACAAATTTCGTTGTAGAAGGGTCTAAAAACAGCAAAAACAACATTTTCCAAAAGACCAAAAAAGTGAAAAAGTATATTTAAACAAAACGCATTTGACTAACAGGTCGAACAACTGATGTTCTGTAAACCCTGCTGACTGCCATTCGCGATTGCCAAATAAAATTTGATCACAAGATGTAACAAAATGGATCTTAATATAAATTTAATACTAAACAGAAAAAAAAATTTAACTTGTGGCCACGATGTTATGCCACGGGGTCGTCCCGATAATCCGACACTTATTGGTCCGACACTCATTAGTCCGACATTCGATAGTCCGACACTCAATAGTCCGACACTCAATAGTTCGACACTCGATCATTTTCACCTACCTTGAAAAACAAGTGTGGACACACTGAAATGTCTTACCTGTATAACGTTAAATTTAATTGATCAATGTCAGGGGCGGATCCAGCCATTTAAAAAAGGGGTGTCTGTGTTCCCAACCCAAGGTACATGTCCCGATACAAATGCATTGAATCGGCCAAAAAAAGGGGGTCCAACCCACGACCCACCTCCCCCCCCCCCCCCCCCCCACACACACACATGAGGTCGAGGTGAGATATACCCTTTCAGACAAACGTGTATATATATAAAAGGAGATTTGGTGTACTTGCCAATGAGACAACTCTAAACAAGAGACCAAATGACACAGAAATTAACAACTATAGGTCACCGTACGGCCTTCAACAATGAGCAAAGCCCATGAAGCATAGTCAGCTATAAAAGGCCCCGAAATAACAAAGTTAAAAAAATTCAAACGAGAAAACTAACGGCCAAATTAATGTACAAATAAATGAAAGACAAAGGCCAGATATACAATCATTCCATACTCCAAATATAGTTAACATATTACTTATAATAAAAGTGAAATTAACATTGCAAAAATCTGAACTATCCCAGTCTCTCTTTCTGTTACAGAAGTCGCAAGCGAGACACTAAATACAAAAAGATGTGATGTAATTTCCAATGAGACAACTCTTCACAGGAGACCAAATAACACAGTAATTAACAACTATAGGCCATCTTACGGCCTTAACTAACTTTAACCTTGCAATGTACTTTTTAAAAATTATGCCAATTCTATGTTAAGTGAACAATAAGACTGAGATAAAAACCAATTTATCATACAATTAATAAAAACCTCACCAAAGGAACATGTGTACTAAGTTTCAAGTTGATACGAGTACTGCTTCATAATAAACCACATTGACTAAAAATCTGTTCGCATGAACAGACGAACGAACTTACGGACAAACGAACATCTGGACAATCGGTCGTACGAATGAACGGACAGACGAACGAACTAGACAATATAATGCCCATGTACAATCGTAAAAAAGGAGGGTGGGTGTAATAGATGAAAGCCACAGTAAACTCAGATTTGAAATAAATGTAGATGCGTTATGACTGGTCTTAAGGTCAATTAAGAATGTCACGTTCTGCTGGACTTTTTAGAATTACGAACACAAACTTGTAAGATATGTTTTATTTCAATTTTTATTACAACACCGACAAACGGCTAAACATCTCAGTCATTTCAGTTAAATTGGGCAACAGTGTACACCATGGCATCCCAGTACTGATTAAGTGTTCTCTGTCCATTTCTGTAGGAATTCGTTAAACGATCTATCCTTTCTTGAAGAAGGCGGTACTTCCTCTTTCGAACGGGTGGTCGATCGCCTCGTCTAACGGCTGCAACGGACAAGGCTCCCCTTCTCTCTTCTGTTTTTCACTTCTTCAAAAAGTACCACAAGTTTGGATGACGTCTGCCAACTACTGCGTTTCATCTCTTGTTGAAAGCTGAAAAATATTTATAATGAATTTTCAAAGGAAAAACAGAAAGTTTTTTTTTGTGACCCAATTCTGATTTAGTAGTTAGCAAGGATTAAATAACACATTTCATTTTTATATTCAGTGAAATACAAAAGTAAATCTCTTACAATCATGAGATACTGAATTTAAGCATTTTTGCTTTCTGAATTTCGGGTATGATTGTTACACGGAAGCTTTTATGAAAAACAACGGCTGATCATAAGCGACAGAATCGCTTTCCATTTTTTTTTATTGGGGCCATTAATACTGATAAATCAAATTATTAATACTACATAGAATGGGGATACATACCGTAACGGAGTGTCATTAAAGCATATGCTTTTATGATTTAATTTGTCATACATGTATATACTTACATTCGACATGATTGTTTGTCCTATTGTCCATATTTCTTTGGTAGACATTCCAAATAACTGGGCTAAACTGTCCATTTAGGTAATTTCGTTGGAAATTAGTTAATAGCTCCCTTAGACCTGGACAATTGTGACATAGTCATGGAGTAGTTGCATCTTGACGAAACAACTGGAAATTTTGTCGAACCACCGCCAATGGAAGATACGCTATGGCCATCATTTTTCTCACACATCTCCTCAGTGCAAGACGTCTGTTAAAGGCATTTCGAAGTCCCTCTTTCTGAAGTCGCCTCCAAATACTTCTGCAGAAATGAAAGAAACAGCCACACATCCTAGCTAGGGGAATTTCTGTTTCCGCTGCAGTTATCATTCCGGTTTCGAAATCTGAAACAATGTTTTGTGGCGATAAATCATTGTCGGTTAACCTTCTGTAACGCCGTTTAATGTGTCTCGTAATCTGTCGATAGCTGCCAATATGCTTATCTGTTATTAAAGCATAAACAAATGGAATTACCCTGTCACGGTAGAACCCGTGTATTGTCAAAATTTGCATATATGGACGCGGGACAGACTTAAAAGTAGCATCTTTATATGTGTCATTACAATCTCCCAAACACATAAGTGCCTCCCTAGTGCAGAAAACAGCAATTCCCCAACCATTATCTAGTTTACTTAGGAATTGATCACCATCTTTGGTAAGACACCAGCGCCCGTTGATAGCCACATCATTTATTGTGGCTGGGATTGGGAGAATGTGTTTCCTTCTTGTCCTGTCAAGTGATGATCTTAGGCAATCGTATGTTGGGATACTATCCCGTTCATTCCGTGGGACTTGCTGAACAACATTGTCATAAGCCTGTCTTCCGGAGACCTCTGGATTTGCAGATACATGACTTACCATTCTTTGTCTTATTGATACAGAGTCAATTGTTTCCTGGTCGTTTAGGTGATCATGCTCGGAAACCTAAAAGATAGTCAGTCGCAAGTTATGTAGTCTGTATAAGTACTTATCTTCAAAAACCTAAGAAATTATTAAAAAAGATATGCGCGCAGAAATCTTCTTTTAGGCTCTAGAGTAATTTCTATATCTCTAAAGTAAAAACCGGTCAGGATGTAATACAATTTGCCAAATAGAAAGATTGTCATGATGAAAAGTGACCGATAAGGCATGTTCGTATCAAATGTAAAATTGATATGCTTGAAGTACAAGATGTATATAAGTAAATAATCGGACCCCCCCCCCCCCCCCCCCCCCGAAAAAAAAGGATTCATTTTTACATAAAGACCAAGTTTCTCAAAAAAGATTATAAAAGTATGTTGAGGAATAAAATACATGAAATGAACTCAACTTACATATAAAACGTCGATATTGTTTGGTGCATTTTGTATGTCAAAAACTGCAGTTCGTAAAGGGGCTCTGCATGTGTTCCTCCAACACCGCCAGTGAATTGAGTTTAATCTAATTCTGTTTTTCTGGTACCTGTATCCTTCATGTATTGTGATTTTTCCACCTCGACTACCTTGTACAACATAAGCCATGCTTCTTCAAACGTCTTGGTTCAAATGCCACATGGTTTGAGAACGCTGCACTTTTTCCAAGACTGACCAATAATAATTTACTTTTCATGATGACATCAGCATCAGCTATCCGAATATTTGATTGGCTTATTTCAGCTTCATTTGCATATTGCCCCTCTTTCAAACTCCCCGGTTATGTTGTCAGTTGACCGAATTTTATATCTACTAAAACTGCACTCACACAAATTAAATATCATATTTAGTAGTATGTATGCGTTATAGTCACCAAAATATACACCGTTGCGCTAATACGTTGTTTTAGACGTTTTGCACGACGTCGAGTTTATCTGTGCCATTTAAAAAAAACGGAGTAAAATCAGTTAAGCTTTAAATTAACAGATCAGAAAACATTGGTTAAAGGCGTGTGCATAATAATATAAAACTCAAAACGATGTCAATTTTGCTGATTCTTAGTTCTTCATTTACTATATATTTCTATATAAATTCCAGTTTTTTAATATCCTATTTTTCAAAGATTCATTAGTTAAATGATTAAATAGGGACGCATTAAATGACCCGCAAAAATACGTGTTTAAAGAACGGTGCAAGTTCGTCCAAAAACGGAAAACATGCGTAAGTTTATAAGAATGTGTAATGCTCTTCTTACGTCCATGAACAATTCTATCTACAACTTGAGAAAATAATGTAAGAAATTATCACACCGTATGAAAATCGTGATATTGTCCATGTCTTGATTGTGTGTGCATAAGACTTGCTATCTTTGAGTTATAACGCGGTATTTTAGTTTTTTATTTCGATCCAACATATATGGTTATATTTACAGTACATGTAGGTTTTCATTTCATACAAATTCTGATTTTTTTATTGGTGAAATGTATAAGAATATAAGCTAAGTAGTTTGTAGAGGCAATGTTCAATTAAAAACAAAAATCCCGATGTTCTATATTCACAGTTTCACTCGAAAAACGAAAGTTGGAAATCGTCAGTGTCGGACTAACGATGAGTGCACGTTTGTCTGAAAGGGTTTATCTCAACTTGACCTCATGTACATTCAGTGGAGGGTCCAGGGGTTGGGGTTGTGGGTTGTGGTTGGAACCCCCTTTTATGGCCGATCAATGCATTTGTATCGGGATTTGTATTTGGACCACCCACTTTTTATCCTGGGATGGGAACACCACACCCCCTTTTGTAAATGGCTGGATCCGCCCCTGACATTGATTATTTAAATTTGAATTTAACGTTTTACAGGCAAGACATTTCAGTGTGTCCACTCTTGTTTTTCAAGGTAGTGTATAATGATATTGAAGACCAACTTGAAACTCTGTACACATGTTTAATAAAATCGATGTGATCTCTCTGAATTGTATGCAAAATTATAGGGTTCTGACCTTATTTTATGGTTCATTGAACAAGGAAAATGATCGAGTGTCGGACAAATGAGTGTCGGACTATTGAGTGTCGGACCATTGAGTGTCGGACTATTGAGTGTCGGACTAATGAGTGTCGGACTATTGAGTGTCGGACCATTGAGTGTCGGAGTTATGAGTGTCGGACCAATGAGTGTCGGACTATCGACGTTATCCCTATGCCACAACCATACGGTGTCAATATTTTTTTTGTACACCAGATCTGGATTTCGACAATAAATGTCTCTTCAGTGATGTTAGGAATCGAAACGGTATTTGGAAGGCCATATAAAAAGTACCCTCATTTTTAGATAGACTCTTGAATTTTAAGAGTCAATATAGGATGAACGGATCATATAAACCGGAGGGAAAATATGATACAAGCCCAAACGAAAAAATATAAACGAGTCTAAATTGAAAACTACGTTCAAACCTATGATTGCGTTGGATAAAAACCGCAATTTTTATACGTGTGTATATAAAACAAATTCCGTTGTAGAAGGGTCTAAAAACAGCACAAACAACATTTTTCAAAAGACCAAAAAAGTGAAAAAGTATATTTATACAAAACGCATTTGACTAACAGGTCGAACAACTGATGTTCTTAAACCCATATATATATACCGTGTTCTGAATTCATGATTCTAAATATAGCAGTTTGCAATCGTTATGAAATGTCATGACTGTCTTGCGTAGAGGTTTTCTGTGTATCATATACATAATATATATATATATATCTAATATGTTATGTAATCATGGTAATGTACATTGTGTAGTTAATTTTATATCTGGATATTGTTTTGCATGAACCCCCTAAGGGCGAGTTTTGGATGTGTCTATGGGCCACTAGATAGCTCTCGGCCGGAAGTCAGAATAAAATTATCGGAACTTCTAGAAAGTTTTCGGTCATGTTATACAGGTCTTTACAGGTTGTTATCTATGTGTTTGATATGGTTCCTCGATGGGCTAATACCACGGGACATTGTAACAATCAAAGTAAATTGGAAAGTTAAACAAAAAAAGACTAAGTTGCAGTCAATAAATTGTTTATTTAAATATAAGAACCAATTTGGCTTTTCACAAAACAAATGTGTTTTAATAATGTGAATTTTATAACCGCTTTGATTTCTAAACAAGTATAATGACGACGCAATTATATTAGTTTTAAAAGGACCACTGTACACTGTGTGTATCTAGGGCCGTGTTCACATTGACCTAAACTCGGTGTTGTGTAAGTGTAACTCACACGTTAACTAAACAAAATTACGTTCCCATTGATAAAATTCATTGTTTACATGTAGTGTAAAACATGTTTTATCTACATGCAGTCGATACTCGGTGTTGGCCTTGTGTAGATTAAGTGTACACAACACTAGGCATTTACAACATTAGTTATACCGTGTATATTTAAGGAAGAACATTTTTTTGAATAAAATTGATATCAGTTATAACAATTATTAATAAAGTTCTTTACAGAAATATTTGTCTAAACTTGATATATATTTTTTTTTAAACTTAACGAAGCTTTATTAAGCCCTTATCAAGACTCAAAGCAGCATCATTGCCGAACACATAATTCATTTGAAAATTAAGGTATTTCCGAATCGACTTGACTTGCACAGTAATGTTTGCCACTGGTATTTACTCAAACAACGATTCACTCATAAATGCATTACTTAAAAAGTGTGAGGTAAATGTATTGTTTGTCTAGTACAATGTACATGTATCTCGGATCCGTTAAATTACCCTTAAAACTAAAAGAAAAAAACACTACCCCCTCCCTTTGCCAAATACTCCTTGGAGAAAAAATAACATTTGAAACAAACAGAAAAGATAGGAATATAGTGATCCCTAACATATCATTCCTTCTTCTCCTTCAATCTCTGTACCGATGTAATGCATTGGCTTTATGAGAATGAAATATATTTTCTTCACCTGTAAGCACGCTGCTGCAGCCTACGTTTTCTAATGCTTAATCGAGGCATCTTTATTATTTTTAAACTACTGCAAATCATCAAATGGCTTTTCGAGTTGCAATTAAGAAATAAGTATTTTATATATGACAAGATACTCTGCTTACGGAAAGTAAGATAAATCAATTAAATATTTAAATTTTAAACGGTCCTGAAATAAAAATACTTGTGTGTTTTCAATTCACAAAGCATGATTTTAAATCCTTGCAGCTCACAACAACCGTAATAATAATTAACAATAATAATCACAACAAAATTTAATTACTAACATAATGTTGATTATTTTATACTGTTTTAGTATGTATTTAGAAGTCTTTGCTTTTATTTTGTATAGTAAATATATTCACATAGTGGAATGTTAGAATTTAAAAATAAATTCATTCGATAAATAAAATGTCCATCCGTAAATACTTGACGTTTGTGTTTATTGATATTATATATTTAAAAGAATTTGGAAAAAAAAACTAACAGGAACGTTAATTTTTTATTATAAAATTTCAATTCAATTTTTGTTTGTTTGTTTTAATAGTTCTAAATATTTGTACTATGGTACGGTTTTCAAAATTGTATTAATTGTGTTGACCAACTATCATACACGTCTTGATCATTCACATCATAGATCACATTTGAAAAGCACACTATCGTTTTGCGTTTTCAAAAACTCCGGATAAAAGTCGATGAATCCGGAGTCAAACATTACTGTAGGCCGTTTGACATTCGACTTCAACTATTAGATTAATATATGTGATGACGCAAAAACGTATTCTTTTTCTAAGTATCAGATACTTTCTATTTACTATTTCGTGCGCTAAAATACTGCTTACATGCAATAATATAAAATTCACTCTTGAAAGCATGCAATAATATTGAATTCACTCGTAAAAGCGACCTCGAGTTGTTTCTCTTTTGTTTCTTTTTTGAGTCACTGTCCTATTATAAACTTTGACCTTTTCGAAAAGCTAAATTGTCTACCCAATGAAAAGATTTCTTAACTTTGTAATTTATTTAGCCTTTTAACTTTTTTCATGATGCGTCACTGATGCTTTTTTGGTCTGATAGTTTATTCTCATCAAACCATGCAAGTACAAAGAATACAGAGAAGTTAAAAAAAATAATATACAGTGACACATAATAACAAAAATAAAAATGCATTAAAAATGCCTAAGATTTCGGATGAGATAAGATATCAAAAAAATATATATATACTTATACAGTCAAATGTGAAAGGTACAATTGTACGAAGAAATACTTTTTGTGTATAAGTATGATAAATAAATTATGGTTGTTAAGAAGGAGTGAGCTTACTATTAATACATAACTTATAAAATTGAAGAGGTTTCTTAGTGTCTTTGGTTGTTTTGAATTAAACAGTGTGTTAAATTTGATAATGTGGTGTCAGGGTATTAGTTCATTTGGAATAAATCTTCTTTCATCTTGTAAAGCCGGGCAAACAAAAGTATAGTGATATTCGTCTCCGATATCTCTTTTCGTACATATTGAACATTTTCTATCACTTCTGTCAATGCTATGCCATCTCCCATTTTCTATTGGCAGTGCATGATTCGATGTTCGGAATTAAAAAGTGTATATATATCTCGGTCATTTATGATGTTGAAATAATTCTCAAATTCAAAATTTTCCTTAAAGAGCCTATAAGTAATGCATTTTGATGTGTTCTGAATACTTGAGTTCCATATTTGTTTAAACTGGTTAAATAATCTAAGTTTGATACCTTTTGGTAACCAGAGGTCTGTATTTTGCACATAAAATAAGTTTGAAAATCCGGCATTGTCTAATATATTTTTTATGTTCTTTATTCATAAAATATCATCATTGTTTGTGTGATATCAGAAATATACAAATTTATATAAGATGGATTATAACTTATTTTCATCTATAAGCAGCCTGCACCAATATAATATCATTCGACATTTAATGCTTATTTCCAATGGGTATCGTCCAGTTTCACCGTACACAATCATGCGTGAGGTAGATCTCTTGAGGTGTAGTAAAGCTTAAAAAATTTGAGGTTGACTTGTTCAATAATGTCATTTCCCCAAATCCCCATACTTCACATCCGTATAAAAGAATTGGTTTCACCAGTTTGTGAAATAACTCTAATTGGCATTCAATTGATAAATTACACTGTCTCCCTTTTTTAATAACGTTGTACATAGCTTTTGTTGCTTTTTCTGATAGTCTTTTCTTTGCTTTATTGAAGGATCAAGATCTGGTTAACAATAAATAGTCCAAGGTAGTTCAATTCTTTCACTATTTCAATTTCGTTTTCTTCATAAACGAAATTAATATTATTAGGCTATCTTCCTTTAAAGAAAATTAAAACTTTAGTCTTAGATGTATTTACTTTAAGTTTCCAAGTATCACAATATTCACTGAAGCAATTTAATCGCATTTGAAGGTTTTTCTTTGTTTCTGACATTAGAACAGTGTCATCGGCTAATAATAAAATGAACAGCTTTAAATAGATATTGAGGTTAGTTTCAAGGGAGTTCGATATTGATGACAAACCTTTCACATTATCAGTGAGGTCATTGATATATAAAGAGAATAACAGAGGGGAAAGATTTTCCCCTTGTCTAACTCCAGTGTTACATGGGGAAAATCAGATTTTTGATTATTGTATATAACTCGTGATTTTATATTGTTGTACATACTATGTAGTACTGTATGCATTTTTCCATCAATGTGATTCAATGCCATCTTAAACCATAGGCCGTTTCTCCAAACTGTGTCGAACGCCTTAGCAAAATCAATAAAAACACAGAATAACGTTTTCTTTTGCGATCTCAGCTAAGTCGTAGAGCCTTTGTAATCTAAATATGTTATCTGTTGTTGAATATTTTTTCCTAAAGCCACTTTGATTCTTATGTATTATTGAAAAGTTTTTCGTTCATTTAGGATGGACGTAAACAGAATTCCAAAACAGCTAAGAATAGTGATAGGTCTATAATTTTGCGGATCTTGTTGATTTCCTTGATTTTGAAATAAAGGGTGTATATTTCCAGATAACCAACTGTCTGGTATGATTCCTGTATCAAATATAAGATTGAATAACTTTACGAAGATATTAATGATTTCTGTTGAAGTGCACGTAGCTTTGGAGAATTCGTTTATAATCAGATCATCACCTCTTGCCTTATTATTTTTCAAGTTTTTTATATTTCTTATATAAAAATCGGGCGTAATCATTTAATTTAACAATGTTTAATAAATTACAGACTGAAGTGCTCTTCAATTGACTTTAAAAACCGAGAAGCTGTAATGCTGGTTCCTGATAACGTGTTATAATATTTTGTTTTGTATTTACTCAGACTATGGTGTTACAATGGTATATTTGTTCAGCGAGAACGTTTTACGATCAAAAGCTTCGCTGTAATTTTAGATAATAGTAGTCATTATGTCATTAGTAACAAATAGCTGTTACCAGGCAAACGTTGACGGGTCAGTCAAGTGGTACATGTATAAAAGGATAGTCTTCAACATTCAAAGATTGATAAAAATATTTGTTATAAAATGTATTACTGTTGGGATAATAATGCGTTATCTGTTAAACGTTCTTTTTATCTCTAGATAACATTTTTATTATTTGTAGATGTTCACAATCGTTTAGAATAAATCATGTATCGGGTTGACGAAATAGTCAACATGCCATTATCACTAAAGGACTCTACGAATGGACGACACGGTAAATATATATAGTCGGTTAACTCATTTTTAATGGCGCATTCAGAATTGTATATGTCTCCGATATTTTATTTCTCCCGTGGATTTGAATTTGATATTTGACATCGTTTACTGAAGATATGCTTTCTCCGGACTTTTCTGTCAGGCGTGGATTTCTGTTTTCGATATTTTATTATAATCAGTGCATCAATTTTTTAACCCCCCCCCCCCCTTTTACAGGGTTTAATCTGTTTGGTTATATTACAACACGTACAAAAATAGCGTTGAATTACATGCCTTTTATATATATTCAAACTTAATATTTGTCACTATCAGTTAAACTTGTCGCCCTTTGTTCACAAATTTGTAAGCTAAACTAGGTTTAATGCCCATGTTTGTTTTCAGACATCCCGATTGAGCTGATTTAACTTTAAACATAATATATAAACTCCTGATGTATATATATCAAGAACAAAAATATAAACGAATACAATATGACAGATAGCAGACAGTAGATTTATATGCCCCATGGTGATGAGTACAGATACATGAACAATGAACATTGTGGCGATGTAAGATACTAGTACATGTATATCTTTCAGTGCCCGTCCTCCAAGGGTTTAAACAGGTGAAACTGGGCTTCATTCAAATAGGAATTTATGCAGCACAGAATGTTTCTTTTGAATGTTACTAATACTAGAAAAAATCCAGTAACCCTTTTTTATGCCCCATTTATGGGCATTATGTTTTCTGGTCTGTGCGTCCGTCCGTCCGTTCGTTCGTTAATTCGTTCGTCCGTCCGTCCGTCCGTCCGTTTGTTCGTCCGTCTGTCCCGCTCCAGGTTAAATTTTTTGGTCGAGGTAGCTTTTGATAAAGTTGAAGTCCAACCAACTTGAAACTTAGTACACATATTCCCTATGATATGAACTTTCTTATTTTAATGTCAAATTATATATTTTACCCAATTTTTACGGTCCACTGAACATAGAAAGTGATAGTGCGGATGGGGCATTCTTGTTTGATAACCAATCTAAGTCCGGGACTACCATGTGTTATTTTCGGATTTAGTCCGCTGGTACCTATATGAAATTGACCTCCGCATACAACATCTTAAAACAGTTAAGAACCGTCCATTCATCATAGAAGGCTTGGTCAATATATCTCGAAAGGTTCTTGCGTAATAAACCGGTAAATCTTCTCCTGTATACAGTACTATGTGAACGGTGCTCAGATACAAGTTTGAAATGGCAATTCAAACTAAAGTGGGTGTACATGCATTGGCATTTTAAAAAGGTGTATGTAAATATAAGTTATCTACGTTCATATCCGTAGATATGGATATTTTAACACCCTGAAGTACCCCAGTACACCATGAGGCGTTAGCCAATCAAAATCCTAGATATACACTAAGCCGGGATAATATATGATATTCATATCATATAATACATACACCTTTTTAAAATGGTGTAAGTATTATATGATATTCATAGGAATCCCAGAAATAAAAAAATCTTTTGGCTTGCACCTTGAGGCTATATATGGTGTCAGAACTATGTATTTATTTCTTCTACCTATAGGATAATGCAGTCTTATAAATACGTTTTTATACCAACACTATTTACTATTTGATACAAAAAAGGTAATACAAATACGGACATTTCTTAGAATTGATATCCATCCTTTAAATGTTACGATCATCATTTTTTAATTACGGTCATCCTTAACAAATTACGGTCATCTATTTACCAATCACGGTCATCCTTGTTATATGTTACGGTCATCTTGAAAATATTTTAATCACGATTTACGGTCCTCTAAGCAATTTTTTTAAATCCAAATTCCAGTTTTATACACATTTCTCGGTAGTTATTTGCGATTTCCGTGTAAATCTTTTATGAATTTATATCGTACCAATGTATGCTTTGTAAAGAAAATGATATAGAAACACTTAAACAGACAAAACAAATACTGACCTAGTTTTCGTCAGACATCTTGGGATGATCGTAAATGCAGTTACGGTCATCAGCTTTACCCCAGTGTCCATTGAGGTTATAATTTATTAAATCACTGGCACGACGCTTAACTTAAAAGGAAGTTTATAGGTAGAACATAAAGAGTAGATGAATGGCGGGAAAGTTGGACTGCCAAAGGGAAAACGTCTGTAAACATGTATTTATTGTGTTATTAATACTAGAGTAACATTTATATTTTGTAATAAAAGCAAGTTTAATTGCAGGAGCCAAAACAGGAACGAGCCGCCTGGGGAAGTCAGCTTGAATTCATTCTGACATGTGTGGGATTTGCTGTTGGATTGGGAAATGTCTGGAGATTCCCCTATCTATGTTTTAAAAATGGTGGAGGTACTGATTAAAATACGATTTATTCAAATAATTCAAATGAAAAATGAAATTCTAATAATTCCATATAGTATACTATAATATATGACTATACCCGCTGATTTTTGTCGATTCTTCGACTTTTGTCGAAAAAACGAGACAGTCGTCGTCGTCAGGGGCGGCGGCGTCCACACATATTCATTCTGTGGTTAAAGTTTTTGAAATTTTAATAACTTTCTTAAAATATCCTAGATTTGTACCAAACTTTCACAGTAGCTTGTTTATGGTCATAACATAGTATCCAGAAGTACAATGTAAATGTTGATTAAAAAAAAATCAGTTTTTCGTATTTTACCTATGAATGGACTTAGTTTTTCTACCAGGAAGAATAACATTCACTCGGTGGTTAAAGCTTGGACAGAAGCTTTTTTATAATCAAAAGCTAGTATCTAGAAGGATAATTGTTAAAATTTTCTACATGTCTTGTACTGATAACGGACATTACATACAGTCTGTCGTTCAAGTTTTGAAAACATTCATTAGATTCATAAACTATCCTGGATTTTAACTGAACTTGGACAGAAGCTCCTTACGATCAAAAGATATTATTGAGAGAAATATTTATTTTAATTTGTGTCCTCATATTTGTTGATTCTGCGATAAACAGCAAAGGTAGGCGAGTCACTAGGTTCTGCGGAACCCTTCCAAATTTTTGTTTATCAATATTGACACTATAAGATAAGATAAGATATACTTTATTTCCAGTAAAGGGCCCACAAGGGGGGCGTAGAGAAAACAAGTATAAGAGTATTTGTAAGATAGATGGGGTATGGATGGCATGATGGGGGTTTACGGAATGGAGAATAATAAGCAAAACAATTAAAAGATTAGAGAGAAAAATGGACCGTTTGAATACGACAATAAAGAGGAGATTAAATATAAACATAGATTAAATGATTAACGAAAAGTATGAAAAATACTAGAACCGACCCTGCTTGACAGCTTATTATTAGCGTGTTTCCGGCCGGTGTTTGCACATAATTGCAGTCAAGTTTTACTATCTGGTTTTCTGCGAGAAGTACCCTAACAATATCACTAAACTACAATGTACTTAGATTATTTCAGATGTCACATAAGCAAATAGTTGACAATTTGATTTTCCGGAAAGTCGGAGGGAAAAAAAGGGGGGGGGGGGGGTTAGCACAGTATGATTTTGGAAACGAAAATGCTTAGTGCCTTAATTATATTGAGTTGTGAGACATTCATGTATGTAATCATTAGAAATGCAGGATGTCAATGCAAAGAAAATGTCACACGTGATACACGAATTACAAATATAGGTGCCGGCGTACACAAATTTAAACAAATTTTCGCAAAAAGGGAAAATTCCGTCTAATATGATAATACCTTCTCCAAACCCACTCTTCCAAAATGGAAGAAATCAAATGTTGTCTAATGTATCGTGTTTGTACATTACTTACCCTGAAATCAGAAATGATAGGAGACACTTATAATGAGGGAAAGAAACGGGGTAAACGTTGTCCAGTCATATCCCCAAAGGCTTTAAAATTGAACATAGCAGATCAATCAATTTGTTATTTTTCGTGGGAAACATGCTTTAAGGGAAATGAATTAACTCGCCACTATATACTTGTATTTGTTCGTGTACAAGTACATGATACACATATGACTGATGTTTCCCTGAGGAATACTATACATGTACTGAAAACATGTGTTGCCTTTTAATGAATATATATATAATTATCTGACAGTCACACAATTTTCAAGTGTCAGAAAAGTGCAACTTGAAATGTCTTTTGTTGAATTATTTCATGAATGAATATGTCGAATATCGTTTATAAATCTAAAATCGTCCAACAGATTTATGTTTAGTTTTTTTGCCCCAAAAAAGCAATCGCTCTATAACTTGAAGTATCATGTATACTGCTTTGTTATTTTAACAGAATAATCGAAAATGGCTTTCGTCTTCAATTGTTTTTCAGGTAACACACGTTTCTTACTTTCAAAGTAAATTGAGATACATGTATTTGCACTTTTCTATAGTAAGTAAATTATGGTAACCCAGTAATTCATATTTTGTTAATTAAATTCTAGTTCTAAAATTTGAACATTATACATAGAACTATTGACATTTTTATATTAATGCTTTTATAAAGAAAAAAAATCATTTAAACTGGCTTTTTATTTTTTAATACATTTGTACTACATTGTATTTAAATCACTATTTCATTCATATCTTAGGAGCATTCCTTATACCTTATTTCATCTGCATGGTAATTATTGGTATTCCAATGTTTTACCTGGAATTGTGTCTTGGTCAGTTTTGCAGTTTGGGACCTTTGAAAGTCTGGAGGATAAACCCGCTGTTTAAAGGTAAATACATACAATACTATTGTACGAATAAAAAAGATATGCGGTCTGTTTTAATAAGATAACATCCAAAACTAGATTAGTCGCAACGACCCGAATGGTCCCATCTCCATGAAAAAGTTGAAAAACTGCAATTTCAACAACTCATGTGGACACAAACATAATGGCAGTCTCATATATAAAAAGAATCAACTAAAAATTTGAAAGCGTATAGAAAAAAATTCCGTATAATTGTGATTTTCAACAATTTTCAAAGTCGTAAATCCTAAATTTTGACAAAAATCAGCGTAAGCTTCAGTGCGGGGCCATAAAAACGACAAAAAGTAAAAATTATAGACATAGATAGCTACTTCAATATATTTGGCTTCGCTCTGTTCGCTCGACGCTATATTTGTATCATTTGTCTTTGCAGATAATAACGATACATGTAATAATGAATATATTCGACCAAGATTAAAATCCTTAGATCATTTAATTACAAAAGTTTCCGAACCAAAGAAATATGAATAGTATAGATAATATTTTTATCCAGATAATGGTAAATGAAGATTTAACCAACGGTTATACCGAACCAAAAGAGACATATGAACAGGAATAATTGATATAAGTTAAAGTGAATATGTGGAGTTATCCCTCTTTGTACTCGGACTTGTTCTCAAATCTGTTCTTTATAGCACAAATCGAAGAACACACATTGGGGATCTAGGAACTGTTGTCTGTAATTCAAACAATTGTTTAATAAGGAAACAATGGCTATTTTAAAAATGGTACAAAACAAATCCAGTTCTTTCCTGTTACCAAAGTGAATCAATTTTAAAAAGTTTCTAATGGGAATAAGGAATAAGTTTAAGACAGTATTTGTGGTTTACTAGTATATCCTGCAATAGTTTATCAAATGCCAATTATTGATTTTAGCATTTGCAATACAAAAGGTTTAGAAATATACTTAAATATAGTCAGATATGTCGGTTACATGAAAGAATCTTGAGTAACAGCACAACGGTAACAGGACAGAGTTGGTAACAGAAAGGATTTTTTCTGCTTTATTTTAAAGTTTAAGAAAAATACATCATTTTAAATTGGTCACAATTGGAAGATAACAGCAAACAATGTCATTTATCCTTTGAAACTGTATTTGCAAGATGAAAAATCTGCCTAGGTAAGGAAAAATTTTAAAATAAATTCCTTTCTGTTACTATCTACTAAACTAGAATTGCACAATGTTCTCTGCTGTTATCAAAAGCAAAAAACCTATTTTTTTTATTAAATATACTGTATATTATTTAGAAATTTATTTAATATGGTGGTGATAACTTATATTAAATAAAATGGTAGGCATATAGTAGATTAACTTTTCGATTCTTCAGTGAAATTGTCTTGAACATCCTTCCTGTTACTGATGATGGTTATGCTGTTACTTTTTATCAGGTAACATGACATTACGTAACAGAAAGGAATTACGCGATAGTTTTTGTCCTTTTTATCACATTAAATGTAAGTGTATTTCCTGTGACATATAACTTTTAAAAAGATGATATAAAAACACACTTAATGCTGTGGTGCACATTTAAAAATATTCTCAGAAAGTGTAAGAAAAGGCTGTAACAGGATAGAACACCAATAAGTATTTTTCTATAAATTCTTACCTTGGATGGGCTTGAATTTTCAAACCTGGCCGCCATTCCAACTATTTCTTTGTACTAATGCATTCAGGAAATGATGCTCTTCACAATACATAATGGGAAAATAACTCTTGGTCTTGTAAACGTTTCCACAGGTAAAAAAACCAGTGGTAACAGGAGGGAAATCACCCCTAAGTAGGGACAAATGTTTTTTCTCTTAAAATTTGCAAAATTTTATTACATGCTATAGTTATAATATAAAAAGACAAATTAGGGGCAAGTTTATTATATATATATCATATATGTGAGAATCGGACACCTGTTTAATTAATTTGGATATTATTTGAATGATTTAGTTTTCAAAAAAAACACAGGGGACAACATGATTTTAGGGGGGGGTTGAACATTTAAATTACAATATTTTATTGGAAGAAATATAAGAATGATGGTTTAATTGGCAGGACATGGTGCATTATATAATTTAGTTTATACTGAAACTTAAAATTTTCAAAAAAGATGGTTGAATAAAAAAATAATTGCTGGTGAAGTGCGGGACATGGAAATTAGACTTTTTCAGATATTGTCTCATATACATTTGCACTTTATAAAACAACAATCAATCAATCTGTTCTAGCTGAGACCGGCGTTTTTCTCTACCCAAGCGTATACATAGGACATTATCTATAACGTCTTCGGTTATTAAGACATTTACATGTATGAACACATAAACGAGACGGATTTATTGCTTAAAGTATTTGTATCCCAAATACCATAGGCGGATCCAGGCGGGCTCTGGAGCCCGCCCCCCCCCCCCTTTAGTGGGAAAAATTTGGTTGATTATATAGGGAATCACTGAAGCATGACCGGGGCGGGCCCCTTCTTAGGTCAGTCAGTGCCCCCCCCCCCCCCCCCCCCCCCCAAATGAAAAGTTCTGAATCCGCCACTGAATACTGAATGTTCAAGTATAGATATCGGTTTATTGTATACTGTTATTTATGATCTTATGTTTCTTAGATAATATGTTATTTTTAAAATAGTAGATATGTTTACTTCCTATATGTCCAATGACGTTTCTGACTAAAATATGGAGTTCAAACAATAGCTACATTACATCTTTCCTATTTTCTTTAGATTGTGAACATTTCATGTAAATTATACTCCTACTCTTTGAAAAATGTATGCATCGTTTAATGAAATATTTTGTTATGCTTTTAGGGTTAGGACTTGCCATGATTATAGTATCAGCACTAGTTGCTATATACTATGCAGTAATCATAGCTTATTGTTTATACTTCCTTGTTGCATCAATGCAGTCTGAGGTACCATGGAAGTACTGTGACAATGACTGGAACACGTGTGACTGCAGGGATGGGAACCAGAACGATTCATTGATAGATCCGTGGAACGGAACGAGACCTGAATGCTGTAAGTAATGAGTGACATAAGTTACAGTTTTGTGATCAATGCTCTAAATGTGTTAATTCATTTGAATTGTAATATATCGACTAAAGGAAAAGCTCTAAAAAATTGAACCCAAAAAAAAAACGCAGCGAGACCATGATGTCTTGTGGTCATAATACTTTCGAGCTAGATTTTGGTACGCAGGCTCGGAAATAAACCATTCAAAATCCTGGATTTGGTGCTTCGATCGCACATTCTGTATTCATGTACTTCGAGTACTAAGTAAAATTTTATCACCAAGAGCCCTGATTTTTAACAGAGTGGTTGAGCCAGCTACCATTCATCTACAACGATGAGCCAGACTAAAAGTATCCAAGTTAGTTACCAGTACTGTGTATGCCAACATATTGCTTACAGTTTGCTAATACTTTAATTTGTAGGATTTTCTTGTGTATTAAATTTTGCAGCAACAAGTAAATTGTAACAGTTTGTTTTAAACAAGAAAGACAGTCGTTTGATTTTTTGGTGTTATAGATCTCTAGATTTGTTGAAGATATGTTTTCTGCCTGCGACACACATGTATATAAGAATAGTTATGGTTGATGTTTGCTGTCTTCAAAAAGGTATTTTTCGTAAATTTTATTTCAGTAAATATGACATACACTCACACGAAATCCGCAAGTGATGAATATTTCAAGTAAGTAATGTGATTAAGTTACAATTACAATCAATGGCGAATATCATCAAATATGGCTCTCTGTCTTTGCTACACGAATGTGAGAATATCACACTTTTCCCCTGCATATTTTTTTGAGGAATGCTCATTTTGAACACATTTTATAAAAAAAAATATGACTCGTAAACTATCAGTTGATGCAACAATAAAAAACATGACAAAAAGAAAAATGAATAAAATGGCAAACAACGATTCTATAAAAACTACACATAATGTTAAAGCAACACGAATCTCGCTAGATGCCGGATTTATTTGACCCCATGAATTAGTACATGTAATTAGATTGGTTAAGATAATACTTATAACATGTGTGTGTTTATTGAATAGAAATATTTGAAAGCCTCAGTTAAAAAAGAAGAAAAGAATGGTAAAAAATCCAAATAAAAACTAAAACAAAAGGCAAAATCCATACATACGAACAAAAACACAATTAGCGTTTATCAAATGGGCATTGGCACCAATTGAAAAGAACAAAGTGATACAAATATACATAACGTGTTGAATATCAGTCAAAGATGTCAAGGACCAAACAATTAGGAACTACATGTACATATTATATTATGATTTATACATATTTAAAAAAAATAACCGTTAAAGTTTCTAGAAGTTGTATTTTAATGCAAAAGTAAACATAGTTTTTGTTTCCTATTTTCAAAGTCACAGAGTACTGGAAAAGACGAGTGGTATGGACGATATGCAGGGAGTCAAGTGGACTCTTACTCTATGTAATTTGTTTGTTTGGTTACTTACTTTTATAGTACTATCAAGAGGCATCAAGTCATTGGGCAAGGTAAACATATAGTCTTGCATTGAAGTTTTTATTAAATTCATTCGAAAGGTAACATATTTTTATTTTAGATTGAGGGGTTCAAATAAGCAAACGTCTTTCATCCAGGAGATATTGTTTGCTAAGAATTTATTGACAATATACATTTGTATACCGAATTTGACCAATTTTGGGATTTGACAATTCGAATTGGTTTTACATTGATGTGTCAAATTGCTTACACTTGCAGAATCTCCGATATGATTCCAGGCATTACATCAAATTGTGGTAAAACATAAGTCTCGGCTTATTTTAATTGAATAATCAGCACTTCAACGGATGTCTATCAATACAGTTTCATCATCAGAACAATTGTTGACTGGAACCAATTACATGAAAGTGCCACCGAAGCCCCCACAACAGACGCATTCGGGTCTGTGTGTGGCAGTTCCTGGCGTAACTATTGATACGTGATTTTAATCCTGTACAGTTGTTGCAAACATCACACAATTGTTGCAAACATCACACAATTTTATTAGTCTTTGTTCCTGTAAATACACAAAAGTTTTTGTTTAATTTTTAACTTGGCGTGTACCGGTTAACACACGCGCACATTATATTTGCGTTATGGAAATTTCTACTAAAGATTAACCACATATAAGTAGAAGTAGAAGTAGACTGATGTAGAATAATTCCTATACATTATTCCCCTATGCTTTGTTCATACAATTTCAGGTGTCTTGTCGGTATGTAGAAACAATGCTCATTCATTAAGAATTAAATCTGCCAGTTATTTAAAAAAAAAGCGTATTGATAAAAATACTCCCTTCTATTTGAATTGTACAGCTGATAAAATGAGGATTGGCGTCATTTCTTAATCGAATGCTCATTTTATAACATTTTGAGAATATATACACGTTCCTCATATTTCTAGCACTTGTCAGATCTCAGTAATGATCAGTAATTTTAAGTTAGATTAATCTTCTAAATATGTTCTTGTTTTTAACACAAGAAAACTTTACTGTTCTGAAAGGTGTATATAAAACCAAATTATGGTACGTCACATCCGATTGTATACAAAAATAGGTCGAAAAGAAATATTCCCTTGAATTTGACAGTTAATTGTAGGTAATTTATTCTACATTTCATTGCAGTAAACGATTTCTGTCTCATAAACATATGTCTTGGGTATTTCAAAGCACCATTATTTTTTTATTTGGGATTTCTATAGAATATTTTGAAATCTTGAGGTTACATGGTGACTAAACCTTGCACACAGATAAAATAAGGGGAGAAATTTGATTGGTTAACTTCCAGTGATGGTTATTTTCTTATATGCAATGAAATGTTATGTGAAATTTTTTTCATAGTACTGGACAGGATAAAACTTTACTCATGCCAAGTATTTCTTTATTTGAAACAAAGATAAATTCAAAAGATTTTTTTGAAAACTGCAAATTTAACAAAGACTAATAGGGGAAAATCAATGGTGGTATTTCAATTGAAAAAAGAATGACATTGTATTGGTATATATATATTGTTTTTTTTTATTTTTGAAACTTTTATTCGTTATTATTTTTCATCACATTTCTTGTATTTCTTTATAGGTTGTGTATTTCTCAGCTACATTTCCATATATATTATTGACAGCCCTACTTATTAGAGGACTTCTTCTGGAAGGTCACATGGAAGGAATTACTTTCTATTTGACCCCTGATTGGAGTAAACTGACAGAAGCTAGTGTACGTTACTTTATACATTTCCATTCAGTGTTTTTTACGGTTCATATGATCTGATATTGGTACAATTTAATTTTAAAATAATATATGCTATACCCCAAGAATGACACGAGAATAAAAGGATGATCAATTCTAGTTTTCCTACCAGCAATACACCCTTTTGCCAAGGTAGGCAACATTTTGGTTGTACTGGATGTAGAAATACGAGACACTTCTTGCCAGATTAGGTTATCAAATGTAGAGAGGGTTAATTTCACGTTCACTGTACGATTAGAACCCTTTCACTAACTCATTGAGTGTCCGAATTATTTTCTGTTCCTGTGTGGTATACATTAATTTTCAAAAAATATCTCTTCTTTGATTCCAGTAGACACATATTGCAAGACGTACCCAACTTAGGTAACCCAAGACTTTTGTTTTTATTGATGATTTGTTCTCGTCTTAAACATTCATGAAATATTTGCCACTGGACGTGATGAAAACAACAATCAATCAATCGATAGGTAATAATAATTAACATTGGATATACATGAAAGACTAAGTATTTTCTTTCAGTATCTTTATTTTAATAAATAATTCGGACAAACATGGGTTTTTGTAGCCATTATTCTAGCTATGGATATCATTGACTTGGTTTTTTTTATGAATTTCGGTTAAAAAAAATGATGCTGATAAAAAAAAATTAAATAAATAAATTCATTCTAAATCCAAACAGCAACCCCATTTATCTCTAACATGACAACTTTTCCTTTTAGGTATGGAGTGATGCAGCAGTACAGATATTTTATTCCCTTGGTACGTGTCAAGGAGGATTGATTGCTATGGCCAGTTACAACCAGTTCAAAAACAACACCCTAAGGTACGAATGATATTTTGCGACACCCACAACTGTCTTTCATATAAATCATAAGATATTCATACATTTTCATCTTTTTTTTATCATTATTTAGTGTGAGTATATTTAGTTTGGTTTTGTTGTAATATAGTATTGAATTGTCCGTTAAGTCTCAACAATCTGATTATAGATCATAATATGTCCAAACTTTGCCTGCAATGCTTGTGCGTAAAGCTTAACCATATGATCAGTATGTTAATCAGTTTAGTTCGCAATAGCTTTATGATTTATTTCAGGGACTCCCTTTTGATTCCAGTAATAAACTGTCTGACAAGTTTTTATGCGGGGTTCGTCATCTTTTCTGTCCTTGGTTTTATGGCTCACAAGAAAAATACGTCGGTGGATCAGGTAGTAGATGAAGGTATTTTGTGTTAAAAACAAAAACTGAATTCGTGCATACATATAAAATTATACTTAGTATCCATGGAAAAGAATCAAATCGTGTGTACATGTAGACTCTAGTAACCTATAGGTGCTACAGGTACACATACATGTACAGCACCTCCAGAGTTTATATACCATTCAAGGTTATTATAATAAAACATAGTTATGGAGTTTAACTATTGCATGGCATTTGATTTTTAAACAAATTAGACGAAAAATAGAAAGACTTTTCTGCGACTTGGAACCAAAAAATGGTGTACGAGAGGAGATTATACGAATCGTTAATTGTGGAACATTGTTCGTCAATTGTTTAGCGATTTTCGTCATTTTGAGTTTGAGTATAGTCGTCCATTAACCTGATTAATTGTAGGACAATATCCCGTAAACTGTTAATCATTTAAAATTTTGATAGATACATTTTTTTTGTATTTGCTAAAAATGTACATGTATTATAGGTCCGGGTTTAGCGTTTGTTGTGTATCCTGAAGCCCTGGCACAAATGCCGATATCACCACTATGGGCAGTTCTTTTCTTCATAATGATGATGACACTTGGTTTTAGTTCCTTGGTAAGCAAGTAAAATGTCATTATAAAGGAAAGATACATTGTACCCATAGATTTGCATACATCATTTTAAACTGAAAGCATGTAAACTTCTCCACTTTCAGGAAAATATACATAGAATGTTGAGAATGAAAATCGGGAATGTGTAAAAGAGAGAACAACCCACCAAAAGAGCAGAAAACAGCCGACGGTCACGAATGGGTCTTTAAAATAGTACATGTTTTTCTATTGACGAACAAAATCGAAAAGCATTCATTTCCTGCGTAAGAGCTATCTTCATACATGTACGTCTTCATCAGACACTTTACAGCAAAACAATTTAACTATGCAGTTTGAACTTGATGATAAGTGTAAAAATATTTGAAATCTGCTTAAAAGGAATGTTGATTAATAATCAATTGTTTATACCTTTGTATTAATTAAAGTATAGATCATAAAAAAAATATATTAATTTTAAGTGTATATGCATCTTTCAGTTTTCGATAACAGAGACAGTTATTACAGGCCTTGTGGACCAAATGGGAGATTTTGTACAAGAATCAAGTCGTAGACTTTATATATTTAGATTCTGCATTTGCGCCTTATTTTTTCTTCTTGGACTTCCAATGACTACAAAGGTATTTACGACACTTATTACAATTAATTAAAGCGTATATAAATAAACTGAGATTTTTTTTTCAAAATGTACACCAATGATACACAAAGCTAGCAACACGATACTTCCAACATTCAAGGATTGATTGATTGATTGATTATTGCATGATGTTTTTCGCATACTTTCCACACTTTTGACAAGTTCATTGTAGCCAGTTTTCATTGGTGGAGGAAGCGGAAGTGATCCACCGACCTTCGGTAGAAAAAACAATTGTCTAGAAAATCACTGTTTTTAACCAATACTAGATATATACTTCTTCTTAAGACCTTTCGTATAGTTCTAGATCTATAGATAGCCGTTTCAATCTCAAATTTTTTCACATGATGCTCTTTTAATATTCATATTTTAATATTGTGTAACGCAAAAAAATACAGAGAATGTGTATATGCTCAAAGTATAAATACAAGTAATATAAAAAAGAAGATGTGGTATGATTGCCAATGAGACAACTATCCACAAAAGACCAAAATGACACAGACATTAACAACTATAGGTCACCGTACGGCCTTCAACAATAAGCAAAGCCCATACCGCATAGTCAGCTATAAAAGGCCCCGATAAGACAATGTAAAACAATTCAAACGAAAAAACTAACGGCCTTATTTAAGTAATGTCATTGACTTTAGCTCTAATTTACATTACACATATTCTTGTCCTTGTAAAGCTTCTCATCGTGAAGTGCAAGGATATTACAAAAAAAAAATCATCAACGTGAATTCTTGTTTCTAAGTACACGAAACATTGTATTATCATTGTCTTTCGACCTATCCACATGATCCACTCAATATCAGTCTGAGAGCATTCTATTTTACTGTTTTTTAACATGCATGGTCTTAATTTTTGGTTTAAAAGTGAGAAACAAAGGAATGACAACGTGTGTGATTATTGTTTAAAAAAAAATGTAACTACTGTATGTTCTTAAACTTAATGGAGAGAAAAGGTATTGTTTCCGAAGGAACAACATACTTACAATGTATATACACACACAATTGTTTTTATTCGAATTTTCAACAAAAAAAGTTGTATACGAATATTTCTCCTTCACGCCAAACAGATAGCAACGCAAAGACAAAAGCACGAGTAGACATCTATATAAGGAGTGGGTTTTATATAGGCGCGTTTAAATACTACATCAACATTCACAAAGAACCATTAAAAAATGTAACTTCCTTTTTCTACGGTTATGTTAAAACAAATCTGATGTAGGAAGAACATCAGTTAAACAAACACATCTAAAGTTGTTCAACTGGACTGGGTTTTCCGAAGAAAGATAACAACTATTTGTTATGGTTGTATTGCCCTTTTTCTCCACGTAGATTCGATTCATACATGTACAAATGATGTCTTTCAATTTGGCATGTGTACACATTGTATATTTTAGGGAGGAATGTACATGTTGAATCTTTTAGACAAATCAGTCGGTGGTTTCCCTTTGTTAGTGGTAGGTTTTGTGGAAACTTATGGCCATCATTTACATTTATGGTATATCCAACAGATCCCACGATACAAAAGGATTTCCAAAGATTTTATTTAGAGGTATGATACTTACTTTTGTGTTTTATCTTTAGCATTTAAATTAAAAGCAATCAATTTAGAATCCTCCCGGTTAACTTTAAACACAATTATTAAAACATTATCGATAAAGATATTTCTACATAATTTATGAAGGCAACACTAGCCTAATAAACACAATGTGATGAACAACGATGAATCCCCAGGGTCATTTGATGCTAACAGCAGCGACAAGGTTACTTAAATATATAACAACGACCATCTGATATAGTTTCGTCTAAAGAAATTTATAAATGTATTAAGGCAATAAAATCTATTCAATAACAATTTATCAAAAAAATCAAGTTGGAAAAAAACAATGGGTTTTTAAAAAATGTAAGGCTTACCGTCTTTCTTTTGGATTTTTCTTTCACATTCAAATGCAATTCATAGCAACGACACTTGACGTAAAAAAAACGACACTTGACGTAAAAAAAAAACCAGCTTAAGACAGCGTTTAAACAACAGTAGGAATATTCTAAGTATAAATTCACACCTAAAGTGCATTCCTTTATATCATAAATTGTTGTTAATGAAACTAGAAACATGAATATAATTTTGGCGTTTGTCTAACTAAAGATGTAAACGAACTTGGTTTTGCGTTTAGTTCTTCCTAACCCATTTTTCGATTTGATTTCGCGATTCTAAAATTGTCTCAATGAAGATAGATAAGGAAAAAAAGTTTTAAATATTCGCGGCTATTTATATAAGCGTTATTTTTCTACTCGCGAAAGTCGCGAAAATAAATCACTTGCGAAAATTAGTTGGTTTACAGTATATAGAACAAGAATCAAAATTCATTTTACTGAAAATCTGCTTTGATTTTCTGTTCAAATCATTTTGATAGTCTTCTATTTTGTCTGTTTTATTAATCTAGTGCAGTTTTGTAAACTTCAGAATATCCGATCTTCAGACATGCTTACGCCTGCCTTTAAAGTGAAGTTGACAATGACATTATATAATATATTTTCTAATATCACAGGTTACCTGCGACTGAAATCTGATATAGAAATGATGCTTGGTAGAGGGATACCAGTCACCATAGGTTTCTTTTACTTCGCTCCCACCTGGTGCTTCATAGCACCTATTGCTTTGTTGGTAAGTGTACAATTGCGTTACAAAATGTTAAAAATTATTATAAATTAAGGAATGTATCTCCCTCATGCTCTGATTCCTTTAACGGATTTGGCTATACTTTTGAAAATTTAGATTATAGCTTTTCATCTTTTATATAAGCTTTGGACTTTACATATTTTGGCCACGAGCATCACTGAAGAGACATGTATTGTCGAAATGCGCATCTGGTGCAGAGAAATTGGTACCGTTAATGTTATTGCAGAACTGCAGAACGAACTTTATTTTAATGCATCATGCTTGACTAAATAAAACTATCTGACACATGATTAAACTATAATACGTTGTTTTTGTTATTATTATACTGAATAAAGGAAGAATAATGAAGAAGAATAATGAATAAAGGAAGAATAATGAATTCGAATAAAGGAAGAAAAATGAATGTGCAAGGTATAGGTCACCGTTAAAACCCAACGACACCAACAAATCTTCATGTATTTAAGGATCATAAAAGAAATGTGTCACTTGATGAATGATAGAAATTTCGAATATTTATTATTGCATCGCTTAGTACGTTTTCTTACGAGAGCAATACAAGTGTATATTTTTTTCTCACTTGTGTAGCTAGTTAAACTGACAGTTGTTGTTATTTTTTATCATGAGTGTGTATCCTCTTCATTAGAAGTGACAAATACGTACTGCTATTGAAAACAAATGTACTTTGGGAATGAATAAAAGTAGTTTACGCTACATATTTTATTAACAGGGTTGCCTTGAACCATAACACATTTCAAATCTATCTTTAAAATGGATAAAGTCCGAAAATACAAACACATAACTGAATGACAATATAAAGTAGACAGAAAAAAAAACAGAGGAATAAATTTTATGTACAGTTTTTCATACAATTGTTATGCTTGTAACTTCATAATGCTTTCATATTTTTAAACGTCACTGTTTAATTTATTGGTGGAATTTTCTAAACACTTTCAAAAATCAGCTTTTTTAAATATACGGAACAACTTAGGTACCACAATTAGCATGCTATTAATTATTCAAGCTGTTAAAGATTCAATTTGTTTTGGCCAAATTTAAGTTGATCTTGACGGTTATTAAACGAATTTTTTGTCAAATCAAATGTACATTGTTGACAATTAACTATGTTGTTACTGGAGACGATCCGTGCTATGTGTATCATACATGTATCAAGTCAACAGCTCTAAGCTCTTTATTGTATTCATTCCAGTAAATATATTTTTCAGGTTGTGATTGTATTGAAGGCGTTACAATGGAAGCCGTATACATTAGATGATTATGTATATCCTGACTGGGCAACAGCTCTGAGTTGGTTGATTGTTGCCTTCCCGATCGTGTTCATTCCTGCATGGATATTGTATTACTGTGCTTGTAGAGATAAAAGAAATGTACGTATGTTTTCCTTTAAAATGTCTACTGTATTATTTATAAATGTATTTTCACCGTAGAATCAAGTTTCGCCCGGTCACCATGTGGTATTTATACGTAGCGTCATTATGAAAATTCTATTCAATGGTTCTTATTCCGGTTCTCTGCTTCTGAAGGAAACCTCGACGTGTTTTGTAATAAATGGTATGACGCTTAATTAAGTAATAATATGTTTCCAAAGGGAATACCATCGACTTCCATAAAAAAATCCTATGTAATTGAAAAACATCTTATGATTTTTCGTATTTTTGTTTTTGTTTTAGAAATTTTTTGTTCGTGTTTAATATTCTCACTCCATTGTGTTTGTAGCTTTGTCATCCAAAGGCAAACTGGGGACCTGCATTTGAAGAGAACAGGACTGGTTTATATTCCAAAGATTTGACTTCTTTTTACCAGTCGCCAGTGGCATCAACTGTCTTGGAAAAGGATGGATACCAGTTTATTAGAAAAGACACTAATGAAGTCAACAAGACAAATATATATCAGCCATATTCAGAACCTTCTGTCATGGCGTCTTTCGAAAGTCGGACAGATTCTTCGTATGAAAACAAAAGTTATGTCCAAGATGTAGTTGAATCTACTAAACTCTAAAGAAAAGTTTTATCGTATTGGTGTATTATCATTGTAAAATATGATAATGATGCTATATGTATATATCAAGAGGGAAATTTTGATAACCTTAGTGTAGTGAATGTGATTTTTAAACAATGTACGAGCATTTATAATATACTAGTAATTGATTACATTTTTTATTATTGATATTACGGAATTTGGACATTGATCGAAGCCGTTAATACCTTTACAATGTCTAATGTTATAAAACTATAATTTACTTCAATATATTTGCCATAAACGTAAACCTTAAACTATTGTTTGATATTAAAAGTCAGTTCACTGTTTTACTCTTAACCATGATCATAATGGTTTATCAGTTTTTGTCTGGCTTGACGGCGGCGTCAACAATGTATTAGTTTGTGATAAGGTCTAGTTTATGGTGAACCACTAGTGGTAAATCATGGTCTGTTGACTTTGCAATTTTTGCTTAGTTTTACATGTATTAGTTCGTGATTAGGCTAGTTTATGTGGAACTACTATTGGTAAATTAACGATAATTGGTATACAGTGGTATAAGCATTGCCACATATCATTTCCATGGAGATTGTTTAGCAATGTACCTTCAGTAATGGTTCATTAGCTTTGAATATTTTAACTTACAAATTAAAAGTGTTGGTATTTTGATTTCCACATTTGCATTATCCGAATTACAAAAAAAAGCCTAAAACATCATGAATGAATTCTAAGACTAGGGACACCTATTGGCTGTTTCTAATTAGATATGAAGTACCTGGCTTGGTGTATCCAAAGTTCCGGTAACCATTGCAGTCTGATGTGAAAAAACAGTACAAGACAACACCATCACAATTCAGTGGGAAACATTCAGCATATTGTGTTGGCTTGTAACAGGGGAAAAACAATGCAAACATTCCAATAAACTGCGCTCTTTGTCAGTTATTAAGTTTGTCAATCGTTAATTGTGCACCATGTCTTCTTCGTGAAATATTAAATTCACATATGAAAATATCATATTAAGAGTAAGCATAAAACACGTTTTCTTGTGGTTCTACCTAATGGAAATGTTCGATCAGTCTTTTGGTACACATCGGTTTGACTAAAAATAATTACTAGTATCAATGTTGGTGTAAAAAAGGAAAGTTCGAAGAGTATATCGTGATAAAGAAGTTGACTTCTTATTATTCAAACAAGGATTTAAGTAGTAGGGACGGTTCAGTTTGAGGCACCCCCAAAACACAGGGCGCTAGGGCGCTGACGTCATATGCGCATGCCCCGCCCCCAATATGATATATGGGCATATACTAGCCCTAATGACGTCAGTGTAAGTAAGGAAGATGAGTCATACCGAATGCACGCCGTCCATATTTGGTCATGACGCGACCATGAATCATCAGGATGCAAGATCAGGGCATGACTCACTACATGATAATACGGGCTATATATCAAAACGGAAGCACCTGATGTCGGATTATGACTCTTGGACCACCATATGATGAATCCCATATATGGAAAGCGACCACAATACCCTATGACCATATATGGAAATTATGACCAAATTTGGTAAAAAAACTTATTTTCACTCAAAAATCGAAATAAAATACATGATCATATATGGAAATCGACAAAACAACCTATGACCATATATGGAAATCATGACCAAATTTGGTAAAAAAACTTATTTTCACTCAAAAATCAAAATAAAATACACGATCATATATGGAAACCGACCAGATACCCTATGACCATATATGGAAATTATGACCAAATTTGGTAAAAACTTTATTTTCACTCAAACATCAAAATAAAACACATGTCCATATATGGACAACAGGTCACGTGATCGTATCGAGGAACGTTAACTCTGGTACAAAACAAGGGAAGCAACTCTGTATATATATCTCTCTCTCTTGGATTGACAATTCAACGTTCGAGGCAAGGTCACATGATCATATCGAAGAACTCTGGTACAAAAAAGGGAGGCAACTCTTCAAGGTGTGAACGTCAATCACCGATTAATCGTATCGTGTTCGGGGCAAATAGAAAAAAAAAATACCAACGCAGATGTCAGTTTCATATACATTTATTACATTCATTCGTACAATGCAAGCAGTTTGTCGTCGTTACTCATCAAGTCACTAGGGGAAAAATCTTTCACAATGTCTTCCATGCTAATGTTTCTATATCTCATCTTCACGAAATGTACACAATAGAGTCCGCACGTATCGGATGATCCCGGTTGCACTTGAGTCGTACTGAATCTGTATTGAGGTCCATTGGCGATGAGCACGTTCCTGAAGCGACAATGATAATACTCCGGAGAACGTCCGAGTGAATCGAAGAATTCTGCCGGTCCCGTGGATGGAAAGTGAAACGCCACCCAATGCTTCCCCGGTCCATCGCAGGTATCCGTGTTGACGACATAGGTCATCGGTCGGTGCGAGATGTCTACGGGTAACTCTTCGGCACAACGTACGTCCACCGGTAACCCTTCCAACGCTTCTTCTAGTTCTGCGTCGCTCATGGGAAGTATGTCTTCGTCCGTGTCGTATTCGGAGGTATCCTCGCTGCTGTCGAGCCTCCTCGCCTTGGAGATCCTTTCCTCCTCCTCCCTGCTGCACACATGCTCCTCCAGTCCGCGGCGGTGTACAAAGACCAGTCCGCATTCTTCGCAGGCGATCAGATCGTTCGTGGTCGTTTCTTCCGTTTGGGTCGTCTCCTCCTCTCCCGCCCCGTCAGGACGTTCGTGCGCAGTCTCTCCGTCTCGGGGGTCTCCGGTTTGACGTCGACAAGGAGATAACCGTGTCGTCTTCTCGTGGCCTCGTCGAATTGTCGCAGGAAATGTTCGGATCGACCCGGGTACATCTGTCGTGCCAGGGTGGCCACGGGCTGTCGATCGATCGGATTGTCAAAGAGGACCATGTAATGACAGTTTCTTCTCTGGGTGGGGTCCTTTCCAAAATACAGGTTCTGGTAGATGGCGATCACGGAAAGATTTCGATGGTGACTTCCTTCGGTGAAGAGATCGTTGATGCGGGTGTCTTTGCTGGCGAGGGTCATCAGATCGTCCAGGACCACCATGTTGCGCACTCTCGGATCGAAGAAGTCGTCGCTCTCCAGGTCGGCGGGGATGCCTCTCACAAACTCCACCGGCGGGTGCACGCCGTCTCGTACGACGTCGTAGAGGGGTTGCCACCTCTTGTACAGCCAGACGATTCTCTGCGGTGCCGGTTCGCACATCGCTTCCGCTTCTCGGAGGACTTTCGCCACGAAATGCGTCTTGCCGCAAGACGTCGGACCCGAAACGATCATAGTAAACGGGTGTCGAAACAGGAACGGACCGGCACACTCGTAATCTATCGTCTCTGACGGTGATTTCCAATAGTGTCACCTCGCCTCCTCTCGTCGTGCGGTAGAGTGGTCTCTCGAAGACGACTTCCATCGTCTCGTCCCGTCGCACTGCTACGGATTGAAGTAGTGGTAAATACGTGTCTCTGACGTACGATTCTTCCCTCACCACGTCGGAACATAGGTAGACCCTGCGCGTGGGTATTTCGAAAGTAGGCACGAACGTCATTTCCAATAGGGCACACTCCCACGTTCCATTCGTTAAGTGTGCTCGAGGTAAACGTACTGAGAACTGACCTCCCCTATTCTCGGGAAAGAGATCGAGCGAGTCTCCGCTATTGACGAATAAATAAAACTCGTCCATGATTAGATGAAGCCCGTGTTCTCTCCTTCTTATAAAGTTTTGAACAATACCGCCGCCGCCCCGCCGCCGCCGCCGCCCGTGTCTGCGGTGGTAGAACAGCCGCCGCCGCCGCCCGTGCCTGCGGTGGTAGAACAGCCGCCGCCCGTGCCTGCGGTGGTAGAACAACCGCCGTCCGGTCCGTTCCTGTTTCGACACCCGTTTACTATGATCGTTTCGGGTCCGACGTCTTGCGGCAAGACGCATTTCGTGGCGAAAGTCCTCCGAGAAGCGGAAGCGATGTGCGAACCGGCACCGCAGAGAATCGTCTGGCTGTACAAGAGGTGGCAACCCCTCTACGACGTCGTACGAGACGGCGTGCACCCGCCGGTGGAGTTTGTGAGAGGCATCCCCGCCGACCTGGAGAGCGACGACTTCTTCGATCCGAGAGTGCGCAACATGGTGGTCCTGGACGATCTGATGACCCTCGCCAGCAAAGACACCCGCATCAACGATCTCTTCACCGAAGGAAGTCACCATCGAAATCTTTCCGTGATCGCCATCTACCAGAACCTGTATTTTGGAAAGGACCCCACCCAGAGAAGAAACTGTCATTACATGGTCCTCTTTGACAATCCGATCGATCGACAGCCCGTGGCCACCCTTGCACGACAGATGTACCCGGGTCGATCCGAACATTTCCTGCGACAATTCGACGAGGCCACGAGAAGACGACACGGTTATCTCCTTGTCGACGTCAACCCGGAGACCCCGAGACGGAGAGACTGCGCACGAACGTCCTGACGGGGGCGGGAGAGGAGGAGGAGACGACCAAAACGGAAGAAAACGACCACGAACGATCTGATCGCCTGCGAAGAATGCGGACTGGTCTTTGTACACCGCCGCGGACTGGAGGAGCATGCGTGCAGCAGGGAGGAGGAGGAAAGGATCTCCAAGGCGAGGAGGCTCGACAGCAGCGAGGATACCTCCGAATACGACACGGACGAAGACATACTTCCCATGAGCGACGCAGAACTAGAAGAAGCGTTGGAAGGGTTACCGGTGGACGTACGTTGTGCCGAAGAGTTACCCGCAGACATCTCGCACCGACCGATGACCTATGTCGTCAACACGGATACCTGCGATGGACCGGGGAAGCATTGGGTGGCGTTTCACTTTCCATCCACGGGACCGGCAGAATTCTTCGATTCACTCGGACGTTCTCCGGAGTATTATCATCGTCGCTTCAGGAACGTGCTCATCGCCAATGGACCTCAATACAGATTCAGTACGACTCAAGTGCAACCGGGATCATCCGATACGTGCGGATTCTATTGTGTACATTTCGTGAAGATGAGATATAGAAACATTAGCATGGAAGACATTGTGAAAGATTTTTCCCCTAGTGACTTGATGAGTAACGACGACAAACTGCTTGCATTGTACGAATGAATGTAATAAATGTATATGAAACTGACATCTGCGTTGGTATTTTTTTTTCTATTTGCCCCGAACACGATACGATTAATCGGTGATTGACGTTCACACCTTGAAGAGTTGCCTCCCTTTTTTGTACCAGAGTTCTTCGATATGATCATGTGACCTTGCCTCGAACGTTGAATTGTCAATCCAAGAGAGAGAGAGATATATATATACAGAGTTGCTTCCCTTGTTTTGTACCAGAGTTAACGTTCCTCGATACGATCACGTGACCTGTTGTCCATATATGGACATGTGTTTTATTTTGATGTTTGAGTGAAAATAAAGTTTTTACCAAATTTGGTCATAATTTCCATATATGGTCATAGGGTATCTGGTCGGGTTCCATATATGATCGTGTATTTTATTTTGATTTTTGAGTGAAAATAAGTTTTTTTACCAAATTTGGTCATGATTTCCATATATGGTCATAGGTTGTTTTGTCGATTTCCATATATGATCATGTATTTTATTTCGATTTTTGAGTGAAAATAAGTTTTTTTACCAAATTTGGTCATAATTTCCATATATGGTCATAGGGTATTGTGGTCGCTTTCCATATATGGGATTCATCATATGGTGGTCCAAGAGTCATAATCCGACATCAGGTGCTTCCGTTTTGATATATAGCCCGTATTATCATGTAGTGAGTCATGCCCTGATCTTGCATCCTGATGATTCATGGTCGCGTCATGACCAAATATGGACGGCGTGCATTCGGTATGACTCATCTTCCTTACTTACACTGACGTCATTAGGGCTAGTATATGCCCATATATCATATTGGGGGCGGGGCATGCGCATATGACGTCAGCACCCTAGCGCCCTGTGTTTTGGGGGTGCCTCAAACTGAACCGTCCCTACTACTGATTTACATGATTGTATACTCATTTCAACTATTTCCATTTGAAATACACAAACATCACATCACATGTTCCAAGGGTAGGACTAAAACTTGTTTTAAATGCCGAGATCATTTACACAATAATTTACAAAGACTAGATATGGACAATGCCCCCACCCTTTATTCTGCTCTGTCATAAGCATGAGTATAGTTCCACATATTTTAGATTTGACAAAAAGCGATGTTCCATACAATTTGAAATTGTTTCTCTGTTTAAACACAAATGATGCTACTGCCTAATCATAGAACATCATTACTTTGACAATATGTATGTTGATGTAACTATAGGAGGAGATAGTCGGGCGAACCATGATCTCTGTATGCACTTTAGGCAGTAAGTTCAAAAAATGCAACTAACTGTCATTTTAAGAATATTAAAAAATAAATCAAATTCCTGAGGCCATGCAAACCTTCATTATGTATAGGAACATCCTACTAAATATTATTTTTTTTACCTTTAATACTCTAGGAGGAGATAGCCGGACAAACAATGTAGCATAATCCGGACGGACGGACAGACTGACAACGATATACCATATTACGTGTCGTCTTTAAGGACAGGCGTAAACAAATGTGTTCGTTAAATCGATTCAGATACGGATTGTCAAATAAGGGCACTGATATAAACTGCAACATATTTTGCGCTTGCGGGCAAATAATTAACGTGATATGTATCAAATAAACCACTTTTTGGTTTTTTAAATTCACATCATACTTCATATATGGGCGTTTTTCAATAAAAGCATAACTTTCAGACCTAAAAAAAAAAATGGAAAATCAACTTGTCTAAAATTTAATTTCAAGAGTTATTTTGAATACCTCTATTATAGACCTGTTTGTAAACAAAAAGTGCAATCTTAAATACTCTTTAAAATGATATTATTTTCATAATTTGTGTACTGTTTTAAGTCCCCTACGTAACTGCTTCTAAATACAAATATTTTTGCAATTTTAAATGTTTCCTATAGACATTCCAGTTTGTTTACTTTATATACTAGAAAAAGCTCATTTTTTCTGAATTGGATAACCATTTTTTATCGAAAAGGATTAGACAGTACTTCACATATGAAGGTACAACTCATGTTACGTAGTGGACATTTTGATGCGTTTTGTAGTTGACAAAACCGTTTCGTAATGGACAAAAAGTTTCGTAGTTGACATCAACCCTATTCTATGTTAATAAAAACTAGTGTTGTCAACGGTTAACCGGTTAACCGTTCGAGCGACCGAATACCGAATACCAAAAACGCTAACCGGTTATCCGGACTTTTAAAAAAAAATTTAATAGATTTGATATAATTTGTATTGAAATCATTAAATTGTTGTGTTTTCTTTAAAAATTGTCGTCGTGGTAATCAATTTGACGGATCAATTGTCCAGTATATCGATTAGTATTGTTAATCCAAAAATATAAAATTAATTAGAACTTGTCTCTCAGCTCGGGGCAAGATCTTAAGGAAACATAATTAGTTTCATGTTTTTTTAACAGTAATTTTTAATCGGCAATACGATTAAATTTTACGATTTAATTCATTATTTCATTTTTGATCTTATATTATGTAGAATGTGCAATCTTCGTCGTGCAAGTCTTTGTCATACTTTAAACTAAATGCTAACTCAAACACTTTAAAAAAGCAAACCAACGTGAATGTAATCAATGTATACTTGATGATACGAATATCAGGATTAATCATTTTTAATTGAAACACCTCACATTATTTTTGGAGACAACAAGACAAAATGGAAGAATCATCGGTTTTAGACGTATCCAATTCTACGAGATCAAGACGTTTTGGTTTTTTTTATTTGTGAATTTGAAGTAAGTACAAACGCCATAGTTGATACCGTGTATTTGATTATTAAAAGTCAAACTTCGACAGGAATCACAGACGCCTTATAAAACCAAAGGCCAAACTTCAATTCAACGTATTATAAAACGTAAATGTATGACTTGGATGGAATGTAGTCAGATTGACACTCATACCACATCTTCTTATATCGATGTGTAGGGTACTATTGATAAGGCCTTCAAACATTAAATTAAACTACCGGTTAACCGGTTAATCGGTCGAACGATTATACGAGTAACCGGTTAGGCAAAAGTGTACGATTTTACAACACTAATAAAAACATAATGAAAATTACATGAAACTAACCCTTGTTATTTGTTTTGCACGAATATAATTGAAAAAAGAGTAAAAAAAAGACTGCATGGTAGTGGTAGTGTCCACTACGAAACGTTTTTCTCCCATACTTGTTTCGTAGGTGACCGTTTCGTAGGAGACATATCATATTCACATGTATTTATTTATGTAACCTATATTGAATAATTTATTTTTTTTCACATCCGGTAAATTATTGATTCAAGTTCAATTTTACATAAATAAATCTGAACGCAATAACTTAGCTAGATTAGAAGGTTTTTAAAATTTTCTTTTACACACAACCAACGCGAACTGCATCCATACTACCATCAAACCACAACTAGTATTAGACCTTGATGGTGTTATATCTTCTTTCAGCGATTTGATGAACATAATTATGTTATTGAAAAGCATCATGAAGTAAGGGTGGTAAGCAATTTCATTTATTGACATCTTAGTGTAAAACATGTATACACATATACACGTGTGATACATTCTGTAATTTTTCCTTTTGAGATACGATCATTCACCTCATAGTAACAATATTAATACCTGATATTAAAAATGTTCAATGAACCGTTTAAAAGAATGTGACCTCTAAAGATAAACTTCCAAGCTTAAAAACATGACAAGTGTATTACTTGTGAATAGGGATTGATCGAACACAATCTTTTTTTGGCTTCGGCTGATAAAAAAAATATTTTTGACGCGATTGAATTTAGAAAATTCTATGATGAATTCAAAAATTTGTTCCACACAATAGGCCATAAAACAGAGAGGACTACCATTACTGTAAATCATCTTTTGCCCGACAAATAAACATACGATTGTGTTCTTTATTTCTAATCTAACTGCATTGGAGCACTATCTATTTTCTTACTCAGGTCTTGTTAATTTTTTTTCAAAGTTTAGTAAAAACCTAGATTTCAAAGTACAATGTATGTAAAATTGATTAAGATATATATGAATATATCATTCATTGTTATCACAGGCTGATTTGTCATCCAAATGCATGAACACTATGATTGGAAAACATAATTTGTGTTCTCCGAAAATTAGTTAATGATTGAACAAATTTTTGAAAAATTACTGTGGCAGAATGAGGCCATGCAAGAAACATTTTTTAACTTCACAACATAATATTTTGTTCCCACATATAATTTCTTGTGCCCACAAGAAAGTGTTCTTGTTCCCACAAGATAATATGTTGTTCCCACAAGATAACATGTTGTTCCCACAAGATAATATGTTGTTCCCACAAGATAATATATTGTTCCCACAAGATAACATATTGTTCCCACAAGATAATATATTGTTCCAACAAGATAATATATTGTACCCACAAGATCATATATTGATCCTACAAGATAATATATTGTTCCCACAAGATAATATCTTGTATCCACAAGATAATATCTTGTATCCACAAGCTAATATCTTGTACCCACAAGATAATATATTGTTCAAGAAGTGTTTTATTCATATTATTGTGAGTTATATACGGTGGCAGAATGAGGCCATGCAAGATTTATTTTTTAACTTGTTCCCACAACATATTATGTTGTTCCCACAAGATAATATCTTGTGCCCACAAGATAATATCGTGTGCCCACAAGAAAAGATAAAATGTTGTTCCCACAAGATAGTATGTTGTTCCAACAATATAATATGTTGTTCCCACAAGATAATAAATTGTTCCCACAAGATAGTATATTGTTACCACAAAATAATATATTGTTCCCACAAAATAATATCTTGTACCCACAAGATAATATCTTGTTCCCACAAGATAATATCTTGTACCCACAAGATAATATATTGTACCCACAAGATGATATCTAGTACCCACAAGATAATATCTTGTACCTACAAGATAATATATTGTTCCCACAAATTATTTAATTTGTTAGTTTTGACTAGAAAAATTCGATATGACCAAAAGTGTCAATTGACCCCTTAAGCAGTTATTGTCCTTTATAGACAATTTTACACAATTTGTTTACCATCTTTGCTAACATTTAAAAATCTTCTCCGAAACTACTAATAAAGCCAAATACTTCCAAACTTTAAGTGAATGTTCCTTAGGGTATATAGTTTATAAATGATGTCCGAAGTTTTGATCCATAAATAAACATGGCCGCCATTGCTAAAAATAGAACATACGGGTCAAATGCAGTTTTTGGCTTACATCTCAAAAACTGTAGCATTTAGAGCAAATCTGATACGAAGAAAATAACCAAAATGGCAAAACTGAAAAATTAAAATAAAATATCTTTCTTGTCCATCAATAACCGCAGACCAGCTTCGATGTCTTTCATCTAAATCGTAAATTCAATTTTCAATTGAAAAAACTTTTTTTTTTAATATTTGATTGGCTTCTTTATTGCATTCAAATTTGATTTTCTGTATTTGCACATATTTATCAACTTGTCTCAGATCTACATTGTAAAACTATTTTCTGTTTTTTAATCACTTATGTCTTACCCACAGTTAAAGAATTTCTTACAAATAGTAACTTTCAGACTTCAGTAAAAGAACAATATTATTTTAAAGTCTGTGATAGCTTTTTTTTTTTAAACAAATGATGAATTATTTAAAGCAGTCCTATTCTTATTCAAATAATTCTAAGCTAGGCAATGTAGAATTATGTTTTGACAATTTAGGTATCAAATGAATGGTGAAGGACTTTTGATCCTTGTAGACCACATTTTTCTTATCAATTTGAATAATACAAACATCAGGAAAAATCAAAATTACTTCTTAAATTAGGGACACATATTGATTGTTTTCTACATATGAAGTACCTGGCTTGTTGTATCCAAAGTTCCGGTAACCAGTGCTGTCTGATGTGTAAAACATGTTAAAATAATCCCGTAATTGTAGTAGTATATTTATATATTTCATAATCAAAGTATCACATTTAAACATTAAATTGCAATACAAGCCAACACCATGGCATTTTAGGGGAAACATTCAGCATTTAAGCTACATCTTGTAGTGGCTTGTGAAAGGTAAAAAGAATGCAAACAATTCTTTGGACTGCGTTTTTCTCAGTTATTATGTCGACCAATTTATCATAATTTGTCAGGTGCGCCAGACGCGCGTTTCGTCTACATAGGACTCATCAGTGACGCTCATATCAAAATATTTATAAAGCCAAACAAGTACAAAGTTGAAGAGCATTGAGGATCTAAAATTCCAAAAAGTTGTCCCATATAGAGCTAATGTAATCTATGCCTGGGATAAGACAATCCTTAATTTTTCGATAAATTCAAAGTTTTGTAAACAGGAAATTGATAAAAATGACTAGTCATTATTGATACTCATGTCAACACCGAAGTATTGACTACTGGGCTGTTGATACCATCGAGAAAAAGTCCACCAGCAGTGGCATCGACCCAGAACACGTTTTCTGGTGGTTCTAGCTATACATATTGTTTTGAAATGTTCGATCAGTCTTTTTGTACACATCGATTTGCCTGCGTGACTTTGACTAAAAATAATTACTAGTATCGATGTTGGTGTAAAAAAGGAAAGTTCGAAGAGTATATCGTGATAAAGAAGTTGACTTCTTATTTTTCAAACAAGGATTTACATGATTTTATACTTATTTTCAACTATTTCCATTTGAAATACACAAACATCACATGTTCCAAGGATAGGACTAAAGCTTGTTTTAAGTTCATGGATTATTTAAACAATAATTTGCAATGCCTCCCCTTTTTTCTGCTCTGTCATAAGCATGAGTATCGTTCTACATGTTTTAGATTTTACAAACAGTGATATTGGCATACAATTTGAAATTGTTGCGCTATCTGTAAGACACAAATGACGCCCCGCATGAACATAGGAGAATATCAACTTGACACTATGTATGATGATGGAACTGTAGGAGGATATAGTCGGACAAACCATGATCTCTTTAGGCAGTACTAAATATTAAATTTGTACATTTAATTCATTTTGTAATTGTCAATTGAGGAGGAAATATTTCAATAATTTAGTAAGGAAGTCTTTCAGCGATTTAATGAACATAATTATGTTATTTAAAAGCATGATCAATTTAGGATATTCAATTTTATTTATCGACATCTTGGTATTAACAATGTATACACATATACACATATACACGTATGGTACATTCTGTAATGTTTACCTTTTGAGATACGATCATTGACCTCATAGTAACAATATTAATACCTGGTAGTAAAAATGTCCAATGAACCGTTCAAAAGAATGTGACCTGCGAGTATTAACAATCAAGTTTAAAAACATGTCAATTGTATAACTTTGGAATGGGGATTGACCGAAAACAATGTATTTGGCTTCGGCTGATAAAAATAATAATTTTTGACGCGATCGAATTAAGAAAATTCTATGATGAATTAAAAAAAATAGGCCATAAAACAGAGAGGACTACCATTACTGTAAACAATCTTTTGCCCGACAAATAAACATATGATTTTGTAATTTACTTCTAATCTAACTGCATTGTGGCACTATCGTTTTTCTTTCTCGGGGCTTATCAATATTTTTTCAAAGTTTAGTAAAAACCCAGATTTAAATAAAGTACAATTTAATATTGGATTGGCTTTTTTATTGCATTCAAATTTTATTTTCTGTACTTGCACATAGTTATCAACTTGTCTCAGATCTACATTGTAAAAATAATCTCTGTTTTTAATCACTTTATGTCTTACCCACAATTGAAGAATTTCTTACAAATGGTAAATTTTAGACTTCAGTAAAACAACAATTCTTTTTGAAGTCTGTGATAGCTTTTTTCTTAAACAAATGATGAATTATTTAAAGCAGTTCTGTTCTTATTCAAATAATTTTAAGCTAGGCAATGTAGAATTATGTTTTGACAATTTAGGTATCAAATGAATGGTAAAGGACTTTTGATCCTTGTAGACCACATTTTTCTTATCAATTTGAATAATACAAACATCAGGAAAAATCAAAATTAATTCTAAAATTAGGGACACATATTGATTGTTTTCTACATATGAAGTACCTGGCTTGTTTTGTCCAAAGTTCCGGTAACCAGTGCAGACTGATGTGTAAAACACGGTAAATTAATCCCGTAATTGTAGTAGTATGTTTATATTTCATAATCAAAGTATCACATGTAAACATTACATTGCATTACAAGCCAACACCATTGCAATTTAGGGGAAACATTCAGCATTAAGGATACATCTTGTAGTGGCTTGTGAAAGGTAAAATGAATGGAAACAATTCTTTGGACTGCGTTTTTCTCAGTTATTAAGTCGACCAATTTATCATAATTTGTCAGGTGCTTTCGACATAAAATTATCTGAAGAGTAGGCAAACAACCCGTTTTCTGGTGGTTCTATGTTTTGAAATGTTCGATCAGTCTTTTTGTACACATCAATTTGCCTGCGTGATTTTGACTAAACATAATTACTAGTATCGATGTTGGTGTAAAAAAGGAAAGTTCGAAGAGTATATCGTGACTTCTTATTATTCAAACAAGGATTTACATGATTGTATACTTATTTCAACTATTTCCGTTTGAAATACACAAACATCACATCACATAAATACACAAACATCACATCACATGTTCCAAGGATAGGACTAAAACTTTTTTTAAGTTCATGAATCATTTACACAACAATTTACAAAGACTAGATATGGACAATGCCCCCCTTTTTTATGCTGCTCTGTCATAAACATGAGTATAGTTCAACATATTTTAGATATGACAAACAGTGATGTTGACATACAATTTGAAATTGTTACGCTGTCTGTAAGACACAACTGATGACACCCGTCTAACCACAAGAAATTATCAAAATTTGACACTATGTATGATGATGTAACTGTAGGAGGAGATAGTCGGACAAACCATGATCTCTTCAGGCAGTACTAGATGTTAAATTTGTACATTTAATACTCTAGGAGGAGATAGCCGGACAAACAATGTATTCTAATCCGGACGACCGGGCGGACAGACAGACAACGAGATACCATAGTATGTGTCGTAAAGAAATGTGCTCATAAAATTGATTCAGATACGGATTGTCGAACAAGGGCAATGATATAAACTGCAACACATTTTGCACTTGCGGGCAACTGATTAACTTGATATGTATTAATTAAGCAACTTTTTGTTTTTTGAAATTCACATCATACTTTAAACATGTTATATTTCCAGATTTGCTGCTGTAACCTATATTGAATAATTATTTTTTTCTTCACATCCGGTAAATTGTTGATTCAAGTTCGCAAAATGTAAAATTTTACATAAATAAATCTAAAGGGAAAACGGTAGTATTTAATTTTCCCAGCATCAAGGCAGCTGAAGGAAGTCAAATTAGGAGTGCTATGATTGGATATAAGGGTACAATATATTTTTTATTTATCTATGAATAACTGCAGTGTGTATATTTACAATATAAATTTTGAAACCTATTGAAATATTTTCTAGAGAATTATTCGAAAAGACTTGCAAAATTTCATAAATTTGGTGCAAAATGACGTTGGGCATGGATAACATAAACAAGCTCCGTTGGAAGTTGGTCATGATACTATTTGGCTTTAATTTTTAAAACACAATAATAAAGTACTAACACAACATATAACTGTTTTATCCAGGTTTTTATCTTAAAAAGTGGTAAATTTAGAAAATGTTAATATTGTCGCCTATGGCAGAATAAATACGCAACAACTTAGCTAGATTAGAAGGTTTTACAATTTTCCTTTTACATAGAATCAACGCAAACTACATCTATCCTCCATACTATCATCAAGCCACACCTAGTAGTAAATAGACCTTTATGGTGTTGTCCCGAACTGGTGCATCCAACTTACACAAAGATGTACATTTTGTAATTGTCAATTGAGGAGGATATATTTTTCATTAATTTAGAAAGGAAGTCTTTCAGCGATTTGACGAAGTTCAACATAATTATCTTATTGCAACGCATGATAAATTTCAATTTCATTTATCGACATCTTGGTGTAAACAATGTATACATATATACACGTATGATACATTCTGTAATGTTTACCTGTTGAGATACGATCATTGACCTCGTAGAAATAATATTAATACCTGATAGTAAAAATGTGAAATGAACCGTTCAAAAGAATGTGACCTCCGAGGATAAACAATCAAGTTTAAAAACATGTCAAGTGTATTATTTGTGAATGGAGATTGAGCGAGTACAATGTCTTTGGCTTCGGCTGATAAAAATAATTTTTTTTGACGCGATCGAATTAAAAAACTTCTATGACAAATTCAAAAATATGCTCTGTATTGTTCCACACAATAGGCCATAAAACAGAGAGGACTACCATTACTGTAAATCATCTTTTGCTCGACAAATAAACATATGATTTTGTAATTTACTTCTAATCTAACTGCATTGGGGCACTATCTATGTTCTTATTCAGGGCTTGTTGATATTTGTCAAGGTTTAGTAAAAACCTAGATTTTCAATGTATGTTAAATTGATTTGAATATATATATGAATAGATCATGCATTGTTATCAAAGGCTCATTGTCGACCAATAAATGTACACTATGATTGGAAAACATGATTTGTGCTTTCGAAAATTAATTAATGTTCGAACAACTTTTTTAGCTCACCTGGCCTAAAAGGCCAAGTGAGCTTTTCTCATCACTTGGCGTCCGGCGTCCGGCGTCGTCCGTCGTCCGTCGTCGTCCGTCGTCCGTCGTCGTCGTTAACTTTTACAAAAATCTTCTCCTCTGAAACTACTGGGCCAAATTAAACCAAACTTGGCCACAATCATCATTGGGGTATTTAGTTTAAAAAATGTGTCCGGTGACCCGGCCAACCATCCAAGATGGCCGCCATGGCTAAAAATAGAACATAGGGGTAAAATGCAGTTTTTGGCTTATAACTCAAAAACCAAAGCATTTAGAGCAAATCTGACATGGGGTAGAATTGTTAAACAGGTGAAGATCTATCTGCCCTGAAATTTTCAGATGAATCGGATAACCCGTTGTTGGGTGGCTGCCCCTGAATTAGTAATTTTAAGGAAATTTTGCTGTTTTTGGTTATTATCTTGAATATTATTATAGATAGAGATAAACAGTAAACAGCAATAATGTTCAACAAAGTAAGATTTACAAATAAGTCAACATGACTGAAATGGTCAGTTGACCCCTTTAGGAGTTATTGCCCTTTATAGTCAATTTTTAACCATTTTTCGTAAATCTTAGTAATATTTTACAAAAATCTTCTCTGAAACTACTGGGCCAAATTAATCCAAACTTGGCCACAATCATCTTTTAGGTTAGTAGTTTGAAAAATGTGTCCGGTGACCCGGCCATCAAACCAAGATGGCCGCCATGGCTAAAAATAGAACATGGGGTAAAATGCAGTTTTTGGCTTATAACTCAAAACCCGAAGCATTTAGAGCAAATCTGACATGGGGTAAAATTGTTTATCAGTTCAAGATCTATCTGCCCTGAAATTTTCAGATGAATCGGACAACCCGTTGTTGGGTTGCTGGCCCTGAATTAGTAATTTTAAGGAAATTTTGCTCTTTTTGGTTATTATCTTGAATATTATTATAGATAGAGATAAACTATAAACAGCAATAATGTTCACAAAAGTAAGATTTACAAATAAGTCAACATGACTGAAATGGTCAGTTGACCCCTTTAGGAGTTATTGCCCTTTATAGTCAATTTTTAACCATTTTTCGTAAATCTTAGTAATCTTTTACAAAAATCTTCTCCTCTGAAACTACTTGGCCAAATTAATCCAAACTTGGCCACAATCATCTTTTGGGTTAGTAGTTTGAAAAATGTGTCCGGTGACCCGGCCATCCAACCAAGATGGCCGCCATGGCTAAAAATAGAACATGGGGTAAAATGCAGTTTTTGGCTTATAACTCAAAACCCAAAGCATTTAGAGCAAATCTGACATGGAGTAAAATTGTTTATCAGGTCAACATTTATCTGCTCTGAAATTTTTAGATGAATCGGACAACCCGTTGTTGGGTTGCTGACCCTGGATTGTTAGTTTTAAGGAAATTTTGCTGTTTTTGGTCATTATCTTGAATATTATTATTGATAGAGATAAACTGTAAACAACAATAATGTTCAGCAAAGTAAGATTTACAAATAAGTCAACATGACCGAAATGGTCAATTGACCCCCTTAGGAGTTATTGTTCTTTATAGTCAATTTTTAACAATTTTCATAAAATTTGTAAATTTTTACTAACATTTTCCACTGAAACTAATGGGCCAAGTTCATTATAGATAGAGATAATTTTAAGCAGCAAGAATGTTCAGTAAAGTAAGATGTACAAACACATCACCATCACCAAAACACAATTTTGTCATGAATCCATCTGCTTCCTTTAATATTCACATAGACCAAGGTGAGCGACACAGGCTCTTTAGAGCCTCTAGTTTAAATTTGGCCGAGCAAAAAAAGCAAAAATGGCAAAACTGAAAAATTTAAATATTATATATTTCTTGTCCATCAATTACCCAAAGACCAGCTTCCATGTTTTTCATGTTCTGGATGTATTCATATTTTATATTTATGTGATGAGAACTAAATCGTAAATTGAATTTTAACTTTTTTTAGTATTTGATTGGCTTCTTCATAGCATTCCAATTTTTTTCTGTATTTGCACATAGTTATCAAGATGTCTCAGATCTACATTGTAATACTAATCTCTGTTTTCAATCACTTATGTCTTAGCCACAGTTAGTACAAATGGTAAGTTTCAAACTTCAGTAAAACAACAATTAATTTTAAAGTCTGTGATAGCTTTTGAAACAAATGATGAATTATTAAAAGCAGTTCTTTTATTATTCAACTGATGGAGGTTTTTTAAATACAGAAAAAAATAGCAAAATTTTACAGTGCCGAAATCTCATTCAAAAAGCTTTAAACTACTTGTGTTTCCCAAAACTATAAATGACCTCTTACTCGATGTTTACAGTCTAATTTAAAGTGTTCAACAGTGTTCTCGTTCTAATAAAAAATTCTACATCATACTAAGCTTGTTCATTAGAACAGGGGTGAATCAATTGTAATAGTTGCTGATTATGATTATGTACTGCGTGACGCTGCCACATATCTTGTTCCCCGTCCCTTTTTACACACATTTTAGCCCCTCCTCTGGTGGTGATATTTCCCAGAATAGACAAATCTGTAGTTAACCCTGCACTTCCAGAATATCACTGATTTCCTTCATTGATGTTAACTTCATTTGCAATCCTCCGCCGAGCTAGAGGGTCGTGTATTTAATAAAATGTGCGGATTGACATGGGATTAAAAAATGTATTGCTTTTCTGTGGATATTATGATACTTATTTGTAATTTGATTTAGAAAAAACATGGGATTTTCCATATCCCATGGTCAGAGCAAATTTCTATGGGATTGACCATTATCCCATGGGATTTATGTTGCTCAAAGAACCATAATTATCCCTTGGGATATTCAATATCCATGGGATGATTGATTTTCATCAAACATCAATAGATGAAGTACAGTGGTTTTCTTTGGTGTTTTAGTTATCAATTTCCTAGTATTGTCTCCATAGTTGATATTTTTTTTAGTTGAATATCTTATTTTCCTTGGAAATGTTAATGCAATATGTTTTTTCTGTAAATGTTCAAATTGAACATTTGAATAACAAAGCAGATAATGTAAGTATAAAAAAAGTAAAATCACAAAAAATACTGAACTCAGAGGAAAATCAAATCGGAAAGTTCCTTATAACATGGCAAAATCAAATGACAAAACATATCAAAAACGAATGGACAAGAAATGTCATATTCCTGACTTGGTACAGGCATTTTCAAATGTAGAAAATGGTGGATTAAACCTGGTTTTATAGCGCTAAACCATCTCACTTTGTACGACAGTCTCATCAAATTCCGTTATATGTACAATGATGCGTGAACTAAACAGACATAATAAATAAAATAGTCAAAATATGGGTACAGCAGTCATCATCGTGTTACAATTCTAAAAGGGAATACATTGCTTCGCGTGTCTGCGACAGAACATTTTATACGTCACATATTTTTGTCGTTCAATGTTAATACAAACAATTTTAAAATTTCACATGGGCAATGTTAGCATACAGGGTTAATAAATCAAATAGTTAATATAACATTTTTTTTTTTATTGAAGTTAATTTGAGCTCGCAGTTTAGGTCTGTGTCCATATACTATATTTCACTGTTATATGTTAATATATGTTTAAAAAAATATCAAAAAGGTTGCAAGGTGAAGAGAGCGTACTTATTAGTAATGCATGCTCCTTAAGGTACCAGCGGTGTTCTGCTTTTTATTTCGCTAAAATTACACAAAAATTACATCTAGAAATTGACAATGAAAGTCGGTTGAAAACAAAACTTGACGACAAAAGAGATGATTTCAGCTTTCCAATTGTGAACTTTCCATTTCTAAGTAGCAGCATTCCAGCAGCACCTGCATACAGGGTATCTATCTCCCAATTGATACGATATTCCCGTGCTTGCATTTCCTATCATGACTTTCTTGATAGAGGGTTGCTGCTCACAAAGAAGCTATTAAACCAAGAGTTTCAAATGGTGAAGTTTAAATCATCCCTTCGTAAATTTTATGGACGTCATCACGAGTTAGTTGACCGTTATGGAATAACCGTTTCACAAATGATATCGGATATGTTCCTTACGTTGTAACTACAATCCCTTCCCTTTCATGAATGTGACCTACCGAATTAGACTATTTACCGGATCTGTTATTACTTAGGCAACACGACGGGTGCCACATGTGGAGCAGGATCTGCTTACCCTTCCGGAGCACCTGATATCACCCCTAATTTTTGATGGGGTTCGTGTTGTTTATTCTTTAGTTTTCTATGTTGTGTCATGTGTACTATTGTTTTTCTGTTTGTCTTTTTTTCATTTTTAGCCATGCCGTTGTCGGTTTGTTTTCGATTTATGAGCTTGACTTTTCCTCTGGTATCTTTCGTCCCTCATTTACACAAACTAGGGAAAAACGGATAGCAGTTCTTGTTACTAGAAACACCAGTGTTGCATAACAACTAAAAACATGTCTATTGTCAAGCGGCAAAAATTGACATATAATGCAGTTGAAAAGCATAGTCGATTATTTTTTATTTTGCTTAATGAAAAAGGCATATTTTTAGAACGTGCATAAATTGAAAATAATTTCTATACTCTGTAAGATGGGAATTTTTTTTTCTGGATTATCAAAACTTAATTTGATAAGCTTTCGATTAAAGGTAATTTCAAATTATTCTTGTATCAGCCAATCAGAAGCCGTACAAGATATAAAACTTACAGGTAAACTGTAAACAAATAATTGCGCTCTTTTAACCGCAAGACACTCTCACAGGAAGTTGTATTAATAGCACAGGCGAAGCCTTGATAATAGTTTTTTTGTGTGAGTTTTTTTTTTCTTTCTATATTGTTACAATTTCCGGTAACGATTTGACCCGTAAACGATATAATTGCATACATCTTCCTGTTTTTAAAATGGCGTGAATATTACCATGATAACGGAATTTACGTATAGCTATAAGTTAGTGTTGCTGGAATGAGAAGGCCCTAACAATTATCATCAATTATATTATTTTGCATGGATTAATGTGTTAACTTGAAAATTGCATGCTATCTGGTTACGGTAGGGCACGTACTCCATTCTGTATTCCGTTTTTCCCGCTTTTGAAATGTGATGGGGAAGTTTGAATTAATTAATTATCTGTCAATCTATTATATATTGTTTTTAGTGAAACTTACTAAGAAAATAAGGGTTCTCAATTATACATTAATCAGTGTACAACATTAGGTATACAAATTTTGTATGTTTGTTGGTCATTAATTTTGTTGACCTATAAAAAATATAGCGTCATCAATAAAGATCATAAAAGTAGTTTAAATTACATTTCCCATCAGATTTTTTAATAATATTGATCACATAACTCAATCCATACATGAGAATGCTTGCATATTTATATACTCAATAAATGTAACTTATTATTCGTATTCATTGGCGGTAAACACATTGGATTTAGCGACCTATTTTACACAAATCTATTTATATAATTCTATGTAAACAAGAATACAAAAGTGTATGTACTATTTTAAAACTATGTGATCTTTACATGTACATTCCAAAAAATATCATTATACATTTTATAACATAGAACCAACTTTGAATTTTGGACATATAATCCATTTGATATCCATTTAATTTGAACGTTATCACAATTATTTAAAGGTATTATTTTAATTTCAAATTCAAATTTCATTGTACCATAAATTAACTTATATGATTTGTGACTAAAACGAACAATAATTAAAATCCAATTCTTCAGAGAACAATTGAAGGTCTTTCAAACTCGATAATAAGAATGAAATTTATAAAACAGTGTTGGGAAAATGTCACTCCTGGTTCATGTAAGTTGTTACATTAAACTGATATAAAAAATAAACCAGTAGGAATTTTTAGCAGAGGTCAAAATCTAGAATGTCAAATTGACCTTTTCAAAAGATCTCAGGTCAATCACTTGTAAAATTTTGGAGAAATACCGATTTCAAATACATAAGGAGAGAGAACTCATATAAGGGTTGACCCTAATACTTTGACTTAAATGGTATGAAGTTGTGACCTATTGTTATTTGGCAAACACAATATATCGTTAACTCTTACTGTTTCTTTTGAATAAAAATAACTAGCAAAATTCATAATTTAGAACATGACCTTGACCTTTGACCTTGACCTCAATTTTCTCCGAATTGACCAAGGATTTCATATCAAAAGACTATTGGTCTCTACAACTTATAATGTTATAAACATTGTAAAGAGTAAATGAACAAATTGGTGTAAACTGTTTGTTTAATTCTTTTACGGTTTCAAAGAAATAAATATAACAAGAAAAGGGGACGTGGAGATAACTCCTATAAGAATGAGTGTTCGGTTACACAGAGTGATTTTTGAAATCCCCATCACTGTACCACATATTCGTCAAAAAATCCTTTCGATATGTTGTAAAACAAAAAAGCATCTCAGACGGCAGAAGAAGAAAATGAGGTCTTTCCACAAAAAGTGGAGGGACCTAATAATCAGGAGAAAAAAGGTCTTTCCACGAAAAGTAGAACGACCATATTTTTGGAATATGATATCGTACATTTTGTATCAATATCAATTATATGGTAATTTTTATAAATTTTCTGTTACAAAACTTTGATTTTTTTGAAAAACTAAGGATTTTCTTATCCCAGGAATAGATTACCTAAGCCGTATTTGTTACAATTTTTTGAAATTTTAGGTCCTCAATGCTCTTCAACTTTGTACCTGTTTGGTTTTATAACTATTTTGATCTGAGCGTCACTGATGAGTTTTATGTAGACGAAACAAACGTCTGACGTACTAAATTATTATCCTGGTAACTTTGATAACTATTGTACGCTTTTGTAACTACTACTGCGTAACCAAATATTTTTCCATCTACGAGTTATCTCCCCGAACACTGTTTGTCGTGTTATTTCTAAACGAGTTTCTAAGGCTTCGCAACCGTATAAGAAACAGACAGTTTATTTTACCAATTTGGTCGTCATATCCTCAGGATGATTCGTTTAATTTTGACCGAAGCCGTATAAAGAATCCATATGAGAATTATTTCCCCTTATGTATCTGATATAAGTGAAATGTATTTGTAACTGAAAAATCATAAGTGATAGGGTAATTTGAGTTAAGGTCATTGATAAAAAAAAATGAAAATGAGGTCAAAGTCAAAGGTTAAGGTCATGTTCAAAATTTTTATTTTGGCTTGTTATCACTAACTTTTAGAAATCTTATAAGATATTGACAAAATATTTTACAGAATTATTGTAAGTTGTGACATGTCGTAATACGTAAATTAGAGTTGAAAGGGAACGGAGACATTAAATGGGAGATTTCTACCCTATTATATTCAAAATTACACGTATAGAGACATAACTCGTTTATCAAATATAATTAAGATTTAGGGTCTTTTGATTTGAGGCCCTTGTTTCGTGACCTTGAAATTAGGGTCAGGATCAAGAAGTGACCTTTTCTAAACCGGAAGTAGCTATATTTTTAACTATATTAATGTCAAGTATATAGAACCATATATTTTATATATATATGTATAGGTAAACTATCAAACAATAACGATAATGACAGTTTTCAAACCGGAAGTAAAAGCAATTTCCCTTTTTATATTTTTTTGTATAGAAATAACAATAGGTTGTCATTTGACGCTTGAGTCGTCATTCAAAATCAAATTTTAATATTTTCGTATTAAAAACGATCCTTACTGGTGGAAAGACTTTCAATTGTTCACTGAAGAATTGGTTTTAAATTTTAATTTCTATTGTACATTAATTATGATGCCAGTTTTGTCATTTGCATTGTGTTACATTTGTTTCGGGGCCAATTATAGCTGACTATGCTGTATGGCCTTTCCTCATTATTGAAGGACGTATGAAATCCTATAGTTGTTCTAAATTTCTTTGTCATTGGTATTTTGAAAGTTGTCTCATAGGCAATCTTATCAAACCTTCTTTTTTGTTATTTAGTTCAGAACTTAAAACAAGAAAATTATATACAAATCCTAACTAACAGTTGTTCCTGAAATCATGTTAAGGGATTATTTAGATATGCATGATAAATTTTAAAAACTTAATTTCGTTTTGTTTATTTACAGGTGATTAATAAAATTACATGCATCATCATGGTTCAAAACTTTTTCTTGTTATATTATGGGCAAAGTACGAAAAAAATATCTGTGAATGGTAGAATAAATTTAAATGTCATTCAAGAAAGTGTTAAATATAAGTTCAATATAAATGATGCACATCTTCAGGTGTTTGACAGCCTTATAGGAGAATACATTGATTTAGATTCTGATGCGGACCTAAATTTTGAAACAGAAAAAATAATAAAAGTAAAAATCATTAATGCATCTAAGGATGTTGTAAATCCTGATTCACAAATAGTACCGAAAGCAACAGCGTGTTCTCTGTCACCATCTGTAAATGAATCAGCCAAAACTTTTAATGGCAGCATTTCAAGCCCTTCACTGAATGACATCAGTAGCTGTTCATCGTCACCTACATCAAGCAAGATAAATAGCCCATCTAAACTAGAGAACAGGGGTAGTGATGTGCCCAACACAAGAAAAGAGCGGTGAGATTATTTTTTTTTTGTTTGGTAAAATATTTACTAGTGCTTACTACACGTACTATTAATTGTTATAATAGTGTTACAGTAGTAATATTGCAAAGCCACAAATTAGACCGTTTCATGATCATGTTTTAAATAAATATTGGGACTTTGGTAACTCAAAGTGTCAGCATTGTTCATATTGCCATGATTGTATTAGGATTATGTTATATAAACCGAATTCAGAATAAAACAAAGTGCTATCGACAGATGAAGTTGTATGATTTGATGTCTCTTAGATGTGAAGAATGAATGTTAATATAGAATATTGGGTCAGAAAATATTACCTTTTTAGTATGAAGTTTTGTGCCGAACTTAAATTAATACATTGATAGCTTTTTAAATCGTAACACACATGTAAAAATTTAAAAGACAATAATGACCTATAACATGTTAAAAAAAAGCAGAAAAAAATAAATAACGCATAGCTGAGGGTGTGATGGGGCAGATTATTATTCACCGATTAACCATTGTCAACCTGAGCTTCGACAATATTTTCTCGAGGTAACAATCTACTCTATCACTCTCAGCTATGCTTAATTTTTCAAATCTGAAATTCTCCTGCATACGAACATCACATGTCCTCCTAGGCCTAGGCAAATTATTCGTTATTCATTAATCAGCAAACAAATTTAGTTGCATTATAAGAAGTAGTAGACGTATCATTTTGAGAAATGGTTATTTAAAGCTATTAACCTTTTCTAGATCCATACAAGATAACCATAGAAGACTAATCACAAGCCTTCCAGATTATATAGACGATACAATAGATGAACATGAATTCAAATCATTAAGGAGCTCATTCAAACTGACTCCTAAAGATAACAAGGCTGCAAATGACATGTCATCTCTATTGGCCATATTGGAACGGAAAGGTCTGATGGCACCAGGGAAATATGAGAAACTAAAAGAGGCTTTATCTGGAATCAATGTTAAAATAATTAGAGACGTTATAGAGCCAGTTGAAGACAAAATAAGATCGGAATCAGATATCTTTACTTTTCAGGAGCAAACAGAAATTATACCATACTCTTTTTATGGTAAGCTTCCTACCTAACTTTTAACTCATCTTGCCCTAAAGAATTGTTTGAGATATAGCCATCACTTGGCATAGACTGTCGTCTGCATGACACATTTAAATAATGTTCTCCAAAGAAATGTTTAAATCAATTACATCTAAACTTTCACATATTCCAATGAATAATCCTTACGAAGTCGTTTTTTAAAGTTTGTGACTAATAGTGCCAAACTCATACACAAACCCCACGTGTTCAGCAAAGTACATAGGGATGAAATACTAGTTTTACTTATTACGCAGATGATTCCTTAAAGGAGATGCTTGTATTGCACATAAATGACGCTTTTTTTACCACAATCTCATTTCTTTTTGCTTTTGACACTGGCTAGATAGAAACTCTTAGGGAACGATCATTGAACTTTAATGAAAAAGATTTTATAATGAGATCCTGATGTGTTACAGCTGAACGTAAACTATGCTGCATTAGAGAGGGTGAAAATAAATATTTTGCCATACAAATGCAGAAAATATCTGCAAACAAAAGTGGAAAAATAATAAACATGCGAAGCAACAGAAAAAAAAATTAATAGCCAATGAGCAAAAAATAGTGCCCTTAAATGGCAAAAATGAACAGCAATGTATCATCGACAAAAATTATGTTCCTTTACTAAAAAATGTCCTTTACTGACTTTTGAAGTCATTCTTGCGTTTTTTTGCTTTCAATTTGTTATAGACAGATTCTAAATATGTTAAAAATGGTCAGCAACATATGATCTACAAATATATGGATAACTTGAAAACAATAAACAAAGAAGTTTGCATGAAATTATTAGTTGCTGTTTACCATTATTACAATAAATGTTATCAGAAAAAGACTCACAGTGACGCTAAATCTCATAAGCAAAGTATTTCTCATTGTCTCATTTAATTTTAGATCAAACGGTTTGTCGTTCTCCAGGCTTATGTTCACCTGAGGCAGTTCCCTCTTACACTTTGAATACTCCAGGTCCAGATTATGGACAAATGTTTGGTTAACTAAAATTGCACGGAAGCTAAATGCAACGGATTTAGAAACAATGAAGTTTATTCTACGAGGTAAGTCTTATTGCCTAAGTTTTTTTTAAATGATCTAGAGATGTAGGGATCATTTCGTCTTTGTGTTTGTCATTTTAGAGGACAAATTTGTTTTCATTGTAAGCTCTGAAGCTTATTCTGTGACCAGATATAAATGGGGTTAAAAGACAGCTAAACTGGCTGATTTGTATTCCGTCAGCTAAGGACCGTGTCAAACGTTTAATGTCTTAATTTTTGTCTCAATTATTTATTTTTTATTTTTTATTGAATGCGATGATTTTACAGAAATGATTAAGAATGAATCAAACAAGGTATACACCAATGCTATAAATTTAATCCAAATTGATCTCTATTGCAAAATACTTGTTCAATATAAGAAAGCTAAAGGTGTCTACACGACGATTCGGAATCATAAATGAATAATGTACAGCACAAGTCTAGATGTCATCATACACATACTCATAATTGAGACTGTAGTCCATCATACGTGGCGGCTAATTCTGAGTGTTTATGTAACGACCTCTGTCCCTACCTACCACATTGAATTCTTGACCACGCTGCAATAATTTTATGATGGGCTTATTATAAAGAGAGCTACTGCGACGAGGACGACGAGTGGCGACAACGCTTGCTCAGCCTCAGGGAAGTAATCAAGATGTGCTTATAAGATTAACAATATTTGTACTGACTTTATAATTGGGGAGTATCTCAAATTCTAAACAGAGTTGCAGAGTGGCGGATAGTTGACGGGGCAATATGCGCGATGCCCAATCATCTGAATGCATATATGAGGACTTGTAAACCAGTGTTGGGTCAATTGAAAGTCGTAAAACTTATATCCACATTCCTTAATACTAGTACTGCATACCATAGATAAAAGTGTAGGTTCGTATGCTCCCATCATTCGTTCATCTTGTCAGCCGTTTACAAACACAAAGACCAACATTTACTCCTTCACTGTCAAAGAACAAACAGCTCTTCCCCTAACTTTCACGGGATGACCTCCATCTTCTCTATTTCATATTTTGGAACAAACTGGAATCTCATTCCATTTGGATGCATATGTTTTTGATAAATTAAAGCATACCTGTTGGTACATGTACTCTAACATGTCTTAAATCGTTACGTTGTGTGGTCTATCTTATGTTAATTGCTCTGTGATGATATGTGCCAATCAGAGTAGTCAAGTTATTTCTAACTGATTGGTACAGTTTGTTGTAACGAACAGAAAAGTTTAGCCCCGCCATGCCTTTAAGTTGCTGTCCCAAGTTAGGCTTTTTTTTATTCTCACTAGCATATTTGTATATATGATTTACGCATTTAGATACACCCGGTTTAATATCATGATGTCTAGTTTTAAACTTATTTATCATAAACAGGAGAAGATGGATCCCCAAGCTCAGTTTTAGAACAAATAACATCGGCATGGCAGCTGTTTAGTCATTTAATAGATAATGGTAAATTAGCACGTGATAACATTCTATTCCTGCAATCCATGCTATATCATGCTGGAAAGATCACTCTGTATAAAAAGCTAATGGAATATGGTGAAACGTATAAGGATACTTTACATTTTTATGAACCTAGCAGTAACCAAGGTGAGTACAACAGAGTGTAATATGTTTACTATTTCGTACTATCAATCGACACAATAAATACAGCACTACATTTATGCAATTAATGTGTTTTCCTCCAGCAGGATTCAAACTGAAGAAAATGAGCAACCAAAAAACTGCTGTATTCTAGAAAGAAAGATCTATCGGCAAACTAAAATAATTAACATACAAATCCTGTGTTAGTCGACTTATTTCCTTTACAATTGTATATATCATTATAATTCATGCAGTACAGTAGCTAACACATACATTTCTAAATGCCAAAAAGAACGCGAATTTGGTGTAATAAATGATGATCATGATGCAACAATAACCATACAATTACTTGAAATGCTTGATTTTCACCAAATCAAAAAAACAGTGTTGGGTTTATTGTATATCTCTGAAATTGTGCATTGCCTAACATGTATACAGGGTAAAATTCTTTCAAATTGAACTAAAGTTGGCAAATAAATCAAGCAAATACTGTCATAATTGGCCCGGGAATCTCCAAAATTGAATTCACAAACTAGGCAATTCAATTTCATAATGCTACAAACATGAGATATTTCCAAAAAAAACAAAGATATGATAAAAACATTGGCGCAGATAATTTGACTGGACTGCATAACTTATCATGCAGGTCGAAATCATTACATATTGTGTCATGTATATTGTTTGTCTGTTTGTCTTTTTCATTTTTAACAATGGCGTTGTCAGTTTATTTTCTATTTATGAGTTTGACTGTCCCTCTGGTATCGTTCGTTCCTCTTTTCGAAAGGGACAAATTAAAGTAGCTAGCATAAGTCATAAAAACTCACACAAGTCGATGAGAAAGTGTCAAAATCACAGCTAACCAATGCAAAGGACACGAAACAAGAAGCAGTGTACAATATCGTATTTAAATAAAAACCAATGTATTAGCAATACATACACTACATAACTAGTGCATGCAGTATATCTCTTCAAGCGCATCGTGTCTATATGGCTTTTTGATCTGAAGTTGATACTTTGCGTTTTTGTTGCGATAGCGAGATATACTTCCGTTTCAATCATAGGCGTGAAGTGCCAAAGACGTCAACATTATATAATGTATTTCTATTCATCAAGAACTTTGTAAATAAACTCATCATAGATACCAGGATCAAAATTTTATATTTACGCCAGACGCGCATTTCGTCTCAAAAGAACTTATCCGTGACGCTCGAATCAAAAAATGTAAAACCGTTTTAGGATTTATTGAAACTTAAAAGGATGTGTTATATTTGTTCTTATATTATTATGATTTCTCTCAACTATCATTTAAAATAAAATCGTTTTACCTAATTTTGTCGCAGGTTATTACTGAATAAACTTTGGAGTAAACTTGTTCAAGATAAAAAATAGTAGCATTATTAAAAGTAACAACATTACCCTGAAAGCAGCAATTACAGACGGGAAACATGATTTTCTGGAACTCTTTAAAGGGGTATTAACAATAAAAAAAAATAATCTGTAAAATAACTTAAACATAAAATCATTAACATTATAAAACTTCACGTAAAATGACAGATAATATTCGCATTTGTACATATGAAGGGGATTGGATCAAAACATCTCACTCTCCCAGGTATGGATACCTGTGCAGTATGTTCAGAATTTGCAAGAGGATGAAAAATGTATGACCTTTCAAAATTTTAACGATCAACTTCAACGATTTCAAAATGCAAATGTTGTATAGTTATATAAAAGAAATTCTTGTTCAAGAGAATCATCGACCAAAGCACAAAAAAAAAGAAAGATCAGTATATTCTTTATTGAAATATACGTGTGTTCATTTAAGGGACAATAATGCAACGAAAGTGCAAATTATAGAGATGCTGTTCAAAAATAAAAACATTATTGTAAAAGTTAAATATTGCGGGTAACAAAAAAAAAAGGAAATGGTACCAGCAATTTCCATATGATATTGGGTCCATGTCTGGGTGGTAATTTGGTAATTTGTTTTGGAAGTTACAGAAAATGTTTCTTATTGTTGCTTTTTGTAGGTAATGGTGACCAGTGCCTATGAATTATCTGTATGTACAGATAGCATTCAAACAATATTACTACGTAATGTTTGTACTTGTGTTGTGACTTCTTTTCGTCAGGAATATTAACTAATAAATTTACAATAAATATTACGTATTTGTTTCAGAAAACAGAGATGTGAAATTTCACGTTTCGTGTAAAAAAGAAACATGTGAACAAAATTTGAAAAACATAAGGAAGATAGCTGCAAAATACATGGTTGTTGATATACAGTCAGTGTCAATTACGAGGTTGCGAGGTCATAAGTAGCTTTTTGATTACATTAATAGTCCTGAAGTATGAGTAGACTCCCTCTTGAAATATGATTCTACTGGACAGCTGTCATTCCTGTGTCCTGTTATAGAATTTTCATGGTGGACGACAAGATATTCTTATGGAAGAAGGTATATTTTTCAATATAGTGGCAAAATAGATGAAGCATGGATTGTTTTTAAATTGCATTTAGTAAGATTCTACAATATGAAATATTTTGTGATACATAAAAACCATTTATAGATACTATTAGTGGCCACTTAAACAAGTTCAAGTAACGGTTATATTTTTTACACTTATCATGCATTCTAAGTTGACTATTTATAACAAAGTGTTAACATTATTTTGCCTAGGTCTTTATGGATAAGTGTTTCATTGACACAATTCAATATCAATTCTCCTTATATGTATATGCAGTCGAGGTTAAATGGGTGTGTTTCTATTGCTTAACCTGTAAATTAACATGTACATGTAAATGCAGGATGTAGTATCCGCTGATGAACTGAAAACACATGTTACTGGAGTGTCATCCCACAGACAAAACAACATGTTCGCCTTTCATGTCTGATAATGACTATCTATGCTGATTCTTAGCAAGACAATATATTATGGTAAGAAATATCAAGTACTAAACAATTTAAAATTAATTTTATGCATTAGAGCAGGTTGTTTCGACTAAACCAAGGACATTAAAAGAAAATACTCCTATATATTACTTTCCTTTCTTAGCATGATTATGAAATATGTCATTTCAATCCAAACCAACAATAAATGCAACGAAGAAAAAAAGACAATATGAAACCGTTTCCAAAACTAAACAATAAGACAAAATAGTAAGTCAAGACACGACCAAATTTTAAAGATACTTCAGTACTCATGACATTTTGTACCAGCTTGTTTTTCTTTTTCTTTTTTTTTAAATAAACTGAACCTAAGTTGTGATAAAGTCTAATGGAATTTTTGTTTTCCTGTTTGTCATGATTATATATCTGAAAGACGATTAATTGAACCAGCTAGTTATTCCAGCTAATGAAGTCAATATAAATCACGTGTTTTCAAATCCGTAATCTGCCTCACAATATGTAAATAAGCATTTGATGCAAAGCAACAAAAAATAACCTAAAAAAATTAACTAAATTACGTCCGAACATTTTGCGTGTATCGTATATAATGTGGAAAAAGAGTTTGTTTCACGAGGAAGAGTCGAACTTAACAAATTAAAATATAGACATGCGACATAGGTTCGGGAAAAGAACTCAAGACATACGATTCAAATCTAAAACAAAAAAGACACAGTTTCCACCCAGATGGACTAAATTTTTTCTTCATACAAAATGAAATATTTCTTTGTTGCCCATACAGCAATCAGAACAAGGACCCTCCAATGGTCAAGACATTTAATCAGAGATATGGATATTATTCGAAAATAGAGAGAGAAATGTTCTGTAAGTTAAAGAAATGAGATTAAGAATGTTTCATTTTATGATAAATCAATTTAATAAAATGGCCCAGATTAGAACAATTTTATATACTATAATGATATTTCAAAGGGTTATACTATTGTTGTACATGATGTATCTGTATATATGCTAGTATAGTAAGTATACACTTTCAAAATATGAATAAATAGTTTTGGCTAAAAGTCAAATTTTATTCCGATTGAATACTAGGTGATTAACAAAAATAGATGATTTTTGTTGTACTGTTTATTTTTTATTCTTTGAAGGTTCCACATTTCTCTTTTCACTACGAAACCTTTTTAATAACTATTTACACCACTGGGTGGACGTTTTGTCCCCGATGGGTATCACCAGCTCAGTAGTCAGTACTTCAGTGTTGACATGAATATCAATTATATGGTCATTTTAATGAATTTCAAGTTGACAAAACTTTAGATTTTTCGAAAAACTACGGGTTTTTGTTTCCCAGAAATAAATCTGTACCTTAGCCGCATTTTGCACATTATGTTTTGAATTGTGGGTCATCAATGCTCTTCAACTTTGTACTTGTTTAGCTGTATAACTATTTTGATCTGAGCGTCACTGATGATTCTTATGTAGACGAAATGCGCGTCTGACGTATTAATTATAATCCTGGTACTTTTGATATCTATAATCACTTTTATTTTATTGAATTTACAAAGACATATAAAGTCGAACAACGGAAAATGAACTTAATTAATAATGCTTAAAGTCAGTGTGCTAAGTTTGGTTTCTATCAACGGGAAAAGATAGGAAATGGATTATCAATTTAGGACTTAAAATCCTATGCAAAAAACAGAAGAAACAGCACTTTCTTTGTTGTTACTCATCTAAAAATAAGTGACCCTTTTACATGGAGAACAAACCTTACTCACTCACCACAGACTCAAAACGGTTCAATGACATTGTAACACTTGTTTAAACTCATTGAAGTATTTATATGTGTGTTTTTTCTGTGTTATAACTATTCCAAGACATGACTTATGATATCACGTATTTGGTAATCTACACTAAAATTTATTTATTAACGTTACCTGTTGAACAATATTTTTCATATTCTCATATTTTTTAGTTGCAATTGTAACCAGACAATCACAGATGAAACAAAAAGGGAAATGAACAGACCCAGAAGGTATAAAATTATTGAAACTTGCCTTTTTTTAAATCTTAAAAGTATAATCACAACAATACTGAACTCATAGGAAAATTCAAAACAGAAAGTTCCTAATCAAATGGCAAAATCAAAAGCTCAAACACATCAAACGAATGGATAACAACTGTCATATTCCTGACTTTGTGCAGGTATTTTCTTTTGTAAAAAATGGTAGATTAAACCTGGTTTTATAATTAGCTTAACCTCTCACTTGTATGTCAGTCGCACCAAATAGCATTATATTGACAATGATGCGTGAACAAAACAAACAGACATAATCAGTAAAATGTCAAAAGTACAGCATTCAACATTGTGATACAATCTTAACTACTAAAAAAAACACACAAATATGTAACAAAGAAGGACAAAATGGCATATAGACCACGAAATCAGGTTTCAAGAAAAGATCACGAATTTGCAAGATAAATATGCTCTTCACATATTTATTTCATTTAAACTGAAAGTTATTACAATAAACACATTTCAGTTGGAAAAATTGTTAGTTTTTTTGTTTTAAATAGTCCGAGTCATTATATGAGTTATTGCCTTTACATCTTAAAATGTTGTTTATTATCATGAAAACAATAATAGATTATTAGAGGACCCCTATTTTGTTATGGTCATTCGATTGAAATGCATGCAAAGGTTATATACCATTTTTTTTCAATAAATCATCAACTCATGTGAACTTTGATCAATACGGTTTAGTTGTAAAACCACCAAATCATAGTACCTCATATCCGGTTGCATGCGGAAAAGGGTTAGACAAAATATTCTCCTGAATTTGACAGTTGTAGGAAATCTATCCTACATTTCATTGCAGTAAAAAAACTGTATCATAGACAATGGCCGCCATGGCTAAAAATAAAACATTGGGGTAAAATGCAGTTTTTGGCTTATTGCTCTTAAACTAAAGCATTTAGAACAAATCTGACAAGGAGGTAAAAATGCTCATCCGCTGTAAATCTATCCGTTCTGAAATTTTCAGACTCATCAGACAACCTGTTGTTGGGTTGCTGCCCCTAAGTTGGTAATTTTAAGGAAATTTTGCAGTTTTTGGTTATTATCTTATTTGTGATTATTATACAATAGAAAGTCAACGGTAAAATTGTTCAGCATATTAGATCTACGATTAAGTCAACATATGATCAAAAATGTCAATTAACCCAATAAAGCGTTATTGCCCTTGAAAGAAAAAATTTCATAATTTTTCGTAATTTTTTGTTAGTTTTTATGAAAATTATCTTCTCTGAAACAACGTAACAAAAAATGAAACAAACTTGGCCTAAATCATTCTAACTTTTATCTAGTTTTAAAAAATGTATCCGCTGACCCCGCCTATCAACCAAAATGGCTGTCGTGGTTAAAAATAGAACATGAGGGTAACATACAGTTGTTGGCTTATAATATCTCGAAAACTGAAGCATTTACAGCATATCTGACATGGATTAAAATGTTCATCAGGTTAAGATCTGTCTGCCCTGAAATGTTGAGACGCATAATACAACCTGTTGGTGGGTTGATGCCTCAGAATTGATAATTTTAAGGAAACTGTAAACAGAAAATTTGTTCAGTAAAGTAAGATCTACAAATAAGTCAATATAACCAAAATGGTCAATTGCCCTCTTTAGTGATTGCCTTTTAGAGTCAATTTTGAATAAGTTATAATTATAATTTTTTGTAATCTTTTACAAACTTGGTCACAATCCGCATTTAGTTAAACGTTATCATTTTAAAAAATTGAGTCAGATAACCCCGCCTACTAATCAACATGGCTGACATGGCTAAAAATAGAACATAGGGATAAAATCAAATTTTGTTTATTATTGCTTTAACCGTTATAAATAGAGAAAATCTTGAAGAAAAAATAAGTTCATAATAATTAGCTCTACTAGTTGTCCATATATACGTCAAAAATATTAGACAAATTCTAATAGGAGTTATTGCCCAAAGATTACAAATTTTACGATTTGTTTTTCCATTTTTGCCTATTATCACGAAAACTATGATATTGAGATGGAAACTTTTTTCTTTCTTTTATTTAAAATGATCAGCAAGACAAGATTTATCAATAAGTCAAAGAAACTAAGCAGACTGAATGATCAGTAAAACAAGATCAACAAAATAGAGATTTCTGTCATGAAGTCTACTCTCGTCTACAATGTTAGAGAGTGTGCTTTGTTTGATATGCCTATTGACTAAAGTGAAATACACAGGTTCTTGAGAGACTTTAGTTCATTTTGGGTGTATAATAGAATATTTTTAAAACTTTAAGTTACATTGGTACATGTACTAATAAAGCTGGTATACAGGAATAAAAAGGGTGTTTAACTTCCAGTGATTACTATAATGCCCCCGCCGTAGCGAAGGGGGTATTAAGTTTTACTCTTGTCTATCGGTACGTCCGTCCGTCAATCCTTCCGTCCGTTAGTTCGTCGTCAACACTTTTGATAATAACTCAAAAACGTTTTTGAACTTTTTATCTTACTTTGAAGATTTGGTTATTTCAATTTACGTAAGTTTCCTCATGATTTTGATTGTTATATTTTCCTTTTCCGAGTTACGACATTTGAATAATAAAATATGAGAGATTTTCCAGTTTTCTGACTATTATAACTCAAAAATTCTTAGAACAATTTTCATGACCCTTCGGTGAATCGTTTTCATATATAAGCATACATGTTACCTTTCTTTTTTAAACATCTCTGTCGATACGTTTCGGAGTATTGGGACTTTATTCCTACAAATAAATGGGGTTTCCAGTTTAAGAACAATAAATAAAAAATTCATTTATAATTATTTTGTTCTGAATGACTTTTTGTAATTTGTTTTATTGCTATTGTGTTTATTTTTTCTTGGGAGTGAAAACTATCGCGAGTTTCGGGGGTATTAATCTTAGATGTTGTCTAATGTACATCAACATCACTGTTTCTCCAAGATTTCCTTACTCTTGTACTCATTGATCGTACGTCATGTTTTTCAGGTGCATTGCGCTTGGAAGTATTGACCTGATTCCTGTACATATCACTATGCATATGTTGTCATTATTAATTAGTCAAATCCACACTTTACTGCGTCGCTTTAATTAACATTTCCATGATCTTACTATCACTGAACTTGGTTTTTTCTTCTTTATTGCAGTGAAGTGAAAGAGGTGATGTAACCCTGACAATGTTATGGAGGGAGATGTTTTTAATCTAGTTGTGTCACGTGATATTGTTAATGACAAGGTTATTCTTATACATATGTATATTCCACTTAACAACATTGACCAAGTTTTTGTTCCTACGGGTGCATTTAATATTTTTGGAGATAAGGCTTTTAGTATATAATCAATAGATCTAATATTGGATGGCGGAAAAGTCCGAAAGGAGGGTAAGGATTTTTAATACGTTAAAATGCATCACCTTGCATCACCTAATGGATCATGTATTGTTCAGTTGCATTTATACTTTTTTTTATCCTGCAAAAAATCCTTGAACAAATACTTTTGTCCGTAAACGTGTTTTTTTATCCGTCCCGCTAAATTCCACATCGAACATAATTATGCTTATGAAATTCGTTAATTTTTTCTTGAAGGAGAATTTGTTGAGAATACAAATCTAAACGGGTTTCTTACTTTCATAAAACTGTACAAAATGCTTTGAAAATTTGAAATTTTGTAGATAACATATAGTTTTTTCGATATTTTTCGTAGAATACTGATGTTTCGAGCATTCCAAGATAAACAGATTGAAAAAGCATGAAAGCTGGTACCAACAAAAATAAATGAATTCAGACTATTTTAATGAATAGTTTTTAAAGAGTATGGAACTTTAAATCTTCCATAAGACGGTCTATATGTCATTTAATCAGATATAATAATTATGTTCATTTAAGATATCTTTCAAACAACATTCATATCGTATTTAGTTTAAAAGAAACTTATAGATATATTGCGATATCTTATAAAGTTATATGAGATATGTCATAACGTTGATTAGATATCTTATACCCGCAAATAGTAAAAACAATATCATAACGGTTCTGCATGTATTGAAAGTTAACATATAAATATGAGCAGGAAATTCAGGACATCTCAACATAATTTCGCCTGACCATGAACAACAAGTAGTACTACATAACAAAGTGTTTTGTCAATAATTGATGAGCTGCCATCAACTCTTGACGACAAAGAATGTATCTAGAGATATATAGAATAAAAGTTAAGTATGAAGAAAAACTCTTTTTTACAATCAAAACAATATAGGTGTTTAAAATGAAAACGTTTGTAATGTAATTTCCTTATTTAGCTCATCTGGCAAAATGAACTTTTTTCTTTACTTGGTGTCCATCATCTCGGCCGTCGTTGTCCTTCGTCGTATGAAATCGATAAGTTTTACAAAATTCTTTTCCCTGAAACTACTCAGATCCAAATTAAACCAAACTTGACCACAATCTTTATTGGGTTATCTAGTTTTAAAAATGTGAGAACATCTGACAAAGGTATAAATATTGAGACTCTATCTTCTGTCTATTGACGCCAATTCTATCAGATGACATTTTATACATGTAGGCGTTTTTGCCCTTAAATGCCGTATAAATATTGTATAGTTTACTTGTGTTTTTTTTTTTTTTTTGGTTTTATCTGTCTGTTATTTTGAAAAGTACATGTATCGTCAGCTTTTGGCTTTTCATCAGGCTTTTCATCAACAATTGCCAATTGTTGATGATGCATGTGAGCGACACAGGACTTAAGAACCTTTAGTTAAATGTTTCATATGTGTAAATAAAGTTGGTATTCACCATTTCATGCATTGTACGTCACTTTCCATTTTGTGCGACAATTATTAATAGATTATCTATGCTTCAGTTACATAGTATAATTTGTTTCATCTTCGTCCAGGTATGTAATTAGATTGACAGTAATTACATCACTGTTGTGGTAATATTAGTTTGGTTGTACTTGGTTAGACGTAAACTCTGTTTTTCGGTCAGGATGAAGCCATTGGCCTATGCGAGTGTTTTGATGGGAGTTTTTAGAATAGAGAATATATTAGGTGAAACGAAAAATATAGAGAAATAATAGGGTACCAAAATATACAGAATAGGGAAAATAATAGGGTGTCTTAACATAAAGATTATAGAATAATGTGTACAAATAAAACAAAAAATGAAACAAAGCCTAAAAAATAAGGAATACAGAAATAAAAACCTCGTCTCCCATTTCAGACACTCTTATATCAGATTACAGAAACTCATTCATCAGCTTATTTCATTTTTTCATTAGACTTATTCATCGATTTGACCAAATACAATGTAACTGCATTATTTTTTCTCTAAAAACTTTTAACTCCATCCGCCAAAGTTGACCTAAGTCGATATCGCTAATGCATGGTGGATTATCAGTCCCCGATGATATCATCACATCAGTAGTTAGTACCTCCGACTATTGTTAATTTTAAAAATTTGAAATTTTGAAGAATAAACTACGGTTTGAACTCCTTCATCAAAATTAAGCTTAGATGAATTTATGTATTCTTTTTATGTCCTTTTCTGTCATATGTTCTTTTAACTGTTTCCTAATACTCGGCTTTGGGCGTTCCTGCTGAAGGTAAAAGAAAGCTTAAAATTTTTAAAATTTCTTCTCAATTTTTTTTATTCCTAAAATCCTGTGGAATGTATTTTCGAAAGAAAAAGGCAATTGCACCAACACTGCATTTTTTTTTTAACATTTTTGTATTATTTTTTCCTCTTTAAGTGACAATTATGTCGTATATTTTTGATGAAGCATGTTATTTTTCATGTAAAAAATGTCATCTTTGTAATTGATTGACAGGAGCTTAAAATCTTACACATTGTTCAGAGAAGTCACAATTTTTCATGTTAGTAAAAAAACATCTACTTCTGTATATTACCAGAATCCATGACTACACTTTTTTAATCCCATTAGTCATATAATGTAAACTGTAAATGATGGTGCAGGATGAACAATAAGAACACAATACCACATGCAAATAGAGAAAATTAATATTTAATGTAAATGAGGATCTCAAATTAAAGTAAATGAGGATCTCAAATTTAAGTAAATGAGGATCTCAAATTAAAGTAAATGAAGATCTCAAATTTAAGTAAATGAGGATCTCAAATTAAAGTAAATGAAGATCTCAAATTTAAGTAAATGAGGATCTCAAATTAAAGTAAATGAAGATCTCAAATTTAAGTAAATGAGGATCTCAAATTAAAGTATATGAGGATCTCAAATTTAAGTAAAATGAGGGTCTCAAATTAAAGTAAATGAGGATCTCAAACACGCTGACTATTTAGAATGATTTAAAGTCCATTTTTCCAATATATATATACATAGCCTGTTGTATGGTCGAATGACAGACTTGATCTGATCTGTGAAAATTTCATGTTAATGAATAGTATCACAATGAGGAAATATTTATAGAATAACTAATCGTTCTTTTCAACCATACGTTCTGTACTACGCATGTGTAATTGGTGATTGCAGAAATTTCTTACTTTTTGTTTGTTATTGTTTTCTTTTTACCAGACAAATGTTATATAATTCAGCTATGGATAACTCTAATGCAAAATGTATTCTGTTGATCATTACAAATACAGTACCCAGACTGGTAACATAACTTATGTAAAGGTTTGGGATAAGAATATGATAAAAGCTCCGACAAGTTTAGAGTATAGTGATGGTAGGTTAAGGTAATGGTTAGTCTGATAAGATTTCGGTACGGATAGAGGGTATGATGTTAAAGGACTCGCTAAAAGAATGAAGAACTACGAGTAAGAGGACTATTTTTGATCAAAAACCGCTGAAATTTATTTATACAAGAGCGAAAGCTAAAACCTTTTTTTTCTGTACTAGTATATAATTATCAAAGGGGAGCGAGCGCCGTGTGACGCCTCGCGATAATTTTTTTGAATGAGGATAACGCTACATAAAAAGATAACGCTACATAAAAAGATAACGCTACCTAAAAATTAATCAATATTATCGATTTAATGTAATCACTGTTTGTTAATCCCTTGGTATCTTCTACCAATCTGTGTATGCGTGTACATTTTGTACATGAATATATATTTGTAGGACTCTAAAGTGCGATGATACTCTAAAGTGCGATGGTCACGCTAAAGTGCGATGGTCTACGCTAAAGTACGATGGTGTCTCACGCTAAAGTGCGATGGCTGTTTGTTCGCTAAAGTACGATGGTATATATATCACGCTAAAGTGGATGGACCAAAAGGGTGAGATTCGAGGGATTAAAACATCGAGGTTAAAAAATAGTATTTTTGACGCTAATATGCTAACGTATAATATATGTGATATGCTTTATAATGTACCGGTAGGCTTTAATAATTGTTTCTAACTTAGAAGACCGACCACGTTATAATTTCTAAAAGGGTAATTTATGTGTCGCAAAATATTATATTTCATGTAAAATGATTTTTTAACAATTCGGAGCTTATTGCATATTTGGATAATTAGTGTAGATTGCCGTTCACACTCATGTTACAACCTCCCATACAGTCGTCATTGTAAGTAACAAATACAAAATTCGTCAATTGTCGGAATATGCAACATTTATTAGTATAAAATTTAATTTGAATGCGAGAGAAAGGCAATGTTCGCCGAGCCTTCTCCTTTTTCGTAGCGAGTGCAAATACAAGTTTTATTTTCCTACAAATTACAGAGCATACTGATGTTTTAGAGTTACTTTAGAGGAATTTACGCATGCAAACAAGTATCTCTATTTTACCGACGTTACTTTGATTCATTAAAGTCGACAGCATTTTAACAGGGATCGCAAAGTAAACTGCCACATAAACAATGATTCAAATGTTTCCGTTTGCTTCAATCAAATAGAACTTGAGCAGGATAAGTATGCGTATACTATTTTATATCTATATAGTAAAATGGTCGACTTTAAGATACAAGTCCTTCTTCCAGCACGATAAAAATAAACAATGTGCTTCATCCGACAAAGAACGGTTCAGTTTAAATCTTTTACTAGTAAGTCATGAACATTTGGTGTAAAAGTTGTTAATCAAATATTTCTAATCTATCTCCGGCATGTTCATTTTTGGTTTGTATGTACGACTGTTAACGTCATAGTCCGACTACGTTTTGCACGACTAACCTTTCGCGAACCATCGCACTTTAGCGTATGGAAGCATCGCACTTTAGCGTAGACCATCGCACTTTAGCGTGACCATCGTACTTAAGCGTCCCCATCGCACTTTAGAGTCCTACATATTTAACTGTATTTGTTTATAGGTGACACTTTCAGTCGAAAACGAAAATGGTGAACTAAAAGAAAAAGAAAATCTGGTAGAAGAAACAGACGATACCGACAAGAGAGCGAACTGGGGAAGTCAGTTAGAATTTATATTGACCTGTGTCGGGTTTGCTGTCGGTCTCGGCAATGTATGGAGATTTCCATATCTCTGCTTTACAAATGGAGGAGGTAAAGTGTGCAACGTAAAACAGTTTCTGATCATTTATAAACAAATCAGTTGACAAAAAGATTCAGATTTGCCTTTTTCAAGAGAATTCTGATTCTTTTCTTTTATTATTGTAACAAAATGTCTTTGTGGTCATACTACGACCGGTAAGGACTTGAATCTGTTTACGAAACAGCAGTAAAATCTAACTTATAGTATTGAGTTGTATTCTTGGTTTTACAGGAAAACGGTATCCGCTATATTCAGATACCACTACATTTAACTGTGAGTCATGCCTAAGTAGACAAACAAAAATGAATAAATGTGAATCTGACACATTAAAAAAGAGGCGAAAGATACAAAAAGAGGTGAGCAAACGCTTAAGTCGAAAACGAACTGACAATGCCATGGCAAAAATAAAAAAATAAAACGATCAAAAGATAAACATCATATATATAAGTTCCATTGAAATCTATGGCTCAACATTCTGCAATCTTTTCTTGTCTTTTATTTCAGGAGCTTTCCTAATTCCATATTTCATTTGCCTAGTTATAATTGGTATACCTTTATTTTACCTGGAGCTTTGCTTGGGCCAATTCTGTAGTCTTGGACCTATCAAAGTATGGCGGATAAACCCATGGTTCAAAGGTAAAGTTGAATGTTTTAGATAATGTGTTTATGAATTGCATTTTATTTACTGCATCATTTTTCGTAAATGTCAGTAAATGGTTAAGGCAGTATGATTGATGTTTCTACTCTTATATACATTAAAAATGACTATATTATATATGATGGATGATTTTAATTGTTTTCTTTTCAAGTTTATTTTTTACGGTAGCCGGTAAGATCCACGGGGTAAGCAAATGTATACCATATAAAAAAGCAACAACCTATGACGAAGTACTATGATCATATCTGTTATCAAGCTCTGTTGTTCTCACGACAGGATTTGCCTTTAATCTGGTTTTGACTGGTTTCCACTCTTTTTGCATAATTTGTTATGTTTGTTTTCCTTCATTTGGAGGATTATAAATTTAAAGAATCTAAACTTTATATCGCATTTTTTCTTATTTAATAATTTCTAGAGCTATATATTTATTGATTGATTCTAAAATATAAGTTTCTCAGTCAATAGAGCTGGTCATGAACATGCATGAAGCAACCAAAATCAATTAATCAGTCTACAGAAATAGGAGAAACTCAGTATATATTCGTACGATATCATTGCCACACATTTCTACTTCAGGTCTTGGCGTTACTATGTTGGCAATCTCCAGCCTTGTGTCCATATACTACGCTGTTATCATTGCATACTGCACTTATTTCTTCTTTGCGTCGATGCAACCGGAAGTTCCATGGAAGTATTGCGATGAAGCATGGAGTACATGTAATTGCCGAGACGGCACTCAAAATGATTCACTTCAAGATCCTTGGAACGGCACAAGATTGGAATGTTGTAAGTAGTGAAATTTATAGTATTTGTGAATAGTATTGGTTCAGCAGATAATAAAAACGAGCACAAACACGATACATGAATCATATCAAATAAAGGATACAGTTAACTTAAAAGACAGTTAAAACAAATGGTTTTTTTTTTAAATTAACAGCCGTGCTAAAAGGTACATTAAGACCCCGTTTACACTGACAAAAAAGATCGATCTTTACTAAGATCGATCTTTGGTCAGGGTAAACGGGTTAGATCGATCTTCATTCGGACTTTAAAAGTCTACCTCTAGAGGTGGTTTTAAAAATATCGATCTTATTTGAATCGATCTTTTTTTTTGGTATAAACGCTTTGATCGATCGCGATCGATCTTTTTTCAGGTGAATTTTATATATATTTTCATATCAAAGTAAAGGTCAGACCGGTTCTTTTTATGTTGCAGGGTAAACGCACTGGATTAAATAAGATCGATCTCAATGTAAACGCGAACTGGTCTTTTTAAGATCGATTCAATTTCGTTGCCAGTGTAAACAAGGTTTTAAAGAAGATCTAGAAACGTTGTAAAGCTAGGTTCACACTGCCGATCAGATCAACTCGATGAACCCGATTGTCAAAATTTCCATGACCAAGCTCAACCAAATTCTTGATCGGGCCTGTTTACGACTTCTACCCGACCGTCATCCGACAGTACACGACCTTAAGCCCCAGTCCCACTAGACCACGATCGCACCACGCTCACCACGATCTGAAATAAATAAAGATCGTGGGGAGGTCGCGGTATGAGCGGCATGAAAATGTAAATTTTCGTTGCTTTCACGATGCTACTACGTCCTCATTACGCTTCTACAACGATCCGCTACGATTATACCACGTTCTCCACAGCGTTTATTCTGCGACCTAACTACGCTAATCAAGATCTGTCTACGCTCATCATGTTCTCACTACGACCGTACCACGAGTTATCCGATTGCAACACGATCTTACCACGCTTCTTCTGCGATTAAAGCACGTTCTTACCACGATTATACCGCGATCTATTCTACGCTTTCAGCAATAATAGATATAGGAAGATGTGGTATGAGTGCCAATGAGACAACTCTCCATCGCCAAGTAACTATTTTAAAAAGTAAACCATTATAGGCCAAGGAACGGCCTTCAACACGGAGCCTTGTCTCACACAGAACAGCAAGCTATAAAGGGTCTCCAAAATTACTAGTGTAAAACCATACAAACGGAAAAATCAACGGATTAATCTATATGAAAACGAGAAGCATGGTTGAGCCGTAAGACAAAATGAACAAGAATTCCCAATTACATTTGTACATACAGACAAACAAAACCTTGAGATATTTTATATATTTAATGTGAAAATGACAATGAGAATGATGATCGTAGTATGAACGTAGTCAGGTCGTAAGAAGAGCGTGATGAGGACGACAAGGGCGTGCTAGAATCGTACTATGGTCGTGAATAGCGTGGTATAGTCGTAGTGGAAGCGTAGTTTGGTCGCAGTGAGAACGTGATGGTCATAGTGAGGTCGCAATAACGTCGCAATGAGATCGTATCGCAGTTTCTCCTAATAAATCACGCTTTCGCTACGTTCTCGCTACGATGGTACAGCGACCTTTGCGATCTTACTACGATCTTAGTGCGCTCTCACTACGCTTCTACTACATGTACGATCTGATTTCGCCACGACCGCACCACAATTGTTTTGAACATGTTCAAAGTTAGCCACGCTCATCACGATCTTGAAGACCTCACTACGACCGTGATACGACCTTACTGCGATCTACACGATCGTACTACGATCATCAAAATTTGCATTTTTTTCACAGATCGTAGTGCGATCGTGGCCTAGTGGGACTGGGGTATTAACTCGACAATTCACGACCCCACCAGGACTCCATCCCGACAACAAAATGAATACTTATTCGATAATTCCGATCAATTCACGATCTTTACACGATCTTTACTCGACTAGCTAGACCAAATCATTTTTTTCACGATCTCAGTCTGATCTCGTCCAGACCAGATCGACCTGATCGTATATGGGTCGTAGGGATAATAGTGAATTGGTCGAGTATGCACAATTATAGTATAAAAACGTCCGCAATTTTTATTCCCCGCCGCTTCGGAGTGGGCATTACGTGTTACCCTTGTCCGTCCGTACGTATATGTGCGTACGTCCCAACAATATTAGTTTCCGTTCTTTAATTTTATTTTGCCTCAACCAAATTTTATGAAACGCCGTATACACAATGCTTATTTCCATAAAACACAGTTCAAATGCAAATGTGGGTGTCCGTTCCTGGGTAATGAACCTTTATAATGTTATAAATGCTAGCTGGGGTATTATCAGTGTCCCATAGACACATTTTCCGTATATTTGGTTATATTCAGTAGCAGGTCCGAATAAAATCATACATTTAAAATATCTATAGAAATAAAGCAATTGGATTTGTGGGCAAGATGGTTAGAGCTCAGAGAGACAGGTAAATAGCTGCAACGAAGCTTGGAGAGTAAAAAGAAGAAAAACAAGCAGGTGTAGACAGCAACGGGCTCCGAGAAATCTAAGTGAGGCAGTGGCTGACACGCCGACCACATGTGGGCAGTATGAAAGACTTGCACTAACTTAATAAAGAGGAACCCAATGCTTACAAAAACTTCCTCATAGTGGACACTGATATGTAATGGTAGTTGTGCTGGTCCTTTTTGAGTAATTTTAGACAATATTTTGAGTTATGACAAGCAAGAACACGTTTAGATAATTGATTTAATGTTAAAGTTAGAAAGAAATGCATCGTTTGAACTAACAAAACGACAAACAGAAGACGCATTAGCAGCGAGTGTATGGTTTGTCAAAGTTTATGCAAACTTTGCAAAAGTATGTTAGAAACAAATGATCAAAACGTGTGCACGCTGATCTGTTTGTATCGTTTGTGTAAGAACGAAAGTTGCTCCAAATAAAAAAATATTTGTCTCCTTTTTGTGTGAAATTACGTAAAAAAGGTTCGAATGAAAAACATTTGACAGTAATTTGACCTATAGTTGTTACTAATCATTTCTATGTCATTTGGTGTTCTGTGAAGAGCTGTCTCGTTGGCAATTGTACTACATCTTCTTTGTTTATACTAGTAAAAACATTCCTGGACAATTGAAAAATATGGACAGACAAAACAGAAAATAGCCCATAAGACAGGTAAATATAATCTTGATCGATGTTCTTATAAACCAACTTCGAAAGATAACTTAGTCGTCAGCAGTCTAATAATGAATATTATTGCACAATTACTGTCATGTTTGAAAAATCAGCCTGTGCCAACATTGCAGGATATTCTTTCCTTCCGGAACACCTGAGTTCATCCCAGGTTTTTGTTGGGTTATGTGTTGCTAATGTTTTAGTTTTCTATGTTATGTGAACTACTGTTTGTCTTCTCGTCGGTTTTCGTTTTTTGCTATGACTGTGTCACTTTGTTTTCGACCTTTGAGTTTGATTGTTCCTTTGGTGTCTTTTGCCTCTCTTTCAAAATGTTACCTCTCCTTGCAAAAGTAAAGACACGTACTGTACATAGAGGAATTTTTGTACAGTTAAATATGATGTTGCCAATATATATTTGTGGAGACAGAGTTATGAGAGTTAATCAGATCTTCACAAACGTTTAGAGAATCGTGTAGCAGTCATGCGTTCTCGTGTATGGGCGAGTAGAGACCGAAGAGTGGTCGAATGTTGTCGCGAAGGGATCGGGTTTTGGTCGAGTTGGTCTGGGGTAAAATAAATATAGAAGTCGCAGTGATCTGGAAGCGATCGGACATTGGTCGAGTTAATCTGGAAATGATCGGACATTAGTCGAGCAAAGGTCGAAATGATCGAGTACTGATCGGAAATTTTGTTGTATTCCGACCTAACTCGATCTCTACACGATCCTTTCCCGATCAATTCGACCGCTACTCGACGAATTCTCGATCTCTTCTCGAGTGACTTGCTTCTCGGTCCTTACTCGATTGTTTTTTACATGTCAAAAACTCTCGGGTAGATAGTCAGATCGATGACTAGTCAGTGGAATTTCCAGTGACACTAGAACAATAGAAAAGTCACTCTTCTTATGAAAGAGATAGAAAAGGTCTAAGAACAGGAGAGACAATTTACGCATAAAACCCGATATGCATAGGGATGAATATCTCTTAAAACACAAAACCATTATATAACTTTTATACAACCACTATAAATAAAGTATATGTTAAAGCTAAATGTGTTAATATATGATTTTTTAATTGCCAAACATGCTGTTAATTGAACAACCTATTGTTCAACATAGGGGTGTGTAAAAAACTGCCAGATTTGACTGCATATTTTTCTTTTTTTTTTGAAAAAAATATATATCAAACCTTAATAATGTAGCTTTCTGGGTATCCAATTTTTAACGTGTTCCGAAATGTAGTTTCGTCACAAGAATTTTTCAAAGTTGTGTCATTTTGTCTATATGAATGTCGGTAAATTCGTATGATCGAGCACACCGACAAGTATATCGTTGGGACAACTCGATATAATGTAATCAATATACGTGAAAGATTACCTAATGTGAAGTTTATCAAAATCATCATAACATAATTGATCAACACATTATGTTTGAACAACATGAGTCCTACGATATAAGATTTAAAGGTGCATATCATTTACATTCAACGTTTTTATTGGATTTTTTTTTACTACAATGTAACCTCGAGGTTCAACGTTGATAGTAAAAAAAAATCCCAGAAATTTTTTGAATGATATTGTAAATGATATGAACCTTCGAATTCTTATAACATCGGAATAGAAAATATGTGATCCGAATTAACCATGCACGTGTGCTACAGAAGATTATGAACTTTTATGATATAGAGGGGGTAAGGGTTTTTCTTAAACAATATTATGATCCCAAATTTGATGAATTTTGTTGGCAATACTTTAATATACACACTACATATAGCAAAGTATATATTAAATCTCAATGTATTATAATTAGGAAAAAATGTTTGACTCGGTAAAAAAAAAATCTTCCCCCTCCCCCCGTATTGCATGTAAATTAAATGGTTTAAACCTAAAGGATTCGCACTAACTGCCTAAAAGGGGTCCGCTCCAGTCTTGAATCAGTGATTTTGTTTATCATAAACAAAATATTGTCTCACACTGAAAGGGTCAGCCGGGCAACATGCACAGCCCGGATTGTCAAAACAACTAAGATTTACAAAAACGATTACAAACACAAACCATCAGTTGGACAATCTTACTGGAATCTGATTATCTCTACTGATAAATAATGCAACACTAATGACACATTTAAGTTTTGGAATGATTTTATTCACAAAGAATGTTTCTCATTGGTATACATTTCTATGCTCTTGTCTTTTCAGAGTTTATATTGGAAATTAAAAATTGCTGCATGAAAGACACTAGCTCCACATTCCTATGCATATGATTTTATATGTACGAGAATCATTCCATAAAATATTCGTTTGATATCCTTTCGATGCATGACACTGTCTAGTGGTTTTTCTGCCACAATTACAAGGAAAACCTGGCTAAACTTGTGCTAAATCTTACATCGCTATTGATGTTAAGCAATTATTTAAACTGTTGAGTTTTATGACAGTCTTCCTTCCATACACACCATCGTTGCAAAATAATTTGAACTTTCAATTAGATGATTATAATATTATTTGGCAATCCAAAGAGAACCTGAAAACATCAGACCACAATAAACAGAGACCCCAAAAAAAGCCAATTTTACTATACAATGAAATTGAAAAAGTAGTTAGTTACATGTCAAATCATCTTTTGGCTGTCGACAAAAAATAAATAAAATCTAAATTTCGTAGCATTTTACCACACCCCCCCTTTTTTTTAACTGAATTTGTTCAAGGTATGGTTTTACCCCTTTTCAGATTTCAGTATGTCATGTTGTATATCTTTTATAAATTAGATGAATTTCTAGCAAGTTTCTACGATATTCTTTATCATTTGATAAAATACTATGCATCTGAATTAAATTGTTTACTATTTGAAAAAGCGCGCCTTCTTTTACTTTAACTTACTTCCCTTTATTTCACATAGCAACAAATATTAAAAACTGCCACATTTGACTGCATATCAATTTTTTTTCCCAAAAAAAATATATGTCAAGCAGCATAATTAACTTTACAAATTGGGAGAAAATCAAGATGTTCCGACTATAGGTTAGTATTAAAAAAAAATAATGAAAGGTTGGCATGATTCCAGGTTTGAACCCTGACGACACTTAAAATCGAAAATTCACTTATTTACCTATCATATGAAGATACGATGATGTGATAAACTTAACAATTAATAATTTACCTGGTGCATTATCATATTCACATTACGTTGACACGTCTCAGTTCGTCTGTGTTCATGTAACAAAAAATATGTTCCGGCGTGACATTTGTTCCGCTGGAACTAATTTCATAGGAAATATGTTCCGCCGGAACTTATATCACAGAAAATATGTTCCAGCACTGTAAAATTTGTTCCGGAACTAATTTTTTTTACCAAATAAGAAATAAGTTCCGGAACAAATATCATAGCTCCATGAATTTTGTTCCAGTTAACATTAAACGTTTTAAATAAGTTCCTGTGATATTAGTTTAAGACCAATATGTACATATTTCAATGAAATCAATGAATAAGTTCTTCTCAAACCTATTTTCACTGAAATAAGTACCTTTGCAACATATTGCACAGCGAAACATTTTCTTGTTACACTTAAATTATAAATCAAGCTAAATGCTGTACTGAGTGTGCTGGCATGGGATACATGTGCAATTGTAGGCATGACTGTAAAGTTCTACAGGATAAAGCGATGGTAATTTATCATAATTTGTATCTATGTTTTATGTGGTATTCCTCCTTGGTTCCTGTTAACTGTAATGGACCTGTTTCTAGTCATACATGTACTTGTCATGGAACAGTTTCAAAAGAGTGTGTCTTTTGTTTCTTCATGTCTTTTGGAATCATTCATCAGTTATTTTGTCCTTTTCAAATTAGTTCATATGTTCATGTTCATCTTTGACTTTAATTTTTTCTGAAAGATTTTTCTTATCCTACTCTTTTCTGGCTCAAAGTGGGACTGTCATTTTGATATTTTTTACGTTTATAATTAAACATTTGCTATAGTCCACAAGATTCTTATTGGATGATTTACATTTTTCATTTCAGTATTATATTATCAATATATTATACTTATTTTCATAATGCACTTGAACATGTTGAATGATAACTTTGAACTCATTGATGACAAATGTTCAGTATATAACATAACCTGTTTAACCAGTGGAACATATTTCACAGACTAGGAACTTATTTTACCAGGTGAGGAACAAATTTCACAAACCCAGAACTTATTTCACCAGGTAAGGAACAAATCTCATAAACCTGGAACCTATTTCACTAGGTAAGGAACAAATTTCACCAACCTGGTACTTATTGCACCAGGTAAAGTGTGGAACTTATTTCATAGAGATGGAACAAATTATATTGAAATTATCTATGAAAAAAGTTCTCCCAGAACATAATTCCTGTGATAATAGTTCCACTGGAACTTTTTTCACAGGAACAAATTTTGGCTCACATTAGCTCATTTCAAGCTCGTAAACAATGTACACCATTTTCCGCTGTTCTTTACCGATTACCTCTAGTCAGAAGAGCCCACTGTTTACTGTGTCACCGGTTCACGCACTGTAGTAGGGTAGACTATCCCGAACACCCTTTCGATTGAGTCAAACCAGTCTCCCGATCACGCAATTTGTCTTGATCGGGCTTGATCGAGTTGATCTAATCGGCAGTGTGAACCTAGCTTTACGGATCACACACAAAACTTCATTATCGCAGGATTAAAACTTGAACATTTGTTTTTTTCCGCAAAACTTCTGTTATACAATAAATAATTAATAAAAAAAAACGTTGATTTACTAACAGTATAACCTTTAATCATATCAAATGTACTTTTTAATAAAGGTTTTATATCATTGTATATCTGTGTTTACAAGCAAGTGATCATTGTATATGAGACACGTATGTCACTCGTTCTCTGAGGCCCTCTCCGTATCATTGAACATTTAACAAATGTAACAAGAGATACATTCTCTGTTTAATGTATTCATTTTGTATCATTTTCTTTCTTTAAATATTAGCTTCTTAATTGTTTTATTGTAGTAAATTTTACATATGAGCAAAATGCAACAGTGGCAGCAAGTGACGAGTATTTCAGGTAAGATTGATTAATAATTATTACATATTAAGCAACTGTTTTGTGTGGATAATTATACGACCGCAAACACTTTTTTGGGGGGTTCGTATAAAGCTATGATGTCGTCGTCGTTGTCCGAAGACAGATTTGATTTCCGGACACTAACTTTAGTTTAAGTAAATGGATCTCAATGAAATTTTATAAGAAGGTTCAATACCAGAAAGGGAAGGTTCGGATCATTGATTTTGGGGTTATGGTACCAGCAGTTTAGGAATTAGGGGCCAAAACAAGCATTTTTATATTTTCTGGACAATAACTTGTATGTAAGTGTATGGATCTCTCTGACTTTGTACCACAATGTTCTATATCACAACGGGGAGGCTGTTATTGAGTTTAGGGGTAATTGCCCAAAATTGAAGGAATCAGGGACAAAAAAGGGCAAAAAACAAGCATTTTTCTAGTAACCAGACAATAACTTGTGTTCAAGTGTATTGACCTCTCTAAATTTATACTACAATGTTCCATGCTACAAATGGAAGGCTGGGATTGAGTTTGGGGATTTCTTTTCCTTTTTTTTTTTTAAAGGGGTTCATTATCAGACATATTTTGTTTTTTCAAAATTTTTCAAATTTCAAATTTTTTGTAAGGTTTCAAGATGAAATCTTTAAATGCACAGTATTGCTCAATAGATTTTTAAGATATTTGACCACATTTAATTTGTGTCAGAAACCTTTATTATGTCAAAATGTTGATCATCTCTAAATTCAGTCAGTATCAAGCTTAAATATGGTGTCCAAATTTACCAAAATTGTTCAATGTTTACTAAGATCTCTGCAGTCGTATAAGGCTGCGCTCAGCGAAGCGTTTTATCTAAAAATTTATTTAAATCATTGATGAGACAACAACATAACGACACAAACATTTTAAAGTCAAGTAGGGGTCTTCAATGATCCGAATGTAAAAAAGATGACAATAAAATGTAATACATCTTGTATGAACAAATTTTAAACAACATCAAATTATAAAAATTTAAAGACCATAAAACATTAAGATATGACTAAACCTCTCGATTCGGTTTCAGACTTGAGTGTGTATTTTGTTTTCCAGTAATAAAGTTTTACAACTTACAAGTGGTATAGAAGATATGCAGAATCCTAAATGGGATCTTTCTTTGTGTAACCTGTTCGTCTGGCTTCTGACATTCTTAGTTTTATCTAAAGGGATCAAGTCACTAGGCAAGGTATGGAACATTCGATCAAATTTAGAATGGACAGGAAAACGACTATCGAAATTTACGATAGAACCAGAAAAGTCAATTTTTGACAAAATAAAAGAATTTTATGATGACCCGCATATTATTACTTTATAATATTTATTATCCCTGCTTGTTATTGGTCTTGTATTTACAGAGTGTTGTTTTTCTCTTAAAAAAGGAGTGACTTCAGGCAAACAAACGCAACAATCGTTTTCTCCCGTAATGTTAAAATCTGATTCTGCACTTAAAACTTGAAAAACAACTTGGTCTCATATTCAAATTGAAATTCATTCTTAGATATTTGAATATTCATTTCTTCTTTTCAAAGATTGGAGACTTTTGGTGTTGAACGAAGGGGTAAAAAATATCCAGTAAAATTGACCACTTCGATAAAAAACACTTTATTTTTTCATATTCCTACTCGGTCAGATTTTCTGAATTGAGTGAAATCTTTTCGCAAACAATTTATTGTTTTGCATTAGACCAATTTTCAGTTTTCACCTATAATATTTTATCATATTTTATAATAAATTTGATTTCAAACCTAAGATTCGTTTCTGTTGCTCACCAGCATAATTTTTTGTTTTATAGCTTAAAGATATCAAACATCATTATTTTCCAGGTTGTGTACTTTACCGCCATTTTCCCATACTTCCTTCTGACAGCCCTCCTTATCCGTGGCTGTACATTGGAGGGACATATGGAAGGGATCAAGTTTTATCTCACTCCAGATTTTGAGAAACTAAAAAAGGCTGAGGTCAGTACCTTGTTGACAATCTCAAAATGTGTTCCTTGAAAAAGCAGCATTTACATGTCCATTTGTATTTCTTTGCATTTAAGGTTAGATTTTTATTTTATACGAGTCAGCCATGTAAGAATATAGAGTGAGCATTTTACATGTAATGATAATTTTGTTAGTTTGAGCGAATTGTTTACGTAGATATTTTTAACTAAGCTAGTTCATCTTTCAACAAACTATGTTGCCGAATGTATGTTCTGCTCCCCTATCTATTGCACTCTTTCCAAAAGAGTTTCGAACATCCCAACTATTACCGACATCTTTAATTAGATCAACAATACTAGTCCTTGATTTGTCATGGTCTTGTACAACAACTGCATGTTAATGTTGGACAACAACATTAAGCAGCAACTCTATAATACGTTTTTTATTTAAACCATTCTCATTGAAGGTTTGGAGTGATGCAGCAGTACAAATATTTTACTCACTTGGTACTTGTGTTGGGGGTCTGATAGCCATGTCTAGTTACAACGAATTTAAGAATAATTGCCTGAGGCAAGTATAAATTATGTGTTTCACTATTATAATGGTAATCAATTTGTGTTCCACATGAATGTTTGTACGCTATGTGCCTATGTTGGAAACCCATATGTGTTCCCCGATGTTGGTAAGCCATATGCCATTATTTTCCCTTATGTTGGTAAACCATATGTATTCCCCTTAAAAGTTATAAGTAAACCCTATGTGTTCAAATATGTTGGTAAACCAAATGTGTTCCAGTAAGTTGGTAAACTATGCATGTTTCATGATATTGGTGAGTCATATTTTTCTGATGTTTGTCTGCCATATGTGTTCCACCCTGTTGGTAAGCCATTTATATTTCACCATGTTACTTAACCATAATTATGTGTTCCACGATGTCGGTGAATCATGATTTCTAGTTACAATGTGTATAAACTGTATGTGTAAGTGTAAAGAAATCAAGCCTCATGCTATAGATGCAACGTAATAGTATATTGTTTCAATTGTTAAGGTGGTACCTAACACTACAGGGAGATAACTCTATAAAATCAGCAGAACGTTTTAATGACGTTGTGTTCTTAAGGGAATATTAAGCTTCTCAATGATCAAAATTGTAGTATGTCAAACTGCTATATAACCAGTGTAATTTTTCTGATTAAACGGTTGATTCAAAGTTTTTGAAATTTTCATATTTTTGTTAAAGGGTCAAAGTAAATACTTTGACAAAATTTAATGAAAATTAAACGAGCCAAATTAATTTTAGTTAAAGTGTTGGGTACCACCTTAAATATATGTGGAGTAGTTTCTGTTTTACTATTAACCCTTACATGTTCTCTAAAAGGGAGTACATGTTGTAGTGTTTCCTGCCCTTTAAAGCCTTAATATTACGTTTTAATATAAATGTGCATATCTTAACATAAGTTGGAAGATACCAAATTGACATTAAAAAATTACAAAACAATGATAAAAACAATAGCGACGAAACAAGAACAAGTCAACAAAATACTTGTAAAACAATGTAGAAGAAAAAACAACACAAAGACATTTGATAATCACATTTAAGGTGCGGCACTAAAAGAAGATCACATTGTTTGATTATTTTTTATATTCTTTATTTAAGGGATGCGTTAATGATTCCTCTTATTAACTGCCTGACCAGTTTTTATGCCGGATTTGTCACATTTTCTATACTCGGATTTATGGCGCATAAGAAAAACACTACTGTGGACAAAGTAGCTGCTGGAGGTATTGTTATCTTTAAATACTTCATATATATATAAATTATTACAACATTACATTAAATTACATAACATAACATTACATTTACATTACATTACATTACATTACATTACATTACATAACTTAACATTACATTACATAACATTACATTACATTACATTCATTACATTTACATTACATTACATTAATTTACATTACATAACATATCATAACTTGACATTACATTAAATAACATTACATTACATTACATTACATTACATTACATTACATTACATTACATTACATTACATCAATTGACATGTAATATTACATTACATTGTGTATATCAATGAATATCATTATACAAATATAGCCTTTGTATGAGGTCGATACAAGGATATATATTGACCTGGAAGAAGTATATTGACTGAGGACAAAGTCCGAGGTCGATATACGTCTTTGGGTTGATATATCCTATATTGACCTCATACAAAGGCTATATTTGTTAAATTATTAATTTTCGACCATATGTGTATCAAAATCGTCATCTAATTTTGTTGGAATTGTATATATAATATCATATTGTATCCTTGACAATAACAAAATATTAGTTGTTATTTCAATTGCTTTTTTTTTTTTGGTCATCTTATGTATTTGAAGATTTTTTTCGTCAAATAATCGACCACAGATATCATTTGTTTCAAAACGTCGTTTAACAATATCGTGATATATTCATTACATGACGTCACAAAATAAATCGGGTTTTTAGATATTCTAAAAATAACCGTGCAATATGCTTTTTGCTATCCGCCGTTTTCTCTCTACCTTCGAAAATATAGTTTAACATTTGACTATCCCTGAACGAATCAAATTAGTTAAAATATACGATTTGATAATATAATAGTATAGTAATGTTGCTTTACAATGCATTACTAGCCGAAATCTTTCCATTGCATGATATTTGGAAATTGATCACTATTTGGATATACAGTATCGTTTGTACGTTTTTTTCATATTCTTACATACTATATTTACATTACAAACCATTGCATTCCATTACATTTGTATCATCCTATTTATAAATAAAGTTTTTCTATCAGGTCCAGGACTTGCTTTCATAGTGTATCCTGAGGCATTAGCACAGATGCCTGTGTCCCCTGTTTGGGCTGTTCTCTTCTTCCTAATGATGATGATTCTGGGATTCAGTTCAATTGTACGTATAATGATATTTGATTGTAAAAATTACATTTTACATTTTTTTTTGTCAAACTTTCAGGTTTCTACATAGAGTATTTTGTCAAATATTTGAATGTACTACAAATTGTATTGATAAGTGTTGACAAAATTTTGTGCCTGTCGAGTGTTTTTGCATAAATTTTCTTAATGCTAGTTTTATAATGTTGCTAATATCGACCAGGAATTTAAAAATCAATATTTGCCGTAGCCTATTTTATGATGATCTTTGCTCATATTATTTCATATTTTCAGTTTTCCATGACAGAAACAGTAATTACAGGGATATACGATCAGTTTGAAGACTTCATGAAGAAAGATAAAAGACGATTATATTTCTTCCGTCTATTTGTTTGTTTCTTTTTCTTTGTACTTGGACTCCCTATGGTTACCAAGGTAATAAAATTGAGAATGGAAATGGATAATGTGCCAAAGAGACAACAACCCGACCATAGAAAAAAACAACAGCAGAAGGTCACCAACAGGTCTTCAATGTAGCAAGAAATTCCCGCACCCGGGGGCGTCCTTCAACTGGCCCCTAAACAAATATATACATGTACTAGTTCAGTGATAATGAACGCCATACTAATTTCCAAATTGTACACAAGGAACTAAAATTAAAATAATACAAGACTAACAAAGGCCAGAGGCTCCTGACTTGGGACAGGCGCAAAAATGCGGCGGGGTTAAACATGTTTGTGAGATCTCATCCCTCCCCCTATACCTCTAGCCAATGTAGAAAAGTAAACGCATAACAATACGCACATTAAAATTTAGTTCAAGAGAAGTCCGAGTCTGATGTCAGAAGATGTAACCAAAGAAAATAAACAAAATGACAATAATACATAAATACCAACAGACTACTAGCAGTTAACTGACATGCCAGCTCCAGACTTCAATTAAACTGACTGAAAGATTATGATTTCATCATATGAACATCAGACAAAATCCTTCCCGTTAGGGGTTTAGTATCATACCATCATAACATATATGAGAAGAACATAACCCGTGTCATGCCAACAACTGGTTTTTGAATAAATGTGTTTAGTTCCGATGCAAAGACCCTATAAGTGAATCAATATTAACGCCAAAATATGCAATCTTTAATGACCTTACAACAGTATCGTAACTATATCCCTTCTTAATAAGTCTATTCAAAGGTTTTGTTAGTTTTTGAGGTGAATGTTTTTTTTCGTTGGATAACATATACTAAGTAGGTTAACTTCTTAGTGGTCTTCTGATTTTTTTTTTTTTTTTTTTTTTTTTGTTAACATGCTTAACAAGGATGTTGGAGTCGAGGGTTCAATTCTCGGTCGATTAACACAGAATACTTCATCGTTATTTTTCTGCATTTATAATGCGTGTTGCTCCGGTACTCCGTGACATTTAAGCTGTGTTATCATCTTGAATACATGTACGCATGCATGTTATATTGTTTACTATAATGCCTTGAGTATACGTTATAAACGATAGAAAGATGCCGTAGTGTCCATTGATAAATTATCTGGTGCCAAAGGCCGTTTAGTTTATTTATCGAATTAAAAATAAAGTCTTCCGTTTAACCTATAAAAATGATAGACAAAGCTGGAAAATTCAAATCTGATACCGCATTTTTGTGGATTTAAAACGAAGCTGTTATGGAGAAAGAAAACAACATACATTGTAATTATGTTTAATCTTAAGCTTGTTGTAAATTTTGTATGAATTAGATGAATTTCAAATTGACAATCGAATACTTTTAGATGGCTACAATTAGGTTTTTTTTCTTACTTTTCAAGACATTTTTAATAAAGCTTTTAATAATGATGCGTTTTACCAATACATGGAAATTCAACTTTATTTAATTTACAGGGTGGACTGTATATGCTTAATCTTTTGGATACTTATGTAGGAGGATTCCCATTGCTAATTGTTGGAGTAATAGAACTTATAGTCGTAATATATGTGTATGGTTTTAGCTTTTCAAACCCTGACACAGAAAAATATCCTAGGCGCTTACTTAGAGGTAAGGTATTATGTTTTTTTTAAACTTTATTTTCCTTAATTCAAACGACATGTATGATGTTTTATCCGTTGAAGTTACAGTTAGTCTTTCTTTTAAGATTCGTCATGGCTAAAATTTAAAAGATGCGCACTATTTGACATGAAGTAGCTTCTGTGGGGATAAAAATGTCAGAAACGTGTATTGATAGTCTTTGTTTACTAGCTTAATTTTACATAACATGTAGATGGTATTATGGAACTACATTGCACTGAGTCTTATTATGATTTTCTGTTCAAAAAGCATGGAGTACATGTAACTGTCGAGACGGCACTCAGAACGATTCACCTCAAGATTCTTAGAACGGCACAATGTTTTTTCAAAAAGTATAAATTCAAAGTGAACTGTTTTACAGTTTACGGCCTACTTTGAAAAGGGCTTAAATCAAGAAAAATGATTTTTTTTTATATATACAACCTTATGCTAAAAATAATTAGAATTTTCCAATCAAAAGAGGGGCCCTCCATTTGCCTGCTGAATCCGCCATTATCTATACGATGCACTGTTTGCATTATCGTTGTCCTGTATTGCAGGTTTTTTTCACTTCAAGATTGACATAGAGATGATGCTTGGTAGGACCATATTTACTACTGTGACGTTTTATTTCTTCGGAGTCATGTGGTGTGTTGTAGCACCTATCATTTTATTGGTAGGTTTTCGTATCATAACAAGATAAATTGCCAAAAGGTACTAGGCTTATAATGTTGATACGACAGACGCGCGTTTCGTTTACACAAGACTCAGATCAAAATGTTAGAAAGCTAAACAAGTGCAAAGTTGAAGAACATTGAGGACCTAAAATTCCACAAAGTTGTGCCGAATACGGCTAAGGTTATTTTTGCCTGCGAAAAGAAAATCCTTAGTATTTCGAATAATTCATACGTTAGACAATGCAAATACGACAATGGCAGTACGATGTACGATATATAAGTATAAGTTGACCGTTTGAGAATCAATAGGTATTTTGGTAATTTAATATCTAGTACATAATATAACCACACTTGCTGAAAATGGTGTTAAATAACAACAATCAAGCAATTGTCGAAATTGACCATGAATACAACACAATTTAAAAATTACAAGATCTTTTAATTCGAGGCAATGAAATTTGTAAATGTTTTATATAAATTCTACTGCATTTAGCAGAAATCGAAAAGTTTAAAAAAAACTGAATATTTAATTCTGAGCCCGAAACGCAACATTACCCTACAAATAATGAATTTGTAGTAAGAGACTTCGAATTGTCTTCCTTTGACCAGAAGAAAAATGTCTGTTTATATGTCTTATGTAGCTGGCTATATATAGATAAGAACTAACAATTTACTGTTCTTTGATATACATATTTTGTGCGGTAGTGATCACGGACAGAAATGAATTCGGCGTTTCAAAATTTAAAGGACTGTTGGTTAAAGCATTATTGACTCAATTTCCATTGTTTATGATGTCTGTTGTTATCAATCAAACAGACGACAAAGAATGTCTGCATCTGCTAACAAAGTGATTCTCTTCCTCTATTTCAGCTTGTCGTGATACTTAAAGCACTACAGTATGAGCCAATAATGTTAGGATCCTATGTTTATCCTTACTGGGCCAATGCTTTAGGTTGGTTGACTGTCCTGTTTTCTGTGTTCTTCATTCCCGGTTGGTGGATGTATTATTTTATAACGAAGGACATTTCACGGGTAGGTACAGAACTTCGTGTATGTATCAAAGGTTATTAAGACACTTGTATCTTTTATTGCATAAGATAATATTTCTTTTGGAACAAAGGAATAGAGTATAAAGTATTTCCGAGTTCTTCTACTTTTTATGAAAACACTTATTAAAGTATTTTTATGAAAAGAAAAAAAAAATCATAATGACCTTAATAATATAAAGATATACAGAATGAAAGACCCCCTTCCAGATAAATATAAGCCTCCTGAAGATACACAGTGACCTATACAATGGGATCGTTGTGTTTTGTGTTTTTTACACTTCAGTACTTTAATTGATATTTGCTTGTAGTTAAAAACTATTTATAGTCTGACTTCTTGTTCTTTAACGATACACTTGTTTTGATTATTTACAGGGCTGCAGACCACGAAATACTTGGGGACCGTCACAGTTGGCGAAAAAGGACTGGTCATTTTTTATTCATCCGTTTAAAAAATCACGAAGTCGAATAAACCTTCGACGTTTTAGTCAACAAAACGTTGCGCCAAAACGATCACTTAGGTCAAAATCAGCTCCATTTCTAGATACACTAGACGAAATAACACGTGAGGAATCTTCAGATAAACTTCAAGATGTAGATGTCTGACCAAACATACCTTACTTGCTTAATATAACTATTAGTAATGTGTTAAAGATTATAATCAATCTTGATAGTCTTTTAAATATACAAAACTGAAATTGGAAAGTCGTTTTTTGTAGAACGGTTCAAATGTTATCAAATTATAACGTAATGATTGTTAATATGAAATTAATGAATGTATTGTGGCTAAATCATGAATCATTATTGCGAGAATAATAAATTTTAAGTGTAATCAAGAGCTGTCTCTCATTTAACAGAGAGAAATTTAGGTATATGTAGCATTGACTATTTTGTGTTCGCTTAACATCATGTGCCAAATATATACTTCTTGCAATTTAGAACGAAAACAAATAACAACTAATATTATAAGATCACGGCCGACACTCCGCTAACCGATAGTTTGGTCGGTTATTCTATATTGAGTATGCGGCTATATCGGCGGTTGGTCTGTTAATCGGGTTGGCTAAAGTCTGTTAATCAGGTGTTATCGAGAAAATCATTAAAAGTTCAGCATGTTTCATTGTATAACTTTTTAAATATATGTTTATCATAAAAAATATTAATGTCTAACAAAACAATTCAATGTACTGAATCCAGTGGTGTAATTATTATTTTTCTAGCTTCAATGTACGATCTATAAAATGAAAAGGTGGGTTACTCATCAATACATTTATACACATTTTACACACGCAAACTGTACACAAAATGACACGTTGGTTGAATTTACGTGCATGCAATATTTTAAACATCGAAAAAAGACAGGCATTATGTTTGTTTACCATACTGAAATCATTGTGTGAAAAATCTTCACGAAAATCTGTATTTTGGTGACATAAATCAATCTTTAATTAAAACCTGGTCTGTTAATGGGTCGGATGTATAAAACCCGGTCTGTTAATTGGTCTGTTAAGAGTTATGAATGGCAATAAAAGTATAATTTTATTGCTATATGGGGTGTTATCGGATCAAATGGGTAGGCTCGAGACGAGCGGCTAAAATATACGGAAACAACACATGAGCAATGAAACATAAAATATACGGAAACAACACATGAACCAGTGGCGGATCCAGGGTGGGGGTTCCGGGGGTTGGAACCCCCTTTTTTTGCCGATCAATGCATTTGAATGGTAGCATATAGTTGGAACTCCCCCCCCCCCCTTTTTACTCTGGGTTGGGAACCCCCCTTTTTAAAATGGCTGGATCCGCCACTGTGAACAATGAACATTTAAACAATGGAAATAGAAAATTGATAAAAACGGTTTCAAAAAGTGTAATATTAAAATAATGATAATTTCATCCAAGAATGGTCGCATATGTCATGTGGATTCTGTTTAATTGTCATGAATGACACCAACTTGTCATCTACATTGGTAACCAGTATATAAATCAGAGATAAACGTCGTAATGTAACTAAACATCAGTAAGTAAAATATATTGGGATGCTAAAATATAAAGAATAGAGAAAGAATAATGAGTAAGATAAATAAAAGGTAAAAGGAAAAAACGTCACGGAAGAAATGTGACATAACAATTTAAAGAATACAGAAATAAACAACACCCCCAATCCCAACCCTCATGGTATACACGATAATCTGGATGGAGTAGCAGAATATAGAATAATAGATAAGGACAGTAGAGAGTGATGCATTGCTAAAAATGAGAGAAAAAATAATAATTGTTTAAAATTCACACACATGAAACACCCCTGGGTGTTGAAACAGTAACGGATTGCGATGTACTCATATTGGTGACAAATGCTAGAAGTTTACATGCGGACAACTGCCGTTCTCCTCTACACTTATGAAGAAAGGAACTAAACGGAATAAAATGTATTAAAACTTAAGATGACCAAATGTAGCTGCATTCGCTCCTTTCCATTTACTTCTTGAGAATGACTTACATTGCCTATATAAAATTTTAAAATCGTTTGTATGCCCATTGAACGACAAATTTATGTGACGTATAAAATTTTCTGATGTCAGACACTCAAATCAATGAATGTGTTCGTAGATAGTAGATGTTTTTGTGTTCTGTTAAATTGTTCCTTTTAAAATTGTTATACGATGATGACTGATGTACCCATATTTTGACTATTTTATTTATTGTGTCTGCTTATTTAACGCCATCAATGTAAATATAACGGAATTTTATGAGACTGTCATTTAAGTGAGAGGGTTAGCGCTATAGAACCAGGTTTAATCCACCATTTTCTACATTTGAAAATGCCTGTACCAAGTCAGGAATATGACAGTTCTTGTCCATTCGTTTTTGATACGTTTTGTTATTTGATTTTGCCATGTGATTATGGACTTTCCGAAATGATTTTCCTCTAAGTTCAGTATTTTTGTGATTTTACTTTTTTTTTGTAAGCAACAAATGATTAAGTAATAGAAATAAAGAACCAATTGGAGGATGCTTACGAATTAGGGTTTTTCGTACAGTGACAAATATCATGTGCATATGAGAATGACAACACGTTATATGCACTGGACAGATTACAGTTTATATTTATTTTACCGGTACCCTGTGTTGTATTAAAAAGACACTTTCAGTCGGATTTGAGAACGTGCTACTTTAAACAGACACAAAAATTGAGGCTGATTGAAAACATTAATAATAAATTCATGCATATTCCAGCGGCCAATTTATATCACGCTATATTGAAGTGACACCCTTCAATAAAATGCAAAGAAAGTCAAAATAAAAATGCTCTTACTAGTAAATCACAACCGAAATGAATGACAGACGGACATTTTTTTACAAAACTTAATGAACAATTGCAATCAAGATATTTGATGTTTGCGTTGTAACGCAAATATAGGAAGAAAATTTAAAAAAAAAATGTGTGGCGCTAATTCGCTTCCGTAGGATACTGTTGCACCGTATTTTCATTTTTTTTTATTACTTAGGAACATCTCATTCTTAACTTTTCTATGGGAAAATATAAAGGTAGCAAAAATAACTGTGGCTAAATAACTCTTAACTGACACAATTTCAATTTCATTAACAGACTTTATTCCCATAATTTTCACTAAAACGTGGTAATATTCACGTTATATTTCAATTATGAAATATTCACCAATGCAAATTTATTTTTTAGACCCAAAGTACTATTTTGTGTCCTTTAAATGATGTCTAAAATTGTTTGTTTCGACTTTTATTAAAATATTCCTATGCGTATAAGCATAAATACTACATACTTGCGCGACGCCTTTTAATTTTACTGAAAACTGCGTAGACTATGAAATGTTTTTACAAGTGGAAAATGTTCTATGATAGATATTATTTTGTCAGACACTTTTCTTTTTTTGATTTGGTTCTTATAATATGCCAAAAATCTGTATATTTGATAGAGTTTAACATTAAATTGTGCGTTTTACTCTTAACAGACGTATAACCAACCCGATTAACAGACCAATCTCCCATATAGCCGCATACTCAATATAGATTAACCGACCAATCTCTCGGTTAGCCGAGTGTCGGCCGTGAAGATAAGATAAGATAAGATAAAGATATTTTATTTCCTAATCATAGGGCTCATAACAAGCATGTAATCATATAAAGTAAAAATAAAAAGCCTTTCTCTCCCACTCGCATACACTCACACATACAACTATCGTTCTGATTATACAATGTATACCGTTTCTGAAAAGGATTGACCGTGATGTAAGATTTATAATGTTGCTAAATAAAGAGGTCAGCGATAAATGTTGGATTTCAGCAGACCTACAAACCCATCAAAGAGGTGTTGCACTCTGTCATGGCACGACACATTTTAACCAGAGTTTAACTTCTAATCCTGAATAGACATTATGTTTACATTCAAGTTAGCCTTGATCACTTTGATAGCATTATATTTTTGTTCAATGTTATTCTGGCACACGTTTTGTTTTGTCTGTCATTTTGCTCTTATTAATTTTATTCGTCATGTTTCGTGTAGTAATGTTTTGAGCCGAAAGACGGTTTCCTGTTGCTTAAAAAGCAAACTTTTAAAAATCGTCTGCACTCTTGCGTGATTAACAAACTTCTCAAAACCAAAAGTAAGAAACATCCATCCAATTGAACTGATCAACCTTACAAGAGAGGTCAAAGATGCAAAAGGGTTATCAAAAATCGAAATTAAACTGTCTATGCTATTGCAAAGCCCGACAAATACGACGAAAATACAAATAACAGTACTCTTAACAAAACTTTAAAAATTAAGACTGAGCAACAGTAACCGGGGCTTATATCAGATGCTCCAAAATGGAAAGCAAAAAGGCATCAAAGTGTTATGTAAATACCACCTAAGAGAGTTGTCTAGATACATACACTTCAATGTCGTTTTTGTATCTGGTGGAGAGGTGTATCATTGACAATCATAGCACACAAATGTGTTGCTCCATTACAAAATGTCCTTATCGCTTGATGCTAAATTTAAATGAACGTTTCAATATGCCCATATCGAACAGTGGTACTATATATCGACATATAATCTATGTACTCAAATAGTATAGATACTTTGCATTCCTCATGTTCCTTGTGGAAAACATTGATCTGCAGAAAAAAACCATTATTGTTTGTCTAAATATGCAATTTATGATTTTCATTTAAGTGTTTTTAAAGTACATGTTTGAGTATGACGTGCTTATTTAAACTGTATTCATATCTAGGCTTTTTTTTGTCAGCACTATAAACATAATATAACATACTGTAGCTAGTATAGGTAAAGAATTAACAACACGAACCCCACCAAAAATTAGGGAGGGGGGTCTCATGCGCTCCGGAAGGGTAAGCAGATCCTGCTCCACATGTGGCACCCGTCGCGTTGCTTATGAGATAACAAATCCGGTAAACAGTCGAATTCGGAAGGTCATATTTATGAGAGGAAATGGGATTATAGTAACGACGTAAGGAACGTAAGAAACGGTTATTCCATAACGGTCAACCAACTCGTCACGTGATGGCGTCCGTAAACTTTTCGAAGAGATGATTTCAACTTTACCATTTGGAACTCTTGCTTTAATAGCTTCCTTGTGTGCAACAACCCTCTATCAAGAAAATCATGATAGGAAAATGCAAGCCCGGGAATATCGTATCAGTTGGGAGATATATACACTGTATGCAGGTGCTGCTAGAATGTTGCTACCTAGAAATGGAAAGTTCACAATTGGAAAGCTGAAATCATCTCTTTTGTCGTAAAATTTTGTTTTCAATCGACCCTCATTGTCAATTTCTAGATGTATGTCAAGATATGAGGCCGACTTAACTGTATTTGTATTACAATTGATTTACATAATTGGTAATAACAGCAATAATAGCGGAATATACATATATATTTGGAATATAAGCATTGGTCAGATTCAGAGCCTAAAACCACATATATATTGTGAATAAAAGAATAACAAAATTACATCATATGCATAAAATTAAGAAAGGAAATGGGGCATGTGTCAAAGCGACAACAACCCGACCATAGAGCAAACAACAGCCGAAGGCCACCAATGGGTCTTCAATGTAGCGAGAAAATCCCGCACCCGTAGGCGACCTTCAGCTGGCCCCTTAAAAAAAGGTATACTAGTACAGTGATAATGAACGTGATAATAGATGTCACACTAAACTTCGAATTATACAAAAGAAACTAAAATTAAAAATCATACAAGGCTAACAAAGGCCAGAGGCTCCTGACTTGGGAATTGCTGCGGGGTTAAACATGTTTATGAGATCTCCACCCTCCCCCTATACCTCTAGCGAATGTAAAAAAAAGTAAACGCATAACAATACGCACATTAAAATTCAGTTCAAGACAAGTCTGAGTCCGATGTCAGAAGATGTATCAAAAGAAAATTCAGTTCAAGGGAAGTCCGAGTCCGATGTCAGAAGATGTATCAAAAGAAAATTCAGTTCAAGAGAAGTCCGAGTCCGATGTCAGAAGATTTATTAACGCATAACAATACGCACATTAAAATTCAGTTCAGGAGAAGTCAGAGTCCGATGTCAGAATATCAAAAAGAGGAATCCTGACCAAAAACTGTTTCTAATATAAAATCATTATCTTTTTTTACATGCAACTGAATCAGTTCGAAACATTCCCCATATTTTACTGCCATATAATATTATGGGTTTAATTGTATCATCATAAAGATGTAAAGAAAGTGGCGTAAGATGATGACAAGCATCTATGTAGCTTAAAACATGCTTTTAAAGATTTGTTTTATAATTCATCTTTACACTGCTTGAATATACCACTAGAGTTAAATGTGATTTCAAGATATCTATATAATTTTGCACATTCAGTCTCTTTATCTCCAAAATGTAAACAACATTTTAAAAAATGTCCTGGCTTGTTACAAATTATAATTTTTGTCTTTTTTAAATTCACATCTAAACACCATCCTAAACAATATTCATGTAACGTATTAATTCCCATTTGCAAGCATTCCTGTGTTTCTGAAAAAAAATACATCATCAGCATACATAAGACAGTCTACTCTACGGTTATTGATATTTACTGGATCAGGACAAGATAAAAAACTTGTCAGGTAGATCATAGATAAATATTTTTTAAATATTTGGGCTTAAAACCTCACCTTGTCTAACCCCTATAAATGATTTAAAACATGGAGTCATTTCATTATCAATTTTAATACAGAGGTCACTTTTATTATACATATCTTTAGTGATAGAATAAAACTTTCCAGTAATATTGTTTTTTAAATCTGAGATCTGATATCCTCATTGATCACTGTAACATAAGCCTGCTTAAAATCTACAAAACAGGCAAATGGTTTAACCCCGCCCCCTTTTTGCTAATATATTTATAAATAATGGTTTTTAAAACAAAAACATGATCAGATGGTGTACATTCTTTTGAAAATCCAATTTGACCTGGATTAGTCCCTGATTCTTTTTCCAAAAAATTATATAGTCTGTTATTCAAAACAGAGTTACAGCAGATTCCAACGAGTATGAAGCTGCAGGTAGATTCTTTGGTTAGCTTCCTTGCTAGCTCAACCATGAAATGATTATTACCTTAAAATTGGGAGGAGCATAGCAGCAATTCATCATCCAATGAAAACACTGTTGTACACCTCGATATATAAAGGTAGTCTAGCTAGTTGAGTTAGGGAAGATCTTCTTTGGCCCAATTGGTTAGAGCGCTGCCTTTATGTACCAAAATTGCGGGTTCGAATCCTGCTGGTACCATCCATGCATTTTCACAACAACAATCATATCAATGGCCTGTATATAATATGTATGTTTCATACAAACAGGTTTACCTACATGTAAACAACTTTGCAAATTAAATTTTATTTCTTATAGTCTTTGATTGAATTAAAAAAGTCTTATTGCTAAACAAATAGAAATTCTATAGAAAATCCACAGCATTTCCCCTTGTACTCTCATATTTGGCAATTTGGTACCTGATAGATGGAGGATTATTGCAAGCAGTGCTAGCAATAATTTCTTTAAACAAGTTTATAAATTTAGATATTGGTTTAAACAAATATAAATATGGACCAATTCAAGTACACCTTCTAGGGTGCGCTTGACTTTCGTGACTTAGCACGAATTTTAAAATCTAATTTCAAAGGTTGTTAAAAAGATTTTTTGTAAACTATTAACGCTAGCACATCATAGAAAATCAAGTGAGTAATCTATGCCTAAAATTTTATAACAAAGATATCTGTGGATTTTCTACAAAAATCGTGGTTTATTTGCCACAAACTCCCGTTTAACTTTAAAAATGCAATGAAACTATAAATAATAATGCTTGCTCGAAGTTTCCCCTTTGTACATGTACAAAACGGCCCATCTCTATTATTCATTATCCTTGCTGTTTTTAAACTATTGCAGTTTGACAAATTCGTAATTCAAAGGCAACAGAAGGATATTTACGCCGTGAGTAGCACTAATGTACCTACATTTGTAGTACACTTGAGTTAGTAAGGGAACAGCACAAGGTCGTATCAGCAAATGGTGAACCTATTGATATACTAGGGAAAACACAACTAAATGTTTGTAAGGGACAGGAAGTGGGAATACAGTCAGTTTTAGTAGCTAGGGACCTGGCACAGGAGTGCATCCTTGGGTTTGATTTTATGAGGGCCCATAAATTGATAATTGATTTTGATACCATGGCATTGAAAACTAAAACAAATATTTGCTTAAAGAAAGGAAACGCTAATCTTGCGTGCATACATGTCAACCTCTGACAATGGGAAATCATGTCATGACATGACATGATATGTCAAAAAGCGTGTGAAAACGCGTGACGTAGATGCGGACTTGTTAATATGAATGTGGTAATGTTCATAATTTCATACAAATTTGTGAATATAAAAAAACAATATATATTCTACTGTGAACTTTTATTGTATTAAACAGTGGTCTGTTATGTTGCTTTTAAAGCACCACCACTAGGCACATATTCAAAACAACTGCTAGTTTCAAGTTTAGTTACATTTATTTGATAACAGCACACAATACAAATGTAACAGAATTCGGTGTCAATTTCTTTATAATTGAAAAGGCTCTCCCACAGTAGGAATTGATATTTGATTGAATTAGCTTCATCAAGATTTGTAAGAATGTCATAATGTATTGGTTTTTTTTGGCAATGTAAAATGTCATCTATTATCTCTGCCAATGCTCTCATTGCTATTGCCTGGTTAAAACTGGGTAGTTCATCAGAAGAAAGCTGGTACTATGAGAGCTGATCCAACAGTTCTGTGATATTTTATCCCCATGGCCTGTAGATTTCTGTTGCCGTGTACAGTTGGCTAGATTTGAAACTGAAATTGAAAAAGAAAAATGTTTTATCAATTTGATTTCCATTAGATAAACATGTTAAATGCTTATTCAAATAGCTACATTGTATTTCTCCTCTCACATGTATTGTTTTTTGTCATTGCAACATACAATGCACAAATTATGCGTTACTTGTCACTCGATATTTAAACTCGAACTCCAAAATATAATTTATAAATCTTGAATCTTGCCGTACACATCGTTTTGGCTTAACAATCGGCACTTTAGACGACGGTACAGGCCCTGAAAGTGACCTCTTTCTGTGCACATTTCCCCTTTAAAGTGAATTTGAAAGAAATTCACAAAATCGTTAAAACTAATCACAAACTGCTTACATTTTCTTCTTCTTCTCTCCGTATAAGCTTCCTTTATAAGGAACACCAAGGATTATCTCCAAGTAAAATTTTACTGTTTGTCCATATAGAAAAATAAACGGCAGCCAAACAATTACTTCGAATTTTTCGGTATTTATCGCCGAATAAGGAAAAAACCCGAGAATAGCGATATCACTAACGACCAAAAAATGAAAAGAACGAAAAAGCGTGTAATTGCGTGTAAAGTGGTGAAAAGCGTGTACACGCCATGTGACAAAATCCTCGCGTGAAACCGTTGAAAAAGCGTGTATTACACGCGAATCTCATGTCACTTGACATGTATGCTTGCGTGTAACATGAAATCTGCAAAAACAGAAGTAAGTCCTGCTAGACATGAAAAGATTATTGACGGAAAACTTGTTGCTAAGGGCAGAGGAGATATTATGACGACAAATTATGTCGGTATAATTGAATCAAAATTAAGGCAAATGAGAAACCTGTACTGTTAGCGCGAAGCCTTGTAACGTCCCAAAACTTGACTGTACCATTGAGGGTAGCAAATTGTTCAATGTGAAGATGTGACAATCTACAAAAACACTACTCTAGGGATTTTCTCTACGATTGATGAGGACTTTGATAAAGACAAGGGTGTTTGTGGTGCGGTAAACAGTTCTACGGTTTGTACTGGCATCAGGAACACAATTGATAATATACATGTTGATTGTTCATTAAATCTTGAACAAAAAGGAAGACTTAATTCCCTGTTAGAGGAATATAGCAGCATTTTTTCAAAAGGACAAGCTGATCTTGGTCGGACCTCGTTGGTGAAACACCACATTGAGACAGGGAGTAGTTGTCCCCTGCGACAATGGGTAAGACGTGTGCCTATACACAAGCTGAAAGAAATCAAAGATCACATCGACAACATGTTACAGGAAGGGATTATTCAGCCATCATGTAGCCCTTGGGCAGCTCCTGTGATTTTAGTGCCTAAGAAGGATGGTAGTACCAGGTTTTATATTGATTATCGCCGGATAAACTCAGTCACTAAAAAGGATTCATACTCCCTACCACGGATAGACAAGACGTTGGATGCTCTTGCAGAGGCAAAATTATTCTCTTCTCTTGATTTAGTTAGTGGTTACTGGCAGATAGAATTAGATGCTCAAAGCAGAGAGAAGAGTGCATTTACAACCAACTGGGGACTTTACGAGTTTAACGTCATGCCGTTGGTCTCTGTGGGGCACCTTGCACTTTTAAGAGACTGATGAAAACAGTTCTGGCGGGATTACAGTGGAACCTGTGTTTAGTTTACCTGGATGACATCATCATCTTTAGTCACACTTTCGATGAACATTTAGTCAGACTCAAGGAGGTATTCGAAAGAATTCGAGTGGCGAACTTGAAGTCAAAACCTTACAAATGTCACCTTTTGAAATCAAGAATTAATTGTTTAGGTCATGTAATTTCAGAAAAAGGTATTGAACCCGATGAAGCAAAAATCAAAGCTGTTAAGGACTGGATCCCTCCAAAATCTGCAACAGAGGGTCAATTTTAAGGATTCGCCTCGTATTATAGACAATTTGTTGCAAAGTTTTCAGATATTGCATCACCCTCATATAAATTGACTCAACAGAATACACCATTTATTTGGAATGATCGATCCAAGATGCATTCTTGGAGTTGAAGAGGAGACTAACGACGGCACCTATTTTAGCTTTTCCGCGCAGTGACTGTGAGTTCATAGTTGATACTGATGCGAGTGAATTTGGAATAAGCGCTGTCCTCTCACAGATCCAGAATGAAAAAGGAAGTCGTTATAGCCTATTCGAGTCGAACATTGAGCAAGTCTGAAAGAAACTACTGAACTACGAGAAAAGAGCTTCTAGCATTAGTGTTTTTCATTAAACAATATCGTCATTATTTGTATGGCAAGAAATTTCTGGCAAGAACAGATCACAAAGCACTGAAATAGCTTTTCTCAATGAAGGAACCGTAAGTTCAGACTGCTCGGTGGATCACACAGTTATCAGAGTATGAATTTTCTATAGAACACAGAGAAGGTAAACATCATAGAAATGCGGACGGAATGTCTAGAATACCTTGCCACCAGTGTGGTAATGATGAGAATAATATCGCTACCTCTGCTGTAAAAAGGCAATTTTGTTATGTACAGAATGATACGTCGAGGAGACAACAAGAATTAGTGAATAAGAATGATACATGAGCTCTGGTTCTGGAACAGCATTGTGCAGCTCTAGAATTACTGATACGTCACCCACGTTAAGAGACCAGTCATCAAATGATAGTTTCCATAAAGCGCAACAGGAACAAGACAAAGACATTTATATGGTTTTATTTTTGGACATTGAAAATAGACGTCCAGAATTCCGTGACGTTGAAGGGAAAAGTCCTGTGGTTAAGGACTTGTGGAGCAAGTTTGACCAATTGGTATTACACAATGAAATGTTATATATAAGATGGGAAAATGCAAGGAAAGAAGAATATAAATGAAAATGGTTTTACCATGTAAATTAGTTAATGAAATACTAAACAACCTTCATACTAGTCCACTAGTGTGACATTTGAGAGTGTCAAAAACATTTGGTAAAGTTTCTGAAAGATTTTATTGGTTTGGAATGAGGCGTGACGTTGAAAATTATGTGCTTACTGCGTTGAATGTGTTACAAGGAAGAATCCGAGTAGAACAGCTAGAGCGCCGTTACAACCACATTATTCTGGAGCTCCATTTGAGAAAATAGCAATAGACATATTGGAAGTGCTTATGTCGGATTAAGGGAACAGATTTACTGTGGTAATTGGAGATTATTTCTCTGAATGGGCAGAGGCTTTCCCTTTAAAGAATCACACAGCTCCTGTGATCGCCGAAATCCTCATTGATCAGTTTCTAAGTAGATTTGGTGCACCATTCCAATTGCATAGTGACCAGGGGGCTGAATTTGAGTCTCGACTGATATCCGAACTATGTAAGTTACTAGGAATTGATAAAACTAGGACGACTACTTACCACCCTCGATCAGACGGTCAAGTTGAGCGATTCAATAGAACACTGCTCTCTATTCTCAGCAAGTACGTCAAAGAAAATCAAAGAGACTGGGATGTTCACCTACAAAAAGTGATGATGGGGTACTGCAAAACATATCAGTGAATATGTAACAAGGACTAAGGAGAGATTTTTACAGGCATACGAAGTAGTAAGGGAAAATCTAGGACTGTCACAAAAAAACAATGAAAGATCACTATGACAGGAAGGCATTCGGTGAAGCGTTTGATGTGGGTGACAAAGTTTGGTACTATGATCCTCGAAATAAGAAGGGGCGATCGCCCAAGTTAAATCGTCCGTGAAAAGGTCCATATACCATAAAAAAAAAAAAAAAGATTTCAGACCTAGTATATAGAATACAGTTAGATAACACAAGAATGAGAAAAGTTGTTCATTTTAACAAACTGAAAAAGTGTGCACTACAGAAGAGAAATAACCAACATGAGATTACCACAACAGGAGATGATATCTGTACGGATGTTGACGAGGAAGAATAACCGGCAAACCGTCAGCCGTTTGGAAGATTAGATATAACACTCCCCCCCCCCCCCCCCCCCCAGCTTCTCCGATTACCAACAACAGGGAGGAAAGATTGAATGAAGATGTTTCAAATGAAGATGAGGATGAAACAAACAATAGTTTAAGAGAAAAGTAGGTTGAGGATTTATCCGAAGAGGAGAGGGAAGACGCCGTTACAGACCATGGGCAGTTAGCTAACGAAACAACACCAATCGTTGAAGAAACTAATATAGATGATACAGAAGAGACAACCGGAACTGCTTTGCGACGTTCATCAAGGAATCGGAAAAAGTCAAAATACTTTGAAGACTTTGTGCTTGGCGATGGAATTGATTAATTTTAGGACAGTTATATGCTATGACAATTGAAATATTTTGAACATGTGTATATATTTTTGTTGTGGGGGCCCTTGACTGTCCAAGAGGGGGTCCACTCCGAATCCTTATAAAATCATCAAATTTGTATAAAGGCCGGGCTGGCCCCTCTCTAAATCTGCCTATGGAATTGATTAAAAGAGTTACTGAAATTATTCCGCATTCTGATCATCTTTCTCTTCAAGTTTAAGATTATGTATCTGTAAATTTTTTTCTGAAAATTTATGAGATCTTATGAAAAATAATTACTGGATTGTCGTCCGCCCGTTTCACACTTGTAAACACGGTCGAGTTTGTGTTTTTCATCCGATCTCAACTTTACCCAATGTACATATTCAATGGGGGGGGGGGGGAGTGGAAGGTAAAAGGAAAATATCACATCGCAATTTTTATCAACGAGGGACTACTGTTAACGCTGATATTTCCATGATTAATTTAGGGGTGGGGTGTAATTGACTTCTCTTTCCGATATAAAATCATTTAAGCATTACATACCTGCGTTTGGAATTTATATTTCAACACGTTATTTACTGAAGAGATTGTTGTCATTGCAAATTCTTTTTGGACAGTGCTTAAAGCAGAGATTTGGACTCAAATGACTTATGTTATTTCTCCTCTAGTTATATTGTTGTCCTCAACCAAGTCCTTAAAATTATGATTTCTCTATTATATTTGATTCCTTTTTAGTCGATCAGAGACCACTGGTTTATTTTTTTTTCTTTAATTTAAAAATGTTTGTTTAAAAAATCACTGGTTATTAAAAAACTATTATTTTCTTTTCAATTTTTATTTTTGAGATGACCCCTCACATCTTACCTGTCGTAGTCATGCTCAACTGTAGGTGTAGACAATTGTTGAAAAGGTATATTCAAAGGTTAGTACAGTTTGCAGTCATGATAGTAGTGAATACAGTTAAAACGTTTGTTATTGTGCTTACTTGTTTTTAAACTTAATGTATTCATATTACTTATGAAAATAATCTATGTATTTATTTCTCATTTTTGATAAAATCGAAAATTAACAAAATGCATAGCTCTTACGTGTATATAAGTAGTACATTTTTATTTTTTGTGTATATTCAGGTTGGATCTTGCCAAATTTTTACGTGTTTTATAAAATAATTTTGTACGAAATGCGTGTCAATGCTCATCATTTGTTCCCTTTCGAGAGCATGCAGGAGTCGTTGATCAAGAGACGCCTTGTTTTGCAAAACACCATCATCGCAAATATTGGAAGTTTGTGTTTGATTGTTTTGAATAAACGGGCGTATGACATTTGCGCCGATTTTGAAAATATTCATTCTTTCATTTGCGCCGATTTCATTTTTTCATTTGCGCCGATTTTATATTTGCTCCTAATTAGATTTACAGGTAAGTTAATACTTGTACATGTACTATGTACTGTACTATACTATTGGTAAAGTCTGGTTATAAATGCTGTTCATTAATAGTTATCCCACAAGGACGCGGTGTGTCAGTGTAAGATCATCCCGATGGCCGGAGGCCAGAGGGTGATCTAACACTGACACACCAAGTCCGAATGGGATAACTATTTTACATCCCAGCTGTTTTAGATTTGACGAAAAAACATTTACAATTCATAAAATCTATTTTAGAACGCCACACAACCATTATAATATACTTTATATATTACTATATGATGTATACCCTTTATGACCCCCGAACACGATGAGTAGATATCAAACAATGTCAACTCGCCCCACCTGCCAGTCGGCCTATACTATATCGCCACTTTATAAAAAATCTGCACTCTTGTTTACCGAAACTCGCCCCACCTAAAAGTGTAAAATCAAATTGAACAATCAGTCTGACAACTCACTTATTAATGAAAAAGATTTAAACCCCACTGTATAAAGTTCTGCCAACTCGCCCCGCTTATAAAAATATTCTTGCTTCTTTTAAAGTATGTTAAATTCCTGTTAGTTCGTATCAAGTCGTCCTGGTGTAGTGGTAAGTGTCGTGGCTTGGTATGCTAAAGGTCTTGAGTTCGAATACCAGCATATACATTGGAATTTTTCTACTTGAATTTTGATAGATAGTCTTTTCCGTATAATTAATTATAAGTTTTATAGTGGATTTGACATTCCCGCCAAAATGTTACAGAACAAAGGAAAGCATGCATAACAAAGAAACTCAAACTGGGGTGATCTGGTAGGAGCGATCCGGCTCAGATCACCCCTGTTAGAACAAAGGAGATGGGATGTAATTTATGTTAATTTTGATTCATATTGTTCTGAAACTTCATAGTAACATGATAGACATATTGCACACTGAAACGAGTCGAGGAGTCAATTCTTTAATCATCGAGGGCAATACATATCGGATGATAAGTGTCCTGAAACACATTTTACTAATGTACCATAAAATCGTGTACAGCCAGAGTCACCACGGATTCTATTGTCAAAACACAGAACGAGCATAACCATGTGGTAGATGTCCGAAAGACAGCGGGTACAGTCAATGTAAAGTCTGGAGATATATCTTGTAGGACTTCTTCCACTACCGTTGTGAGCAGGGGACAACAGTTATATACATTAAATTTGTACAAGTGGCTAACTGAGGAGGTCTATAATGATAAATGAAAAAGAACATGACTTGGATTGAGAGTTCATTCATTGGCACTCCTACCACTTCTTCTAATATCTATTCACCTGTAATTCACCTGTAAAAAAATCGGCGCAAATGAAAAAAAAAATCGGCGCAAATGAAAGAAAAAATCGGCGCAAATGAAATGCAGATCGGCGCAAATGCAAAACGCCGGAATAAACATGTTTTGAAAAGGTATATACTCGACGCTCAGGTTGATAAATTAGACTTTAAATGTGGGGACCTGTGTCAAAACACTAATTATTGATTTGAACAGGTAAAATTCAATTTAAGTGATGTTAACCAGGTATCATACACAATTCTAGTTTCATTAAAATAATACAAAAATTTTGAGAAACAATTTTCTTAAATGCATTGCTGATTGGTGAACGTGCTTATGGGAGATGAGGACGATTTTTTTTAGTATGAACTTCGAGATTTGAACAAAATCAATTAATTAGCCAGTTTGATTTTTACTTTATTAATTACGATATCAATATGATACTCCACTACTGAACCTCGTACTGAAAATGTATGAAATATTTGTCACTGGACGAATACCAAACAACAATCAATCAATCTCTGCAAAACCTGCGTCCAGCTTTTCTTTCTGGTGGTTTTTATGCTTCAATGTACGATAAGCTTTGGATTTTTTGGTATAGAAGAAGAAGAAGATGCTTTATTTCCATAAAATGGGCTCACAAGGAGCATAATATAATATCATTGTAATATAATATTCTTTTACAAATATAATAAACAACACAAGTTACAAACACAAATAAGAAACAACAGTTATCACATATTAGTATATATATAAAACCTTTGTCTCAGGCACACCTCTGGAAAGTAACAAAAAAGAATACTGTGAGTAGGCTAAATATATCTAGCTGAACTGCAAGAGGCACCTAGGGACGGTGCTATATGGCATGGTGGGTGCATATTAAAATGTGTTATATATATATATATATATATATATATATATATATATATATATATATATATATATATATATATATGCAGATGCGTATACGTCAACGTATATGATACGATTGATACTTTTTTAAATGACCGACCTCTATTTAAAACAATATTCAACGATTTAATGACAGTAGTGAATTGGTATTTTTCTTTAGAATATCTTTATTAAAAGGATCGATACCTTTACCAGGACCGTTTCTAAGTTTCCGGGCAAGGTAAACGTCATCTCCGTAAAAATTAGGATGTGCCATCCCGTTTAAAATAAGTTTTGTACAGGTTCAGACACGGACAAAGCGAACAAATTGTGAAATATGAAATAAACACGTAAGATGGTGCAAACGATCATCACCATCACCCAAAAAAGGAAAATTAACAATAGGGAACAACAATCGTCCCTTTTGTTGTAAAAAAACGGCGGGCAACATGCACTTGACGGCAAAAGCTCATATGGTCTTTTTAAAAGGTCAATGTGTGATCTGAAAAATAGAAATAAATAACCTTTCTGGTTTCATGTTCATGGTTGTAATTCATTTACCAATATCCAAAATAACATTTGTGTATGTTCTTTGCCAGTCATTGTGTTAATTTAATAGAAATTCTTCACAACAGAGACCATGGCATTCCAGTATTTTTTTAGGTTTCTCTGTCCAGAGCTGTAACTTCTTTTTAAACGTTTAATTCTTCTCTCCATTTCTCTGTATTTTCTTTTGCGCAATGGTGGTGCGTCTCCCCTATTAGATGATGCGACTGCTTGCTTTACTCTGACCTCTTCGTTTCTCAACTTGGATATGAAGTACCATAGATTTGGATGCCTACGTCCAACAAGTATTCTCCATCTTCGATTGAAAGCTGCAAATAAATCTATACATTTTAACGCTTTAATGGGATGGACGTCAAGTTGGTTACATATTCCCTATTCCTTATTCGTTACCTATTCGTTACCTATTCCCTATTCCCTATTCGTTACCTATTCGTTACCTATTCCCTATTCCCTATTCGTTACCTATTCGTTACCTATTCCCTATTCCCTGTTCGTTACCTAATCGTTACTTATTCCCTATTCCCTATCGTTACCTATTCGTTACTTATTCGATTTTTAATATCCTTTCCCCTTTTTGATTAATTATTATTCTTCTTCCTCTTCTTCTTCCGCCACTTTAAAAATGAACTTGTCCGCAGCATTTCTCCAAAACTACTTGTCAGATTTACTTAGGGTTTCATAAAATGTTAGACTAATATGTCTAGGTGAGCCATCAATCGCTCATTTGTGCATTGGGGTCTATTAAGGGGTATTTTATTTATTTATTTTTTTTGGGGGGGGCAGAAAGAAGGGAGGGGTTTACTATAAAACCCTATGGGATTTTATTTTCTAAAATTTTCAAATGAATATAACTTGAAAACTGTAAGTGATAGATACATGCAGTCTTCAGAAATGATTAAAGGACAAGAAAACAAATCATATGAAATATCATTCCCATGAGTCCCTGGGGGGTCATCCCTACCCCCTTCAATTCGAGAATATGCTTTTAACTTGTAAACGGTCCAGATCCCCACCCCTAAACCATATATATTCTTGTATGGGACAATAAAACAAATGAAATTAAATAAAAGTTCCTGGGGGTCACCCCCACCCCGTTCAATTTGAGAATGTACTATTATCTTGTAAACGGTCCAGATCCCCACCCCTAAACCATATATGTTCTTGAATAGGACGATAAAACTAATCAAATGAAATTAAATGGAATTCCCCGGGGGTCATCCCCACCCCGTTCAATTTTAGAATGTGCTATTATCTTGTAAACGGTCCAGATCCCCAACCCCTAAACCATATATATTCTTGTAGGGGACAATAAAATAAATGAAATGAAATAAAAGGAAAGTCTCTAGGGGGTCACCCCACCCCCTCTTGTTTGAAAACTTATAAACGGTCAACATCCCCACCACTAAACTATATATATTCTTGTAAGGGACAATAAAACTAATCAAATGAAATTAAATGGAAGTTCCTGGGGGCCACCCCCACCCCAATCAATTTGAGAATGTACTATTATCTTGTAAATGGTCCAGATCCCACCCCTAAACCATATATATTCTTGTAGGGGACAATAAAACAAATGAAATGAAATAAAAGGAAAGTCCCTAGTGGGTCACCCCACCCCTCTTGTTTGAAAACTTGTAAACGGTCAACATCCCCACCCCTAAACTATATATTTTCTTGTAAGAGACAATAAAACTAATCAAATGAAATTAAATGGAAGTTCCTTGGGGTCACCCCCACCCCGTTCAATTTGAGAATGTACTGTTATCTTGTAAATGGTTTAGATCCCCACCCCTAAACCATATATGTTCTTGTAGGGGACAATAAAACAAATAAATGAGATAAAAGGGAAGTCCCTGGGGGGTCACCACCACCCCCTCCTGTTTGAATACTTGTAAATGGTGGAGAACCCCACCAGTAAGCCATATATATTCTTGTATGGGACAAAAAATCAAATCAAATGAACATGGGACCATATGAATTGCGAGTTATGGGAGCTTTGTTTGGGAGACTTCGTAACAGCATCCTGTTACAATTACTTCTTGTTGTTTATACTCTTATATCTGGTACTAGTTCTAAATTTGTTGAGGTAAAATGATCTTTTTATGACCTATTTATATGTGTTTGTGCTCAACCGATCCTTTTACTTTATGTTCGATACTCATTTGTTCCTTATTTGATTTTTATACGTTCTACCTTTTAACTGCTTTATGTCCGTATGTTTGAAGATGGATCTTGGCTCGAAGGGATGAAATCACCGTGTTAGCGCTTGCATAAAAAAAAAAGATGTAATATAATTGCCAATGAGACAACAACCCACAATAGACCAAAATGACACAGAAACTATCAACTATAGGTCAATGTACGGCCTTCAACAATGAGCATAGCCCAAACCGTGTAGTCACCTATAAAAGGCCCAGATATGACAATTCCAAACAATTCAAACAACAAAACTAACGGCCGTATTTCATATACAAAACAATAACGGAAAACAAATATGTAACACGAAAACAAACGATAACTACTTAATTTCAGGCTCTTGTCTAGGGACAGGCACATATCAACATAATGTTAAACATGTTAGCAGGGTGTACATCGTTTCGGAGCATGCTATTACCTTGTTTAATTCGTTCCATCACTCGCTTATAATTCGCTTATAATACGTGTATCATACGTTGCACCTTTTAAAACATGATTTTCAATTGTTTTGTTGTCTCTGGTGGTAGATTTGGGTTCTTAGAGGTGATATAACTCTTTAAGCGCATATGTACCCATTCCAGTGCTCGGATAATACCCTGTTACTTATTCGTTCCTTATTCGCTTTTAATGCGCTGGTTAAGTATACGTTGCACCTTGAAATAAATCGTTTTTTTAATTGTGTTCATGTCTCTGGTGGTAACAATGTGTTCTTAGAGAAGAAATGACCCTATTAGAGCGCATGTACCCGTTCCAGCGCTCGGTTAATACCCTGTTACCTATTCGTTACCTATTCGTTACCTATTCGTTACCTATTCACTAATAATACGTTTGTTGTACGTTGCACCTTTTAGAAAAGGATTTTCACTTGTGTTCATGTCTCTGGTGGTAACAATGTGTAATTAGAGATGAAATGACCCTATTAGCATGCATGTACCCGTTCCAGCGCTCGGTTAATACCCTGTTACCTATTCGTTACCTATTCGTTACTTATTCGCTTTTAATACGTTTGTTGTACGTTGCACCTTTAAGAAACGGATTTTCAATTGTGTTCATATCTCTTGTGGTAATAATGTGTTCTTATAGATGAAATACCCCTAGTAGCGCATATTACCCGTTCCAGCGCTCGGATAATACCCGGTTACTTATTCGTTCCTTATTCGCTTTAAATGCGCAGGGTAAACGTCGCACCTTGAAATAAATCGTTTTTTTATTGTGTTCGTGTCTCTGGTGGTAACAATGTCTTCTTAGAGATGAAATGACCCTATTAGCGCGCGTGTACCCGTTCCAGCGCTCGGTTAATACCCTGTTACCTATTCGTTACCCATTCGTTACCTATTCACTTATAATACGTTTGTTGTACGTTGCACCTTTTAGAAAAGGATTTTCACTTGTGTTCATGTCTCTGGTGGTAACAATGTGTAATTAGAGATAAAATGACCCTATTAGCGTGCATGTACCCGTTCCAGCGCTCGGTTAATACCCTGTTACCTATTCGTTACCTATTCGTTACCTATTCGTTACCTATTCACTTATAATACGTTTGTTGTACGTTGCAACTTTTAGAAAAGGATTTTCAATTGTGTCCATGTCTCTGGTGGTAACAACGTGTTCTTAGAGATGAAATGACCCTATTATTGCGCATGTACCCGTTCCAGCGCTCGGTTAATACCCTGTTACCTATTTGTTACCTATTCGTTACCTATTCACTTATAATACATTTGTTGTACGTTGCATCTTTTAGAAAAGGATTTTCAATTGTGTTCATGTCTCTGGTGGTAACAATGTGTTCTTAGAGATGAAATGACCCTATTAGCGCATATGTACCCGTTCTAGCGCTCGGTTAATACCCTGTTACCTATTCGTTACCTATTCGTTACTTATTCGCTTTATATACGTTTGTTGTACGTTGCACTTTTTAGAAAAGGATTTTTACATGTGTTCATGTCTCTGGTGGTAACAATGTGTAATTAGAGATGAAATGACCCTATTAGCGTGCATGTACCCGTTCCAGCGCTCGGATAATACCCTGTTACTTATTCGTTCCTTATTCGCTTTTAATGCGCGGGGTAAGTATACGTTGCACCTTGAAATAAATCGTTTTTTAATTGTGTTCATGTCTCTGGTGGTAACAATGTGTTCTTAGAGATGAAATGACCCTATTAGCGCATATGTACCCGTTCCAGCGCTCGGTTAATACCCTGTGACCTATTCGTTACTTACTCGCTTTTAATACGTTTGTTTTACGTTGCACTTTTTAGAAAAGGATTTTTACTTGTGTTCATGTCTCTGGTGGTAACAATGTGTAATTAGAGATGAAATGACCCTATTAGCGTGCAAATACCCGTTCCAGCGCTCGGATAATACCCTGTTACTTATTAGTTCCTTATTCGCTTTTAATGCGTGGGGTAAGTATACGTTGCACCTTGAAATAAATCGTTTTCTAATTGTGTTCATGTCTCTGGTGGTAACAATGTGTTCTTAGAGAAGAAATGACCCTATTAGAGCGCATGTACCCGTTCCAACGCTCGGTTAATACCCTGTTACCTATTCGTTACCTATTCACTTATAATACGTTTGTTGTACGTTGCACCTTTTAGAAAAGGATTTTTACTTGTGTTCATGTCTCTGGTGGTAACAATGTGTAATTAGAGATGAAATGAGCCAATTAGCATGCATGTACCCGTTCCAGCGTTCGGTTAATACCCTGTTACCTATTCGTTACCTATTCGTTACCTATTCACTTATAATACGTTTGTTGTACGTTGCACCTTTTAGAAAAGGATTTTCAATTGTGTTCATGTCTCTGGTGGTAACAATGTGTTCTTAGAGATGAAATGACCCTATTAGCGCATATGTACCCGTTCCAGCGCTCGGTTAATACCCTGTTACCTATTCGTTACTTATTCGTTTTATATATGTTTGTTGTATGTTGCACTTTTTAGAAAAGGATTTTTACTTGTGTTCATGTCTCTGGTGGTAACAATGTGTAATTAGAGATGAAATGACCCTATTAGCGTGCATGTACCCGTTCCAGCGCTCAGATAATACCCTGTTACTTATTCGTTCCTTATTCGCTTTTAATGCGCGGGGTAAGTATACGCTGCACCTTGAAATAAATCTTTTTTTAATTGTGTTCATGTCTCTGGTGGTAACAATGTGTTCTTAGAGATGAAATAACCCTATTAGCGCATATGTACCCGTTCCAGCGCTCGGTTAATACCCTGTTACATATTCGTTACCTATTCGTTATTTATTCGCTTTATATACGTTTGTTGTACGTTGCACTTTTTAGAAAAGGATTTTTACTTGTGTTCATGTCTCTGGTGGTAACAATGTGTAATTAGAGATGAAATGACCCTATTAGCGTGCATGTACCCGTTCCAGCGCTCGGTTAATACCCTGTTACCTATTCGTTACCTATTCACTTATAATACGTTTGATGTACGTTGCACCTTTTAGAAAAGGATTTTCAATTGTGTCCATGTCTCTGGTGGTAACAATGTGTTCTTAGAGATGAAATGACCCTATTAGCGCTCATGTACCCGTTCCAGCGCTCGGTTAATACCCTGTGACCTATTCGTTACCTATTCGTTACCTATTCTCTTATAATACGTTTGTTGTACGTTGCACCTTTTAGAAAAGGATTTTCAATTGTGTTCATGTCTCTGGTGGTAACAATGTTTCTTAGAGGCAGCACTCGCACCCGAAAACTGGAAAGGGGTAAATATAAGTTGCAAAACTTTTTTCCCAATCCACTATAAATAAATATATTTAAATTAAAAAATAAAACGTGTGTTATGCGTTGCTCTTTAAAAAAAGAAATATGTTTGTGTCTTTGGTGGTAACTGTTGGTTTTTAGAGGTGAAATAACCCTAATAGAACATATGTACCCGTTTCAGCGCTCGACTGATACCCTGTTACTTATTCGTTCTTTATTCGCTTTAAATACGCGTGGTATACGTTGCACCTTGAAAAAAATCGATTATCGATTGCTTTCACGTCTCTGGTGGTAATTATGTGTTCTCTGATCCGAGTTGAAAAAACCCTATTAGCGCATATGTACCCATTTCACCGCTCGACTAATACCCTGTTACTTATTCGTTCCTTATTCGCTTTAAATACGCGTGCTATGCGTTGCACCTTGAAATGAGAAGTAACAAATAGGTAACAAGGTATTAACCGAGCGCTGAAACGGGTACATACGCGCTAAAAGGGTTATTTCATCTCTAAGAACACATTGTTACCACCAGAGACATGAACACAAATGAAATCCTTTTCTAAAAGATGCAACGTACAACAAACGTATTAAAAGCGAATAAATAACGAATAGGTAACAAGGTATTAACCGAGCGCTGGAACGGGTACATGCGCGCCAATAGGGTCATTTAATCTCTAAGAACACATTGTTACCACCAGAGACATGGACACAATTAAAAATCCTTTTCTAAGAGGTGCAACGTACAACAAACGTATTATAAGTGAATACGTAACGAATAAGTATCGAATAGGTAACAGGGTATTAACCGAGCGCTAGAGCGGGTACATGCAATCTTATAGGGTCATTTCATCTCTAAGAACACATTGTTACCACCAGAGACATGAACACAAGTGAAAATCCTTTTCTAAAAGGTGCAAAGTACAACAAACGTATTTAAAGAGAATAAGTAACGAATAGGTAACGAATAGGTAACAGGGTATTAACTGAGCGCTGGAACGGGTACATGCGCTTTAATAGGGTCATTTCGTCTCTAAGATCATATTGTTACCTCCAGAGACATGAACACAATTAAAACACGATTTATTTCAAGGTGCAACGTATACTTACCCCGCTCATTAAAAGCGAATAAGGAACAAATAAGTAACAGGGTATTATCCGAGCGCTGGAACGGGTACATGCACGCTAATAGAGTCATTTTATCTCTGAGAAGACATTGTTTCCACCAGAGACATGGACACAATTGAAAATCCTTTTCTAAAAGGTGCAACGTACAACAAACATATTATAAGTGAATAGGTAACGAATAGGTAACGAATAGGTAACAAGGTATTAAACGAGCGCTGGAACGGGTACATGCACGCTAATAGGGTCATTTCATCTCTAATTACACATTGTTACCACCAGAGACATGAACACAAGTGAAAATCCTTTTCTAAAAGGTGCAACGTACAACAAACGTATTTAAAGCGAATAAGTAACGAATAGGTATCACGGTATTAACTGAGCGCTGAAACGGGTACATATGCGTTAATAGGGTCATTTCATCTCTAAGAACACATTGTTACCACCAGAGACATGAACACAAATGAAAATCCTTTTCTAAAAGGTGCAACGTACAACAAACGTATTATAAGTGAATAGGTAACGAATAGGTAACGAATAGGTAACAGGATATTAACCGAGCGCTGGAACGGGTACATGCGCGCTAATAGGGTCATTTCATCTCTTAGAACACATTGTTACCACCAGAGACATGGACACAATTGAAAATATTTTTCTTAAAGGTGCAACGTACAACAAACGTATTATAAGTGAATAGGAAACGAATAGGTAACGAATAGGTAACAGGGTATTAACCGAGCGCTGTAACGGGTACATGCGCTCTAATAGGATCATTTCGTCTCTAAGAACACATTGTTACCACCAGAGACATGAACACAAATAAAAACGATTTATTTCAAGGTGCAACGTATACTTACCCGCGCATTAAAGCGAATAAGGAACGAATAGGTAACATAGTATTATCCGAGCGCTGAAACGGGTACATGCACGCTAATAGGGTCATTTCATCTCTAATTACACATTGTTACCTCCAGAGACATGAACACAAGTGAAAATCCTTTTCTAAAGGTGCAACGTACAACAAATGTATTATAAGTGAGTAGGTAACGAATAGGTAACGAATAGGTAAAAGGGTATTATCCGAGCGCTGGAACGGGTACATGCGCGCTAAAGGGTCATTTCATCTCTAAGAACACATTGTTACCACCAGAGACATGAACACAATTGAAAATCCTTTTCTAAAAGGTGCAACCTACAACAAACGTATTATAAGTGAATAGGTAACGAATAGGTAACGAATAGGTAACAGGGTATTAACCGAGCGCTGTAACGGGTACATGCGCGCTAATAGGGTCATTTCTTCTCTAAGAACACATTGTTACCACCAGAGACATGGACACAATTGAAAATCCTTTTCTAAAAGGTGCAACGTACATCAAACGTATTATAAGTGAATAGGTAACGAATAGGTAGCGAATAGGCAACAGGGTATTAACGAGCGCTGGAACGGGTACATGTACGCTGATAGGGTCATTTCATCTCTAATTACACATTGTTACCACCAGAGACATGAACACAAGTAAAAATCCTTTTCTAAAAGTGCAACGTACAGCAAACGTATATATAAAGCGAATAAGTAACGAATAGGTCACAGGGTATTAACGAGCGCTGGAACGGGTACATATGCGCTAATAGGGTCATTTCATCTCTAAGAACACATTGTTACCACCAGAGACATGAACACAATTAAAAAACGATTTATTTCAAGGTGCAACGTATACTTACCCCGCGCATTAAAAGCGAATAAGGAACGAATAAGTAACAGGGTATTATCAGAGCGCTGGAACGGGTATTTGCACGCTAATAGGGTCATTTTATCTCTAATTACACATTGTTACCACCAGAGACATGAACACAAGTAAAAATCCTTTTCTAAAAAGTGCAACGTACAACAAACGTATATAAAGCGAATAAGTAACGAATAGGTAACGAATAGGTAACAGGGTATTAACCGAGCGCTGGAACGGGTACATATGCGCTAATAGGGTCATTTCATCTCTAAGAACACATTGTTACACCAGAGACATGAACACAATTGAAAATCCTTTTCTAAAAGGTGCAACGTACAACAAATGTATTATAAGTGAATAGGTAACGAATAGGTAACGAATAGGTAACAGGGTATTAACCGAGCGCTGGAACGGGTAAATGCGCGCTAATAGGGTCATTTCATCTCTTAGAACACATTATTACCACAAGAGATATGAACACAATTGAAAATCCGTTTCTTAAAGGTGCAACGTACAACAAACGTATTAAAAGCGAATAAGTAACGAATAGGTAACGAATAGGTAACAGGGTATTAACCGAGCGCTGGAACGGGTACATGCATGCTAATAGGGTCATTTCATCTCTAATTACACATTGTTACCACCAGAGACATGAACACAAGTGAAAATCCTTTTCTAAAAGGTGCAACGTACAACAAACGTATTATAAGTGAATAGGTAACGAATAGGTAACGAATAGGTAACAGGGTATTAACCGAGCGTTGGAACGGGTACATGCGCTCTAATAGGGTCATTTCTTCTCTAAGAACACATTGTTACCACCAGAGACATGAACACAATTAAAAAACGATTTATTTCAAGGTGCAACGTATACTTACCCCACGCATTAAAAGCGAATAAGGAACGAATAAGTAACAGGGTATTATCCGAGCGCTGGAACGGGTACATATGCGCTTATAGAGTTATATCACCTCTAAGAACCCAAATCTAACACCAGAGACAACAAAACAATTGAAAATCATGTTTTAAAAGGTGCAACGTATGATACACGTATTATAAGCGGATTATAAGCGAGTGATGGAACGAATTAAACAAGGTAATAGCATGCTCCGAAACGATGTACACCCTGCTAACATGTTTAACCCCACCACATTATGTTGATATGTGCCTGTCCCTAGACAAGAGCCTGAAATTAAGTAGTTATCGTTTGTTTTTGTATTACATATTTGTTTTCCGTTATTTTTTTGTATATGAAATACGGCCGATAGTTTTGTTGTTTGAATTGTTTGAAATTGTCATATCTGGGCCTTTTATAGGTGACTACACGGTTTTGGCTATGCTCATTGTTGAAGGCCGTACATTGACCTATAGTTGATAGTTTCTGTGTCATTTTGGTCTATTGTGGGTTGCTGTCTCATTGGCAATTATACCACATCTTTTTTTTATGCAAGCGCTAACACGGTGATTTCATCCCTTCGAGCCAAGATCCATCTTCAAACATACGGACATAAAGCAGTTAAAAGGTAGAACGTATAAAAATCAAATAAGGAACAAATGAGTATCGAACATAAAGTAAAAGGATCGGTTGAGCACAAACACATATAAATAGGTCATAAAAAGATCATTTTACCTCAACAAATTTAGAACTAGTACCAGATATAAGAGTATAAACAACAAGAAGTAATTGTAACAGGATGCTGTTACGAAGTCTCCCGAACAAAGCTCCCATAACTCGCAATTCATATGGTCCCATGTTCATTTGATTTGATTTTTTGTCCCATACAAGAATATATATGGCTTACTGGTGGGGATCTCCACCATTTACAAGTATTCAAACAGGAGGGGGTGGTGGTGACCCCCAGGGACTTTACCTACATTTCATTTTATTTGTTTTATTGTCCCCTACAAGAATATATATGGTTTAGGGGTGGGGATGTTGACCGTTTACAAGTTTTCAAACAAGAGGGGGTGGGATGACCCCCTCAGGACTTCCCTTTTATCTCATTTATTTGTTTTATTGTCCCCTACAAGAACATATATGGTTTAGGGGTGGGGATCTGGACCATTTACAAGATAATAGTACATTCTCAAATTGAACGGGGTGGGGTGACCCCAAGGAACTTCCGTTTAATTTCATTTGATTAGTTTTATTGTCTCTTACAAGAATATATATAGTTTAGGGGTGGGGATGTTGACCGTTTACAAGTTTTCAAACAAGAGGGGGTGGGGTGACCCCCTAGGGACTTTCCTTTTATTTCATTTCATTTGTTTTATTGTCCCCTACAAGAATATATATGGTTTAGGGGTGGGGATCTGGACCATTTACAAGATAATAGTACATTCTCAAATTGATTGGGGTGGGGTGGCCCCCAGGAACTTCCATTTAATTTCATTTTATTAGTTTTATTGTCCCTTACAAGAATATATATAGTTTAGGGGTGGGGATGTTGACCGTTTATAAGTTTTCAAACAAGAGGGGGTGGGGTGACCCCCTAAGGACTTTCCTTTTATTTCATTTCATTTGTTTTATTGTCCCCTACAAGAAAATATATGGTTTAGGGGTGGGGATCAGGACCATTTACAAGATAATAGTACATTCTCAAATTGAACGGGGTGGGGATGACCCCCAGGAACTTCCATTTAATTTCATTTGATTAGTTTCATTGTCCCCTACAAGAATATATATGGTTTAGGGGTGGGGATCTGGACCGTTTACAAGACAATAGCACATTCTAAAATTGAACGGGGTGGGGATGACCCCCGGGGAATTCCATTTAATTTCATTTGATTAGTTTTATCGTCCTATTCAAGAACATATATGGTTTAGGGGTGGGGATCTGGACCGTTTACAAGATAATAGTACATTCTCAAATTGAACGGAGTGGGGGTGACCCCAGGAATTTTTATTTAATTTCATTTGATTAGTTTTATTGTCCCATACAAGAATATATATGGTTTAGGGGTGGGTATCTGGACCGTTTACAAGTTAAAAGCATATTCTCGAATTGAAGGGGGTAGGGATGACCCCCCAGGGACTCATGGGAATCATATTTCATGTGATTTGTTTTATTGTCCTTTAATCATTTCTGAAGACTGCATGTATCTATCACTTACAGTTTTCAAGTTATATTCATTTGAAAATTTTAGAAAAATAAAATCCCATAGGGTTCTATAGTAAACCCCTCCCTTCTTTCTGCCCCCCAAAATACCCCTTAATAGACCCCAATGCACAAATGAGCGATTGATGGCTCACCTAGACATATTAGTCTAACATTGTATGAAACCCTAAGTAAATCTGACAAGTAGTTTTGGAGAAATGCTGCGGACAAGTTCATTTTTAAAGTGGCGGAAGAAGAAGAGGAAGAAGAGGAAGAAGAAGAATAATAATTAATTAAAAAGGGGGAAGGATATTAAAAATCGAATAAGTAACGAATAGGTAACGAATAGGGAATAGGGAATAGGTAACGAATAGGTACCGTAACGAATAGGGAATAGGGAATAGGTAACGAATAGGTAACGAATAGGGAATAGGGAATAGGTAACGAATAGGGAATAGGGAATAGGTAACCAACTTGACTTCCATTTTAACGGGGGGTGGTCTTTAATCATTTTTTTTTTTGCAATGTATAATTTGAATTATTTTATATGTTTACAGTAGCTGTTTAGTTCAAATACTTGAAGATTGTAAAAAAAACGAATCATTTGATATATTTTTTTTAAAAATTCTATATTATGTGCGGCAACATTATATTTTTTATTTTTTTTTAACATGCATGCCAAAAAAAAGCATCAAGCCTCGGTCACACCTTGACGGATAGCACGAACGGACGCCTAACGCATGAAAATAAAAGTTGTCCGTTGACAAAATTGTTATCCGTTGGGAGTCCGTTGATGTACTGACCAAATAAAACGGACAAGTAACGAATGCATAACGGACATACACCGGATATGCAACGCATGATAAACGGAAACGTACCGGAAAGAACGGATGTCAAACGTACATTCAACGGACGAGTACCGCATAAAACGGTAGGCGTCCGTTTTGTACGGTACACGTTAGTTTTGTTTCCGTTTTGTATCCGTTACGTGTCCGTTGTACATCCGTTGGAGATCTGGCAGATAAATTCACCAACGGACTTCTACCGGACGTTTAACGGATAAAACGGGTGTTGAACGATATGTGAAACGGACTTCTACCGGACGTATAACGGATAAAACGGATGATGAACGGATCTGAAACGGGTAAATATAAAAAAAAAGAAGATGTTGTATGATTGCCAATGAGACAACTCTCCACAAGATACCAAAATGACACAGAAATTAACAACTATTATAGGTAACCGCACGGCCTTCAACAATTAGCAAAGCCCATACCGCATAGTCAGCTATAAAGGGACCCGAAATAACAATGTAAAACAATTCAAACGAGAAAACTAACGGCCTTATTTATATAAAAAAAAATGAACGAAAAACAAATATGTAACACATAAACAAACGACAACCACTGAATTACAGGCTCCTGACTTGGGACAGGCACATACATACATAATGTGGCGGGGATCCCCCCCCCCCTCCCCTCACCTGGGACAGTGGTATAACAGTACAACATGCGAACAAACTATAAAAATCAGTTGAAAAAGGTTTAACTCATCAGATGGACAAAACTTATGCCAAATGAACATTTCGCGTTAGAATGACCAATTATTGGTATGTCAGATTTCTTAAGCTTCATGAACTCTTATTATACATAATCGATCTTAGAGTAAGGACATGTCTTCACAATCAATAAACTCTTATTGACGCCAGACACGGTCCTTTGGTGGCATTTTGAAGAACAAACCAAAATCAGTTACACAGTAACTTTTTGAATATTTACGAGATTTACATGTATCATTATTGTCGCCTTTAATTTTTCCGTACATCTTGTTCATTTGTAATATCCGGTACTCTTCCGTTAGGTGTCCGTTTTATGCGGTACTCGTCCGTTGGATGTACGTTCGACGTCCGTTCTGTCCGGTACGTTTCCGTTTTTCGTACGTTGCGTATCCGGTGTGTGTCCGTTGTGTATTCGTTACGCGTCCGTTTTATTAGGTCAGTACCATCACCGGACTCCCAACAGATAACAATTTTGTCAACGGACAACTTTTATTTCCATCTGTTAGGCGTCCGTTCGTGCTATCCGGTAAGGTGTGACCGAGGCTTTAGCATCCGTTCGAGCTATCCGTTAAGGTGTGACCGAGGTTTTACATTTTACTAAAAATATAACATTTGAATGACCAATGTACACGATATCAAGGTGAGATAATCAAAGTAGGTCATACAATCATTCCATACAGCAAATCTAGTTAACCTATTGCTAAAAGCATCTACGAAATTAGTCTCATAAAAAATGACCTTGACCAATGAACCATGAAAATTAATCAAGATTAACTGCTAAACAGACATTCACATCACCTTACGCTTATTCCCTTCACCAAATATAGTTCTATCCCTATAGTGTCTGAAAAAAAAAATCTGAGAAATTTATCTTTGACCAATGAACCATGCAAATGAGGTCAAAGTCAAATGATTATTGCCAGACAGACATGTACACCTTAGAAACATCCCGTACACTAAATATAATTGACTGGATACTTAAAGTATCTGAGAAAAGAGAAAAACACAAAAAATTAACTTTGACCACTAAACCATGAAAATGAGGTCAAGGTCAGATGACACCTGCCAGTTTGCCATGTTCACCTTAATCATTTCATATACCAAATATGGAAGACCTGTTGTTTATAGTTTCTGAGGTATGGACCTGACCTTGTTCACTGATCTATGAAATCAGGTCAAGGTCACGTGAAAACTGTCTGACAGACATGAGGACCTTGCAAGGTACACACAAACCAAATACAGTTATCCTATTGCTTATGATAAGTGAAAACTAACAATGCAAACAAAAAAGATATCGCTGAACCATAAAATGAGTTGAAGGACAATGGGCATATGACAGAAGGAAAGTTCGTAACATAAGGCATCTATATACAAAGTATGAAGCATCCAGGTCTTCTACCTTTTGAAATATACAGCTTTTAAGGTATAAGAGCTAACGCCGCCGCCGTCGTCGGATCACTATCAATAGTCTCGCTTTCTGCGACAGAAGTCGCAGGCGAAACAAAAATTCCTGCCTGTGTTTTTCAATCCGATTTTTGCTAGCTCCTACGGGATAAAAGGGGTCAAGGGGTCCAAAATTAACACTTTTACATGATACGTAGAATTGTAATTATTCATCCATTATCGATGGATTTTTTTAACCTGTCTCGTCTCAATCGACCCCGTTGCATGTCGACTTGTCAAGAAAATAAAGCTGACTTGTTGTGATAATTAATTCGACAACTCAACAAGACAAGGGCAGTTACGAGCATTCATCTCGACCTCAAGACGAGTTGCCGAGATATCTTTTGTCGACTTGTCGCGATAAGTATGTCGACATGATGTGTTAACTATCTAGACAAGTCGATTTAATGCTTTCATAATGTCGACTTGTTGAGATAATAAAGTCGACATATCGAGATAATATGTCGACCTATCGTGATAATATATCAATTTGCCGAGATAATTATCTGGGCAACTGGTCATTTCGATGGCAGCTACATTGTATATGCCACCATAGTTTTTGAATATGAAAAGTTGTCAGTTTATTCACGCGTTTAAAAAAAAATAGAAACACACTTATGGTGGCATGTTAGTGACATCGATTTGTCAAGATAGCAAGATAATTCATCATGATATTTTCATTATTAAGTCGACTAGACAAGATACTTATCATGCTAAGTTGACATTTAATTTCAGATTAAGTCGACTTAATTTAAAATTAAATGTCAATTTACATTTGTAGCATGATAAGTATCTTGTCTAGTCGACTTAATATATATAATAAAAATATCATGAAAAATTATCTTGCTATCTTGACAAGTCGATGTCACTTACATGCCACCATACGTACTCATTTTATTCAGTATATTTTTATTTTTAAAAATCCATCCTTGCACAAATTAATCAATTTAAAATTTAAAATTTTCTCGTTTTATAAGCAATGGTCGTATGTTTCGTACACAAAGACAAAACAATCAATTTCCAGTTATAATTAATCAGTTCTAAGTGCACTGTTTAATTTGAATACTTACATTTGATGTGATTATTTATTTTGTTGTCCATATCCCTTTCGTATAGATTCCATGTAGGTACATCATTTTGCCCATTTATAAAATTTCGGGTGAAATAACCAAATAGCTCTTGCAATGCTGGGTATTGACGACAAAGTTGTCTTGTCGGGTTTTCTGAACATAACTGGTCAAAATTAACGTTTACTAGTGACGGTGGTAAGTATGCGATTGCCATCACCTTTCTGATACATATCTGAAGAGTTGGATTTGGATCGTGTGTGTGACTAAGACCTAGTTTCTGTACTTTTTTCCATATGGCCTGGCATATGTGGAATAAACATCTACAAATACTAGCTTGTTGGAATTCTGTTTCAGCAGCAGCAGCCAGGGCTACCTCAAAACCAATAACAATTCGATGAGGCGCAAGAAGATTATTGGTTAGTCTTGCATACTTTCTGTTAAGGTGTGAAAATATTTGTCTGTATTGTCCAACTTGGCGGTTAGTCATAAGTGCAAACACAAAAGGAATAACTCTATCCTTGTAAAACCCGTGTATAGTTAAGAACTGTTTATACGGACGAGGAGCAGACTTGACTGTAGCTTCTATATAGACCTCATTGCATTGGCCAAGACACACAAGGGCGTGTTTTGTTGTGAACACCACGATTCCCCAATCATTATCAATATGACTCAGGAATTCATTTCCATCTTTTGTTCTTTTCAAACGGCCCTCAATCAATACTTCATGAATTGAATGTGGTACAGGAGGGTTTTCGCATGCGTAGTTTCTTTCCATGACAACTGTAAAAACATCAATATATATATATATATGTACTTTTAGTCTAGAATACATGATTTTTATAGCATTTGGTATTTGCATAGAACTATCTACAACAGTGTAAAAGTATTATCCCAGTTAAAATGATTTGTGCAAATATGGAAATAATTCTTTCGATGACATTGGTATTTATTTTCGAAAATATGCAGTTGGCCAAAACAAATTGTGAAATTAAAGACAACAATTGAAAGAGTTTGAAAAAAATGTTAAAAGAAAGCAATTGCTGCATCTTAATTACATACACCATGCAGTCTATATTTCCGCTACACTAAAAAAAACTAGTTTTCTTTCTGTATAAACTCTGTAAATTTGTTACAATATTTTTGACTATTTCATTGAGAATATTTACATAATATTTCAGCTTTAAATACAAAGTCATGTGGCAATTGAATATTTCAAAATTTTCGTTACCAATTGGCTTAATATTAATTTTGTCTTTTACACCTTATCATGTATTTTTCAAAGACTTTTGGGGAATTTTAAAGATGTACTCTGCTGACGTTTCAGTCTCGTTGAAATCTTGTTCTAGAATCATTTTCAAAATATGTGATACAAGTGGAAAATATAAATGAATTTAAAAAAGTAGTATTTTTAACTTTAGTCTGAAAAAATGTGTATTTACAATATGTAATTGTTTAGTAATAAAATTTGCAACATTAACAACATGGGTTTCACACCAAAAACAACATCTTTTTTTAAAAACTTTCTTATATTAACACCTACATGAACCATGAATAGTTTTGATTTTGTTTTATGTCAAATGTATTCAGATTGGTCCACCTCATCTTTATTGGAAGTATGAAAGAAAGTGTAATTTTGAAACTGATGTTTTTTTCATGATATTAGTCCAAAAATAGGTAAAAATTGATGAAAAATAGGAAAATCATTAGAATTGGGTACTTTCAAATGGCCACAGGAAAAACAGAAGTGCATCACCATATGATTTTGTTTTAGCCGATTATTCTTATACAGTCATATAAACCAAAAATATCGGGTTAAGAAAAAATGTTTAATTATAGAAATGGTTGGCTTCTTCAAGGTTCCACACCTAAACTGATTAGACGAAATTGAAAAGACACACGGCATTATATATATAATGGTTGATAAATACTAAATACATTTAAAAAAAAAAGCTCAATTATGAACATAATCATTAATAGCATAAGATACAACAAAGAAATCTATTAAAAACAATTTACCTAAAATAAATACTACGCAAGTATTAATATTATATGTTCCAAGGGGAGTAACTCTAGTATAAAAAAAGGTAAGTACATTATAAATAGCAAACAAAAAAGTTCACAATTTTATTCTAAGTTCTAAGTGTAATGAGATGTTCTATACTAATGACAACGAGGCCGGAATAAGGTACCGGTATTTGATGTATTTATTTACAAATGTAAATATGTTAATAAAACTTAGTTTTAAGAAAAAGAAAAAGAAAAAAAAGTTCTAAGTAAGTATAGATTATCGGGTTTTCTACACATTGATATCGTAAAATATCAGCCGCGAGCCACAATCTCGGGGTGCTCCGGCCCCGCCACAATGTGAACTTTTTTGGTGAGTGAGCGCAGCTGATCTGTACCGATATCTTTACACAAAAAAAACACGATTATTTATCTGTTTATCTTTCTATTACTATTTTTTTCCTTCTTCCTAATACAGTTTTACGCTTGACAAAAGCAAGCTTGATAACCTCTCCTCTCGCATTGTGACTGGTATCGTTTTCAAGCCTTGATGCGAAAATTACGGATCGACAGAGCTTGGTGATATATAGACGTAGGCTGGACGATAAAAAACACATATTAAGGGACGTAGCTATACTATTGCATTCACCAGTTTCTTCATTACTGAGGATTTGGATGGGGTTAAATGATTAAAGAATAATGCCCTTAAAAAATGAAGATTAGAGAATAATAGGCAAAAAAATGAAGATTAGAGAAAAAGGGGGTTAATTTTTTGAAGATTAGAGAAAAAAGGGGTTTATTTTTGAAGATTTGAGAAAAAAGGGGTGAAAATTCAATGTTTACAGAATAACAGACCCCCATCCAGACCCTCATTACTTAACAACCACAAAACTGACTGGGAATTAGTATTTGTAGTATTATCTAAAATTATATTAATTCTTTACATACTGGCATGATTGTTAACAAGACTTTACATACATTTTGTTTATTTTCTTTGGTTACATCTTCTGACATCAGACTCGGACTTCTCTTGAACTGAATTTTAATGTGCGTATTGTTATGCGTTTACTTTTCTGCATTGGCTAGAGGTATAGGGTGAGGGTTGAGATCTCACAAACATGTTTAACCCCGCCGCATTTTTGCGCCTGTCCCAAGTCAGGAGCCTCTGGCCTTTATTAGTCTTGTATTATTTTAATTTTTGTTTCTTGTGTACAATTTGGAAATTAGTATGGCGTTCGATCATTATCACTGAACTAGTATATATTTGTTTAGGGGCCAGTTGAAGGACGCCTCCGGGTGCGGGAATTTCTCGCTACATTGAAGACCTGTTGGTGACCTTCTGCTGCTGTTTTTTTCTATGGTCGGGTTGTTGTCTCTTCGGCACAATTCCCCATTTCCATTCTCAATTTTATTTACATACATGCATGATATTTTGATGAATGATAAAAATATTGTTTTGTTACTCATTTTTTAAAACCAAAAATTTGAAATGAGGTTGAAATGTGATCACGTATATTCAACTATTGATGACTATTTCAAATTGAGTTGTGTCACGCTCAGACTACTATAACACATGTGTACGTTATAGTAGTCTCAGTGTCATGTTATGAGAAAAAAAAGGGGGTAAGTCGTTTGATACTGAATTTCTAGGGAATAAGAAATATAAGTTATTTGAACATAAGGATAATATGTAAAGAATTTGAAATAACAATTTGATTTTCAACAATGATCGCGATTTCTTTCATTCATATTTCCGCGGGATTTAAACAAGAAGTTGGATTGCCCATGCGCATTATTTGAACTCTCACCTTTCCTGTATTTCAAAATGAATAACAAAGGACGAGGTTGCAGAGAAACTTTCAGTTTATCACGTATATTTATGGTACATGTAGACGTTTGTATGTGGCTATTACGGTTTTTCATATTGATGAATTGTGTTTAGAAAGTCTGAATTAGTATTCATATTGTACAATCAGAGAAAAATATAACATAAACATAATAAATTTCATTGAAAACAGACCAGAACACATGGAAGAGCCATCATACATGTATAATTTCCTCCAGTTTTTAAGAGCAATTATTGTGAAAAGCATATTTAGCTTCATATTAAGTTAAGGTTAAAATTGATACATTTATTATGCTTAAAGATTCAAAAAAAGAAAAAAAGGGGGGATAAGCAAGTGTTTACTTTATTGTGCTCAGGTAAATTTCCCAACATGTTTACTATATACTATATATATGCGATTTGTTTGTAAACCACATACTTTTTGAGATTATAAATTATAAATTTCAACTGGACAACAAAGTATTGAATTTGAACAATCATGTGCAGGGGCGGATCCAGCCATTTTAAAAAGGGGGGGTTCCTAACCCAGGACAAAGGGGGGTTCCAATTACATGTCCCCATTCAAATGCATTGATCGTCCAAAAAAAATGGGGGGTTCCAACCCCGGAACCCCCCTCTGGATCCGCGCCTGATGTGATGAAAATTGATACATGTACTTATTTTTACAAAAACATTAAATAATTCAAAAAAATAGTATTATTTCATGCTATGTCTATGAGAGGACAACTATAGAACATGTTCATTGATAACTTTTCACCTAATTAATCTTTCTACAAAAGTCATTCTATTTTAATTATTTTTTAAAACGAGTCAGTCTGACACTTATGATATCTGATCTTCAGGTGATCTCTGACGCCTGTTTACATTAATGTGTATGTAACCTGGCCCTGAATGTTAGCAGTCCATTATCATGAACATGCATTATTTATTTTACAGTTTCTTGTCAAACAAATCAATGGCTGAAATGCATCAAGTGGGCCTTAGTGGAGCAAAATCAAAAATCAGTTTTGGTTAACCTTACATACAAAAAAATGTACCATATATTATATATATTACATGTATGTTTGTCTTTATTTCTTAACTATTCTAGTAAAGCTATTTTTTTTCATGTTAATGGACTTGGGCAGTCATCAATAAAAAAAAACATCATAGATAAAGTGTTTTCATTGTTATAGTTAAACCCGCAGTCTTACAAAACTCAGGTTGGAGCTTCTTCATTAACAAAATCTAACAATAGTAATTAATTTGTATATATTTTTATTAATGAAACCTTCTAACAATATGCGCTTTGTCGTTAAGGTTTTATTTATTTTCAATGCTTCTAGGAACAAATTGAAAAAGGCTTAAATTGAAGATGTATCTTTTCACGACATACAATTTATATTTATTATAATCTGATTTTTTCCAGAGGTTAAATATACTACAAAAGTATAAAGATGTCACTGGAGAAATACATATCTGATAAAGACCCTTCCTGCTTAATGTCTACTGCAGAAAGATGTCGAAGTGATGGAAGAATGATGACATGCAATAAGGACAAACAGAGACAAAGATAACAAATGAATTTATAAAATAAATATTGTATCAAAAGAAATATGATTGTACTACTTAATTTGATATTGTTCCTGAGTATGTATTCATTTAATGGTTTAAACCAATTATTGGTGTGAGGGTAATATTTATATTTTACATATAAATAATATATTTGTATTAAATATATAATCATTCAAGGACCTTTGGTTTTTGTGGAGATTTGTCTGCCCGTGAGTGGTTAGCAGTCATGCAGCATCTTATTATTGTAATAAGTATTGCGATCATCCTGAACACAAGTTGGATCTTAGTATGTCTTCATGGTTCTTGGGATATACTTCTTTTAAGAAGGGCTTAATATTTGTTGGTCATTAAATAAGAACTACTTTCAACTTGTGAGAATTGTTTAGAACTATATATATTCAACATCTTCTTTCCTTTCTGTTTGGAGATCCTTTCTGAGGGCCCTCATGGGGTTTTTGATTATGTGATTACTTGGCCGTTTTTTTAATGATTATTTGATTATTAAGCCAAATATTTCATGATTATTTGATTACCTAGGACTGTATTTTTAGTTTATGATTATTTGATTACTAAAGATAAGCAAATATTTAATGATTATGTGATTATATTGGCAAAAAAATGGTGATTATGTGATTACTAGGACCCCCCCCCCCCATGAGGGGCCTCCTTTCTGTGGTGTTGGGGATGTTGTTTCAGTGACAGTTGATGTATTTATTTAGATGTTTCCCATTTAGCCTATCTGTTTGGTTTATATGTGTCTTGGTGAGAGAAAAACACATTAAAAAAAGTGTATACTCAGGCTGTCTACCAATTAACAACAGCAAAAATTTGGAGCTAGAGCAGGTAAAAATGTGTATGTAGCTTAATAATAAATTTCATTACAGGCGCGGATCCAGAGGGGGGGGTTCCGGGGTTGGAACCCCCCTTTTTTTGGACGATCAATGCATTTTAATGGGGACATATAATTGGAACCCCCCCCCCTTTTGTCCTGGGTTAAAAACCCCCCTTTTTTTAAATGGCTGGATCCGCCCCTGCATTAATATACTTTCAACTACTATTCAGCCTTGAATCAACGTTGAATGGAAGTTGAAACTTCAACGTTGATTCAAATTTTCAAAATCAAACATAAATTTGACGTTGTTTCAACGTTGAGTGCCTGCTGGAAAGTAAAAAACGAATGTAAACATTTTTTACCATCCCCGTAAATATATACGAGTAGATGTTTAACCACTGGTAAAACTTGAGGTTTTTTAATTGAAAAAACAATCGTAAGATACCTATCAATGATGAAATTGGAAAATTGGCACAAACTGAGTCATATTTTTTTGACATCATAGGCGGATTTAGGGGGGGGGGGGGGGGTATTGGGAAAAAATTTGCTTGCTTATATAGGGAATCACTGAAGCGTGACTGGACCGGGCCCCCTCTTAGGTCAGTCAGTGGGCCCCCACTTATGAAAAATTCTGGATTCGCCACTGGACATATTTACCATTAAGATTTCATCGGTATCCTTTAAATTAGTCAAAGAAACGATTTGTTGCGGTTAAAAATTTGATTGGTTTCTTTCACAGGAATTTTCCAACGGGGTGTCCGGTTCGTTGGACTTGAATTAATAGAGTAATGAATTAGGGTAAAAGCTCCGTTCGCGCCCAATATAGTTTCGCAGCGGGTTACACTAATGACTGGACCGAATGACAGGACCAAATGAAAAATGCTAATAACTTTTTCATTTCTCAAAGGATTGAACTCAAATTTGAAATATAATAAGATTTCATCATTTGATAAATAGATTTAAGAAAAAAAATTAAAAAAAATTGTAAGAAACTTTAGAAAACGTGACATGACCAACTCTGATCTATAGTATTAAAGAACTATGGTCATTTCACGTTTTCGCAATAATATCTGTAATTGATATATTTTAAATCCGACATAATTTCTTTTCATAATTAAAAAGGGGAATAACATTTTTATTTGGTCCTGTCCTTGTCGAGGTTTGTCCTGTCATTGTCAGCGTTGGTCAGGTCACATTACAGCAAGCTTTTAATATTTTTTTCTATGTTATTCCTATCTTTATGTATAAAATGGTTAAATCTGATTAGGGAGCGTCTTTTTACCACAGAATACCACAGAACACTAAAAATATACCACAGAACACATATAATATGCCACAGAACTCCTAAATAGTAACAATTCAGACATTGCAGTTGTTGTTATTGCTAATTATGTCTATAATATGACTTTATTAGTCAAACAAATTAAAAATTTCAATCTAGTGTCGACTCATTGTCCTTACGACCCCAATCGACTTGGCCTTTAATTGGGACCAGACTAAAAATTAATGTAAGACCAATTATCGAGAAAACCACATAGAATTGTACCAATATAATTTTTTCTTGTTGGAAATTGAAGGTCGAAGACTGATTTACGTTTGTTTGTGTGTGTGTGTGTGTGTCTTACTCAAATTTCAAGTGAAAAAATTCTAGTTTAGATAAGTCTTGTCCGTGGTCAAATTTCAATAATAATAAAGAGATATAAAATTAAGTTGAAAATTTTAATTTGATAACATCAATAACAAAACAATTCAATAAATACATTAATGTCTTTTTTCGGCTCTTTCTGTTCTTGGTCTCTTTCTCTGCATAGGTTTCTTGGCTATTGACTTAGCCTTGTTCACAACAGAGTATAGTCCATCGGATGAAGTTATGATATTTTCGTGTTTTCTTTTTTTAAATAAAAAGAAAAATGAATTAACAAAACTTGACACGCGTCGGACGTTGATAAATATGTTAAAGGTGATAATCCATGATTAATTGCAAATAACAATTAATAATGTGCTATATACATTTTGAATTAATGAAGCCTATCTCGGTGATGAATAGAAAACAAATTCAATATCAAAATTTAAAATATAAAATTACCAAATTGTAAACTTCATGAACATATAATATATAAAGTTACCAAATTATAAACTTCATGAACATATAATATATAAAGTTACCAAATTATAAACTTCATTAACATATAATATGCCGTAACTTAATAAGAAAGATTAATTAATAAAACTTGACACGCGTCGTTAATAAATATGTTAAATGTGATAATCAATCACTTATCAAAAATAAAGCCGTCCTCGGTAAGAAATAGAAAACAAATTCAATGTCAAATATTTAAAATATAAAATTAACAAATTGTAAATTTCATAAACATATTATATTCCGTAACTTAATAAGAAAGATGAATTAACAAATTTGACACGCGTCGGTGATAAATATGTTAAATGTGATAATCAATAACTTAATTATCATAAATCGCAATTAACAATTGTGCTATATACATTTTGAATTAACAAATCCTGACACGCGTAAGTAATAAAAAGATTATACCGATTCAACAGATTAAGAAATTTAGCGTATGAAACAAAATTTACAAAAATTGTGCAAAATTGCAATATTTTTTTTAATATAAAAACATAAAATTACCAAAATAAGACGAAGTAAGCCAGATGAATAAGAGTAGGTTGACCCTACTTCTTCTTTCAAACAGGTCAAACAACAGAACGTAGAACAGCTGGATGTTACCAAGAAATCGACGTCTTGTAATGATAACTGTTGACAGTCATAGTGGTACCATGAATTGCAAGAGTCACACTGTACTGAGTTCTTGGAGCAGTTCTGTCTGCAGTCACCACAGGGCCAAAAAATCGACCTTTTTAGGTACGAAACTTTGCGTTTTGGCATTTTGACTTTACTGATTAACTTTGAAACTTTATAATAGATTTAGAAAGATTTTTGAATTTTTTTTCTTGTTCTATCAATATATACCCTTTGGTCAATATCTTTAAATTTTGGAGCCAATCGTAAATTTGACCAATAATATTAATAGGAAATAATTTCCATCTGGTCCTGTCATTGTCGATGTTGGTCCTGTCAGTCAGCGATGGTCATGTCACGTTTAAACTTTCTATATCTTTTATAACATTTATTTTTCAAAATATGAAATATTATTTTATATTTCAAATCTGAGAGAATTCCTTTGAAAAATAAAAAAAAAGTTATTTGCATTTTTATTTGGTCCTGTCATTGTCGATCTTGGTCATGTCACGTTTTCTAAAGTTTCTTACAATTTTTTTTATTTTTTTTTTCGTAAATCTATTTATCAAATGATGAAATCTTATTATATTTCAAATTTCAAAAAATATTTTGATAAATAAAAGAGAAATTAGCAATTTTATCTGGTCCGGTCATTGTCGAGGTTGGTCCTGGCAGTCAGCGATGGTCATGTCACGTTTTCGAAATTTTTTGAAGATAAATTTATATTTTTATAACATTTTAGTTTCAAAATATGACATACCATTTTATATTTCAAATCTGAGATAAGTCCTTTGAAAAATAAAAAAGTTATTAGCATTTTTATTTGGTCCTGTCATTCTCGATGTTGGTCCTGTCATTATCAGAGTTGGTCATGTCACGTTTTCTGAAGATTCTTACAAATTTTTATATTTTTTCTTAAATCTATTTATCAATTGATAAAATCTTATTATATTTCAAATTTGAGATCAATCCTTTGAAAAATAAAAAAAGTTATTAGCATTTTTCATTTGGTCCTGTCATTCGGTCCAGTCATTAGTGTAACCCAGTTTCGCACCCTACACGTTCGCACCTCACATTTTCGCCCCCCACGTCCGTTCGCACCCTACATGTTCGCGCCCAATTTTTAATAAAATTTAAGTTAAATTGTTAGAATTTATTCATATGAATATAACAAATAATTGTATTTTATTTGAATAAAATTTGAGAATTTATTGAATAGATTTTTTTTTATCAATCTGATGATTAATTATTAAATGTTGATTATGTATGATTATTGCTAATTGGTATTTATAAACAGCCTAACTTGGTGTTATTGTTTACTGTTGTTTATAAATCATGATTGTTGTTTTAAATTGCTTTGATGTAAATACTAATAAAATAAATATTAATTATAGCAAAACACTTACCATGCATACCATTTGTTCAACATGTTGTCAGATTCGCACTTAATTGACTAGAAACAGTGAAAAACAAATTATTTCAATACACTAACCAAAACACGATTAAGAATTATTCAACACACAAATGAAATAGTTGTTGCCAGAATAACATAATCCGACTTAAAAACAAGGACTTTTTTTATCTACTTGTCATGACACAAGAAAACTTGTCAGTATCTCGAATTATTTAGAAATAATGGCATATATATTTATACCAATACGTACATCTCCAAAAAATCGGTAAAATTGGGTGCGAACGTGTGGGGTGCAAACGAACTTTTCGCAAAATTTGGGTGCGAACATGTGGGGTGCGAAAGTGAAGGGGGCGAATGTGGAAGGGTGCGAACGTGATTGGGCGCGAACAGACTCGGATTCCTGAATTAGTCTCGATGCACTAGAGTTATCGTTCTTACAGCAGTCACTGGTGGCAATTGTTGAGATGTATGTTATATTCATGATCCTCGGATACAATTTTTAGATTTACCCAAATACGCGATCGGATAGTATTTACAAGTTGAATAATAAACTCCTCCCTTACTTCAATAACAACAAAGTCGTAGAGCACATGTATCGTGCTGTTTTAAGAGGAGAGTTTTATCTTTTATTTAGATGCATTTAGGAATGATTTGTGTTAAAAGGGAAATGAACAAAATGGTTTCATTGAATGTGTAAAACTCCTGTATTTAGATATAAAAGAATCTTAAACAAGTATTCTATAAGTATTTCCATGCATATAAATATTTGGTTCAAAAATAATAATATATTTTTTTAGCTAACCTTGCCCGAAGGGCCAAGTAAGCTTTTCTCATCACTTTGCGTCCGGCGTCGTCATCTGTCGTCGTTAACTTTTACAAAAATCTTCTCCTCTGAAACTACTGGGCCAAATTTAACCAAACTTGGCCACAATCATCATTGGGGTATCTAGTTTTAAAAATTTGTGGCGTGACCCGGCCAACCAACCAAGTTTTGCAAGTCAATATATATCTGCCCTGAAATTTTCAGATGAATTTGACAACTGGTTGTTGTGTTGCTGCCCCCAATTGGTAATTTTTTAGCAAATTTTGCCGTTTTTGGTTATTATCTTGAATACTATTATAGATAGAGATAAAATGTAAACAGCAATAATGTTCAGCAAAGTAAGATCTACAAATAAGTCAACATGATCAAAATGGTAAAATGACCTCTTAAGGAGAAATTGCCCTTTATAGTCAATTTTAAACAATTTTCATTAGTTTATACGAAATATTTTCCTCTGGAACTAAAGGGCCACGTTCATTATAGATAGACAAAATTGTAAGTAGCAAGAATGTTCAGTAAAGCAAGATCTCCAAACACATCACCAAAACACAATTTTGTCATGAATCCATCTGACGATCTGTTTTCTTTGTTTGATATGCATATAGACCAAGGTGAGCGACACAGGCTCTTAAGAGCCTCTAGTTTGTATTAAAGAAGCATTATAAATCTCGAACCCATTCTCTAACCGGCTCATCAAAAGATGAATGATTCAACCATTTATTTTAAAAAGCAAGTTTTAATTTCAGCTTATTGGCACCACTCTCGTTTTTTTTCAATGGGGAAAAAATGGGCCGATTAAATAGGAAATAACCACAGCAGACTGCATCGGCCCCTCTAAGACAGTCAGTGAAAATTTCCAGATACGCCACTGTCATTTCATGTATATTGACATACACGCTTTGTGTATTATATCAACAAAATTGGGGTTTTAGTGGGGTCACGGTGGGGCCGTGGTACACAAGTCACTGATTAATGTCAGTATCAATACAATAGCAAATATTGTGTTTATATTTTGATAACAACTGATAGTGCTTTACCCTTCCGTTTTCATTTCGGAAAGATGACTGATTTGTTGTTAGGAAAATAGTTCATGCATTTTCCAGAGGATGCAAGCTGTATATGCCAAGCAGCTAAATATATACATTGTACCGATTGGTCATTATTGGTATCAAAAATAATGTTTTACCTTTGATTTATTTATTTTCTTTCTTTCAATTTTCAAGATATGTATACTTTGAACGTTAAAACAAGGAGTTGTATATATACTATATATTATATAGCTATCCATCATGAAAATGCATGCACTATTTTCCTAACAACAAATCAAGCATCTTTCCAAAATGGAAAGGGCCTTATATATATAGTTACATCATAGATTTAATCATATTGAAAGACTTTATTTTGTTGTCAGTTTTGCTATTATCCTGACACGGTAGAAATTGGACATAACTGCTATACCTCAAATTAAACATTATCGGATGCTTTTAATATAATTGAGTAAAAATAATTCGGCTGGGGAGGTGGGCTGCATTTGAAATTAATAAAATAAATATTTCTCACATTTACATATATTAAGATTCAATAAAACACTTCGAATTCAATATGTAAATCATTCATTTTATATACGGATTTTTTTCTTCTTTCTAAATGCAAACATTGTCTCGCTGTTTTACACGGCCAATAGTTTCATGCGGTGGTAAAGGCCCCTCTCTCATATGTTTGGTAAGAAAGAGGGGTCTTTATCATCGCACGAAAAAGATGCAATTGTTGCTCCTTGTTGACGGCCTCACTGGTTTTGAGACGAAAACAGCGCTGTCCATTTGTTTGTATATGCGTGTAGTGACCCCCCCCCCCCCCCCCCCCACACACACACACAAAAAATGGAGAAAAAGTAAAATATGACAATTATGACCACGAAGGCAGAGTAGGGAATTCATAAACAAGGTCAAAAGAAATTAGTATGACCGCTGTGGGTAGTAAACTTGAAATTATTAGAAAATAGCAAATGCAAGTTATTTGTAGTATATTTTTATTCGTATGGCACAGGAAAACGGGACAATTTAGAAATTTTTAGGTGAAAATTGTGGATGTATGTAATATTTCTTGTTGCACATTCATAAATTAGAAATGAATTAATGAAATCTTTGCACTTAAATCGATTGGATATGTGCTTATTGATACTTTAGTCTTAAGAAACACATTTTTTTACAAGTTGTAATTGAATTTGAACTAGCTGTCAGTAACTGACAGTACTGTACAAACAGTAAATACAATACAAGTTCAGTGCTAATCAACTGATTTTCATAGTTCAGCTTCATATATGGTTAGGAGGGTTTGGCGCTGGCCAACATGTTTAAGCCCACCACTACTGAATTCTGAATGTGCCTGTCCCTAGTCGAGAACATGTACTTCAGTGGCTGTATATCATATTTTGTATTTCATTTATTTTTAACATAAATCAGACTGTTAGTTTTCTCTCTGGAATTGTGGCCTTTTATATATAGCTCACTATGCAATATTGGTTTTTCTCATTGTTGAAAGCAATATGGTCACATTTAGTTGTTATTAAGTTCCATGTCATTTGCTCTCTAGGGGAAAGTTGTCTCATTGGCAATTATAACCGTATCTTACGGTGGCAGAATGCGGCCATGAAAGAAAAACATACATGTATATTGTTCCCTCAGGATACTATGTCGTTCCCTCAAGATTCTATGTCGTTCCCACAAGATGGTTATCTCGTTCCCTCAAGATGCTATGTCGTTTCCACAAGCTAGTTATCTCGTTCCCTTGAGATACTATGTCGTTCCCACAAGATAATTATCTCGTTCCCTCAAGATATTATATCGTTCCCTCAAGATGCTGTGTCGTTCCCTCAAGATATTATATCGTTTCCACAAGATAGTTATATCGTTCCCTCAAGATACTATGTCGTTCCCTCAAGATAATCTGTTGTTCGATCACGATAGTTATCTCGTTCCCACAAGATGTTATGTTGTTTCTACGGTGGCAGAATGCGGTCATGAAAGAAAAAAAAATGTTGTTCCCTCAAGATACTATGTCGTTCCCTCAAGATGCTATGTCATTCCCACAAGATAGTTATCTCGTTCCCTCAAGATACTATGTCGTTCCCTCAAGATAGTTATCTCGTTTCCTCAAGATACTATGTCGTTCCCTCAAGATGTTATGTTGTTCCCTCAAGATAGTTATCTCGTTCCCTCAAGATGCTATGTCGTTCCCTCAAGATACTATGTCGTTCCCTCAAGATAGTTATCTCGTTCCCTCAAGATAGTTATCTCGTTCCCTCAAGATAGTTATCTCGTTTCCTCAAGATACTATGTCGTTCCCTCAAGATGTTATGTTGTTCCCTCAAGATAGTTATCTCGTTCCCTCAAGATGCTATGTCGTTCCCTCAAGATACTATGTCGTTCCCTCAAGATAGTTATCTCATTCCCTCAAGATAGTTATCTCGTTCCCTCAAGATACTATGTAGTTCCCTCAAGATGTTATGTTGTTCCCTCAAGATGCTATGTCGTTCCCTCAAGATACCATGTTGTTCCCTCAAGATAGTTATCTCGTTCCCTCAAGATTTTAAAATTGTATTGATATATGATTCATTTCGCCCTTCGAAGCGGAACTGTAGACGTGGCCAGATCCTAAAAGTAGAATATTTGCATAATAATAATGATATAATAATTCTGTATTTAAAGAGAATAACTGAGAGGGGATAGGAGGGGTCCTGATCCAGAAATCCCGGGCTTAAAAACACGAAATCTCGAAATCCCGAATTTAAATAAAGTAAATCCCGACGTCCGTTAATCCGAAAAAAAGAATTCCCGGATCCGAAAGGGTCAATCTCGAAATCCCGAGCTTAAAAACACCCGATCCCGGAGTCCCAGTAAAGGTAGCACTCCACAGTTAGATGTGTAGTTTCGCATTTTGGCCCCTGAGGATTTTTCAAATATAAGAGCTAGTGTGCAATGAAATTAATTTTTGGATAGCTGAGTATTAAAATAGCCTTCGTATTGGGTTTATATGAACATCAAGATCATATAATGTATGTAATATAGGCTGTTTTCTGTATGACAGTCCGTATTTGTATGTCCATACCATACATTGGTCCGGCAATTTTTGTAATGTTTTTTCCAACTTTTTGTCGCACGAACTTTGTGATTAGATTTTACGAAAAAATTAGGCGAAAGACACCCATTTTTTATTTGATCATTAGGAAGATTTATGAAAACAGTGTCTAAAAAGGTATCACTCAAAAGCATTGAAATTCTAGTTTGATCCAAATTTTGGGGGGATATGTGACATGCATGTTTACCCCCTTTTTGCAATATTTTATGGTAAATAAATGCAGAATGTTGCCATGGATACACAGAAAAGGAATTATTTTTCACCCTTTAAACATTTGAAAATTAAATCTAAGGAAGATACTGATTACATACATATGCACATGTACAACACAAACAGTTAGGTTAATGTATTAGAAATCCAGGAATAGAAGATGATAAAACATTTTGTGGCTCATTTTTAATTTTATTTTCTAAGAGGGTGATAAAGGGTTAATTTCGTTCAACGTTTTCGGCCTTTTCATTTTACGTGTTTTCGTGATGTTTTGGTGTTTTATTTTTCGTTTTCTCGTGTTTGGTTCGATGTGCGTGCTTAGTGTTTTCCCTTATTTATTTTCCGTGTTTCGTGTCGGTTGTCTTAATTTCTCGTTCTTGCATTGTTCCGCATTTGATTAAAAAGTGAATTGGAAGTAACTCCACGTCTTTACTCCACCGTTTCGAAGTTGGAAATAAAGAATAAATCAATATAATTGTATCGCTATGTTGAGGGAACGAGATAACTATCTTGAGGGAACGACATAGTATCTTGAGGGAACGAGATAACTATCTTGAGGGAACGACATAGTATCTTGAGGGAACGAGATAACTATCTTGTGGGAACGACATATCATCTTGAGGGAACGACATAGTATCTTGAGGGAACAACATAACATCTTGAGGGAACGACATAGTATCTTGAGGGAACGAGATAACTATCTTGAGGGAACGAGATAATTATCTTGAGGGAACGAGCTAACTATCTTGAGGGAACGACATAGTATCTTGAGGGAACGAGAAAACTATCTTGAGGGAACGACATAACTATCTTGTGGGAACGACATAGCATCTTGAGGGAACGACATAGTATCTTGAGGGAACAACATACATTTTGTTTCTTTCATGGCCGCATTCTGCCACCGTCATAAGAGCTACGGTTCTGCATGCGTTGAAGGTAAAGGTATATTAAACATTAGCAGGAAATTCAAGACATCTCAACATAGTTGCGTCTGACCATGAACAACAAGTAGTACTACATGACAAAGTGTTTTGTCAAGAATTGATAAGCTGCCATCAACTCATGACGGCTTCGAATTTATCTAGATATATATGAAACAAAATTTTGATGAGTTAAGAAAAAAACAACTCTTTTTTTTAAATCAAAATATAAAAGGTGCTTAAAATGAAAACGTTTGTCATGAAATTTCCCTTTTTAGCTCATCTGACCTACATGGTAAAACTTGTTTCATCATTTAGTGTCCATCATCTGGACCGTCGTCGTTTGTAATCGATACGTTTTACAAAAATCTTTTCCCTGAAACTACTCAGCCAAATTAAACCAAACTTGACCATATTTTGTTTTTCGGGTATCTAGTTTGAAAAATGTGAAAAAAATCTAACAAAGTTATAAATATTCAGAATCTACCTGCGGACCATTGACGTCAAAATTGTTAGAAGATATTTCATACATGTCGGAGTGTTTGCCCTTAAATGCCATATATATACATGTATATACAGTTTACGTGTTGTGTTTTTTTTTTTAAAGTTTTGTCTATTATTTTGAAATCTTTTTGTCAGTTATTGCCTTTTCACTCACAAAGGCGCTTTTTGTCACAAATTGCCCAGTGTTGAAGATGCAGGTGAGCGACACAGGCCAGCCTCTATTTTAATTGTTTATGATATGTGTAAATAACGTTCAACTTGGTATTCATCATTTCATGCGTGCTTTGTCACTTTCCATTTTGTACGACAATTGTTCATAGATTATCTATCATGCTTCAGTTACATAGTATTATTTGTTTCATCTTCGTTCAGGTATGTATTAAGATAGACAGTAATTACATTGATCACTGTTGTGCTAATATAAGTTTGGTTGTACTTGGTTATACGTAAACTCTGTTTTTCGGTCAGGATGTGAAGTGAATTAATTAAGCCATTGGCCTATGCGAGTGTCTTCATGGGAGATTTCAGATCGAATAGAAAATTTAGGTGAAACAAAAAATATAGAGAACAACAATAGGGTACAAAAATATAAGATTAGGGCAAAAATCAAACAACAAATTTTTTTTGTGAAAATCCAGTGCAATTTAATAAAATTTTGCATTTTCTCAGTTTATTCATGTCCTTATACTGTGCTGGTGGGTTTTGCATTGTGCTGGTGGGTCCTGACACGGTGCTGGTGATTTTGGATAAAATCAATAAAATTTGGCTGATAATTGTATTCAATCGGATCCGTGACTCCTATTTTTACCAGTTTTTAAAAGTGTGTAGATTTGTATTGTTACAGCGGATGACAGTGAGGGTATTCCGGTGTATTGCTATCGCCTAGATTTCCATTACGTAAGTTTCGTTTTGGGCGTTTAACGGTTAACCGATCTATAAACATGATGAATACATAGATATCATCAACATTCCTTATCGCTTGTTATAAATCCATTTCTTTAATAAATACTAATCGAATACTTTTTCATCCACGCACGAGCTTGTCCTAGAAAACAGAAATATATATCTGTTAACAATACTCACTTTCAGGCATATAGATGTGATTTTTTGTATGAGACAAAATAGCTTATCCTGACTTTTTTACAACAATTGTCATCCTGCCTTTTTTTTTTGCCAAGTTACTCATCCTGCCTTTTTTTTTTTACTCAAAATCCTGTTCTGCCTTATTTTTCAAATTTCATCCTAGCTTAATAGCTATTCGACACTTATCACTTGGCGTCCGTCGTCGTCCGTCGTCTGTCGTCGTCTGTCGTCGTCGTAAACTATTTCAAGAATCTTCTCCTCTGAAACTATTGGGCCAAATACTTTCAAACTTTAACTGAATGTTCCTTAGGGTATCTAATTTATAAATTGTATCCGAAGTTTTGATCTATCAACAAACATGGTCGCCATTGCTAAAAATAGAACATAGGGGTCAAATGCAGTTTTTGGCTTATAACTCAAAAACCAAAGCATTTAGAGCAAATCTGACATGAGGTAATATTGTTTATCAGGTCAAGATCTATCTGCCCTGAAATTTTCAGATGAATCAGACAACCTGTTGTTGGGTTGCTGCCCCTGAATTGGTAATTTTAAGGAAATTTTGCTGTTTTTGGTTATTATTTTGAATATAATTATAGATAGAGATAAACTGTAAACAGCAATAATGTTCAGCAAAGTAAGATTTACAAATAAGTCTACATGACGGAAATGGTCAGTTGACCCCTTTAGGAGTTATTGCCCTTTATAGTCAATTTTTAACCATTTTTCGTAAATCTTAGTTATCTTTTACAAAAATCTTCTCCTCTGAAACTACTGGGCCAAATACTTCCAAACTTTAACTGAATGTTCCTTAGGGTATCTTGTTTGTAAATTGTATCTGAAGTTATGATCTATCAACAAACATGGTCGCCATTGCTAAAAATAGAACATAGGGGTCAAATGCAGTTTTTGGCTTATAACTCAAAAACCAAAGCATTTAGAGCAAATCTGACGTGGGTTTTATTGTTTATCAGGTCAAGATCTATCTGCCCTGAAATTTTCAGATGAATCAGACCTGTTGTTGGGTTGCTGTCCCTGAATTGGTAATTTTAAGGAAATTTTGCTGTTTTTGTTTATTATCTTGAATATAATTATAGATAGAAATAAACTGTAAACAGCAATAATGTTCAGCAAAGTAAGATCTTCAATTAAGTCAAATTGACCAAAATTGTCAATTGACCACTTAAGGAGTTATTGCCCTTTAAAGACTTTTTTCACAATTTGTTCATCATGTTGACTTACTTTAAAAAATCTTCTCCTTTGAAACTGCTGTATCAATTTCAGCCAAACTTAGGCTAAATGAGTTTCAGAGTATCTAGTATAAATTTTATATTTTATTTCCTTGTATGTCAAGAAACATAGCTCCTATGGCTAAAATAGAACATAGGAGAAAATGATTATTTTTTTTGGCTTTTGAAGAAAATAGGACGATCCAAAAAACATTTAAATAAATTGAAAAGCCAAAATAATCATTGATGAGAGATTTAACCAAAAGAATTAAGGTGAGCGATTCAGGCTCTTGAGAGCCTCTTGTTTCTTTTAAAGTTCAACTTTTAAATCTTACGGGACACTTCCTTCCTCGCTTGGAAAATCGGTTTTTTTTATGGTAGAATTATCATCTGCAGTAATAAAATCGTTCTTGAACATCTGCAAGATTTTTATCATCAATTTTGGAATTTCAAAACTACTCCAAGCTTAAAAATTTCACTTTGGCCCTGTGATCTCCCTCTTCTTAGCAATCTCTTAAAATTCTCATTTTTTATATTGAAGACTTTAATTCCCTGTGTTTTATAATTCATTTTATTTTATAATTTTGTTTCTATTTACATTTTATATCCAGGACTTAAAATCAACATGCTTTGATATGCAATTTAATTCTAAGTTTGCGGGACATTGAGTGACATGTTTCAATCTGTTAGCTAATTAGTGACATTTTACTTTATTCATAATGTATGTTCTTAATTGTCATAATCAGATTATCATTTAATATTTATTCTTCAAGTTCTAAAAATAGTTTAATCTTTGTCAGTGAACAATATCACTCAAATTAATTGTCTATACTTGTCAATTCAATTGTGTATAAATACTTGCTTATAATTTTGATAAGCAAGATTTGGACTCAGGACTTTACACTGAACCCAGTCCATCTGTAATAAAAGTATTTTCGTATTCCATGCTGAATTATTGGTTTATTCATCGCTAGTTCCTGAGTCTCCGTAGTTAGTTTTCACCAGAGTTTCAGTCTCAGAGTTCTCATTGCTATTCACAGCAATCGTTCATTGTGTGATCAGGTGCATCATACAGTTTCAGTATACGTAGCAAGAGGCCATTCAGTCAGGCTCTTGTTACACACCCGACAAGTCACCCCAGTTCCCCGGTGACACTCGCCTGAATCTGATTGATTGTTTGCCTTTACAAACTTTGATTCTTACAAAACATGTTAAATCCCCAAGCATTTTTGCGCCCGGCCCAAGTCAGGAGACTCTTTGGAAGTCTTGTATATATTTTTTTTTTTTATTTTAGTTCATTAAAATATTGATAATCGATAACAGCTTTTTAAATCATTTTAAATGATAAAACAGAAAACAGTAAATTAAAACAATTATGGGTTATTTTTTTCATAATAACAGTAAACAGATTCACAATAATGTCAATTTTAAGAAAACAGATAACAGCTACATGTAGTTATTCAATTACAATTTAGCATCAATGATCTTGAATATTTGCCACTTTTGACTAAAATAAAAAAGCACAGAACCAGGACCGTTTTTTTAATCACTTGTACAGCGTCAGGACAATTTCGTTTAGCGAACTTGCACGACTTTTGCAATAAAGTATTGTTGTAATATGCTTTGCATGGTACTTATGACATATCAGAGAAAAATTAAGCAACAAAACGGTTGTTTTATTGCCGTTCTGATACAATCCCACCAGCACCCGTCAGGACCGAATCACCAGCACAGAATGTTCTCTCGCAGGACAACCTTACCTACCGAGTGTGCTGCGCAGGGGTAATTGGTGATGGCACAGAGTTCTTACTTTTTTGAGCAAGTCTTCAATACTGTTAGCGCTAAGAAAAAACTTCCATTAATCCTACAAAAACAGATGCCAACAATAACGACTTGTAAGGTTTAAATGTGTTTATGAATTTGTTTCAATCTGAATCATCAATTTCTTCGTCTGTTGGAACTTTTAAGATTTTTTCTCAGTACCGTTTTGTTTTTTACAAAGGGACATAACACCATTACTAACCGTGTATTAAATAAGCCCCGCCCCCTTCTTACCTAATAAGGAATATAAAGGGACGTAACTCCACTACTAACCGTATATGAGATAAACTCCGCCTCCCTACTAACCTAATATCAAATATACACGGTTTGCACGCGGACGCTTTTAACCAATCATATTCCTGGAAATGTATAGGAGGTAAGATAATTGCAAATACAGTACCCAGACCGGTGCTTCAGTAAAATATAACTTATGTAAAGGTTAGGGATAAGAGTACTATGATAAAAATTTCCGATTAGTTTAGAGTATGGTAGGTTAAGGTATAAATTATGATCAGATTTCGAGGGCTGCTACTGAGAACTACGAGTTAGGGGACCATTTTTTGATAAACAAACGATGTAATTTTACCTTTATAAGAGCGAAAGCTAAAATCATTTTTTTTCTGTACTAGTATCAAAGGGGAGCGAGCGCCGTGTGACGCCGCACGATAAATTTTTTAAATGAGGATTACGCTACCTAAAAATTACTAGGCATACGATACAGTTACAGGGTAGATAATGACGTTGCTAACGTAAAATGTTATTTTCGCGACGTCAAAGTATGACATATCGGGAAAAGATGCATTTTTGGACTGATTTTTATCGTTCAAACTGATTTAATTTGAAAACGAGTGCATGGACCCCTATTTTTTAAAACGACATTTTGTTTCATTTTGTAGGGAGATTATGTGGACCAAATTTTATAAAACTGTAAATAGTGCAATTTTTCTAATTTTAATAAATATACAGCAAAAAAATACGTTTTTATCTCAATTTTGACCATTTGATAAATATGACTTATTTTTAAATTAAGAATGCAATTTTTTTTAGGATACTTATAAAATACAGAAATTACAAATCATTTAACAAAAAACAATTTGTGTTTATCTTTTAAAACAAAAAAGTTATGGATTTGTTTCGAAAGGGAAAATACGGCCAGAAATCCGAATTTTTATCAAATATACAAAATTTCGACCTCATTTATCTCAAAAAGTAGCACATGAAGGTATATTTTTTATTACATATTTGATTTAATCAGGCCAAAATTAGTTTATATAGAAATTTTCATCAAACTGTAAATACTGGATCAAAACTGTATCGTATGCCCTTAAATGTTTCAATAGTATCGATTTTATATACTCACCATTTGATAATACCTTTGTATCTTCTTCCAATCTTTTGTATGCGTGTAAATGTATAAATAACTGTATTCGTTTATAGGTGACACGTTCAGTCGAAAACGAAAATGGAGAACTAAAAGAAAAAGAAAACCTGGTGGATGAAGCAGACGATACCGACAAGAGAGCGAACTGGGGAAGTCAGTTAGAATTCATATTGACCTGTGTCGGGTTTGCTGTCGGTCTCGGCAATGTATGGAGATTTCCATATCTCTGCTTTAAAAATGGAGGAGGTAAAGTGTGCAACGTAAAACAGTTTCATTTATAAACAAATCAGTTGACAAAAAGATTCAGATTTGCCTTTTTCAAGAGAATTCTGATTGTTTTCTTTTATTATTGTAACAAAATGTCATACTACGACCGGTAAGGACTTGACTTGAATCTGTTTACGAAACAGCAGTAAAATCTAACTTATAGTTTTTAGTTGTATTCTTGGTTTTGCAGGAAAACGGTATCCGCTATATTCAGATACCACTACATTTAACTGTGAGTCATGCCTAAGTAGACAAACAAAAATGAATAAATGTGAATCTGACACATTAAAAGAGAGGCGAAAGATACAAAAAAGAGGTGAGCAAACGCTTAAGTCGAAAACGAACTGACAATGCCATGGCAAAAATAAAAAATAAAACGATCAAAAGATAAACATCATATATATAAGTTCCATTGAAATCTATGGCTCAACATTCTGCAATCTTTTCTTGACTTTTATTTCAGGAGCTTTCCTAATTCCATATTTCATTTGCCTAGTTATAATTGGTATACCTTTATTTTACCTGGAGCTTTGCTTGGGCCAATTCTGTAGTCTTGGACCTATCAAAGTATGGCGGATAAACCCATGGTTCAAAGGTAAAGTTAAATGTTTTAGATAATGTGTTTATGAATTGCATTTTATTTACTGCATCATTTTTCGTAAATGTCAGTAAATGGTTAAGGCATAAAATTGAGAAAGGAAATGGTGAATATGTCAAAGCGACAACCACCCGACCATAGAGCAAACAACAGCCGAAGGCAACCAATGGGTCTTCAATGTAGCGAGAATTCCCGCACCCGTAGGTGTCCTTCAGCTGGCCCCTAAAATATGCATAATAGTACAGTGATAATGGACGTCATACTAAACTCCGAATTATACACAAGAAACTAAAATTTAAAATCATACAAGACTAACAAAGGCCAGAGGCTCCTGACTTGGGACAGGCGCAAAATTGCGGCGGGGTTAAACATGTTTATGAGATCTCAACCCTCCCCCTATACCTCTAGCCAATGTAGAAAAGTAAAAGAATAACAATACGCACATTAAAATTCAGTTCAAGAGAAGTCCGAGTCTGATGTCAAAAGATGTAACAAAAGAAAATAAATAAAATGACAATAATACATAAATAACAACAGACTACTAGCAGTTAACTGACATGCCAGCTCCAGACCTCAATTAAACTGATTGAAAGATTATGTCTTCATCATATGAATATCAGGTACAATCCCTCCCGTTAGGGGTTTAGTATCATACTATCATAAAATATATGAGAAGAACATAACCCGTGTCATGCCAACAACTGTTTTTTTAGAAATAAATGTGTTTAGTTCCGATGCAAAGACCCTATCAGTGAATCAATGTTAAAGCCAAAATATGCAATCTTTAATGACCTGACAACAGTATCGTAACTATATCCCCTTTTAATAAGTCTATTTAAAGGTTTTGTTAGTTTCTGAGGAGAATACTGACATTTTTGTGCTTTATAAAGAATATTTCCATAAAATTTTGGATGTGAAATACCTGAACGTATAAGATGTCTGCATGTTGAGTTATATTTACGAATTATTTCCTTATACCGGTGATAAAATTTAGTAAATGTTTTGACCAGTTTGTGATATCGAAAACCCTGGTGTAATAATTTTTCAGTAATACATAAATTTCTCTCGCTAAAATCTAATACATTGTTACATACACGAGCGAATCGTACAAGTTGAGATATATAAACACCATAAGATGGTGACAAGGGAACGTCACCATCTAAAAATGGATAATTAACAATAGGAAATGAAAAATCATCTCTTTTATCATAAATTTTTGTATTAAGCTTCCCGTTTATGATATAGATATCAAGATATTGATTATGATATAGATATCAAGATATCAAGTATGGTTGATGTTTCTACTCTTATATACATTAAAGATGACTATATTATATATGATGGATGATTTTAATTGTTTTCTTTTCAAGTTTATTTTTTACGGTAGCCGGTAAGATCCACAGGGTAAGCAAATGTATACCATATCAAAAAGCAACAACCTATGACGAAGTACTATGATCATATCTGTTATCAGACTCTGTTGTTCTCACGACATGATTTGCCTTTAATCTGGTTTTGACTGGTTTCCACTCTTTTGGCATAATTTGTTATGTTTGTTTTCTTCATTTGGAGGATTAATTTAAAGAATCTAAACTTTATATCGCATTTTTTTCTTATTTAATAGTTTCTAGAGCTATATATTTATTGATTGATTCTAAAATATAAGTTTCTCAGTCAATAGAGCTGGTCATGAAAGAGGGACGAAAGATACCAAAGGGACAGTCAAACTCATAAATCTAAAACAAACTGACAACGCCATGGCTAAAAATGAAAGAAGACATACAGAAAAACAATAGTACACATGACACAACATAGAAAACTAAAGAATAAACAACACGAACCCCACCAAAAACATGAACATGCATGAAGCAACCAAAATCAATTAATCAGTCTACAGAAATAGGAGAAACTCAGTATATATTCGTACGATATCATTGCCACACATTTCTACTTCAGGTCTTGGCGTTACTATGTTGGCAATCTCCAGCCTTGTGTCCATATACTACGCTGTTATCATTGCATACTGCACTTATTTCTTCTTTGTGTCGATGCAACCGGAAGTTCCATGGAAGTATTGCGATGAAGCATGGAGTACATGTAATTGCCGAGACGGCACTCAGAATGATTCACTTCAAGATCCTTGGAACGGCACAAGATTGGAATGTTGTAAGTAGTGAAATTTATAGTATTTGTGAATAGTATTGGTTCAGCAGATAATAAAAACGAGCACAAACACGATACATGAATCATATCAAATAAAGGATACAGTTAACTTAAAAGACAGTTAAAACAAATGGTTTTTTTTCAAAATTAACAGCTGTGCTAAAAGGTACATTAAGACCCCGTTTACACTTACAAAAAAGATCGATCTTTACTAAGATCGACCTTTGGTCAGGGTAAACGGGAAAGATCGATCTTCATTATAACTTTAAAAGTCTACCTCTAGATCGATCTTATTTGAATCGATCTTTCTTTTTTTTTTATGTAAACGCTTTGATCGATAGCAATCGATCTTTTTCAGGTGAATGTTATATATATTTTCATATGAAAGTAAAGGTCAGACCGGTTCTTTTTATGTTGCAGTGTAAACGCACTGGATTAATTTGGTCGAGTTAATCTGGAAATGATCGGACATTAGTCGAGCAAAGGTCGAAATGATCGAGTACTGATCGGAAATTTTGTTGTATTCCGACCTAACTCGATCTCTACACGATCCTTTCCCGATCAATTCGACCGCTACTCGACGAATTCTCGATCTCTTCTCGAGTGACTTGCTTCTCGGTCCTTACTCGATTGTTTTTGACATGTCAAAAACTCTCGGGTAGATAGTCAGATCGATGACTAGTAGGGTAGACTATCCCGAACACCCTTGTCGATTGAGTCAGACCAGTCTCCCGATCACGCAATTTGTCTTGATCGGGCTTGATCGAGTTGATCTGATCGGCAGTGTGAACCTAGCTTTACGGCTCACACACAAAACTTCATTATCGCAGGATTAAAACTTGAACATTTTTTTTTTTTTTCGCAAAACTTCTGTTATACAATAAATAATTAAAAAAAAACGTTGATTTACTAACAGTATAACCTTTAATCATATCAAATGTACTTTTTAATAAAGGTTTTATATCATTGTATATCTGTGTTTACAAGCAAGTGATCATTGTATATGAGACACGTATGTCACTCGTTCTCTGAGGCCCTCTCCGTATCATTGAACATTTAACAAATGTAACAAGAGACACATTCTCTGTTTAATGTATTCGTTTTGTATCATTTTCTTTCTTTAAATATTAGCTTCTTAAATTGTTTTATTGTAGTAAATTTTACATATGAGGAAAATGCAACAGTGGCGGCAAGTGACGAGTATTTCAGGTAAGATTGATTAATTACATATTAAGCAACTGTTTTGTGTGGATAATTATACGACCGCAAACACTTTTTTTTTGGGGGGGGGGGGGGGTTTCGTATACAGCTATGATGTCGTCGTCGTTGTCCGAGACATATTTGATTTCCGGACACTAACTTTAGTTTAAGTAAATGGATCTCAATGAAATTTTATAAGAAGGTTCAATACGAGAAAAGGAAGGTTCGGATGATTGATTTTTGGGTTATGGTACCAGCAGTTTAGGAATTAGGGGTCAAAACAAGCATTTTTATAGTTTCTGGACAATAACTTGTGTGTAAGTGTATGGATCTCTCTGAATTTGTACCACAATGTTCTATATCACAACGGGGAGGCTGTTATTGAGTTTAGGGGTAATTGCCCAAAATTGAAGGAATCAGGGACAAAAAAGGGTAAAAAACAAGCATTTTTCCAGTAACCAGACAATTATAACTTGTGTTCAAGTGTATTGACCTCTCTAAATTTATACTACAATGTTCCATGCTACAAATGGAAGGCTGGGATTGAGTTTGGGGATTTGTTTTCCTTTTTTTTTTTTAAAGTGGTTCATTATCAGACATATTTTGTTTTTTCAAAATTTTTCAAATTTCAAATTTTTTGTAAGGTTTTAAGATTAAAAATCTTGAAATGCACAGTATTGCTCAATAGATTTTTAAGATATTTGACCACATTTAATTTGTGTCAGAAACCTATATTATGTCAAAATTTTGATCATCTCTAAATTCAGTCAGTATCAAGCTTAAATATGGTGTCCAAATTTACCAAAATTGTTCAATGTTTACTTAGATCTCTGCGATCGTATAAGGCTGCGCTCAGCGAAGCGTTTTATCTAAAAATTTATTTAAATCATTGATGAGACAACAACATAACGACACACACATTTTAAAGTCAAGTAGGGGTCTTCAATGATCCGAATGTAAAAAAGATGACAATAAAATGTAATACATCATGTATGAACAAATTTTAAACAACATCAAATTTAAAAAATTTAAAGACCATAAAACATTAAGATATGACTAAACCTCTCGATTCGGTTTCAGACTTTTGAGTGTGTATTTTGTTTTCCAGTAATAAAGTTTTACAACTTACAAGTGGTATAGAAGATATGCAGAATCCTAAATGGGATCTTTCTTTGTGTAACCTGTTCGTCTGGCTTCTGACATTCTTAGTTTTATCTAAAGGGATCAAGTCACTAGGCAAGGTATGGAACATTCGATCAAATTTAGAATGGACAGGAAAACGACTATCGAAATTTACGATAGAACCAGAAAAGTCAATTTTTGACAAAATAAAAGAATTTTATGATGACCCGCATATTATTACTTTATAATATTTATTATCCCTGCTTGTTATTGGTCTTGTATTTACAGAGTGTTGTTTTTCTCTTAAAAAAAAGGAGTGACTTCAGGCAAACAAACGCAAAAATCGTTTTCTCCCGTAATGTTAAAATCTGATTCTGCACTTAAAACTTGAAAAACAACTCTGTCTCATATTCAAATTTAAATTCATTCTTAGATATTTGAATATTCATTTCTTCTTTTCAAAGATTGGAAACTTTTGGTGTTGAACGAAGGGGTAAAAAATATCCAGTAAAATTGACCACTTCGATAAAAAACACTTTATTTTTTCATATTCCTACTCGGTCAGATTTTCTGAATTGAGTGAAATCTTTTCGCAAACAATTTATTGTTTTGCATTAGACCAATTTTCAGTTTTCACCTATAATATTTTATCATATTTTATAATAAATTTGATTTCAAACCTAAGATTCGTTTCTGTTGCTCACCAGCATAATTTTATGTTTTATAGCTTAAAGATATCAAACATCATTATTTTCCAGGTTGTGTACTTTACCGCCATTTTCCCTTACTTCCTTCTGACAGCCCTCCTTATCCGTGGCTGTACATTGGAGGGACATATGGAAGGGATCAAGTTTTATCTCACTCCAGATTTTGAGAAACTAAAAAAGGCTGAGGTCAGTACCTTGTTGACAATCTCAAAATTTGTTCCTTGAAAAAGCAGCATTTACATGTCCATTTGTATTTCTTTGCATTTAAGGTTAGATTTTTATTTTATACGAGTCAGCCATGTAAGAATATAGAGTGAGCATTTTACATGTAATGATAATTTTGTTAGTTTGAGCGAATTGTTTACGTAGTTATTTTTAACTAAGCTAGTTCATCTTTCAACAAACTATGTTGCCGAATGTATGTTCTGCTCCCCTATCTATTGCACTCTTTCCAAAAGAGTTTCGAACATCCCAACTATTACCGACATCTTTAATTAGATCAACAATCCTAGTCCTTGATTTGTCATGGTCTTGTACAACAACTGCATGTTAATGTTGGACAACAACATTAAGCAGCAACTCTATAATACGTTTTTATTTAAACCATTCTCATTGAAGGTTTGGAGTGATGCAGCAGTACAAATATTTTACTCACTTGGTACTTGTGTTGGGGGTCTGATAGCCATGTCTAGTTACAACGAATTTAAGAATAATTGCCTGAGGCAAGTATAAATTATGTGTTTCACTATTATAATGGTAATCAATTTGTGTTCCACATGAATGTTTGTACGCTATGTGCCTATGTTGGAAACCCATATGTGTTCCCCGATGTTGGTAAGCCATATGCCATTGTTTTCCCTTATGTTGGTAAACCATATGTATTCCCCTTAAAAGTTATAAGTAAACCCTATGTGTTCAAATATGTTGGTAAACCAAATGTGTTCCAGTAAGTTGGTAAACTATGCATGTTTCATGATATTGGTGAGTCATATTTTTCTGATGTTTGTCTGCCATATGTGTTCCACCCTGTTGGTAAGCCATTTATATTTCACCATGTTACTTAACCATAATTATGTGTTCCACGATGTCGGTGAATCATGATTTCTAGTTACAATGTGTATAAACTGTATGTGTAAGTGTAAAGAAATCAAGCCTCATGCTATAGATGCAACGTAATAGTATATTGTTTCAATTGTTAAGGTGGTACCTAACACTACAGGGAGATAACTCTATAAAATCAGCAGAACGTTTTAATGACGTTGTGTTCTTAAGGGAATATTAAGCTTCTCAATGATCAAAATTGTAGTATGTCAAACTGCTATATAACCAGTGTAATTTTTCTGATTAAACGGTTGATTCAAAGTTTTTGAAATTTTTATATTTTTGTTAAAGGGTCAAAGTAAATACTTTGACAAAATTTAATGAAAATTAAACGAGCCAAATTAATTTTAGTTAAAGTGTTGGGTACCACCTTAAATATATGTGGAGTAGTTTCTGTTTTACTATTAACCCTTACATGTTCTCTAAAAGGGAGTACATGTTGTAGTGTTTCCTGCCCTTTAAAGCCTTAATATTACGTTTTAATATAAATGTGCATATCTTAACATAAGTTGGAAGATACCAAATTGACATTAAAAAATTACAAAACAATGATAAAAACAATAGCGACGAAACAAGAACAAGTCAACAAAATACTTGTAAAACAATGTAGAAGAAAAAACAACACAAAGACATTTGATAATCACATTTAAGGTGCGGCACTAAAAGAAGATCACATTGTTTGATTATTTTTTATTTTCTTTATTTAAGGGATGCGTTAATGATTCCTCTTATTAACTGCCTGACCAGTTTTTATGCCGGATTTGTCACATTTTCTATACTCGGATTTATGGCGCATAAGAAAAACACTACTGTGGACAAAGTAGCTGCTGGAGGTATTGTTATCTTTAAATACTTCATATATATATAAATTATTACAACATTACATTAAATTACATAACATAACATTACATTTACATTACATTACATTACATTACATTACATAACTTAACATTACATTACATAACATTACATTACATTACATTCATTACATTTACATTACATTACATTAATTTACATTACATAACATAACATAACTTGACATTACATTAAATAACATTACATTACATTACATTACATTACATTACATTACATCAATTGACATGTAATATTACATTACATTGTGTATATCAATGAATATCATTATACAAATATAGCCTTTGTATGAGGTCGATACAAGGATATATGTTGACCTGGAAGAAGTATATTGACTGAGGACAAAGTCCGAGGTCGATATACGTCTTTGGGTTGATATATCCTATATTGACCTCATACAAAGGCTATATTTGTTAAATTATTAATTTTCGACCATATCTGTATCAAAATCGTCATCTGATTTTGTTGGAATTGTATATATAATATCATATTGTATCCTTGACAATAACAAAATATTAGTTGTTATTTCAATTGCTTTTTTTTTTTTTTGGTCATCTTATGTATTTGAAGATTTTTTTCGTCAAATAATCGACCACAGATATCATTTGTTTCAAAACGTCGTTTAACAATATCGTGATATATTCATTACATGACGTCACAAAATAAATCGGGTTTTTAGATATTCTAAAAATAACCGTGCAATATGCTTTTTGCTATCCGCCGTTTTCTCTCTACCTTCGAAAATATAGTTTAACATTTGACTATCCCTGAACGAATCAAATTAGTTAAAATATACGATTTGATAATATAATAGTATAGTAATGTTGCTTTACAATGCATTACTAGCCGAAATCTTTCCATTGCATGATATTTGGAAATTGATCACTATTTGGATATACAGTATCGTTTGTACGTTTGTTTCATATTCTTACATACTATATTTACATTACAAACCATTGCATTCCATTACATTTGTATCATCCTATTTATAAATAAAGTTTTTCTATCAGGTCCAGGACTTGCTTTCATAGTGTATCCTGAGGCATTAGCACAGATGCCTGTGTCCCCTGTTTGGGCTGTTCTCTTCTTCCTAATGATGATGATTCTGGGATTCAGTTCAATTGTACGTATAATGATATTTGATTGTAAAAATTACATTTTGCATTTTTTTTGTCAAACTTTCAGGTTTCTACATAGAGTATTTTGTCAAATATTTGAATGTACTACAAATTGTATTGATAAGTGTTGACAAAATTTTGTGCCTGTCGAGTGTTTTTGCATAAATTTTCTTAATGATAGTTTTATAATGTTGCTAATATCGACCAGGAATTTAAAAATCAATACTTGCCGTAGCCTATTTTATGATGATCTTTGCTCATATTATTTTATATTTTCAGTTTTCCATGACAGAAACAGTAATTACAGGGATATACGATCAGTTTGAAGACTTCATGAAGAAAGATAAGAGACGATTATATTTCTTCCGTCTATTTGTTTGTTTCTTTTTCTTTGTACTTGGACTCCCTATGGTTACCAAGGTAATAAAATTGAGAATGGAAATGGAGAATGTGCCAAAGAGACAACAACCCGACCATAGAAAAAAACAACAGCAGAAGGTCACCAACAGGTCTTCAATGTAGCAAGAAATTCCCGCACCCGGGGGCGTCCTTCAACTGGCCCCTAAACAAATATATACTAGTTCAGTGATAATGAACGCCATACTAATTTCCAAATTGTACACAAGGAACTAAAATTAAAATAATACAAGACTAACAAAGGCCAGAGGCTCCTGACTTGGGACAGGCGCAAAAATGCGGCGGGGTTAAACATGTTTGTGAGATCTCATCCCTCCCCCTATACCTCTAGCCAATGTAGAAAAGTAAACGCATAACAATACGCACATTAAAATTTAGTTCAAGAGAGGTCCGAGTCTGATGTCAGAAGATGTAACCAAATACAATAAACAAAATGACAATAATACATAAATAACAACAGACTACTAGCAGTTAACTGACATGCCAGCTCCAGACTTCAATTAAACTGACTGAAAGATTATGATTTCATCATATGAACATCAGGCAAAATCCTTCCCGTTAGGGGTTTAGTATCATACCATCATAACATATATGAGAAGAACATAACCCGTGTCATGCCAACAACTGGTTTTTGAATAAATGTGTTTAGTTCCGATGCAAAGACCCTATAAGTGAATCAATATTAACGCAAAAATATGCAATCTTTAATGACCTGACAACAGTATCGTAACTATATCCCTTTTTAATAAGTCTATTCAAAGGTTTTGTTAGTTTTGGAGGTGAATGGGTTTTTTTTTCGTTGGATAACATATACTAAGTAGGTTAACTTCTTAGTGGTCTTCTGAATTTTTTTTGTTTTTGTTTTTTTCTTGTTAACATGCTTAACAAGGATGTTGGAGTCGAGGGTTCAATTCTCGGTCGATTAACACAGAATACTTCATCGTTATTTTTCTGCATTTATAATCCGTGTTGCTCCGGTACTCCGTGACATTTAAGCTGTGTTATCATCTTGAATACATGTACGCATGCATGTTATATTGTTTACTATAATGCCTTGAGTATACGTTATAAACGATAGAAAGATGCCTTAGTGTCCATTGATAAATTATCTGGTGCCAAAGGCCGTTTAGTTTATTTATCGAATTAAAAATAAAGTCTTCCGTTTAACCTATAAAAATGATAGACAAAGCTGGAAAATTCAAATCTGATACCGCATTTTTGTGGATTTAAAACGAAGCTGTTATAATAAGGATGTTCTTATCCCAAGCATAAAAACTTAGCCGTATTTGACACAACCTTTTTCAACTTTTGATCTTCAGTGCTGTACAACTTTGTACTTTTTTTCCCTTTCGATCTTTTAAATCTGGGCGTCACTGGTGAGTCTTGTGTGGACGAGGCGCGTTTTTGACGTATTAAATTTTAAACCTGATGCTTTTTGTTATTCATTAATCATGTGTTTCTTTGTCTAATACGTTTTCCTATTTATTTGTATTGTAGTCCTGTAATATTATGTTGTCATTTCTATGTTCTATTTAACATTGCCATTAAAGTGCGAGGTTTGGCATGCCACAAAACCAGGTTCAACCCACCATTTTTACCTTTAAAAATGTCCTGTACCAAGTCAGGAATATGGCCATTGTTATATTATAGTTTGTTTCTGTGTGTGTTGCAGTTTGGCGTTGCGTCGTTTGTTTTCTCTTGTTTTTGAGTGTAAATTGGCATTGCGATAAGACGTGTCACGGTGCTTGTCTGTCCCAAATTCATGTATTTGGTTTTGATGTTATATTTGTTATTCTCGTGGGATTTTGTCTGATGCTTGGTCCGTTTCTGTGTGTTTTAGTTACGTTGTAGTGTTGTGTCGTTGTTCTCCTCTTATATTTATGCGTTTCCCTCAGTTTTAGTTTGTTACCCCGATTTTGATTTTGTCCATGGATTTATGATTTGAACAGCGGTATACTACTGTTGCCTTTATTTATCGAGAAAGAAAACAACATACATTGTAATTATGTTTAATCTTAAGCTTGTTATAAATTTTGTATGAATTACACAATGTAGATGAATTTCAAATTGACAATCGAATACTTTTAGATGGCTACAATTAGGTTTTTTTTTCTTACTTTTCAAGACATTTTAAATAAAGCTTTTAATAATGATGCGCTTTAATTACCAATACATGAAAATTCAACTTTATTTAATTTACAGGGTGGACTGTATATGCTTAATCTTTTGGATACTTATGTAGGAGGCTTCCCATTGCTAATTGTTGGAGTAATAGAACTTATAGTCGTAATATATGTGTATGGTTTTAGTTTTTCAAACCCTGACACAGAAAAATATCCTAGGCGCTTACTTAGAGGTAAGGTATTATGTTTTTTTAACTTTATTTTCCTTAATTCAAGCGACATGTATGATGTTTTATCCGTTGAAGTTACAGTTAGTCTTTCTTTTAAGATTCGTCATGGCTAAAATTTAAAAGATGCGCACTATTTGACATGAAGTAGCTTCTGTGGGGATAAAAATGTCAGCAAAGTATATTGATAGTCATTGTTTACTAGATTAATTCTACATAACATGTAGATGGTATTATGGAACTACATTGCACTGAGTCTTATTATGATTTTCTGTTCAAAAAGCATGGAGTACATGTAACTGTCGAGACGGCACTCAGAACGATTCACCTCAAGATTCTTAGAACGGCACAATGATGTTTCAAGAAGTATAAATTCAAAGTGAACTGTTTTACAGTGTACGGCCTACTTTGAAAAGGGCTTAAATCAAGAAAAATGATTTTTTTTTTATATATACAACCTTATGCTAAAAATAATTAGAATTTTCCAATCAAAAGAGGGGCCCTCCATTTGCCTGCTGAATCCGCCATTATCTATACGATGCACTGTTTGCATTATCGTTGTCCTGTATTACAGGTTTTTTTCACTTCAAGATTGACATAGAGATGATGCTTGGTGGACCATATTTACTACTGTGACGTTTTATTTCTTCGGAGTCATGTGGTGTGTTGTAGCACCTATCATTTTATTGGTAGGTTTTCGTATCATAACAAGATAAATTGCCAAAGGTACTAGGCTTATAATGTTGATACGACAGACGCGCGTTTCATTTACATAAGACTCAGATCAAAATGTTAGAAAGCTAAACAAGTGCAAAGTTGAAGAACATTGAGGACCTAAAATTCCACAAAGTTGTGCCGAATACGGCTAAGGTTATTTTTGCCTGCGAAAAGAAAATCCTTAGTATTTCGAATAATTCATACGTTATACAATGCAAATACGACAATGGCAGTACGATGTACGATATATAAGTATAAGTTGACCGTTTGAGAATCAATAGGTATTTTGGTAATTTAATATCTAGTACATAATATAACTACGCTTGCTGAAAATGGTGTTAAATACCAACAATCAAGCAATCGGTCGAAATTGACCATGGATACAACACAATTTAAAAGTTACAAGATCTTTTAATTCGAGGCAATGGCATTTGTAAATGTTTCAAATAAATTCTACTGCATGACTTTGAATTTAGCAGAAATCGAAAAGTTTAAAAAAAACTGAATATTTAATTCTGAGCCAGAAACGCAACATTACCCTACAAATAATGAATTTGTTGTAAGAGACTTCGAATTGTCGTCCTTTGACCAGAAGAAAAATGTCTGTTTATATGTCTTATGTAGCTGGCTATATATTATATATAGATAAGAACTAACAATTTACTGTTCTTTGATATACATATTTTGTGCAGTAGTGAACATGAACAGAAATGAATTCGGCTTTTCAAAATTTAAAGGACTGTTGGTTAAAGCATTATTGACTCAATTTCCATTGTTTATGATGTCTGTTGTTATCAATCAAACAGACGACAAAGAATGTCTGCATCTGCTAACAAAGTGATTCTCTTCCTTTGTTTCAGCTTGTCGTGATACTTAAAGCACTACAGTATGAGCCAATAATGTTAGGATCCTATGTTTATCCTTACTGGGCCAATGCTTTAGGTTGGTTGACTGTTCTGTTTTCTGTGTTCTTCATTCCTGGTTGGTGGATGTATTATTTTATAACGAAGGACATTTCACGGGTAGGTACAGAACTTCATGTACTAAATATGTACCCCAAAAAAATCACAAAAATGCTGAACTCGCAGCTTAATTCAAAAAGAAAAGTCCCCCAAAAAAATGACAAAATCAAAAGCTCTAACTCATCAAACGAATAACAACTGTCATATTCTGGACTTGGCACGGGCATTTTCTTAATATATAGAAAATGGTGGGTTGAACCTGGTTTTATAGCTAGCTAAACCTTTTACTTGTATGGCAAAGATAAAGACACTTATATCTCGTATTGCGTAAGATAACATTTTGTTTGGAACAAAACCATAGAGTATCTTTTATTTCAGACTATATTTTTTCTACGAGAATACTTATTAAATTGTAAATGTAGTTATAAAAATTATAAATAATGAAAAATTCATAATAGCCTTCAACATAGAAAAATATATAGAAATAAAGGGCCCCCTTCAAGACCCTCATGAAAGTTAAAAGTGACATATACAATAGGATCGTTGTTTATTGTGTTGTTTTTGTAAGCCAAGGCATTTTACTTTCAAGTAGTTTTATTGCTTTTTAGTTACAAATATTAATAGTCTTGTTGGTCATTCTCGATACACTCGTTTTGATTATTTACAGGGCTGCAGACCACGAAATACTTGGGGACCATCACAGTTGGCGAAAAAGACTGGTCCTTCTTTATACACCCGTTTAAAAAAACACGAAGTCGAATAGACCTTCGACGTTTTAGTCAACAACACATTGTTGCTCCAAAACGATCACTGAGATCAAAATCAGCTCCATTTTTAGATACACTAGACGAAATAACACACGAGGAATCTTCAGATAAACTTCAAGATGTATGACTCTAATCGGCATATCTTAATTGCTTATATTTATCAGTATTGTGTTAACTATTATAATCAATCTTGATAATCTTTTGGATATATAAAACTCACATATTGTGCAGAAACTGATTGTAAATTAGGAATCAGCTCTCATTATCTCAAAAAAAAGCAAGCGACAGGGACTGTGGATTCATTAATATACGTTGGATACTAATTTTCTTTGTTTTCATTATGATTTGATAATATAGTTATACACATAATGTAATGTTTTTTTAAATATTGCTAAATGTCTGTTTATTATATAAAGATGTGTATGTAGCATTAACTTATTTTTGTTTGCCTAACATCCAATGCAAAATATACAAACACACTAATATTATACAATATGTACTAGTTTTAAAAAAAATGACCGTTATGTTAGATTTTGACTGCCACTATAGAAAAATAGGCTAGGGACAATGGATTGCAACAGGCCTCCTACAGACCACTCAAAGAGCGGTTACACTCTATCTTGACACGAGGCATCGTAAACAGAATGCAGGTACATGTAGCTATGTATTTCTACACCCAGCACAACAGATGCCTCCACATCACTGGTGGAAAAGTCCAGGTGACATTATTTCTACATTCAGGTTAGTCTTGATCAATTTGGCAGCATCGTTTCTTTGTTCAATGTGTTTCTGGCAAATTTTACTTTTGGTCGAATTAATGTTGTTTTCATGTTTCCATGGCTCTAAAAAATCACACTTTAAATTCTCCACACTTTTCCGTGATTAAGACGGAACTCTCTATACAAATAATGGAGGACAACCATCCAAAAAGACTCGACATACTTACATCATGTACAAGAGAGGCGGAATATACTAAAGGGATATAAAAAATCGAAAACAAACTGACTATGTCATGACAAAACAAGAATGTGTCCATAGTACACGGATTCCCCACTCGCACTATCATTTTCTATGTTCAGTGGACCGTAAAAATTGGGGTTAAACCTTTAATTTGGAATTAAAATTAGAAAAATCATATCATAGAGAACATGTGTACTAAGTTTCAAGTTGATGTAACTTTAACTTCATCAAAAACTACCTTGACCAAAAACTTTAACCTGAACTTCGCACTATCATTTTCTATATTCAGTGGACCACGAAGTTGGGGTCAAAACTATAATTTGGCATTTAAATTAGAAAGATCATAGCATGGGGAACATGTGTACTAAGTTTCAAGTTGATTGGACTTCAACTTCTTCAAAAACTACCTTGACCAAAAACTTTAACCTGAAGCGAACGGACGCACAGACGGACGCAAAGACGGACGGACGAACGAACGAACGGAGGCACAGACCAGAAAACATAATGCCCCTCTACTATCGTAGGTGGGGCATAAAAAAACGACGAAAACACAAACAGCAGTACACAAAACACAATTGAGAAAGCTAAAGACTGAGAAAATAAACCGAACCAAAACCATGGATTAAAATATCTCAGGGGATCAAAAGTAGTGATCCTGCTTCAAATATGGCACTGGTTTTGTTGAGAACTTGCCAAGGGATTAGTTCAAACTGCTTTTACCGATAGCAAAAATACCCATGAACACAACGTGGGTCATACACTACTATAAATGAGTCACAATCTTTAGCATGTCTCTAGAGTTTCGTCACGAACAGCTTTAGTTACCTTAATCTTTTGTTTTTTCAAACAAACGTTTGCTTTAAGGATGTACTTAGGTGAGGTTAGATAAAATTAATAAATTAAGAAATTAAAATTGATACTATAAGCTGGTATAGCATCAATTAAGGATAAAGATAAGCTAAAAATATTGATAGGTCATGGACCTCCTTTTTGAGATATTTGAGATTTAAAATATGGCGGGAAAAGGCTGACTTGGACTTTTACCTTATATTTACATTGGTATCATTTGGGTCTAAAAACAAAAGAAAGAAAATCAAGAATCTTCTAAAATTTTGGTAAATGACCTTTCATGAGCTATTAAGTCTTATATGAAAAAATAAATGGGTGTTATGGGGCAAAATATTTTACATGGTATTGTATGGAAAAACACCAAGGAGTCCGAACATTTGACACAAATTCCAAAACCTCACCTAAGTACATCCTTAACAGCTTACATTTTTGTGTACATGTTTGCTTGAACAGCATACATGCCAAGTTTAGAATACTCCACTGCAAATGTTGTCCTTACTATTATAAGTTTAACAGTGTTGTACATAACTTGGGCGAGTATTTCATCGACAATTCTATTAAAATTAGTCACATGTATTCAATAAAACACACTTACAATGCAATATTAAACAATGATAATGTTCGTTTCTAAATTAAGATCATGCAATATATTGAAAAGATATTTAAAAATAAGACTAAACCAATTCGAAATATAATCAGAAATTTCCACTTATTTTCATTGTAAATATTATATTAAAATTTACACACATTTATGTTATCGTGACGAGAAGAAGAAATGAAACTTCTACTATGACCGATATTTAATTGTAAATATTATGAAGGCACGCCAATTTTAACAGCTCTTTATGATTTTATAACGCTTGTAAACAGACGGAAATATAACGCTAAAGAGCCCTAGTTATCAGATCTTTTTTGTATGGAATATCATTGCTATTATTAAAACGAAAAAGAATTTAATTCAACAAAATTGAGACGAACGTTAGTTGGACTATATATTTCATAAGAAGCATATTTTTATTATCAATTGTGGTGTTAGCACTGTCTGACGTGGACAAGATTGAGACCGAGTACGTAACAAGCAGAGTTAAAGTACTAGTAACCCTCCTAGCCTTCATTCTGATACCGCTTGCAGTGAACACGTTTATCGTTGTGGAGACTTAATCCTGCCAAATAGCCAAAAGAAGAATATTTATAGAAAGCATGATCAACATTGAAAAAATAATTGAATGTCAAAATTTACAAGGAAACGAGTACTGTGTCAAAGAGACAACAACTCAACAAAAAGAACATAAAACAGGTCAATACCACCGCGAACAGAATCCTGCTCAGCTAAACAGATTCCCCATTATTCCACTAATCGAGAATATCTTAACGTATACTACCATACATAGATATCAATATAATTGTTCTTACAGTTTGGTTGGGTCTATTTTTGTACCTCATTAATAGATTATCTTAGCTGTATTTGACAAACAAAAACGGAATTTTTGGTCCAAAATGCTCTTCAACTTAAAATCAAATGAAAGTTAAATTGTATATTTTGGATTTTTTTCTTGTGAAGGAGTAATTGTTTTACTAACGTCTCAAAGACGTGAGTTCGGAAGAAACGAATTTTCTAGGTCTAAATTAATATTTTGTTTAAATGATAGGTATAACCTGTATGATAATACATGATTCTTGCTACTTTGGCTTATTCTATAATTTGTCTTTTGGTGTGAGAAAACATACGTTCAATGAACTTAATCTATAATATCTTATATTCTATTTCCAATCTTAATCAGACTGGTTCATTCTGCATTTGTACAGATATACATTTCTACTTGTTTGTAAGATGAATGTCCGTTCAAGGATCAATAGGGCGGAGAAATATAGCATATTATCATGACTTGTTTATTCCCCAATTTGGAAAGACTTAATGTAGGCGTTTTAAATTAAAGTACTGAAATACTAATGATTTTACAGTGATTTATTATACAGTGGTTTTAATGATTGTATTAAAAAGTAAAAACGAAATAACCAATTACGGTACAAGATTGTATTTTTAACATTTTCCTATTACGTCATAAAAAATACTTTTAAAATTTTTCTGTTAAAGACAATAATTATAGGACATTTAGTATAATAAATTTAATAACACATAGCTGAGAGGGTGATAGAGCAGATTGGTACCCCTCGAAAAAGCATTGTCAACCTTGGCTTCACCGCGGTTGACAATGTTTTCTTGGGTTAACAATCTGCTCTATCACCCTCTCAGCTATGTGTTATTTATATACTAATATATCTTATTACAGGACGACACATTTGCTACAGTAATTGTTAAGCACATCAAACATGGTTACCGTTGTTCTGATAAACTAATAGCAATGAGGACCAAACAATCTGAAAGGTTTTGCCTCAGACAGCTATGATAATCTGTTCCTTAGGGTAGAAAATTCAAATATAATTTATAGTTATGACCATATCAATAATGATTTTTATAAAATTTAAACGTCCTTTTTACTAAAACAAAACGATTCCGTATTAACGACTTCACAATTAATACATGATAGTTTTGGCGTATATATTCTACCTACTGACAATATTCATCATCTTGATTACATGTTGTTTTCTTTTAATTTGTCTCTATATATTTTAACATTCACTGTTCAGTCCATGTTTGGTAATTATACTTTTGGCTTGACGCGTTAATCATTCATTCTGACATTGTGATAATGTTCTGTGGTAATTTTGTGTATTCTTGTCTTTCGTGTTTGCATTTGTTCTTTTCTATAGAGTGTTTACGTCTATATGATATTTTGTTTGTCTTTGTTGACATAGCTTTATTTTATAGTGTTTAAGATTTCAACACAATATAAACTGTTTTTGACATTTTTACCGAATATTGTATTTCATGTTTTGCTCACACATTGTTGTCAATATATTGGAATTCTGTGCGACTGTCAAACAAGTGCGAGGTTTAGCTAGCTATTATACCAGTCAAATATACCATTTTTGATATAAGGAAATGTCTGTACCAAGTGATGGATATGACAGTTGTTATAACTTTGTTTGGTGTGTTTGAGCTTTTGATTTTGCCATTTGATTGAGTTTTGAATTTTGCATGAAATTCGGTGTTTTCGTGTTATTTTGCCTTATATATATATTTGAAAATTAAAGGGTCTTTGGTACAGCTACATGTATTCTTTATCGTTTCATAACGTTATCAATCGTTAACTTGAATCCAAGGATTCGGAATTAACCAGGGAAACTGAAAAACATATATCTTTCCATAACATCTGATATATAAAAGAAAGAGAAAATATTGTTACAGAACTCCATTGAAAAGATACTGACATTCATTTTTATTTCAAATTATGATTATATGTTTTTATAAAATATTTTCCTTTGGCTATTCAGATGGATTAAAGGTCTTTAAAAACTATAAAAAAAAAACCGAAGATTTATAAGGAATATTCCGATTTCACAACGATCAAAATGTTTCCTACACGTGGTATTTCTGACACCTATTTCTGACTGATGGGTTACTTTGATATACGAGCCTTAAATGCATGTATACATATTTATCGCTATTTTGTGCATTTTTCTTTTGATCTTTTTTTGTGATAATTTTCATATCATGCTTCTCGCTTGAGATGGAAAAATTATCGCTAGAAACTAAGGAGGCCACGTGGCGTTGCTAACGAAATTGACATGAAATTGACAACGTCGTCCTAGGTAAAATAGCGATAAACAGATTATCATTGGTCATCTCAACTCGATTGCTTTTCTCACTTTCGCTGTACCAGCTCAAGCGAGAAAATCAATCTCGTTGAGATGATCAACGATAATCTATAAATACGTTTTAAAAATATGTAAAAAGTCTACAACAATCGTTCTCCCCCGGATAACCTAGGTAATACAGTGCACACATCACGATTCAGGATAATCCTCTTCTGAAATATAACCAAAATATCGTCTCGTGATCAACTTGGTTGAGTTCCTTTCTGTTTATAGCTATGACATGAAGTATTCCATACAAACAATGAATTGTATATTTAAACATACAATTCCTTGATACAAATAAGTCTGATATCTAGGGCTCTTTAAAATTATACTTCCGTCTTTTTATAAGGGCTGTAAAAATCATAAAGAACTGTTCAAATAGGCGTGTACGTACTTGTATTATTTACAATAAAATATCGGTCATAGAAGTTTCGTATACACTTCTAGTCACGATGAAATAAAGCAATGTGTAAAAGTAAATAATGCTATTATATTTGTACAATGAAATAAATGGGAATTTTCTGATTATATTTAGTATGTTTGGAATGAATTTATCATGATTCTTAAAGAACTTTTCAACATATTGCATAATTTTATTTTAGTTGAGTAAATCTGCTTTGTATTGTGTTTCTGTTGTATATGACTGATATTTTTTAGAATTGATGATAAAATACTTCCCGCAATAATATACGAAATATTATACAGCTCATATCAAGCTAACAATAATAACTTGAAGAACGACGACAATTTTTGAAATATGATCATTTTCTAGCAGTTAGTGATTTTTCTAGCATCTAGTTCGATGGTAAGGGTTTAAAGTATCGTTATGTTAAAGTCTCAAGAATGGAAGCACTTGTTAGTTCGAAAAAGGAAAGATGAAGGTCTCTAGCAATTCAAGTCCTAGAGACGTTGGAATGCATACGCTCTTTGATTTAAAGTAGTGAGCGGTCCTCCTCAGACTGGTGTGAATGGTTTCATTACTATATACATCAGCTGACTACTACTATCTCAAATTCTCAGGGGGAAACTTAAATAAAAAAAATAAGGGCTTTATATACTTGTACAGAAATCAACTAAGTTGTTGTAAAAGAATGGAATGTAGAAATCCAAAGATCTGAATTAAGCCCTTGGGTCAGCCCTTTCGTCATTTTGGGAATCACTGCAGCTCGATTAGGTATTAAAACCTACAACCCTTACTAACTTATTGTAATTCAGATCTTCTGAAAATTGATGAAATATTTGCCACTGACCAATCCATAACTTAATTAAGAAAGGTAAATAAAACGTAGTCAGGTTTTGTTATTTTCTTTAGGCTTCTGCAATGGTTTTGATAATCATAAACGTATTATTTATTATCATGACATCTTCAATTGTTGGTCACCAGGTTATTACAAAAACACGAACACCGCGACAACGTAGTAGACTCGTTTGATCTGAACAGCTGTCTCTCTTTATATAGGGTGAAAAAGGGGAACATTCAGAATTTAACCAAATGTGCTTTTTTCACAGATTTTAAAGAAATTAACTCAAATAAGAAGTTTTATAAATATTTAATGAAGATTGATAGAATCCTGGGCCTTAAATATGATGACTCAGCATAAATTCACAGTTTACAGTATGCATAGTTTACTTAAAGTCCTGGATACAAAATTAAATCATAATATTTGCATATTTGTAAGTTAAATTGTTAAGAAGTGCTTATATTTACTCTTCACAGTCATTGAAACTCATAGATCCTTCCTGAATATTATTTATGGGGTATTTGTGTCCTTTCGATAACCCAAAAGTAAGCCGCAACACCTAAATCTGCTTTTTTTGTCACCACGGCATAATAAATACAAGCTAGAAAAACAAAAATATCTCAAGAAAACTTATAATAGTGTGTTCTATCCTGAATATGTACTAAACATTCCAAATTGCTAGAAACAGCAGAATGATTTAGGAAATTTGAGGCTCCAGGGGCAAAAAACATAGAAAAATTGCCTACCCCCTGGGTCATAAAACAAATAATTTAACTTGTAAATGCTATGATTTTATGATTTTAAAGTTCTTGATATAGAAAACAATAACTATGCTTGAAAGTTATGCAAAAATCAGATGTTAGCAGTCATCTCTACAACATTTTAAGTGAATTTATATCTCAGACTGGTATCTGCATACATACAACTATTGCAAATATGGCTTTGTTTGAACACTTCTAGTATATATAGTAGCTAAATTGTGTCAGATATATGATTAGAGATGATACTGTTGTGACAAGAATTCTAAATTGACCATTTGAGGCAGAAAATGTGTTCTTTAATTGACAAATAGGCATACAGTAAGATGTGGACTGGAGATAGAGGCTGGATTGGATACTTTATATAATCTTGAATGTTGTAATGATTGACTGCTAAACATTACATTTATGATATTCTGATATGCTTTCAATATGTTATCAATACAGTTTTTAACAGGTTCTAGGCATTTTTTTATCAGAAAATATGCAAATAGGGTAAACTGGCAATAATTCTAGTCTTGTTTTCAAATTCTTTAAAAAATTGAAACAGGGGAGGGGGTATCAAATGTATAGTAAAGAAAAACTTAGAGTATACACAGTGATTTCTTTAAGACTTTAATTCTGATAAATGAGTATTAATGTGAGAAAAACTGATTTTAGAGAGTTTTCTTTTTGAATAAATGTCTGTATAGGTTGCACTTTGTAAATACAGCTGTTTCTCAAAACACGCCACTTTTGTGGAGTAATTGAATATTCATAGAAAAATAATTTTGTTTACATACTCATTCCCAGTTATGCTCTCTGTGTTCCATATCGCAGAGACAGAAATTGGGAATGTTACCAATAAATAAACACGTGCATATTGTTTACATTGAAATCTGTGGTAACCTTTCATTCGAGGTAGGGGTAGTTAATAAAATTAGTGTAAGTTTAAACTCTGAGAAGTTCAGGGCATATAAACGTTGAAAATATGCCGCACAGCCCTATATTTTGACCTTTGAAAAAAATTGTGGTGCATATGAACTTTCAATTCTAGAATAAGATTTTTTTCAAAACTTCATAGTAAAAGTGGTACAGTTTTAGCCGTAAAAGGAGTTCCTATGGGAAATTGCATTGTCAATATTTACAGAAATGCAACCTAAAGACTGAACGAGAAATTATTGAGTAATTTTCGGTCTTTCAATCAACTTTAGGTCATCTTCACTGCGATAAAATCAGTACTGTTCAAACAACTCGATTGCAGTCAGTTCGGATCTGCCTTGACGATGAAGCAAGATGTGAGCTTTTGTTTAATGATTCAGTCCTCCGCGAGTCTTCCGTATAAATGACAGAAATAAAAGCTATGTTCTTTTTGCTTTTTTCTAATGACAGTGTGTTAAGAATTGATACACTACAACCTCACTAATCCACTGCAAAAGAGGATACTTCGAGCGTTACTGATGAGACTTTTGTAGAGGAAACGTGCGTCTGGTGTAAATATAAAATTTATTCCTGATATCTATGATGAGTTTATTAACAACCACTTGGTCGATGCCACTGCTGGTTGAGTTTTAATTCCCCGAGGGTATTAAGTAGTAAGCACTTTTGTGCTGACATGAATTAACATTAATATGATCATATTTCTAATTAATTGTTTACAAAACTTTGGAATTTTTGAAATACTAAGGATTTCCTACCTCAGGAATAGATTATCTAAGCTTTATTTGGTAAATCTTTTTAAGATTGGTCATCAATGCTCTTCAACTTTGTACTTTATTTGGCCTTTTTAACTTTTTGGGATTCGAGCATCACTGATGAGTCTGTTGTAGACAAAACGTGCGTCTGGTGTAAATATAACATTTAATCCTGGTATCTCTGATAAGTTTATTATCAGTTATTATAAAAAATAAAATTTCAAAGCCTTTTGGCAGGTTAGACTTTTATATACATCTAAATAGCTTAAAATAGACAAATTATCACACAGAAAGATCAAAGGCAAATTTGTAATATTAGCGATATATTTTTTAAGGTCGTGATTAGATATAAAATGATAGATAAGTTTTGTTATAATATACATTGAAACAAAATACTCAGTAATTGATAGATTTTGCAAGGTCGTGTTTATGTTTCAACTTAGCGTACGCCTACTGACAATAGGTAACATGTGTTGAAAGGAAAGGGCTTCCGTTAAAATGTATATACAAGGTTATCTAGATCGGCATAAATTATAAAATCTTCTGCTTTCCTTTCCGGAAAAAAACCCCTTATACAAATATGTATCATAATATCAATTTTATCTACCACCGGAAAGGATCTTATCAGTAGATGTCATTTACTTTTACATGCATAAACATTAAAATTGACTGATGAAAAAAAAAATAGTCGAACAAAACTGTTTCAATAATTGAATTCGAATTTTGAAGGCCGGGCCAACTTTTTCTTCAGGAAGTCCAAACGCTATTCTACTTAATTGGCACCTAAATAGTGTTGACTGTATATATAGTACATGTACATGTATTAAGAAATGCAGCAACAACTGTTAAACAGCAACCACTTTTTCATCTAATTTAAGCAGCAACAACTCTTTCATCTAATTTAAGCGGCAACAACTCTTTCATCTAATTTAAGCAGCAACAACTCTTTCATCTAATAGTAAATATTTTATCTAATAGAAAATATTTCATCTAAAAGCAAACATTTTATCTAATAGCAAATACTTCATGAGGCAGCAGCTATGTCATGAAGCAGCAACTATTTAAGGCACAATCAGCTAGTTTATCCACAGCAAGTTTGTCATCCAGCGACAAATACATTATGCAACAGCAAATATTTCATCCAGTCGAAATATTTTATACAAGTTTCGACGAAATTATATTGTACAATGCATAAAAGAAGCACGTTTTGTAAACTTTGTCGATTGGATATTGAGGCAAGGTTATTTGGCTTGAAAGTAGAGATAATTTTCGTTATATGCAAAAACAGACCACCAAGGGACCAACAACTGGAGTTGAAAGAGTTCTTAAAATTGAAGAGAATGTTACATTCTCTGAACTTTGTATTAACATCCCATTCTAATCGATCACGTTTTGTACATTTATTGTACTTGATATATCCAAAACAAATGCGGTATCAACTCCAGGCCATTACACTCAGTAGAATCCTTCGTATACACATAACTCAGGCAGATACTGGGTTGATGAATAATTTAAGCATCAATATTCTTCTAGAGATTATCTCAAAGAAACAACTCATGTTATATAAACAATAACTTTATTCGTCCCAAGACTCATATACCAAGTACATTTTGTACATGTAAAAACAGAATATAAAAAGTAGGCAACAGTTTTGAATTATCAAAGCAAATAATAACATTTGTGAATAAAGTACAAAACATTTGAAACTCATCATTTTGAAAGGAAATGATCACCACTATTGAAAAATAGGTAAACACATCGAGATTTCTTTACATGTAGTGATTATTATTAGTACGTGAATATTCTGAATAAACACAATTTGTTAAGAATCTCGTTATGTCTGTAAAATATATACACCCATGTAAAGTTTCAATCTTGCAAACTGTGCAACCAATTTATCTAATGAAAAAGTTGTGATGCATAAATTGTGCCATAGATTTTTTAACTCCAACTTTTGTATTTTTGGAGAAATTAACAGTTCACCAATCTATCCACGATGATATTAGATTGACAAACAATGAGGGTCATTTCACCTGAGCTATTTTTCAAAAGTCCAGAATTTTCTGTAATTAGTATAATGAGCGTATTACTAACTAAACTGAAGTTCTAATTCTTTTTAGCTCTTCAACTGATTCGTCTCTTATGTTTATCCTTGGCCTTCAAATATTCGGCTTTTACCTTCCTGATGAAGGTAAATCCAGAAATAGCGCTTCAGACGCACGAAATTGACAACGTTTCGTTTTCCATTTTTTTTCTAAAGACAAAGTCATGACCAACTTATGGATGCATAAAGAAATCTCAAAGCCTGCTATTTTCAAACACAACATTAAAAAATACTGAAAATAGGTAGTAAATCTATGTCATGAACTCTAATTTCAAATCTTTTAATTTTCAGTAAGACATACGCTTTGATACAATTGATAACAAAGATACTTATTAAGTGCAAATTACAAAGGTGTCTTAACTTAAGGTGGTACCCAACACTTTAACTAAAATTAATTTGGATCGTTTAATTTTCTTAAAATGTTGACAAAGTATTTACTTTGACCCTTTTACAAAAATATAAAAAATTTGAACCAACCATTTTATCAGAAACATTACACTGTTTATATAGCAGTGTGACAGACACTAATTTTGATCATTGAGAAGTTTAATATTACCTTAACAACACAACGTAATTAAAACGTTTAGCTGATTTTACAGAGTTATCTCCCTGTAGTGTTAGGTACCACCTTAACAACAAATGAGTATATACAAAAAAGTGAAAAAATTACAGCAAAATTTGGGCCTTCCTCTTTCCTTCATTATTCTGTACACTCTATGTTCATCTTTCATGCTGCTTAAAATAAAGTAAAAACAACTGAATTTGCAGATTAACGGACGACTTCGTACTAAATACTTTTACATTTATACTTAATTATCAATTCCTTTAAAATGATTGTTTTCCTAGATGAAAATGAGATGCGTATCCAACGATTTAGAAAGCATACCTGAATCAATTTAGTTTTATAAAATTCCAAATATTAATTGTCCATTGTATACAGTCAAGTCAATTTGTTTAAGCTGACTCATGTTCCTGATTACAAAGTTATACGGTAACAGATTGTACAAATTTACAAAGGGCGATATATAATAAAAAATTATAGTAGTACAATAAAATTATCAATAGTCTCGAATCAACTGTTCAATACTCATACATTTGGAAAATTAACTTTCTCTCTCTCATACATATACACACACTCATACAGCCTTTTACGCTTTATTATATATCTTCCCACATTGGTTGATAAACATATATATAAATCCTTTACAAAGAGCAACGCTATTGTGACATTGAACCGACAGAATAGGCTTTTGTACTTTTGTGACGATAGGGGCGCGAAAATTGTATCCGTCTGTTATACACGTTAAGGTAATGTATTTTGTATTTTAAAAATCTAGCACCGAATGTGATTGCACGCGCAATTATGAAAGGTAACAGGTGCATAGTTCTTGGATTCTGGCGATAAGATGCAGGCTAAGAATGTCATTATGACATCACAAAATGAGGGATCCAAACTGATTCAAAAAGTTACAGCCTCTTTGTACCGCAGGGGTTACCTGTCATGGTTTAATATGAGTAGTCTTGACTACTGGAGCTTGCATTTCACAAATGAATGTTGAGTGAAATAATAATACCATTATTCTGAAAATATTATATATTGTCAGTAAAATTTTCGCGTAATGAAAAGTCTGGGCACAGGCCATCGTCTTATAGTTTTATCTAAAACGTACACATTACACAGAATAATCAAAAGTTTGTCAAGAGCAATACGGAATCTTACGTTTGCATTTTCTACAAAATGACAAAGGCCACTATACTGATTCTGTAGCGACGTCAATTTTGTAAAACGGTCAAACTTGGGCTTATAAAAACTGTCAAAGGTCGTTATCATTCAATTTCCACAATACCCATTATAAACAGCTTATAGTCACATGATATTTAAAACAAAAATACACAAATAAAAACTGAAAGAATACACACGAATAATGACACAGAATTACGGGGGCTGCCATTAATTCCATCGGTGTTGTATATAACTGTTGGGTCATAGTAAGCTGTCCCGGTAAACTTGTTTAGACGAATGTAGAATATTTGTTTACTGCCCTGCGTCACAACCATTGGATATCCAGATGCCATTGTTGTCCAATCATCAGTGTTGTATTTGACCTGTACAATAAGAATAAACGCTATTGGAAAAACATCTTTACAGCACTATAAATATGTATTATATACGTATGGAATTTTGTCGGTTAATAGTCAGGATACCCATATTCAATGCCTTTTGTTGTTGTTGCTTTTAATCTTTATGTTTTACACGCGTTTTTTGTAATTCATTATACTCATTAGTATCACCACGTGATTTTATTAAATACATAATATGATCTATATGTATTTTATGTATTTTATGTATTTTCTCTATAAGTAGCAGTCTATTATTTTGTTAGAAACTATAGTGCACTTGCATATTATTACATAATAGATTTACATTTCTATATGATTTTTAATTTACATGATAAATGCGGAAAAAGCATAGATAACTTGAAATTATATAAATTAAAGCGTATATGTTTAAAATAGGCCAATCATACAATTGAACGTTCATCGTACGATTTAAGATCAACACATTAGAAATAATGTTGTTCCATTTTGCCCTTCTGCTACTGTCAAAGGTACGATTTAATTTATGACTTACTAAGTATTACAGAAGTTTCACGCGAAACATAAGAAAAACTTCAAAAAGCGAACTTCAACGGTATTTTAAAATTCAGTGTACGTATTATTAACTTATAACAATTCGGTTCTTACCTTCCTGGACATGACAACTGAACTGTCTTCACCAAGGTCATATTCTTCAGCATTTCCTTTATCGCTATTTTGTTTTTTCTTCGGAGTTCCTTTGCCTTTAATAGTCATTCCAAAGTCTAAGAATTCACCGATTTCGCCTTGAGAGCACGTTATACCACCCTGTCCACAAAACTTCCAGTCTTTTATTGTTGTGCTAAATTTCATATTTCCTTTTTTAACCATCGTAGTTTCGTTCCCAAGAGTTATTTCACCGTCTTCTCGAAATATAAGCACTTCCGTTTCTAGCATAGCACCTTCTTCATTCAATGTTGCGTTGAATGTGAATTTTTTCACTGTCAGATTCGTGAATTCTGCGTCCATTGGTGGTGAGAACTGAAAGTCTGTCACAACAAAGTTGTTAAATCTGTGCTTATTGTCTTTTATGTCACTACCATCTGCTTTCTTTTCTTTAAGTTCAGAAAATTCAATGGTAATTCTATTCGGGTCTTTTGACGGGTTTTGCATATTTCCTACTTGAATTTTACCCGACTTTCCTAAAACTTTGACCCAAACGCCTTCTGCATTGGTTTCCTTGTCCATTGTGGGCGTGTCAGGGGTATCAGGTGACTTTCCTAAATCAACTTGTGGGTCGTACAATACACTCTTTGAAAATTTGTCAAAACGGAAAACAAAAAGTGTTTTGGCGCCTTTTTGTACCAGTTTAGGATATCCAGTCGGTGTTGGTACCCAGTCACCATTATCATCATATTGAACCTGTAATATGCATTATCAATTAAAACTCGGAGATAAATGTGTGATCATAGTTCTTTTGGTATAATAATAAAATCCCTTACTTCCAGGTCAAAACGAGAAAGCTAGAGAAATGGGATTTCAAAACAATTTTGATACAATAATTAAATTGCGAGTTTTATATATGATATTTTGGTAGAATTATGCACGGTAGGCCTACAGATCACAAAAACGAAATCAAAACTAACAACAAGTAACAAAAACACGGGAGGCGATATTTTCACAGTGTTTTCATTAATTTTATATGTTCAGTATACATATCAGTTATATCGCGCACATGTTCATAGTCTACAGGGTTTATTCCTTGAATGCCTACATCCTTTGTTCTACCGACAATTTACCTGTAAAATTATGTTGGCGTTCAAGGAATAGGTGCAAGTAGTTATCACAACAATAGTGCATGCTTATCAAAACAATCATACTAATTAAACAGATAGGTAAATATATGTAGCTAAATCTAGTTCATATTTGTTAAGTTGTAAAAAAATCGTATTTTGCTGCTCCTACTTGAACAAATATGGATTCTCTTAAAATGAAACTTTCAAAAGTTTTGCATCACAAAGTCAATATATGCATATTGTCAGTACAGGAGTTCCAGTTTGCACAAATTCTACAATAGACTCTTTGGACTTTGAAGGGTTTTTTTTCCAATATTTCTATAGTTGTGTGTGCTGTAATATCCTACAATATCACAGATTAAATTTCTTGAAACTTTGTATCTCGTGTTAGATTACTATTTTGTTTATTTCAGTTTGTTCAGGATATTTTTCTTGGTTATACAATTACACCCCCCCCCCTTTTTTTTTTATTGTAAGTGATTCGTAAAATAACATCGTTTAGTTGTTTGTCATGTTCGCAACTCATCTGAATTCTTGTTGCCATATTTCATGAATTTTCTTGAAACTTTTGTAGTTTCCAGCTAAGATGTTATCAAATTAACTTGATTTTTCTTTTAATTTAATTAATTGTACAACTGAAATCTTCATATAAGTTTATATTAACTAATAAAATATATAAATTGATATGGAACTAAACAAATCTCTTATATCCTTTATTTAGTTTGAAATAATTGTATTAAACTAAAATTTCATTAAATTTTTTAATATTTCTTACGTTATCAACATATTCCTTCCAAACATTTCTTTTGATAAAAAGTAATAAAACGTTTTAATTTTCTTTATTTCTTAAAAATTCATAATAATTTTACCCCTAAAATCTACTATTTTCCTTATGAGAAAGTGATAAAATGTTGCATTTCTATAAAGTTCATTAACTATTTTTAACAGTTAAATACTTATAAAAACACCTATTGTTATTATATAAACATCTATTGAAATATTTTTGTTGGCATTCAAGGAATAGGTAACATATAAAATTTGGCATTCGCGGAAGACACCGTCTACAGGTTCTCGTCTGTTTTGTCTGTCTCTCTTACTCTTGATTTTTGATTCTATTCTCAAGTTTGTAACAACCAGCCCATATAGCTACCCAAAGCCAAAAATACAACAAAAAAGAGAAACAACAAACAAAAAAAAACAACAACAAAAAGCAAAAAAAAAAAAAAAATATATAATCAAAAGACAATTACTAGTACAAAAAAAAAAAGAAAATAATCTAAAAAAATAAGTTTTAATCACAGCATTTGTTATAAATACAAAAATAATATGAACATCTTTAAACGAGTAACGCCTACGTATACATATATAGTGACTTAAAAATTGCGTATTTATTTGTAATTTTTAAAAGATGAAACACATTTACCTTTCGAGTCGAAAAAAAACACTAACCATTAAGTAAAAGTACATATAACAATTTATGAATATAGGCTATAGTACGGGTATCGACAAATTATACAGATGTGCTCTGCTAAATTTAAGTAAATAACTTTTCAAATGTGTTTTCATCCAAACACTTTGATATCAATGTTCATTAGATTTCTTAAATGACGATGCAGAATTATAATGGTGTACTTTTACAAATTGTGACATTGGCACTCATACCACATCTTTTTATATCTTTCTATAGTTCCCCATGCAGTTTTACTACAGCCACGAATGGACGATCACTATAGCCTATCACCACTGTAAAGTTGTAACTTCGGTTCAAACCCTCGTGGAAAGGTGCGTTCAACTCCGATCTTTAAGGTTAGACTGTTAGTTTGTTTGTCGTAGAACGGTGGTTCTTACACAATTTAGCTTCCTCCAAATCAATCAAAAAAGCACATCAATAACAAAATAAGGACGTAAGACTTCATGGGCAACTTACTATAACAGGACACAAATCATGTAAACAGACAAATATCTTCCATTACAAACACATTTAAGTGAAATATTTTCAATTTCCTTTAACCATTGTTTTCCCTTTATTGCACTATTTTTCATTCATTTGAAGAAGAAAAAGTACCTATTTTCCTAAATGTTCATGAAATATTGGCCACTGGAAATAAAGCAGCCAAGCAATGACTACAAACTCTTCATTCCAACATCGTTTTATTTTTGATTTTTGTTGTTGACGGACAATATACCAGGGTGTCTCTAGATATTCAAGAAGACAAATTAAAAAAAGGTCCAATCTATTTATTTCAATTTTGTGAAAGGAGGTAAGTCAAACTATGCATACTTTTTTTTATGCCTTAGCAAATTGTCATGTCATCTTCTGTCCTCAGTGGCGGATCTAGGGAGTCCGGGGCCCCGGTTGGACCCCCCTTATTTTGGACGATCAATGCATTTGAATGGGGACACCCAGTTGGAAACTCCCTTTTATCCTGGTTTGGTTACCCCCTTTTTAAAATGGTTGGATCCGCCCCTTGTCCTATTGTTTCAATGAATGAAAAGGAAAAGGAATGAAACATATATGTTGTAAACAAATTTGAAGCCGTGGCAAAACACGATAATATGTAATTTGAAATAGTTAATGTATCAAATTGTAAATCAATAAAATTGTATTGTAAACAGAAATTAATGGGATCGTAAAATAGCGAATAATTTCAAATACCCGTGTCATAAATGTTTACTCTGGTGGATATTAGTCTCATCGGTAATCATACCACATCTCCTTGTATATGACTAAGTTATTTACGCCTATTTTTAGATTTGGGTGTATTTCATCAATAAATAATGAATGTTTTTGCTTTAAATTATGTTTGGGTTGAATGAAGAAAAGAAAATCGTGATCAGAAAGTCTTTTTAAACCAAAAATGTAAAAAAAAAAAAAAAATCATACGAAGAATGGAAGACCCTCACTTCTTCCATTCTTCAGATTTATACCATTCATGTATTGAAATTAATATGATTTGTTTATTTAATTTCAATACATGAATGGTATAAGTGTAAAATTTTACAAAATTGTAAAGATATTATTTTTTTAAAACCGGACCATAGTTTTTTAAGTAAAAAAATGTGAATGACTTCACGGTTGAGTCCATGAACGATTTTAAAATCCCATATTAGGACTGAAAGTGGTCAATTATGACAAAATATTTACATCCGTATCGATGACCTTTCAAAGGAATGTAAATTAGTGCAGCTATCATATTTTTTTTTGTTTACTTTCGTATTAAATTTTTCTCTATATTCCTCGTCATCATTTCATTAAAACACAACTTGGCCAAAATAAATGGGATACGCAAGCGAAGGTCACTATAATAAGTGATATGAATACAATAGTTTTCTTTAATAACAGAAAACTAATTCAAACTCTATTTGAACTGGGTGAGAAATTTGAAAAAAGAAGATCTGAACTGTTTCGCCCATCCGCCTTTTTCTAAGCTGAACTCAAATAAATCATGAAAATCAATGGCCTTTTTCTCATTTAATGCGGGTAACAACCTAATTTCTTTACCGGTATTTACTTATTACAGATGGTTAATTGTTTAAGTTCAAGCAGTATATGAAGGGGTGACACGGGGTGCTCTTTTCAACTTGATCCCTCTCGTTTTTTTCCCAACCTCCCCCTTCTTTCTTTATCCCCCAGATCCCACTTTTTTCACTCCATACATCGCACATCTCCACTTTTATATCTCACACTACAAAAGTAAGTCATACCTCTCGTGTTTTCCCAAATTATAATTCACACACCTTCTTGTCGATTTATGATGGTGTTAACATAATGTTCGCCCAATAAATAAAGAAAGGGCCTACGACATGTATGTATCGCATATTTAACAACATAAACAACAATAACATCAGTTGTCAAACACAACATTTAGGACACAACACTATCATTCTCAATCAATAGATAAGGAATAACAATAAATCAACATAATATATAACGCTACGAGTATTTTTTTCAGTTTGGTACAACATTAATTGTAAAAAGGATATTTGACTAGATGTAGTATTTCTAGCTTAAATAGGAAAAAATGTGTCAGTGTTTTAGCAAATAAATATAGAAAAAAATATTTGGCGTAGAAAAAACTGTATAAAAAGTATATTAAAGATTAAAAATCTCAAAATACTTGTCCAGAAGAGAATTTGAAATATATGTTTTTAAAAATACCTTTTTTACAGTGGGTTGCAAGATAAATAATTTCTTAATCCATAACTTAGTAAAATGTCCGAGACGTTACATTTTTTTTCACTGTAATACGTTGGTGGGATTCATAATTCGGTCCAGAAGAATTATAATCGTTTTGATACAGAAATACAAAGACTCGAAAAAATTAACCAAAAAGAATAGAGAATAATGGGCAAAAAGTATAAAAAAAAAAAATAGAGAAAAGTTGCCTTAAAAGATAAGAATACAGAAATGAAGTACCCCCATCCAGACTATTATAGATATACAAAATAATTGATATCTGTTAATCTCACCTTGTCTGATATTATTACACTGCTACCACTTCCAAGATCGTACTCGTCTGCTGTGGTCTTTTTCCCGCCACCAGTTTTCTTTTGCGGAGCTGCTCCTTTTCCTTTAATGGCAATTGTAAAGTCTACATATTTCCCAATTTCATTGTTCGATCCCTTACTACATGTAACGCCGGAGTCTCCACAAAATTTCCAATTTTCAATAAAAATATTAAATTTGACAGTTCCTTCTGAAACTGTCGTGTTTTCACCATTAAGACTATAAGTTCCATTTTCGGTAAAAATGTACACGTCAACAACAAGTTTCGCCCCATTATCTATAGTCGCAGAAAAATTGAAAGTCTTAGCGGAAATATTTTCAAATTCTCCATCTCCAACTTCACTATACTCGAATTGTTGATTGGCAAAGGTGTTGAAGCTATGTTTTGTTGCTGGAGCACCACCGGCTCCCACTGGGTTCCCGCTCATATCCATTTCTTTGATTTCGTCCATTTCTACAGTTACCCTATTTTCATCAGACTCAATATTCTCTGACCGGCTCATCATAATTTTCCCAGACTGACCCAATACTTTAACATATACACCTGCGCTAGAAATGGTTCCATTCCCCTCATCTGCTGCTGCTGATGGAAATAAAATTCCCAAAATAATCAAGAAAACGCTACTTATTTCGACTAAACTTGCCATTACAACTTTTAAGCTTAACAACAAATTTCTAGAATATTGATATTTCTTCAATTTACTATTTATATACAAACACAATCAATACAAGTCAAGCATATATTACAGGTAAGGCGTATGAATATATGACCGATTGGGCGGATGCACAAAGCTTGTGTGACAATGAGTAACTGATCTATATATTTCAGTTTTACTTTACGTAAAAGGAAGTACGTATTTCCCCCTCTATATCCATTAAGTAGTGAATCGTAATGTAACCGACCTTGAAAACAAAATAACAAAAATTCTAAAAATACACAGTGACTTAAAAACTAGTCCTTAGTTCGCTAATGTTAATGTTACATTGTAATTCAAGAACTATGGTCTAGTTAAATTAGTTAGGTTTTCTTATAAAAGTTAGCATTTTAGAGACCAAATAGTGGTATGTAAGACATTACCATTTTATAAATGAGGAAATAGATTTTGTGAATAACTAAATTCAGTTTTAACCGAAATGGACGTACAGTATTTGTGATATAAATAGACATGCACAATTTTCATAGTAAATGCTATCATAGTATCTTTTATATCTGGGTTTCATTGTTTTACAACGGTTACTTTGTTTAAACTTTATGGGTTGACAGTGTCAGTACAGTTTGGGGTGATGATGTCGTTGTTTGTCAATACATGCAATGGTTTTAGAGGCTTTTGACATTGAATTGTAAATGTTTTCATTTCTGTCTGCCCGTAAGGATAGTGTAATTGCAAATTCCTTAAGGCTTCATTCGATTTTAAATTCAAAAGCCCCAGTGCAGGCTGAATGGTGCAATACAATGTAATCATGTATTCACTCATTTTACATTTTTCATTTTCTTTCATAACAAAGTCTTAAGGGAATGGTCATTATTTATCAGCTGAGGGGGTCGGTTTAAATTTTCACATCAAAAAGTTTTGTTGGCAACCCCCCCATATTTTTTATGAACCACATAATGACCCCCCCTTAGAACAATGTTTCATAAGTATGACCCCCCCCCCCCCCCCAAAAAAAAATCCCTATTAATTAACAGTGAGCAAATAGCTATGAGAAGTATCAAGTATGTTGACTTTGACACTATCTGTTACAGAGTATGTCAGAAAGAATTTTTCTTGATTGCAGTTATATTTGTTTTATTTTGTACTGATTTTTTATAGTACATTATACATTATAGTTCTATTATTTCATATATTTAGTTTGTCTGCATGTTAAGCAGTTATTAATTAATAACTGATATTCTCTAAATATTTTTAAATACTATTATTGGATAAAACACATAAACTATTTAAGGTAAATATTATATTGCTTTGATGTTCTTCACGAACTTCAATATTCTATGTTTTGAAGCTGATTGAACTGATTTTGGTTAATATTTTTCAGTTTTATTCTGCTTTGAGAAAACCCTGAATACATGAAATATCACATCCATTTTTCTTTTTTCCCCTTTTTTCTGAAACATGAATATCTGACACATGCAAGAAGAAAAAAGGACAAAATAAGCATTTAAATGAAAAAAATATAGATTGCAATTTAACTTGAACCTTCGTGTACAGAATGAAGGAAAATATCTTAATTCATTTATTAAATGCCTTTATTAGAATTTTAAAATTTTATAAATGTTTTGTGGATTTTAATTTTCTAATTATACAGTTCTAGGAAGTGCAACTTATGTAAAAGTGTTAAACTTTCAAAGTTTAACAATTTGCACAGGGACCTGTGGGGTTGACCCCCCTTTTTTCCCTTTTTTTTTTTTTTTAATATTTTAGAAATATTCTTTGATGTTGTTTATCCTGACTTTCAAGATCTATTTGAAAACTAATTATTTTTATATATGGTTTTAAAATATTCTATTCTTGCAATTTATTGAAAAAATTAAATTTTGTAAAAAAAATTAAAATCACATATAATGAAAAAAAACTTTTCTTGATTGGTATTCTGTATTATTATCACATCTTGCAAAAATTGTCACCTTTAAATTGAGAGAGAAACCATGTGGTATCTGTGAATTAACATATTAAGATAATTGATGTGACAGTTTAATTTGAAAATACGGTGTTTTCTTAGTGGTGTAGGAGATAAGTTCAATTTTTATTCAACATCATTTTAATGCAAATGCTTGGGCTTAGATCTTAGACTGAAAATACTTTTTCTTATAAATCGATAACTTTGTAATAATTTTATAAATTAATAATACCTAATTACAAATGATTTAAGAATGTACACACCTTAAACAGTCCTACGTATATCCTAAAATTATCATCAAATTGATTTTAACACTTTAGAAAGTTGAAATACACATGTTCCACTGCATGTTCAGAAACCTTTCATGTTTTATAGAGTTGTAAATCTTAAGAATTTAAGATAAGTGGGGTTGTAAATTTTGACACCCAATGGATAATGAACCATAACAGATGAGTGATCATATTCACAACCCTTGAGAGATTGGGCATCCTGCTGGTGCTGTACACTATCAAGGATTTAAAAATGACAGAAATTATTAGAGATTGCACGCTTACTTCAATGTCGTCAACAATTTATATACTTGACAGACATAATAACTTTCATTGTGTGACCCCCCCAAGTAAAATAAAAATTTTGATGGCAACCCCCCCAGCTGTGTCATATTTTTGGTAATGACCCCCCCCCCCCCTAAAATGCACCGACCCCTTCAGCTGATAAATAATGACTGTTCCCTAATGACAAACTTGTAGGTAAACAACTACAGGCTTTCAATAATGAGCAAAACCCACACCGTATAGTAAAAATTTACTAGCCCCGGGATGTGAAAGAATTCCAAAACAAAAACAGCAGCAAAATTTCATTAAGCTCATAATAATACATTTGAAACAGTTAAATGTACGACAGAGAGCAACAAAAATTTGAGATAATCGACCGATTGTCAAAATTAATCCTGCATCGAGATATAAACTTGAAGAATGATGTGGTGGGGTTTGATATTTTATCAGCGCTAAACAAAAATTCCCTAACCTAGAACAGAGGAGTCAGTAACTAAACAATATAAAAAAATAATTGCTTTGCTGAGCGCAGCTGGATAAGAACACGTAGGTCCAACCCTGAGCAGTTGGTGAAAAAAGACACAATATTAGCACTTGATACAAGTCTGAATTTTGATTGTTTTAAACTTTCGACACATAATAGGTTTCTGACACAGAATAACTGTAGTAAAAAAATAACATTTGAAGAAATTTTCCCTTTAATTTCAGAAATTTGAAATGAGAAAAAATTGTCCCCTCCCGCAATTTATAATTTACCCCCCCCCCCTCCTTTAAAAAACGTTTCACCCGCTCCCTCCCCCAAAAAAAATCTGTCTGTAAAGATATGCTCATAATTTCATTTCAAAGTTCTAATGGAGTTTGCAACCATAATTACCCATTTAAATCTTAAAATGTGATTGGATTACCTCCCTTACCCTGCTTTACAATTGTCTTAATTGTCTTTTAACTAGGTAACCCTTGTTCCCCCCCTTTTATTGCACCATTTCCTTTATGGTTTGAGCCATTACCCCCCACCCCAAGTTCTATCCTAACCATCCCTTTGTGGTATGGAAACTTGTGGTATTAATTCATACACTTAAACTCAAGTTATTGTCTAGAAACTAATGAAATGCTTATTTGGGCCCATTTTAGATTTCTCATGAATTTTTATTTACTTCTACTACAGTTTTTGTCCAGAAACCAACCGTCTGCGTACGACGTGGACGACGACGACAACGTGGTACCAATATACGACCTCAAAATATGTTTGCGGTCGTATAAAAAACTGTTAAGACCAGTTGAAAACAAAAGATCGGTTAAAAAGTTATGAAAAAACTGACAAAAAAACACAAAGTTGCGATCTTTCTGATTATGTAAACATCGGCAATTGTCTCATTTGCAGTTTTACCACATCTTCATATTTTTAAATATATATGTAGTTAAAGCTGAAATTTCCGACGATACAAATATATCCACAATTGAAACAAGAGTGCACACACTGAAATGTCTCGCCTTCTTTACTAATCATTGATATTATGTTGATAGTCCTAAGTATAAAGCTTTATTACAACTGTCACATAAACGTTACATTAACCAAGATAACTAAACAAATACCAATGAACCATGAAAATGAGGTCAAGGTCAGATGAACCATGTCAGGCTGACATGTACAGCTAACAATGCTTCCATAAAACAAATATAGTTGACCTAATACTTATAGTTTAAGAAAAATAGACCAAAACACAAAAACTTAAGACTGAGCAATGAACCGTGAAAATGAGGTCAAGGTCAAATAAAACCTGTGCGACTAATATATAAATCATAAAATATTTCCATACACTAAATATAGTTGACCTGTGGCGTATAGTATCAGATAAAAAGACCAAAACTCAAAAAACTTAACTTTGACCACTGAACCATGAAAATGAGGTCAAGGTCAGATGACATGTGTCCGCTAGACATGTTCACCTTACAATTATTCCATACAACAAATATAGTAGACCTATTGCATAAAGTATGAGAAAAACAGACCAAAACACAAAAACTTAACTATAACCACTGAACCATGAAAATGAGGTCAAGGTCAGATGACACCTGCCAGTTGGACATGTACACCTTCCAGTCCTTCCATACACCGAATATACTAGCCCTATTGCTTATAGTATCTGAGATATGGACTTGACCACCAAAACTTAACCTTGTTCACTGATCCATGAAATGAGGTCGAGGTCAAGTGAAAACTGTCTGACGGGCATGAGGACCTTGCAAGGTACGCACATACCAAATATAGTTATCCTAGGCCTATTACTTATAATAAGAGAGAATTCAACATTACAAAAAATCTGAACTTTTTTTTCAAGTGGTCACTGAACCATGAAAATGAGGTAAAGGACATTTGACATGTGACTGACGGAAACTTCGTAACATGAGGCATCTATATACAAATTATGAAGCATCCAGGTCTTCCATCTTCTAAAATATAAAGCTTTTAAGAAGTGAGCTAACACCGCCGCCGCCGCTGGATCACTATCCCTATGTCGAGCTTTCTGCAACAAAAGTTGCAGGCTCGACAAAAAGGACGAGTGTTCAAAGAATGGCCTTCAACTATGAGCAAAGCCAATACGTGTATAATGATGCTACAGCATGACAAAATTTGAAACGTATTTTTTAATGACAAAATTTGATCTTAGAAATCACAGTGGCTTGTTTAGTGGGTCAGATGAAGTTGACTTGTAATGGCAATGGCGGTCTCTATGCTATACAACATTAAGGATAGTGACCGCCATTGACATCAAAACCTCATCTGACCCACTAGAAGAGTCCATGTGCTTGCAACATGTGACGCATCATGGTTAGTGTCCTACACTAATCTCCCACGATTTCCGATAATATATATGTCCTTTACATGTTATGTACATATGTAATTTTGTCCCCATTTTTACAGCAAATATACATTCTAATGCATCAACGTTTGTAACGTTCATTTTGATTGGATAACGTCACTTTCTTACATGGCATCAATTGACAATTGATGCTATGGGAAGTACGCGCAAGCGCAGACGGCATATGACAGATTTTAAATACATGTTTTAACGTTGTTTTCTGTCAGTTTCATTAGAATGGAGATAACAATATTGTATTTTAAGCTCCGACGGCATCAATTTTGGATTTGATGGTCGCAAATACCCGTTTACTTGACGTGTTTTCTGCATCGCCCCTTTTCCTCTATTTTTTTCCCGTCAATACATAAAGATAAGGGACATATCGTGCAGCTTACATTTGAGTTGCATAGTAGATATGATAACAGAACTGCAAAAGAATCAACAATCTAATATTAATGTTAATGTTTTTGAAAACGAATTATCAGAAAACGTTTGTTCTATTTGAAACTTTTAAAGCAGTATGAAGATACTGAGGAAGAAACCAAAGCAATAACAGACAACGCCGTGGTTAAAAGAAAAGACAATACACACTCAACTAAAAAAAAGTTGATATTAGGCATCACTTTATATAAGTAAACCGACAGCGGACGACGTGTACTCCGGAAGGTCTAGTTTTCGATTCACTTAAAGCACCCGACGTGAACCAGATCACAAATAATTGATAGAATATATATATAGGGAATTGATGAGGGTCCTTCATTTGTATTCTTTATATTTTTCGCTCATTGTTTCTTTCAAAATGTTGGCTATTTGGTATTTACCTGACAACTGTATTCAAAACATTATAAAATCTTGGAAGATATGGTATGATTGTCAATGAGACATCTCTCCACAAGAGACCAACTCACCAAGAAATTAACAACAATATTGCGCTTTTCTGTAATCAGTATGTTTTTACCCAGTTTCATAATTTGTGTAGTTATTTGTTATATTTTAGCACCCAAATGTCGGTGACTCGGGGGACAGCCGGTTTGCTGGAGGACTTTTATATGCACATGATAGTTATTCGTTATATTTTAGCACCCAAATGTCGGTCACTCGGGGGACAGCCGGTTTGCTGGAGGACTTTTATATGCACATGATAGTTATTCGTTATATTTTAGCACCCAAATGTCGGTCACTCGGGGGACAGCCGGTTTGCTGGAGGACTTGTATATGCACATGATAGTTATTCGTTATATTTTAGCACCCAAATGTCGGTCACTCGGGGGACAGCCGGTTTGCTGGAGGACTTTTATATGCACATGATAGTTATTCGTTATATTTTAGCACCCAAATGTCGGTCACTCGGGGGACAGCCGGTTTGCTGGAGGACTTTTATATGCACATGATAGTTATTCGTTATATTTTAGCACCCAAACGTCGGTCACTAGGGGGACAGCCGGTTTGCTGGAGGACTTTTATATGCACATGATAGTTATTCGTTATATTTTAGCACCCAAATGTCGGTCACTCGGGGGACAGCCGGTTTGCTGGAGGACTTTTATATGCACATGATAGTTATTCGTTATATTTTAGCACCCAAATGTCGGTCACTCGGGGACAGCCGGTTTGCTGGAGGACTTTTATATGCACATGATAGTTATTCGTTATATTTTAGCACCCAAATGTCGGTCACTCGGGGAACAGCCGGTTTGCTGGAGGACTTTTATACGCACATGATAGTTATTCGTTATATTTTAGCACCCAAATGTCGGTCACTCGGGGGACAGCCGGTTTGCTGGAGGACTTTTATATGCACATGATAGTTGTTCGTTATATTTAGCACCCAAATGTCGGTCACTCGGGGGACAGCCGGTTTGCTGGAGGACTTTTATATGCACATGATAGTTATTCGTTATATTTTAGCACCCAAATGTCGGTCACTCGGGGGACAGCCGGTTTGCTGGAGGACTTTTATATGCACATGATAGTTGTTCGTTATATTTTAGCACCCAAATGTCGGTCACTCGGGGACAGCCGGTTTGCTGGAGGACTTTTATATGCACATGATAGTTGTTCGTTATATTTTAGCACCCAAATGTCAGTCACTCGGGGGACAGCCGGTTTGCTGGAGGACTTTTATATGCACATGATAGTTATTCGTTATATTTTAGCACCCAAATGTCGGTCACTCGGGGGACAGCCGGTTTGCTGGAGGACTTTTATATGCACATGATAGTTATTCGTTATATTTTAGCACCCAAATGTCGGTCACTCGGGGGACAGCGGGTTTGCTGGAGGACTTTTATATGCACATGATAGTTATTCGTAATATTTTAGCACCCAAATGTCGGTCACTAGGGGACAGCCGGTTTGCTAGAGGATTTTTATATGCACATGATAGTTATTCATTATATTTTAGCACCCAAATGTCGGTCACTCTGGGGACAGCGGGTTTGCTGGAGGACTTTTATATGCACATGATAGTTATTCAATATATTTTAGCACCCAAATGTCGGTCACTTGGGGGACAGCGGGTTTGCTGGAGGACTTTTATATGCACATGATAGTTATTCGTTATATTTTAGCACCCAAATGTCGGTCACTCGGGGGACAGCGGGTTTGCTGGAGGACTTTTATATGCACATGATAGTTATTCGTTATATTTTAGCACCCAAATGTCGGTCACTCGGGGGACAGCGGGTTTGATGGAGGACTTTTATATGCACATGATAGTTATTCGTTATATTTTAGCACCCAAATGTCGGTCACTCGGGGGACAGCCGGTTTGCTGGAGGACTTTTATATGCACATGATAGTTATTCGTTGCCTTACTGATCATGTTTGCTACTTTTGCTTTAACTACCATAGCTGCAATAGTGTTCACGAAAACAACGAAAACTGCAAAAATACAAAAGGGAAAGGTTGTCTAGGTTTTATATGATAGATCTAGGCTTATTGTTCCAGCCATTTTTACTTTTAAAGTTTACAACGTTAACTGGCCGGGGGTTCGAACCCTCCCCTTTTATTTTGACTATCAATGCATTTGAATTGGGACATAGTTGGAACCAGCACCCCTTTTTAGCCTAGGTTGGGAAAATCCCTTATAAAAATGGTTTGGATACGCCCCTGAATGTACATAAATCTCTAATTAGAACGTTTAACGAAACGCGCGTCTGGCGTATTAAATTTTAATCCTAGTACCTTTGATAACTTTTATACCACTGGGTCAATGCTGGTGGTCGTTCCGTTCTCCGAGGGTTTCACCAGCCTTGTGTCAGCACTTCGGTGTTGACATGAATATCAATTATATGGTCATTTTTATAAATTTCCTGTTAGAAACTTTGCATTTCTCGAAAACTAAGGATTTTCTTATCCAAGGAATAGATTACCTAAGCCGTATTTGGCACAACATTTTGGAATTTTGGGTCCTCAATGCTCCAACTTTGTACTTATTTGGCTTTATAACTATTTTTATGTAGTTGAACAACCTGGACGAAAATCACAAACGACATTGTATATACAGGCGTATTTTGTAATCAATCTATTCAACAGTTTCAGATGTTTTAATTGCGAAGCGAGTATATTAGCATGTGGTCATAATTATCCGTAGTGTCAAAATACTCAGACAATGTAAGGCCTGGAACATAGACACTCTTTTTTTTCTCGATTATATTGTGTTAAAAAACAAAATAGGAACGACAAGTTTTCCTTTAAGTAAAATGTCACTGAATATTGCTGAATGGATTGTGTAATGGCCAGTGGCAAATACTACATGTTTATGAGAACACGTAAATATGATAGGCATGCCAACCCAGTGGTGTCTGTCCAAGTCGGATGTTAATTTTCTAGGTTAAGTGGTAACATTCCACAGGAGGGTATGGAACAAGAAAATTTCTAAAATTTAAATAATCAGATGTATCAAATGAAGTTGTAAGAATCTCAAAGTACACAAGTGAAGTAGCAATAATAGGAATATTAGTAAAGTTGAAAAAATATTTTGAAAATTCACGATCACAGCAATTGCTCTATTTAAAATTTTTCCGCTTTCTTTTTGATTGCACATGAACTACTTGCCACTGATTTTTAAACAACACAAAATCAACCAATTAAACATGTTGAGGTTATTAATAACATTGCTCCTTTGGAAAGATTTCATAGTCACGGCATTCTGGAATTCTCATCTAACATGACCAAAACCTATAAAGAAGCAAATGTAGTCTTAATCAATCCATATAAACACTGCTCTGTCCGACTCCGACAGCCATCGTGGGGTTTAGATGTTAACAAACTTTTGTCCAATCCATTTTACAATCAGAGCTAGTTTTTATGCCTCACCTACGATAGTAGAGGGGCATTATGTTTTCTGGTCTGTGCCTCCGTTCGGGCGTCCATGCGTCCGTTCAGGTTAAAGTTTTTGGTCTAGGTGGTTTTTGATGAAGTTGAAGTCACATCAACTTAAAACTTAGCACACACGTTCCCTATGATATCTTTCTAATTTTAATTTCAAATTAAAGTTTTGACCCCAATTTCATGGTCCACTGAACATGGAAAATTATAGTGCGAGTGGGGCATCCGTGTACTTTGGACACATTCTTGTTTTTATATAGATTAGACCGTTGGTTTTCCCGTATGAATGGTTTTACACCAGTATTTGTTAAGGCCCTTTATAGCTTGCTTTTCGGTGTAAGCCTAGGCTCCGTGTTGAAGGTCGTACCTTGACCTATAATGGTTTACTTTCATAATGTGTGACTTGGATGGAGAGTTGTTTCATTGGCACCCATACTACATCTTCCTATATCTATATATATGTTAAGATTGGCCAAAAATGTCGTTAAATAACTGTTAATCTGAGATATTAATTCAGTGTAAATGCATCAGATAAAAGAAAGATGTTGTATGATTGCCAATAAAACTTCAGGCTCCAGACATACGACAGACACATAATGAATGGGGGGCCATATAAAACATATTTGTGAGCCTCAACCTCTCATTGTTGAACCAGTATGGTGACTTATAGTTGTTGATTTAGTGTTATTTGGTCTGGTGGAGAGTTGCCTCATTGGTAACTTTCCACATCTGCTATCTTTTGATATCAACTAAAAAATTAGCACGAAGCACAACATCAACTAACATAAAACAATAAGACACAAAGCACAGAAACCAGGGGGGTGTTTGTAGTATCTGAATGTTAGTTCAAAGCCAATTACAGTGTTTTCCCAGACTAAAATATTAATCAGTACACATCCAAGTGATTTAGTGTACAGACATCATAATCAATATGAGAAACTCCTGATCTAGTGCCTATATACATGATATAACCACATAACTCTCAAAAGAGTACAACTGTTACAGTTTCAATTCATTGTCTGACATTTGGTCCTTTATTCATGATGTAGGGTTAGGATATCTAGAATTAAACACTAAAAGCCATACAACTTCTCCACTATTTTTTTATTAAACAATAATTACAACAAAAACTTAAATGTCTTTTCTCTCCTTAGACATAACATGTTATTAACTTTAACAAATAAAAAATGTACTGGTAGCACTTGAATTCAGTAAAGCTTGCATCAACATCAGTTCAGTTTTGAAAATAGAACTCTTAAAAATAGTTAAATTTAAATTTTGAATACCGTGGATTGATTTGTTTATGTGGGTGCCAATTTTCATGATATTCATGAATTATATGGAAAAATTATATTTTAATGAATTTTTGATTTTGTGGTTTTACAGAAGTCTGCATGACTACAAGTCTAAAGAAAATGGTGAACATTTAAATTTTTGGTTCATATGCAACCATAAATCCACAAAAAATGGTACCCCACAAATAATAATGAATCCACAGTATCCTTTAATTAGCACTTGCAAGTAAAAGCATGATATAAGGGGGATAACTCAATATCACATAGAAAACGAATACAATGTCATGTTACAAAAAAAAAATGTGTTATAAAAGTGTGGATCTATAAAGATAAAAAAAGCACAAAAAAAACATCAAAATAATCAAAAAGTTCTGATTTCCTTAATCATGTTAAGAAATGAATAAAAGAATCATTTCTGCATAAACTACATATATGCATGTTAGCTATAACAAACAATATTTGTCATTTTTTTTTTTTATCAAAATCAATAAAAACAACATAACATTAATCATGTTAATCATGTTAATCATCTTAAACAAATCATGAACTTGTAAAAAATTTGTATTTTCATACACTCTAACTATCATACTTTATTTCAAAAATGTTAAGGGTGCTACTTAAGAACCTGCCATATTTTAACATGTTTAATGCCCATGAATATATATGATGTATAACATTTACTGATAAACTTAAACAACATTTTGCTAATTTCCTATCCGCATTTTTTTTCTTTAACCCCTGTTAAAGGGTCAGACCTTTGTTGGTAATAATTCATGAACATAAGATAAATTTTGATGAAATGTAAATATTAAATAAAGTCTGTCTGAAAGTATGACATTGAACAAAACACAAATTTCTTCAAAATTTGAGTAGAAAAACTTTGTATTTAAATACTTAAATTTTGCCAATGTGGCACCAATCCATTCCTTCTCTCTCCTAATTCAAAATGTAAATATTTTTTTTAATCTTTTAAAAAGCGAAATTTGATTAAATTTTTTTTTTATACTTGATCAAATTAACACAATGGAGATGTTAAAAATCAAGAAACAATGTTAACATGGTTAAAGCATGAATAAATCTTTTAAAAAAAAATGTTAATTTTGGCTCATAATTTTTCATGTAAACTGCTTTTTGAGTGGGTAGATAGGCCAAATCGGCCAAATCAAACAATCTAAATACAATTTTTGACCCAATTTAGTCACCTTTAACATTCTAATAAAGTGTATTCTTTTAACTATTTTTTATGTCGGTTTTAATCACTGTGAGTAGTTCCCTCATACTCATCTGATTCAACATCTGAATATCTCCTCTTATATTGACTAACTGAAGAAATGTTATGCATCTGGTATGCATCTTCAACCACAACATTCGGTCTTCTCTCTTGAGACAATAAATCAAAATTGGAATGAAATGATTTGTCTAAGTTTGAATGAAAAGATTCGTCTAAGTTTGAATGAAAAGATTCGTCTAAGTTGGAATGAAAAGATTGGTCTAAATCGGAATGAAAAGATTCATTTAAAGTGTCTTCTTCATCCTCTTCAGATTGACTTTCATTCATGTCATTCTGGGTTTCGGAAGGTGTAAATTGGTATGTGTAAGGATCGTCATCCTCTTGTTTTGAATCATGACTTCCAACAGCCTTAAATGACTCTGAATTATACCGAGCTGAGTATGAACCACGCTGTTCCTGTGATGATAATCTCTGATCAATTAAAGGAGGCATTTTACTAACTGGTAACTGGTGATACTGACAATGAATTGTCTCCCTTTCCATAGACTGACAATATGTTGCCTCCCTTTTCATAGATTGACAATTGGTTGCCTCCCTTTCCATTGATTTATATTCAGTCTGATTTGGGATTGAATTATACAAAGGGGAATAACTCTCCAAATTTTGTGATGATGGACTTCTATTTTCAACTATGTGCATCATGACAGGATTAATTTGAGGAGAGTAAGCACTATCTGTATCTTCCGTATCCTTACTCAAAGACGTTGAACGGACATCAGTGCTATAAATAGATTCATCATCACTTACGGAATCATTGAAACTACGATTCTGGTTCCACATTTCAGAAACATTACCATGTGAAAGAAAAGAACTGCCATTGTTCATATAATCTATTGAATTTTCTTTTGATTTGACCTCTAGGTCAGGTGTTTTGTCCATCATTTGTGTCGCTTTATTTCCCATCTGTGCATACAAAGATAAAAGAGCATTTTTTTCACTGTAGTCTTGAGGAAGATCGTTATATGACTTGCCAACATCAGGCTCTTGTAAATCTGATGGATATAATGCCGCCCTGTTTTTATGATAATACAACTGTGATAACTCACTAATTTTAGTTTGATCATACTGTTCACGAAAAATAACTTCTTCAGTAACCTTTTTACTTGGAAGAATTCTTTCCCCTGAGCTAGATTCTGTCAAAGGAGGCATTTTCCTTGTAGAATAATCTATTCCCACAGAACTCTCTGATATTTCATTGTCAGTTGCCTCATTTTGTCTCACCTGCTGAGCATGTTTCATCAATAGATCCATGTATTGACTTCTAGAAGGCCAAAAATTGTCTTCATGATGAGAATGTCGAGCGTCTGTAATTCCAAGATTTTTGTTGGTATTTGACAAATCTAATGAATTTTCTGAATTGACTATATTATTATTAGAATCAACATGATCAAGTTCATTGTTTATTGGACATGGTTGGACACCTGTCGATTTTGGTGCTTCAATTGGTCTGAAGTAATACTGACTGTCTTCTGTTGAATGCTTTCTGACCTGAACTACATCTTTTTTGGTCCAAGGATACACTTTTCCACTAACCTGCATCAAATGGTCATTTTCAATACTTTCTCTAGAGTGCTCTTCAGAAGTTCTGGCACATCTAACAGAACTTTGGTCATTTTCATGAATCATTATTGGCCGAATAGTTGAATTATCTGTGTGAGCTTGGTACATTTGTCCTGTATCAAATTTCGAACTTAACTTAACATTTTGATCTATTGATGTACTGTTTTGTCTATCAATCGGTAACTGTTGGTGCATTACTTTTAATGCTGCCGTTATCGGTAGATTTGATGCTGCTAGTGTCGATAGATTTGAAGCGGCAATCGTCGGTAGATTAGATGTTGGTATTAATGTCGGTAGATCTGAAGCTGCTATTGTCGGTAGATTAGATGTTGGTATTAATGTCGGTAGATCTGAAGCTGCTATTGTCGGCAGTTTTGGTGCTGCTATTGTAGATAAATTTGCTGCTGCTAGTGTTGGTAGTTTTGATGCCACTGTTGTTGGCCATGGTTTACTGCCAATTGCCTCTGCAAAAGTTAACTGCTTCACAACTCCAGTGTTATTCATATGACATTTCATATTGGGTAAAGCAGTTTGATTGTCCTTTTTGTTCATATTTTTGTCAATATTAAACTTACTTTTTAACAACTCTGCTTCTTGACTCATCTCCAAATTGGGTTGTGTCGGAACAATCCAATTGTGATTTACAGGCATTCTTGATTCCTGTCTTTGGAAATTTGTTTTCATTATATTGTTTTTACAATTTTCTGAACCTCCAAGGACATGTCCAACAGGGTTTGGATCTGAAATATTCCTTTGACTGACTACAGGAACACCAGGCATTGATCCAAATGTGTTGTTTGCATTGTTCGAGCCTCTGATTGGCTGTGATTGACATGTGACAGAACTCTGTAACAATACCTGCTGCTGATAAGCCATCAACCAACTGCTCCATGGTACATTTAATGTGTTATTATTCATATTCACCACATTTGACCAGTTGGCTGTTGGATTTGTTGGATTGAGCTGAAGTTGTGCGGACTGATACCACTGGTAATTATTTGGTACAGTGTATGGCGTCATAAAACTTAAGTTGTTTCCGCTGGCTGCATAATATTGGAGAATTGATTGATAAAGATCAACACTTGGGGATCGGAAGTTCTGGATTCCTGTTGGATGAAATGAAGAGCCTCCAGGTCTCAACATTCCAGCTAGGGGAAAACCAAACTGAGAGGTATTCATGCTTTGTCCGGGGACTGTTAGTGGAGGAGTTATTGTTCTTTGATAATTATCAATAGGAGTCCATGTGCTTTGGTAATTTTCACCTGAATTTAATTCACTTTTCACTTTTGTTTGATACTCTGCATTTTTAGGTGTTTGAAAAACTGGACTATTATTTCTCACAAAATTAGAATTGACAAATGGGTAAACAAAATTGTCATTGGCTACGTTAAATGGTCTGACATATGCCTTCTGATGAACAGGTCTTTTACCTGGTGACTGTGATACAGTGGCTGAAACGTTTGGTCTCACTGTATGAGAAGCGACAGACAATCGTGGATGATAAAATACATTTGAATATGTCTCTTGGCTCTCACTGTTCAGAAATGTGGTCTTGTCAGTATTGCTCTGCATATTAATTGGTGTGGTATAAAAGCTGCCAGGTGCATTACCTTTAACAGTTGACAAAGATTGAGGAAGAGTTATGGGACTTGATGATGCAGGGGTCATTCCTGAAGGCTGTTGCAATGTTTGTAACATGGATTCTTGCAATTGTTGTTGCTGTTTTTTGTACATTCTTTTCAGTCGTGCTCTGCGATTTTGAAACCAATTCTGAAAAAAAAATGTATAATAGTTTTTAAAGCAAGCAGTTATTGCCCTTTATATTAATCATCATGATTATGTGCAAGATATTACTAATCACTATTTTTAATGAGGCTAAGAAATAAAGTCGGGCTTCTCACTAGTCAATACATAAGTGCAGGTTTTATTATTACTCAAATCTGTAGAATTCATTTTAAGGTTTAAATATATAATATGTTTTTCTTTTTTAACATAAAATCACATTCACTATCAATTGTAGTTATTGACCTGTTACTAAAAGTAAGAATCACTCCTCTGACAAACATGCCTTGATATTCATTTCACTATAATTTTTTGAAAGTGTCTTTTTTTAGTTTCTTTTCAAATTATTTACACAGCTAAAACATGTTAAACAATATGAAATAGGCTGTTTCAAAAAAATAGTTAGAATTCAATCTAGTGTACTCAAGTAAGCTAGCTAGTGCACATGTAAAAACTATCTCCAAAAATCTTAAAGGGACACTAGCTGCCAAATTCATATTCACCGATTTGACTCAAATTCTCATATTTTATTTATAACAATATAAAACGCTTTTCCAAACTATCAAAAATATAAAATAAACAATTTACAGGACATGGTCTCAATAAGATGTAGCTTCGTTTCGTGTGAATTTTAGCCAAGACGCCATCTAATTAACTATCAAGTTGACCTTCTATGACCATATAAGCAATGTAAACATAAACATAGATATAAATAGATTAAGCAACTCATGGAATTGGGGTTTCATAGGTCTGTTAAATTTTGTATTGTAGATGTTTACCGCCGTTTTTATCTTTATAAGAATGATATTGAAAAAAAGTACCTCAACCAAAATGCATGCTTCTTTAGAAGGCAGATTGTGAGCTTAAATAAACGGTGATCCCATTTTTTAAATTATATTGCCTCTTTAAGTGACATATCTCTATTTTCTTAAAACAAAATAATTTATTTACAAATGTACTCCCCCTTTTTCTCCACTATTTTAACACCAACAAACAGCTAAAACATCATAAAATTATATGAGGACACCAACCTAAATATAAGAGGTCATTTGAAAATTTAAGGAGGCTCGGGGGTATAAGATTTTCAGAAAAAAAATAAACATTAATTTTTCATTACAAATTTTATTAATTACCTTAAGTAGTTGTTACTTTATCATATGGCACAAAAATCATTCCAAAAAATCAATTCGTGTTGGCCCCAGGTGACTTTTACAATGTAACTATCAATGAAAAAGCTCCAAATTATCTCCCTTTGGTGCAAAAATGCCATTTTTTGGTATTAAAATTGAAATATCTTTTTCAACTCATCATTTTTTTATTTCATTTTTCTATTAAATATAAGACAAAGTTCATTTTATATAGAAAAATATATCAAAATCCTATATTAAATGAAAAAATCGATTTAGACCCGCGAGCCCCCTTAACGTGGAAATTCCTATCTAAAGATCCAACTGTGCTGATCATTTTGCTCTAAAATAATCCTTACCCTCACTCGATCTTCTGGTAGATTTAATCTCAATGCAATGGCTTCTAATTTCTTCTTGCAAGGATAATTTGAGATGATAAATACTTGTTCAAGGAACTCCACTTGTTCAGTTGAGTAGTTAGTCTTTTTTCTTCTTTTAGGCATGGAGTAATAGCCTGAGTCTTGAACATCACAGGCTTTAACAGGAATGTTTGGAATGTGTGATGGCTCGTGCAACTGCATATTTCTGGATGCTAAAAAATATAATTTATTTAAGGAATGACTGTAATATTTTTCTGTCTATGAAGAAATAACATAAAAAATTTGGTGCACACTGAATAACGTGCGTAGCGGGTTATTTAACAGTGTGCACCACATTTTTTATGTTATTTTGAATAGACAGAAAAAATATTACAGTCATTTCTTACAATATAATTTTAAATTCCATTTTAAACCGTAGAAAACCACGAAAAAACGTTGATGACGTCACTGTCACATGACTAAATTATGTCTATGGGCTCATAACAAAATAATGTCAGCCAATCAGAAGACGTGTTACATCCAAAATTAAATTATATATATATATGTAATGACATACAAACAATATATCAATAAATTAAGTGTCAGCAACATGGCAAAACTCAATTAACGAGTAGTCTACTTTTAAAAGATTAAAGACATAATGGCTTATTTGCATATCTTGTCTTGCTAGGCTATTACTTTCATCATATAATCATGATAATTGTCAAATTTATTTCCTATTTTTCAGGTAAAGCCTTTTATAGAAAATTATCTGGGTTGAATTTTTCTCATTGTTCAAGGTTGTACAGTTGTCTGTAATTACATGTATTTACCTAATATATGAAATTTGGTGGAAAGTTGTTTAGTGGACTATAATCTACCGCATCTTTTATTAATTTTTATATTGATCATGTTTATATTTTTCATTTTTGCTATTTACCATAAGACCCACCTGCTTTTTACATGGCCTTTTTAATTAAAAAAAAAAGTTAAGGACAAAATGCAACAACATATATGGTAAGTGATGGCCCCTGTGAGGAGGTATACTGAATCAATGTAAAAGTTGATAGATGCATGTTTGAATTTGACTTGAAAACACATTAGAATTTTTAATACATAATATCAAAATGTGGTTAATCAGAAGCATAAAAAAGTTATTGGTCACAGAGCTTAATTCAGGTTGAAAATCAATGAACTTAGTGCAAAATTATGAGAGTTTATTGAAAATCCATATTTTTTGGTGAATACGAAATAAAAGAATTTAAACTACATGTAATCAATAGAATCTTAAATTCAAATGTGAGCTCTTATACTGTAAAAACAAAAATTAAAATTGGGGTCACCAGTTCTAAAATTTACTGTACATTCCTTTTTAAATCAATTTATGGGTTATCTCCCCTTATGTAAATAATTTAAGTTAAAAAAAATAATGAATCAAACAAAAAACTATTCAGTTGCTTTCAATACTGACTTGATAAAAAAAATATACACAAGACACACTGATAATGGAAATAACTAGAGGCTCTCAAGAGCCTGTATCGCTCACCTGATTCTACTTGGGTTTTTGAAATCATATAAAAAAATATAAAATTTGGCTAAAAGTGACAACACAACCTCATTTATAAGGAAAGGAACATGTTTAATTTCATTCAAAAGTCCCCCACTGGCGGCCATCTTGGATGACGGATCAGCTACAAAGTAACAACACTTGGTCAGCACCTCATAAGGAACATTCATGTCATGTTTGGTTTTATTCCATTCAGTGGTTCTCTAAAAGAAGTCATTTGTATGCATTTCCCATAGGGTCCTATGTTAAACTAAGTCCCCTGCTGGCGGCCATCTTGCATAATGGATCGGCTACAAAGTAACAACACTTGGTCAGCACCTCATAAGGAACATTCATGCAATGTTTGGTTTTATTCCATTCAGTGGTTCTCTAGAAGAAGTCATTTGTATGCATTTCCCATAGGGTCCTATGTTAAACTAAGTCCCCCGCTGGCGGCCATCTTGGATAATGGATCGGCTACAAAGTAACAACACTTGGACAGCACCACATTAGGAACATTCATGCCATGTTTGATTTCATTCCATTCAGTGGTTCTCTAAAAGAAGTCGTTTGTATGCATTTTCCATAGGGTCCTATGTTAAACTAAGTCCCACGCTGGCGGCCATCTTGGATGATGGATCGGCTACAAAGTAACAACACTTGGTCAGCACCTCATAAGGAACATTCATGCCATGTTTGGTTTCATTCCTTTCAGTGGTTCTCTAAAAGAAGTCATTTGTATGCATTTCCCTTAGGGTCCTATGTTAAACTAAGTCCCCCACTGGCGGCCATCTTGGATGATGGATCGGCTACAAAGTAACAACACTTGGTCAGCACTCCATAAGGAACATTCATGCTATGTTTGGTTTTATTCCATTCAGTGGTTCTCTAAAAGAAGTCATTTGTATGCATTTCCCATAGGGTCCTATGTTAAACTAAGTCCCCCGCTGGTGGCCATCTTGGATGATGGATCGGCTACAAAGTAACAACACTTGGTCAGCACCCCATAAGGAACATTCATGCTATGTTTGGTTTTATTCCATTCAGTGGTTCTCTAAAAGAAGTCATTTGTATGCATTTCCCATAGGGTCCTATGTTAAACTAAGTCCCCCGCTGGCGGCCATCTTGGATGATGGATCGGCTACAAAGTAACAACACTTGGTCAGCACCACATTAGGAACATTCATGCCATGTTTGATTTCATTCCATTCAGTGGTTCTCTAAAAGAAGTCGTTTGTATGCATTTTCCATAGGGTCCTATGTTAAACTAAGTCCCCCGCTGGCGGCCATCTTGGATGATGGATCGGCTACAAAGTAACAACACTTGGTCAGCACCTTATAAGGAACATTCATGCCATGTTTGGTTCCATTCCATTCAGTGGTTCTCTAGAAGAAGTTCAAAATGTAAATTGTTAACGACGACGACGACGGACGACGACGGACTCAACTTGGCCCTTCGGGCCAGGTGAGCTAAAAAGGTCAGATGAACCCTGTCAGAGCAACATGAACACAAGCAATCATTCTGTACAAATAAAACATAAACAAATATCCATATTTTTACTCGTCATGCTTGTAGCATTTTTTTCTAGAATTTTACAATTGACAATTTGTCCTATATTCTTTATATTAAACAATTTCAACACAAATTATAACTATTTAAAGTCTAAAATACTTTGGGTCATCGACTTTCAAGCTTTTAAAAGAGTTAACAAAAAATATTGAAAAGTTTTGAGAGCAGTTAAATAATGAAATTTCTTTTGATACAGTAATTTAGTGACAAATATTTATTTTACTATGTTTAACTACCCCTTCCAATGTACACCATTATACATCTTATTGTATTGCACATTAGTGAGGGGGGATAGGAGGGGTCCTGATCCCGAAATCCCGGACTTAAAAAAAACGAAATCCCGAGTTTAAATTAAGTAAATCCCAAAGTCCCGAAATCAGAAAAAAGGATTCCCGGATCCTGAAATCCCGAGCTTAAAAACACCCGATCCCGGAGTCCCGATAAAGGTCCTATCCCCCCTCATTAGTTGAAAAACTATATTCCCATTAGAGATCAACCATTTAACTTCAAAAAGAGGAGGTGGTAACGTATATATGATTTGTCCAGTCAGAATTTGTTTCTGCTCTATTAAGGGGCAATTTATTTTTTTAGTTTTATATGGCTATCAATCAAATATTATTTTCAAAATAAACCATATTTTGGTTGGTGAAAATCTGGATTCAGAATATTTTTGTTAAATGGCATGAGGAACAGCTAGAATATTAAAAAAAAAAACAACATTCAAACCCACCCTACCCCTTTCCACATACATGTACAGTCCTTGGATGGTGTAAACTTCCCACTAACACCATACACCATTACACCATACACCATTACACTATACACCTTGTACTATAACACCATACACGTTACACCTTTGCACCATACACGTTACACATTACACCATACACCAATCCCCATTCTATCTACACGTTCCGAAATTACCCATAACGCAATTAAATTTCAAATATTAAGATTATTATTATTGTTTATGTTTACAATCCGAAAAATTAAAATAAAAAGAACTTCGTTTTCAACCAATGAAATGTTGTACGACGTTCATTCACACAATTCGCGATCGCACGTTACACAATCACACAATTCCTCATACACCATTACAGCATTCCTCTTAAACCATACACCATAGCACCATACACCTTACACCATTGCACCATATGTCATACACCATTACACCATACACGGTTTTTTGGGAAGTTTACACCATCCAAGGGCTGTATATGCAAGTTGATTCACTTAGGCCAAATAAAATACTGAAAATTTTAATTTGCAAAATACTGCATGCTTAATTCATTATTGTGATTTTGCAGTTTTAGACTAAAATGCGATTTAAATTTGCGATAATGTGAAAATTTCCTGTTGAACTCGTATAAAAAAATTTCAAAATGCAAGTTCAAATTATTGCAATACACCTTATTGCTATTTAGTCCAATCCGAGAAAAACAGTCATTTACACAACTTCCTGTTTGGGTCATGCTGCCGAAAATAGAGGTCATCAGTAGTGAGCTGAGGGAGGAAAAACTTTAGAAAGCGACCATTAAGAAACTTTGATAGAGTATGATCCACACTTTTTCAAAATTAAAATAGAAGTAAAAAATATTTTGGTTTTAAGTTTTTACGGTAGTTTAAACAGGTCTCATTAAAAAGTATCATGCATGGTGCATTGTTTAAACAGGGTCCCAGATAAGCTTCAACTGGATGAAAAAGTTGTGTAATTTTAGAACTTATCCTGAATGGAATAAATAGCGATTAGATGTATTATAAACCTGTCACATTTTTGTACGATAATTAAAAATATCGCAATAATTTCTTAATTTACAGTAAGTTATATGTGTGTTCCTTTTAACATTTTTGATAAAAAAAAAATAGGGTAGGTAGGAAGGGATTTTTTTTCATTTTACAATATTTTTTTTACATGGAGTCTATGGGTGAGAAATTCTGACTTTAACAGAAAAATTACCATAAAACTTTAAGGTGGCCAGGCTATTCCTGAGGGTTTGGATGGGGTTAAATGATTAAAGAATAATGCCCTTAAAAAATGAAGATTAGAGAATAACAGGCCAAAAAAATTAAGATTAGAGAAAAAAGGGGTTAATTTTTTGAAGATTAGAGAAAAAAGGGGTTATTTTTTTTAAAGATTAGAAATAAAAGGCGTGAAAGTTAAATGTTTACAGAATAACAGACCCCCATCCAGCCAGACCCTCATTCTTAAACTTAAAATATAGGGTAGGTTGGGAAATAGAATATACATGTATATTTATTAGTGTCACATAAAAATAGTTTACTAACAGTTGAAAGAAATGAAAATATTTCCAGCTGAAATAACTAGCCTAGGACTAATTTTGTCTCAAGCAATACACAGGCATGACATTGCACGACAGGGTCAACTGGGAGTAAACTTCTAAATAAACACATATCATACATATTGTATGATGATGCTGTATTCGTGCAGGATTTTTAACCTACCGGTAACCTGTAGTTGGTTGTCATGTTCATTTTTGTTTGTATCAACCGTTCTGGTGTGTAAATTATCTCTGTCTGTCATACTCGTCGATAATAAACCAATTAATTAACATCAAATGATAAATGATGGGGCACCTGCTGAAGCACGTGGTCAATTACCTCTCAATTAACCAATCGGATGACGATACTTTAATAACCTTATCTAGGTTACCGGACAGTAAATGCTTGCATTCCGTAATACTGTCATCTGCCAAATGTAATCTTTAATTTTTAAGGCCACTTTTTCTTTTTCTTTTTTAAATTTTCGCACTTTGTAAACAATGGTAAATTTTTATATAGTCTCTTTTTCCGTATAAATTTTATTCATAATCCAGCATCACATAAAAAAAGAAGGAAAGTTCCTCCATGACGATGCCCTTTATCTAGTGATCCCATGTTGCTTGTCTTTTATCTATTGGTCTATTGGTCTCATCATAGATGTAATCATGGGTATTACATCTATGGTCTCATGTTTCATTTGAACTACAATGTATCTATGATAATCCATTTGTCCAGGTTTCAGGCCACGTCATCTATTGGTTTCATGTTTCCTTTGCCTTTTATCTATTGGTCCCAAGTTTCATGTCTCTTTATATATAATTAGTCAAGGATGCAGTTGCCTTTATCTAATATAGACACAGGATCCATGCGCCTACTTTTATTGGTCCTTGGTCATATATACATTTTTGTACTTAATCTGTTAGAACGATGCATGTTTCATGCCCCTTTATCATGGGTCCAAGGTTTTTTGTTCTGAGGTCATGTCAGTGTGCATAAGTTATTTACCAAAAAATAAATAAATTCATTGATGCTCATTTAAAATTATTTATACTTTCATTTTTTATTCCTAACTCATTTGACGAAAAAAATATTTCTATCTAAAGAACTGGTGATGGAACATTTTTAATGATCAAATTTGAACCTTGATTTACATAATATAAGATAAGTTAAATTTTATTTTCCAAATTAGGTCCCCAGGGGGGCATATATGTAAAGCAAAATTATATCTGGGTGAAATTTGATCCGGAGGAAAAAATGTCACAGTAGTTGTTGTTATTTTTCTATCCGGAGGAAAATATTTCACTGGGATATTTTTTCCTTTGCCGTGAAATTCTATCTGGGTAGTTTAAAATATACACATAACATATATAATTGGTACAACAGACAGTATAAAGTCATACAGGTATTATTTGTTAAATAAAAAAGTATTTAAGAGTTGCCTCTCCAGAGATGTGGCAAACTTTTTTTTATTTTTTTTATTTTTTTTCCTCATTTGATTTTAGAATATTTTGCTGGAAATGTATACATATAAATGATTGTTTTAGCTGTAACAGACACCAAGGGACGATGCTCTATATAGTATAGCAGATGTATCCCATATTTTTTTATAATGAAGGACCTTTCTAGGAATTGTGAGAACACAATCCCAATCCTTCAATGTTTTTCAATTGGTGGCGTGCTTAATAGTAAATGTCTGAAGTGCCATTGAAAAATAAATAGCAAAGCATTAACGAACAGTAACTGTTGAAGTAATACCAATGACCAAGAAGCAAATATAATACGATACATATGTACTATACACTGTACATCAAAATAAACAGCACCAAACCCTAGATGGGCATGAAATGTTTTTTTCTTTTTTTCTGCAAGGAACAATCATACGTGCATGACATGTACTGTGTGCTAGACTCATGATAGAAGCTAGTCAGTTTCAGATTTATTTATAAACTGTAGTTTTAACAATGTCATGTTTTATATGGTTTGAAAATTTCATCTTTCCAATGACCACTTTCCATGTAAATAAAGCCAAGTTCTAGTTACACTGCAAATGGTAAACCGTATATAAATCTCGCAAATAATCCCATATTCCAGCGGTTTTCTTTCCAGTCAGAATGTCCTTCATATTGTAGAATGGTGAGTGGCTAGTTCATTTGATAGTTTCAGTATCAAATCTATTACATATTCCTCAAGATAGCGCTGATTTATATTAAAATGAAAAAATAGGTCTTAAAATTTTATCACAAAGTGACAAAGGTATCACCAAAATCCTGTATATCGACACTATATTTTCAGTCCAAAATTTAGTCTGATTATCCAAATAATATGTATTTAAAATATGCACATTATCAATCTGCATATTCTGTATAGAATAATAGATGTGAAATATAACTTTAGCCTCGTAAATATTTAGTGTGTTAAGAGGAATAACTCTTCCTTCTTTTTCTTGACTGTTAGCGTTGTAATTTAAATATAACAGATTTTATTCATCTATTTGCAATTAAGTCACAACTTGGACGAAGACATAGTGACAGATCTAGGGGCGGGGCGGGGGGGGGGGGGGGGGGGGTGTTGAGGGGTCCGGGATTTGCAAACCCATTTTTTAGGACGACCAATGCATTTGAATCTGGACATGGGGTTGGAGCCCTACCCCCTTTTTTGTCCTCGGTTGGGAACCCTCCTTTTGAAAATGGCTGTAACCGCTCCTGAAGGCGGTTGTGACAAGTAGAGCAGGGAAACTTCAAGTCCTGCTCTTCCGCAGCACTAGGTGCACCCTGTTTTTCGAAGGGTTTCATGTTGCTTAGTATAAATTTAGCTTTCTGTGTAATGTTTTGTGGACGGTTGCCTGTCTATCCACAGGTACTTGGGGACATGGTAATGCTTGTAAGACCCTCCTCCTCTTTCCCCCAAACATCTGTTATTTGTTAGTTTTCCATCAATTCAATTATTTTTGTGTTTTACTGTATAATATGAACATAAATATATATACTAGAATGAACTCGAATGTATTTCCTATTTACTATTTACTACCAATTCCAAGTTTATAATTATAATTATCAATGAACACTGTGGATAGTTAACTTGGAGTTGGTCATCTTTGTCTTTAAAATTTCATTAAATGTTCTGGGTGTCATAATCACCCAGGAACACATTATGTACTACACGAAATAAATTCATTTATTGATCGAGGTTTCATCCGCTTGAGCAAATAAGTTAAAAAAAATCAGAATGATGGTGTCAGTGTTCAACTTGACATATTGTTATTAAGAAGCATACATGAAAAGTTTTTAGTATCAAATAGCACTGAGAAAAGAAACAGGGAATGTGTCAAAGCGACAACAACCCGACCATAGAGCAGACAACAGCCGAAGGCCACCAATGGGTCTTCAATGCAGCGAGAAACTCCCGCACCTGGAGGCGGTCTTCAGCTGGCCCCTTAAAATATGTATGAAACGTCGCACGATACTGGTGTCACCTAACGTTTCAGACTCAAAGACGTAAGCCAAAATAAATTGGAATGCATGTTGTTCAGATGGCTTTCAACAATAAATTTTAAAGCATATTTTTTAAGGGCTTTAGATTCGTGTTTTTCTTAAATAAAAGATGTTCAGTGTACAGTGATAATGGACGTCAAACTAAACTCCGAATTATACACAAGAAACTAAAATTAGACAAGACTAACAAGGGCCAGAGGCTCCTGGCTTGGAACAGGCGCAAAATGCGGTGGGTTAAACATGTTTATGAGATCTCAAACCTCCCCCTATACCTCTAGCCAATGTAGAAAAGTAAACGCATAACAATACGCAACTAAAAATTCAGTTCAAAAGAAGAAGAAGCCGGAGTTTGATGTGAGAAGATGTAACAAAAGAAAATAAATAAAATGACAATAATACATAAATAGCAATAGACTACTAGCAGGTAACTGACATGCCAGCTCCAGACCTCAATTAAACTGATTGAAAGATTATGTCTTCATCATATGAATATCAGGCACAATCCCTCCCGTTAGGGGTTTGGTATCATACTATCATAAAATATATGAGAAGAACATAACCCGTGTCATGTGTTTATTTCCGATGCAAAGACCCTATAAGTGAATCAATATTAAAGCAAAAAAAAAATGCAATCTTTAATGACTAGCTGACAACAATATCTTAACTATATCTCTTCTTTAAAATAAGTTTGTTTAAAGGTTTTGTACGCTTTTGAGGTGAATACTGACATTTTTGTGCTTTGTAAAGAATATTACCATAAAAGAAATGTATTATTTTAGTATCACTTGGAAAGAAAAGCAAACATATTAGCATCTCGCTGTACTTTCTAACCAAATCAATCATTACGCGTTGTTAAAAATGGGGACGCAGATGGTATTGTATTATTTCCGATTGCTTTTTTATCTTGTTCAGAACATGCAAGAAATGTTTGCCACTGGACGTTGAGCAACCAGCAATCAATCAATCAATAATAATTAAAGCTTAAAAAAATTTATTCTAGATTTTAATTTTTTATTACTATATACAATGTACATTTGTAAAGAATTTAAAAAGGACATACATTTGTACATGCAGTGATATAGTTTCTGGAAATGGCATGATATCTGAACTTATGAATCATATAAGCTGCATTTTGTAACTCAGTATGAAGTAGCCAGTTGTGTGGTGATTTTTTGTCTACTCTTGATGCCAGTCTCTTTATACTTGTTTTTTGTCAGGACGTAATTCACCATCGTTAGTAGTAAATTTATCATTAGTCGTGGTTTGTTCTTTAGTCGTGGCTTGTTCTTTAGTCGTGGCTTGTTCTTTAGTCGTGACTTGTTCTTTAGTCATGGCTGTATCTTTTGTCGTGGACTTGTTGGATTTCTCACCACTGCTTTGATCGGTATTAACATTACCGTTAGGTTCGGGGCCAACTTGAGTTCCCTCTTCACGACAACAGCAACAAAAGCGTGAACAATATTTGTCTAAAATAGAAATCTCATTTGTTCTGACATGAAAACATGTTTATCCATATACAAGTTGTATGTATAACTGCATGTATAAAGTTTCCCCTATTGCTATTTATAGAAGGAAGTTTCCAGGGAGGTCCCCCTTACAGAAGTTCTAGAGTATCATTCAACACTAAGTTTCGTCCATAAAAACTTGCCTTGAATAAAATAAATATACGTGAAACCTGACTAAACCGAAAACCTGTATAAACCAAACATGTTCGTAAGCACCGTAATATCCAATCTAATTAAAAACCGATCTCTCATCGCTCCTGTTTCTGATATGTCGCGTGGGCTACATATCAGAAACAGGAGCGATGAGAGATCGGTTTTTAATTAGATTGCGTAATATCAAATTATGTGCGTTGTGAACCTGATAAAAGCAAACATCGAACAAAACCGAACAAAATCGTAAGTCCCGAACAGGTTCGGTTTAAAAAGGTTTCACTGTATCTATAGACATAGAAAATTCTTCCATCCCTCATCTTTATTGGTTAAAATGCCATGCTTACCACAACGAAGATGCCAGTATGAAAATTGTGTAAGCATAATTATAGTAGTTGCTTGTGCTTTGTATCGATCTGATGAGATACACCCTCGTGTCCCAGGTTAGAGAGGGCTGGGCGCCTACAAACACCGTTAAACTCGTCACATACTGTGTCCAAACCTAGGAACCTATAATTCAGTGGTTGTCGATTATCATATTTTTTTCGTTTATTGTTTCGGACATCAATCACGCCGTTAGTATTCTTGGTTTACTTTTTCGTAACTTTGTCATTTCGGGGCCTTTTTATAGCTTGCAGCGCATGTGTTTTCTTATTGTTGAAGGCCTACTTCATTTGGTCTCTGGTGGAGAGTTGTCTCATTGACAATTATACCACATCTCCTTATCTTAATATTGTACATGAACATATTTTGTTATACACAATATCACTATAATAAATATATTTGTATTGTATTGTATTGTATTAGATGAAATTTGTCAACTAACGTTTTTAAAGTTTCATCATGTTCGCTTTCTTTAATGTTTTTATTCTTGGTGATTTTAAATCATTTTTGTTTTTCATAAAATATTTTATTGATAGATCTAAAAGTTACAGATGTAATGGGAAATTGCGATTGAAAAGGTAAATCGAAATTATTGGGGACCTATCACCTCAACAAACCATGACTCTGCCCATGCATGTTGTTTGAATGTTGAATCATTGACGATTAAACTACATCGCCTTTTGATGAATTATTCTCTAATTTAAAAACCTAACCCTCGTATACATATTAATAAAATACTAGTAATACTTTTATAGCATGCCATGCAGCATCCTCCACATTGTACAAGCAGACTTAAACCTTTAAAAACTACCTCCACAATTTCGGCCATGATAGCACTAAAAAAAAGAAGACAATATGAAGTTCATAATTTGCAAAAGAGAATTTCTGTTAATATAGAGAATTTATGAGAAGAAGAAAAAATCAAATGTTAATGTTAACTACGGAACCAAGACTTGCTGCAATTCCATTTCTTTCTTTCTTTTTTTCTTACTAATTTCTATATTTACTGAAAACTTCCAGTATACTGATTGCCCTTCGAGAAAGGCTCTTCAGATGTCAGTATAATGGTATTATCTTAGTTATATAGCAGTAAAATTATTAAAGGGGCAAACTTGAAAAAATAAATAACAAGGAAGGGACATTTAGCAAATCTATACGGAACTGTATTAGCGCCACATATTTTGTTTATATTTCTCCTACGTCTATGTTTATGATATAACGCAAAAGGTTGGATACGCTTGTTGAAGACAACAGATAATTATGTGGTATATGTTGGTTTTGTAATTTAGAGAATAATGGGCTAATAGTTCAGAAACACAGGCCGAATATGAAATAGAGAATAAATAATATATATATATATATATATAGAATAGAATAGAATAGAATAGAATATTTTATTTACCAAATTAGGGCCCCAGGAGGGCATATGATACAGACAATATTATTATAAACAATAACATATGCAATACACACACAGTAAAGATATGTAACAAGTGTTATAAAAATAATAAAATAAAATAATATAACACAGAAAATACACTCAACGAAATAGTAGCAATGTATTATTATTCAATGAATACTATGTTGAAAATGACTCAAGTGCACCCGGTAAGTGTATCTTCACTTTGAGAAGACAAACATGAGGCATTAGTAGTTTGTGCGGAGAAATGTCAATATATAAAATACAAAAAAAATACAAAAAGAACCCAATAAAAAACAAAGCAATTAAGCACTCCCACATTTGACTATGAGGTATACTGCAAATAACAAAGTTTATTAAATAAAGGATATTTAATATGACTTATCTGCAGAAAGCACCAAGAGTCGGTGCTTAAAGGGGAGTCCCTACTTGTACTTAATGCAGATGAGTCAAGCTCCTTAATTATTGAAAATATATTTTTAAAACATATTTCTAAGATTATAGATTCTGTGTCCAGCCAGCAAAGATCATCAAGGGACGGTGCCAAAGAATTTGAAATTCTTCTTATGATCTGTGCAGGCTTAACAGGGTATCCAAATTCATATTAAAGAGTTATAATGAATTAGTTATATATATATATATATATATATATATATAAAGATCACTATAATAAATGTTCTTGTGTATAGAAATATATATAGATTACTAAAAAATCCAACATTTCCGGTATGAATAGTTTTAATTCACTAGTACTTTCATGTTTAAATAACAATCTTCAGGTGAAACTATACATGATTAACGTAACTATGTAACGGTAGGTATGTAACGTCATAGTTGTCGTTGAGTATATAAAGGGAGATAAATCGTATTACACTTAGTCTATATATAGAAGTATGGAGCGTCATTATTACACAATAGAAAATGCATAGTTTGCATTCAATCGTGATTTAAATTTTGAAATAAAATGTTTTTCCTTTACTTCTCGTGTAATGTCACAACCCATATTCATTTTATAAAATGGGAATATTTTAAAAAATCCCCCTCCACATTCGTCTAAATGTTTGCTTAGGGGGATTTTTCTGTATTGTGGCTGCCTTATATGTTGTCTATGAATGCGCACTCTTTCTGTTACACTGTTCCCTGTTTGGCCGATATAAATTTCCTGATGGTGACAAAAGTTTTAACAATAATGAGATATAATGTATAAGGTGTAAACATAGATCACTAATAATACAGGTAAGTTTTGGTCGATTGATTTTAATCCAAAATCCTGAATATAATAATATAAACACTAGACTGTAAATTTAATTATTTCTTTCTATTGATTCCATCTGGATGGAGGACACCCAGTGTTTTTATCCAAAACCTCTCCCGATTTTCTCTTTGCCTATGTTGCCATGTACAATCCTGTTCGATCACAAGGATCTTCATGTGATCAAAATCTTTCAGATTGTGATCTGGTAACCTGAAATGTTGGCTGACAGGAATATACGGTTTTTTTGTGAGGTCACTCCTGTGGCCATTGAGGCGTTTGTGAAATGGCTGCATAGATATATATATTTAAAAAAGGTGCTGAAATATAAAGAACTAAAAAGAATGACCTAAAAATTTAAAGAATGCAGAAATGAAGGTAAGGACCCCATCCTATAGTACGTTCTAATGCCGAACCTACACATTTGATGTTAGACATTCAGATACTTTCTGTTTCTCTATTATGAGACTTTTATATAATATGCTTTAATAATGAACTACCTGAGAATTGCTTCGAAAAGAGAAAAATAAATAAACAAACAAACGAAAACAATCTTCGACCTACCTGTTTAATAAATTTTCCAGAATGTGGTACTAACTTTATATACAATTATTGTTTTATAAATTGATGTACGGAAATACACTTTATTACAAAAGACTAAAGACAATAGATAATCTCTTATCTGATTAATTAGTTGAACTCTAGCCAAAAAATAAAATAAAAATGCTGTAGATGACAACTGACAGTAAATTAAAAAGTTCCCTATATATAATCAACCTATTTTTCCCACGAAAGGGGGCCCCAGGCCCCTGCTCACTGGATCCGCCTATGTAAATCAGGCAGCTTAGACATTGTTTTAGAGGGGGAACAGCCTTATATTGCAACTGAAAAAAATAGGATAAATCTTGCAAATAATCCACATGTCGGAAATAGTTGTACTTGAAAACTTTTAATCTAAATTACCAATCATGTAATGAACATGTACAACATTGCTGTAAGCTTTTACGTTTGGCGTGGTTTTCAAATTGTATATCTTCCGTTCATTCACAACCGATCTACATCAGTTTCACCAAAAAAAATGATAAAACCCGTAGGTCCTTCTTTACAATTTTAACCCCCCCCCCCCCCACTGTAAGTACTATATTTTTTTTTTATATTTAAATAAGCCAGGTATTTATGTTTTACAGGGATCATTTAAACAATGAATATACTAGTAGCCAATAATGATTAGTAAATTACATTTCATAGGTAAATATGAATTAAAGTGTTATCTGCACATCACTTCCGCATTGTTGTATTTAGATACGACATGTGTAATCTTTCTTATAGAATATCTTACTTCAGTGTTTAAATGTTTTATATATATGTTTAGTGTTTATAAACCTTTGTGGCGTTTAGGGAACAACAATTTAACTTCAAAGGGGGTATGATTTTTTTCTAAAAAATATTTGTATTCCCAATTAATTTAATGAAAAAAATATTGTGGTCAAGCAGATGACAAATACTATTTATTCTGAATACGGATTTTCCAATATATCTATTAGTGTTAAATTTTGTAAAAAAAAATATTTGATCGATAGCGTCGAGAAACTAGGGAAAAAATGCTCCCTTAGAGTTATTATAAGATGGTAACAAATTCAGGTCAAACAGTTTTATTCTGTTGTCCGAAGTGTGTTTAAAACTTTTAGTTTATATATCTATACCAAATGAAAAAAAAAAAAAAAAAAAAACGACACTGAAAAACAAAATATTCATATAGGTAGCAAATATTTTATAAAAATGCAAAATTCATTTTTATCACTCAAACTGATTTAACCTGTAAACGAGTTCATGAACCCCTCTTTTTTAAAATGACATTTGGTTTGATAACGTATGAAAATTATACGTGTATCAGTTTTCAATACTGCAGATTTTTTTTTAAAATTTTACAAATATACAGCAAATAATTACGTTTGTATTCTACGTTCGGTAGGCACTTAAAGTTAACCATCGAGGGACGTTAACTACCGAGGGTAGTAATGAATATTCATCTTTACCGGATGATTGACAGCGATGTAAATAAAAACATGAGAGTGATTACCGTGTGTCAACGTCATATCAAATTAATTCAATTTAATTGTTAGAAATACTGTTTTCTTCTGAAAATTAAAAAATAAATAAAATTGAATGGAATGGAATGATATTGAGCTATGTACAATACAGTAAATAATAGCAATTAGAATTAGACGGTAGACAAGCATATTTTGCCTATTGATTCTTTTTTGCATGCCTATTTGGTTATATTATAATGCACTAATTGTTTTGATACTGTTTAATGTTTAAATAAGACCCATATGTGAACCATTTATGCACTTTTAATATAAAGATCAGATTCACACAGGATCATACAGTTTGAGCTAACTATTTTATGTACGAGAGCTATTACTAATGTAACGGTGATGCTGAGATAATCTCCCTTTGCTAGAATATGGGATGACGCAAAATGAACTATATCACTGTGCAAGAACGGAATAGCAAAGTGAATATATAAGAGACAATATCTGAAAAAGTCTAATTTTTGGAAATAAGAAAAAACAACAATATTTTTTTTAGACCCAGTATTTTAATAGCACAAATCGAAGAACACACTTTGGGGATCTAGGAACTGTTGTCTGTAATTCAAACAATTGTTTAATAAGGAAACAATGGCTATTTTAAAAATGGTACAAAAAAAATCCAGTTCTTTCCTGTTACCAAAGTGAATCAATTTTAAAAAGTTTCTAATGGGAATAAGGAATAAGTTTAAGACACTATTTGTGGTTTACTAGTATATTCTGCAATAGTTTATCAAATGCCAATTATTGATTTTAGCATTTGCAATACAAAAGGTTTAGAAATATACGTAAATATAGTCAGATATGTCGGTAACATGAAAGAATCTTGAGTAACAGCACAACGGTAACAGGACAGAGTTGGTAACAGAAAGGATTTTTCTGCTTTACTTTAATGTTTAAGAAAAATACATCATTTTAAATTGGTCACAATTGGAAGATAACAGCAAACAATGTCATTTATCCTTTGAAACTGTATTTGCAAGATAAAAAATCTGCCTAGGTAATGAAAAATTCTAAAATAAATTCCTTTATGTTACTATCTACTATACTAGAATTGCACAATGTTCTCTGCTGTTATCAAAAGCAAAAAACCTATTCTTTTATTCAATATACTGTATATTATTTTGAAATTTATTTAATATGGTGGTGATAACTTATATTAAATGAAATGGTTGGCATATAGTAGATTAACTTTTCGATTCTTCAGTAAAATTGTCTTGAACATCCTTCCTGTTACTGATGATGGTTATGCTGTTACTTTTTATCAGGTAACATGACAGAACGTAACAGAAAGGAATTACGCGATAGTTTTTGTCCTTTTTATCACATTAAATGTAAGTGTATTTCCTGTGACATATAACTTTTAAAAAGATGATATAAAAACACACTTAATGCTGTGGTGCACACTTAAAAATATTCTCAGAAAGTGTAAGAAAAGGCTGTAACAGGATAGAACACCAATAAGTATTTTTCTATAAATTCTTACCTTGGATGGGCTTGAATTTTCAAACCTGGCCGCCTTTCCAACTATTTCTTTGTACTAATGCATTCAGGAAATGATGCTCTTCACAATACATAATGGGAAAATAACTCTTGGTCTTGTAAACGTTTCCACAGGTAAAAAAAACCCAGTGGTAACAGGAGGGAAATCACCCCTGGGGACAAATTTTTTTTCTGTTAAAATTTGCAAAATTTTATTACATGCTATAGTTATAACATAAAAAGACAAATTAGGGGCAAGTTTATTATATAATATATCATATATGTGAGAATCGGACGCCTGTTTAATTAATTTGGATATTATTTGAATGATTTAGTTTTCAAAAAAACACAGGGGACAACATGATTTTAGGGGGGGTTGAACATTTAAATTACAATATTTTATTGGAAGAAATATAAGAATGAGTGTTTAATTGGCAGGCCATGGTGCATTATATAATTTAGTTTATACTGAAACTTAAAATTTTCAAAAAAGATGGTCGAATAAAAAAATATTTGCTGGTGAAGTGCGGGACATGGAAATTAGACTTTTTCAGATATTGTCTCATAAATCAAACTGTATTGGGATGATTTGGTAAACGTTTATCCAACTTACTGGATATTTTATTAAAGATTTTGCCATTTGTATAGAGGAATTATACCTTTTCAAATAAACTTGGGAGAATAATACACTAATTATAGAATTTTTGGCAACTTAAAACGAACTAATCTTGTCAAATATACATCAAATTCATAGTCTTTGAATATTAATATGTTGCGTGCAATTGTTAAATATTTAATGCGATGAGTGCCATTATAGCCTGAAATGAGATTTTGATTACAACGATTAAGAAAAAATCCTGATTAATTCAAACGCAATACTTCAAAATGCGAGTCTTAATTATTGTCGCAATAATAAAAACCTCGCATTAATTTCTGAATTTACAGACATCTGTACCGTCAGCGTACCGTGATCTGTTAAAGGTTTTTTTTTAATAGTTAATTCCGGTGTCACTTTGTCTCTTTTAGAAAGTTGTCTCACTGGCAATCATGCCATATCTTCTTCTTTTATATAATAAAACAAAAACCTGAACGACTTTACATTATAAATTAAAATGCATCCTAGTCGTGATGGTAACAGAGTCAAATGAACAAATGGACTAGATGAAACTGAACGAAAAAAAGAAAGAAAACACCAATTTGATCTGATAGGGGTGAATTCTATTCTTTATTCAAACTCGAGTTTGGTTTGGAACCGTATCTATTGCGATTATTACCCAAGGACAGATATAACATATCTAAACTTCGATGCTCGAATTTGAAGTTACCTATTGACACGGGTAGATGGGCGGGGATCGCGAGGGAAAATAGAATATGTACATTATGTAATGAGGGAATAGGGGATGAGTTTCATATATTGTTTACCTGTAAAAATGCTGATGTTTCTGCTCTTAGATCAAAGTTTGTACCAAATTACTATGTAATGAATCCAAGCAAGCAAGAAGAAATTCACTGGCTTGTTGTCTATATGTAACGTACAAGTTCGAAGAAAATCATAAAATACTTAATCTAATTATACCAATTGTCTTTTAAAATATACTATGTATTTGTGTTTCGTTTGTCCTGTCTCGCTATGTATTATCTTAATATGGTTGTATATATTATTGTCCTCTTGTACACAAGTATGTGTCTGAGGTTATGAATAAAATCTTGAAATCTTGATACAAGAAAAGATTATATTTGCTTCGGCTTTTTCCATTTGCGCCAATCTGCACTTAATTAGCGCCTATTTTTTTTATTTCTTTGCGCCAAATTTATTTTCTTCATTTGCACAAATTAACAGGTAAACACAAGTCATGAGGCATATAAGATGTATAGAATTTATTTATATAATAACAAAAATATTCCTTCTGGCCTTTTGCCACCTACCACTTGCTCACACGTGACGGGGAGGAGGAGGGGGATTGAAAGCAGGATAAGTTTATTGCAAGTGTACATCACACTTGAAGTAGCACTTTATAAAATAAGATTGTAACAGTTTGACATAAAAAGCACATTTGCATATGCACAAATCTTTTTTAACTGAGTATTGTCATGCAACACTTCTGTTGAACTGCAACCTTGTGATATCTTCCCTACAATAAAGCATCCCCTTTTTTATCAAAATTTGTAGAAGTTAAAGCCTGTTTTTTTCTTTATGGCATCGGTTCCATATATGAAAGTAAATGTTCGGGTACCAGAAGTGTGATTAAATGATGATACCCATGAGCTCAACATGCGTCTATACACACATTTATCTATATTGTAGCTTGTGTTCATTGAATTGCTGCGTTTGGTTAAACAAGTTTAATTTTATCATCTAAATTTATCAGACCTAACCTTTCGAATCAATTTGGCGCAAATTAAAAAATGTCAATGTGCGCAAATGAAAAAAAATATGCTTTTTCAAAATTGGCGTAATTGTCATACGTACATTCACCGATCACATATTACTGGTTAGATTAAAAAATAATATATTATTTAGATTAAGAAGTACTTTAAGAAATTGATTGATTGTTGTTTGCCATCAGTACAGCCGCAAATATTTCAGACAAGTTCAGGAAGAAAACTAAATAATGAATACAATAGGGAATGTTACTGTTCAAATAAATGTCATCGGTCATTCAGAGTGAAGTATAGATACGAAACTTTGGACCGTCGATTGAAAATAGTTTGTTTTGATAACAACCGCCGGTAGGTATAGACAAATACGGTTGATAGACGGTATATAGGAGCACTAAATTCTATGTTAACCACCGACAGTAGGTATAAAGAAATACTATTGAAAGACGGTATATAAAGGAACACTATATTTTACGTTAACCACCGACGGTAGGTATAAAGAAATACTGTTAATAGACGGTATATAGGAGCACTATATTGTATGTTAACCACCGACGGTAGGTAAATTCAGATACTTTTGACAGACGGTATGAGCACTATATACGGACCATATAATACGTTATATTGACCATCGACGGTAGGTATCAATGAAAACTGTTGATAGACGGTTTATAGGAGCACTTTATTGTATGTTAACCACCGACAGTATGTATAGACACATAATTTTAATAGACAGCACTATATTTTACGTAAACCACCGACGGTAGGTATAGACAAATACTTTTGATATACGGTATATAGGAGTACTGTATTGCTTGTTAACCACCGATGGTAGGTATAAACAGGTACTGTTGATATACGGTATATAGGAGTACTATATGTCATGTTAACCACCGACGTTAGGTATAGACTAAATACTGTTGATAGACAGTATATAGGAGGACTATATTGCATGTTAACCACCGACGATAGGTATAGACAAATACTGTTGATATACGGTATATAGGTGCACTGTATTGCATGTTAACCACCGACGGTGGGTATAGAAACAGGTTAGAAACATAGTGTTGATAGACGGTATATAGGAGCACTCTATTGCATGTTAACCACCGATGGTAGGTTTAGAAAAATACTGATAATAGACGGTATATAGGTGCACTGTATTATATGTTAACCACCGACGGTAGGTAGAGAAAAATAGTATTGATAGACGGTACATAGGAGTACTGTAATGCTTGTTAACCACCGATGGTAGGTATAGACAGGTACTGTTGATATACGGCATATAGGAGTACTGTATGGCATGTTAACCACCGACGGTAGGTAGAGACAAATACTGTTGATAGACGATATATAGGAGTACTGTATGGCATGTTAACCACCAACGGTAGGTATAGACAAATACTGTTGATAGACGGTATATAGGAGGACTATATTGCATGTTAACCACCGACGGTAGGTATAGACAAATACTGTTGATAGACAGTATATAGGAGCACTATATGGTATGTTAACTACCAACAGTAGGTATAGACTAAAACTCTTGATAGACGGTATATAGGAGCACTATATTGTATGTTAACTACCAACAGTAGGTATAGACTAAAACTCTTGATAGACAGTATATAGGAGCACTATATTTAATGTTAACTACCAACAGTAGGTATAGACTAAAACTCTTGATAGACGGTATATAGGAGCACTATATTGTATGTTAACAATACCGACGGTAGGTATAGACAAATACTGTTGATAGACGGTATATACACATGTAGGAGCACTATATTGTATGTTAACTACCGACAGTAGGTATAGACAAATACTGTTGATAGACGGTATATCAGTAGCACTTATTGTATGTTAACTACCACAGTAGGTAAAGACTAAAACTCTTGATAGACGGTATATAGGTATAGCACTATATTGTATGTTTATACACCGACGTAGGTATAGACAAATACTGGTTATAGACGGTATATAGGAGCACTATATTGTATGTTAACTCACCGACGTAGGTATAGACAAATACTGGTGATAGACGGTATATAGGAGCACTATATTGTATGTTAACCACCGACGGTAGGTATAGACAAATACTGCTGATAGACGGTATATAGGAGCACTATATTGTATGTTAACCACCGACGGTAGGTATAGACAATATACTGCTGATAGACGGTATATAGGAGCACTATATTGTATGTTAACTACCGACAGTAGGTATAGACAAATACTGTGATAGACGGTATATAGGAACACTATATTGTATGTTAACTACCGACAGTAGGTATAGACAAAATACTGGTGATAGACGGTATATAGGAGCACTATATTGTATGTTAACTACCGACAGTAGGTATAGACTAAACTTGATAGACGGTATATAGGAGCACTATACTGTATGTTAACACCGACGGTAGGTATAGACAAATATGTTGATAGACGGTATATACATTGTAGGAGCACTATATTGTATGTTAACCACCGACGGTAGGTATAGACAAATACTGTTGATAGACGGTATATGGGAGCATTATATTGTATGTTAACCACCGACGGTAGGTATAGTCATATACTGTTGATAGATGGTATATAGAAGCACTATATTGTATGTTAACTACCGACAGTAGGTATAGACAAATACTGTTGATAGACGGTATATGGGAGCACTATATTGTATGTTAACAACCGACGGTAGGTAAATTCAGATACTTTTGACAGACGGTATATATGAGCACTATATACGGACCATATAATACGTTATATTGACCATCGACGATAGGTATAAATGAAAACTGTTGATAGACGGTTTATAGGAGCACTTTATTGTATGTTTACCACCGACAGTATGTATAGACACATGATTTTAATAGACAGCACTATATTTTACGTTAACCATCGACGGTAGGTATAGACAAATACTTTTGATATACGGTATATAGGAGTACTGTATTGCTTGTTAACCACCGATGGTAGGTATAAACAGGTACTGTTGATATACGGTATATAGGAGTACTATATGTCATGTTAACCACCGACCGTAGGTATAGACTAAATACTGTTGATAGACAGTATATAGGAGGACTATATTGCATGTTAACCACCGACGATAGGTATAGACAAATACTGTTGATATACGGTATATAGGTGCACTGTATTGCATGTTAACCACCGACGGTGGGTATAGAAACAGGTTAGAAACATGGTGTTGATAGAAGGTATATAGGAGCACTCTATTGCATGTTAACCACCGATGGTAGGTTTAGAAAAATACTGATAATATACGGTATATAGGTGCACTGTTTTATATGTTAACCACCGACGGTAGGTAGAGAAAAATAGTATTGATAGACGGTATATAGTACTGTAATGCTTGTTAACCACCGATGGTAGGTATAGACAGGTACTGTTGATATACGGCATATAGGAGTACTGTATGGCATGTTAACCACCGACGGTAGGTACAGACAAATACTGTTGATAGACGATATATAGGAGTACTGTATGGCATGTTAACCACCAACGGTAGGTATAGACAAATACTGTTGATAGACGGTATATAGGAGCACTATATGGTATGTTAACTACCAACAGTAGGTATAGACTAAAACTCTTGATAGACGGTATGTAGGAGCACTATATTGTATGTTAACTACCAACAGTAGGTATAGACTAAAACTCTTGATAGACGGTATATAGGAGCACTATATTGTATGTTAACCACCGACGGTAGGTATAGACAAATACTGTTGATAGACGGTATATACACATGTAGGAGCACTATATTGTATGTTAACTACCAACAGTAGGTATAGACAAATACTGTTGATAGACGGTATATAGGAGCACTGTATTGTATGTTAACTACCGACAGTAGTATAGACAAATACTGGCGATAGACGGTATATAGGAGCACTATATTGTATGTTAACCACCGACGGTAGGTATAGACAAATACTGCTGATAGACGGTATATAGGAGCACTATATTGTATGTTAACCACCGACGGTAGGTATAGACAAATACTGCTGATAGACGGTATATAGGTGCACTATATTGTATGTTACCTTCCGACAGTAGGTATAGACAAATACTGTTGATAGACGGTATATAGGAACACTATATTGTATGTTAACTACCGACAGTAGGTATAGACAAATACTGGTGATAGACGGTATATAGGAGCACTATATTGTATGTTAACTACCGACAGTAGGTATAGACTAAAACTCTTGATAGACGGTATATAGGAGCACTATATTGTATGTTAACCACCGACGGTAGGTATAGACAAATACTGTTGATAGACGATATATAGGTGCACTATATTGTATGTTACCTTCCGACAGTAGGTATAGACAAATACTGTTGATAGACGGTATATAGGAACACTATATTGTATGTTAACTACCGACAGTAGGTATAGACAAATACTGTTGATAGACGGTATATAGGAGCACTATATCGCATGTTAACTACCGACGGTAGGTTTAGAAAAAAATAAAATAATAGACGGTATATAGGAGCATTTTATTGCATGTTAATCACCAACGGTAGGTATAGATAAATTATGTTGATAGACGGTATATAGGAACACTATATTGCATGTTAATCACCGACGGTAGGTATAATATACGATGTATAGGAGCACTATACTGTAGTTTAACTACCAACAGTAGGTATAGACAAATACTGTTGATAGACGGTATATAGGAGCTCTATATTGTATGTTAACTACCGACGGTAGGTATAGACACATACTGTTGATAGACGGTATAAAGGAGCACTATATTGTATGTTAACTACCGACAGTAGGTATAGACAAATACTGTTGATAGACGGTATATAGGAGCACTATATTGTATGTTAACCACCGACGGTAGGTATAGCCAAATACTGTTGATATACGGTAAATAGGAGTACTGTATTGCATGTTAACCACCGACGGTAGGTATAGATAAATACTGTTGGTAGACGGTATATAGGAGCACTATATCGCATGTTAACTACCGACGGTAGGTTTAGAAAAATATTGATAATAGACGGTATATAGGAGCATTATATTGCATGTTAACCACCAACGGTAGGTATAGACAAATACTATTGATAGACGGTGTGAAGGAGTACTAATTCGTATGTTAACCACTGACGGTAGGTATAGACAAATACTGTTGATATACGGTGAATAGGAGTACTGTATTGCATGTTAACCACCGACGGTAGGTATAGATAGAATGAAATTCAAAACAGTGTGGCTGTGGCCATTGATTGACACATTAAATTCATCCATTGACTGGGACAATTTACATGAACGTTTGTCTGTAACGACCACTGTTCATGACGTACCTACGATAGACATTTAAACTGTGGGGTCACCAAAGGTTTCTTAACGCTTTTAATTATAAAATAGTTCAAAAAATTATACGTATAGATAATATATATATAATATAAAAAAGTAGATGTTGTATGATTGCCAATGAGACAACAGTAGTGTTTGTGGGACAGAATAACCCCCATTAAGGTGGACGTCGGACGCTGACGCCATATTCGAAAGTTGGCGCAGACGCCGACGCCATATTTGGGCCTTAAAGCGGACGCCATAGTCGACCCTGAAATCAAGACGCAAACTTCGGGTTGGACCATGTTACTCGGACATCGAGACGCCGACGCCATATTTGGGCTTAAATCCTGGACGCTATATCTTAAGGGCAATGCCGTTTTTATTCCCACAACCTTGCTGACGTTGGGCTTCTAATCCACGTAGGTGAGCAAACACTAAGTACTCCACAATCCTGACAGGCGATGAGATCTTCCCGTGTTTCAGCATCCTCTGACGAACTATGTGTTGTCTCGTCGGCAATATCTTCGTCTGATGAGACCGAACTATCGTCTTTAAAAGTATTCGAGAGACGGTCGTCATCCCTCTGTCCGTCTGGTGTCTCTCCTTGACCGACCTGCAAGACCTCTGTGTGCAATCTGGAGGCTTCTGGGGTTCTAGCTTTTAGGTCAACAAGAAAGTACACGAAAGGTGTCCTCTTTGCCTCTTCAAATTTCCGGAGAAAGAAGTCCCCTCGAGAAGGATACATCTGTCGGCCAAGAGTCACGATGGGCTGTCGATCAATGGGGTTATTAAAGAGAATGAGATAATGACAATTTCGTCTCTGGGTGGGGTCTTTGCCAAAGTATAAATTCTGATTAAAAACGACGACCGATAATTTCCTATGGTGACACCCTTCCGTAATCAAATCATTTATTCTGGAGTCTTTGTCCGATGTCGACATGAGGTCATCTAATAGGATCATGTTTCGAATGTTGGGATCGAAAACATCGTCACTTTCGAGATCAAAAGGAATTCCACGAATGAATTCAACGCGTGGAAGCACTGCATGTTCGTTGTATTTCCTCGTAAAGAGGTTGCCACCTTTTATACAACCAAACGATCCTGTCTGGACTAGGACTTCACAGTTTTTTTTATGTGTTGAAACAAATAACATAAAATAAGTTTTATCGCAGGAGGTTGGACCGGACACAATCATGGTAGAAGGGTGTCTAAACACGAAAGCCTTCTGCTGCTGCTTTTGCTGCTGCTGCTTCTTTTTCTGCTGCTGCTGTTGCTGCTTTTGCTGCTGCTGGGTAACACTTGGGTGGTATAGTGGCTCATCGGAAGAATGCTTACTTCTTATATGTCTTTGAAGATCGTGCGGCCACACATGCACTTAACAGCAAATATTGCAATTAAACATACTCGTAATTTCCTAAATGACAGTGAGTAGCTTCCTCTTATAGATTTACTTCACTTCCTTCGAAAATATAGCAAGAGAAATACATGGTCATCTTTTAGACGACATATTTGAAGATGATCGTATCTCAAAACAAATTCGATGTGATACAATTCATTCCTGGTTACCGTGAAATAGACTGGTTTCCCAAACGTCACGTCCGTAATATCTTATTTAATCGTATCGACTGGAGAATATGGAGAGATTTTCCCTAACGTACGACTGGTGCACGAAATCGGAACAGAAGTACATACGTCTCGTTTAGGCTTCTAATTCCGGTATGAACGACACCTTCAATGAACATTCCCACGATCCATCCAACGTATAGCGTTTTGCAAGGCGCACTTTGAAATTGCCACGTACGTTATTTTCAAACGATGGATGAAAGCGAGTTTTCGCTATTAATAAATAAACAAAACTCGTCCATAGTGTTAATTCCAGTGAAACCTTTAGTATCTCTCTTACAGCTTTGTTATACTCAAAGCCGTATTTAAGGAAATAAACGGAAATAGTAATTGATTGCTTAACGTCCAGTGGCAAATAATTCATGAATGTTTAGAACACGTTACCATAAATACAATAGGTATAGGTCTTGTAAAAGAGGCCACCCCGCGGGATAAAGGGTATATTGGATAGGAACATAAATTTTGCCTTGCAATAGGCTAAAATGTGTTGTGTATAACTATATAAGTACAGTAGACTAATTTATCTTCTATACGGTTGAAATAATTATTATAGTCAATACAATTTTTTGTGTTTCTGTATAATTAATGAATCCTCCTGATCATCTTTCTTCCTTAAGTATTTAGTAATCTTCATCATAATTTTATGTTAAGGACTATATAGACATAAAACTTGTTTGATTGGACCGTATGCTAAGAGCCGGCCACCTACAGAGCCAGAATCATCTCATTTATACCGGTTCAAACCGGTTCTTGTTTCTCTGCACGGAGATAATTCTTGCACGTGCACAAACAAACAAAAAATGCTACTGCAATTATATACTGTAACAGTCGTATTTGTTTGTATTCCTTTATAATTTTTTTTATAGTTTAACATCCCATAATTCTTAATTCCTTATATTTAAGCAGCCGTATATTTCTCTATTCGATATATTTTACCAGTCCCTATTTCACTATTCTTTATATTTATTTTGGTCATATTTCTTTATTCTTTATTTTTCTCGCCCATATCATTCTTTATTTATTTTTTCGTCCATTATTCTCTATTCTGTAAACCCAATCCAAACTCCTTGTATATAAATATTGATTGATTAAATATATTATCCGTGTAATTTTTGAAGATAAAAACCAACTACGACCGTGGAATTTTCAAATATATAGTTAAGATTATGTTAAATGAGAAACAATTTTAAATGACCAGACGTGGTTTTAGTTAATCATTTGGGTTGAAATCCTAATCATATGATAGTAATTATATGTGGTTGAAATGAGTTGGAATGCAATACTACTCAATGTTTACGGTTGTCATGCTTATCTAAAAGATAAAGATAATTATTTAATGTCACAGACTATATTTTTATTATTGGTGTCCGTTAATTAGAACCAAATAAAAAAGTGTACACCTGTAAACATGTTATTGAAAGAAAGTGTATAAAGATACTTATTTTTAATCACCAATGTGCTTTATCTCTTAATCTAATTATTTGAGATGTCAGGTTAAACAGGATCATAGGATATTAATTAAGTGGTTCAAATAAGTCGGAAAGCTACGGACGCCCATAGGACCTCCCACAAATATAATTTGAATTCGAAATCACGAATTTAAATCGTTATTACGAATTTTATAATTCGTTACTGGTATAACATTAAGGTATTGCGTCCAAGCCCAAATATGGCGTCGGTGTCTCGATGTCCGAATCATACGGTCCAACCTCAAATTCGCGTCCCGATTTCATGGTCGACCATGGCGTCCGCGTTAAGGCCCAAATATGGCGTCGGCATTCACACCCAGGTCCAAATATAGCGTCAGCGTCCGACGTCCACCTTTATGGGTTCATTCTGTCCCACAAACACTACTGACAACTCTCCACAAGAGATCAAAATGGCACAGAAATTAACAACTATAGGTCACCGTACAGCCTTCAACAATGAACACAGCCCATACCGCATAGTCACCTATAACAAGTCCCGAAATGACAATGTGAAACAATTTAAACGAAAAAACTAACGACCTAATTTATATACAAAAAATGAACGAAAAACAAATATGTAACATATAAACAAACGACAACCACTGAATTACAGTCTCCTAACTTGGGACAGGCACATACATAGAGAATGTGGCGGGGTTAAACATGTTAGCGGGATCCCAAACCTCCAATAACCTGGGACTTTGGTGTAACAGTACAACATAAGAACGAACTATAAAAATCAGTTGAAAAAGGCTTACTCATCAGATGGAAAAAAATACAAATATATAAGATCCATACAATACATACAGACCATATATCGAAACCAATATATACTAAGCATTCAGCCAATCAAACAAAATGCATCTTAGGACCAAAGATCATTTTCACACATACAGAGTTTTTTTGGACACTGTATATGGGTCAGGGATACAGTTTGTATACAGACTGTATATAAAAATTAGCCCCATAGATAAAGCATACAGAAAATGCATACAGACTGTATATAAGAGCCACAGGCAGTGCACACACTTTATCTTGCAGTAACAGGCAAAACATACAGACTTTTATTTCAACTTGGAACAACTTACAATGCATACATACTGTGTCTCTGATCCATAGACAGTGTTAACCGACTAAATCTAAGATATACCGACAATAGAAGTATCTTAGACTCATAGTCAAAGCATATAAACAATGTATAAAGACTAAGAACGACGTACAATACATAAACTTAATTTAATTTACAACAAAGAAAATGCATACAGACTGTATCTGGGAAGCACAGACAATGCATTGACTGTGTGTAATCAAAGAACCTTTGTGAGCACGCTCACATACTTCACAGCCCGACATTGTCACTAAGCAAACAAAATTTCAACAGATTATTTAGTTCAAACACGCATGAAATTCTGTTGTGTAATTTCAGAAGATATGCAGAAGTATATTTAGGCCGAAATTCTAAGTTCAGAAGGCATAGTTCCTAATTCCTAACAAGAGTACACACGTTGAAATTTCTCGCCTTATTTATGTTGATAGACCTAAATATAAAGTTTTACTACAATTATCACATAAACTTATTAATAACATGACCAAAGAAAATGAGATCAAGGTCATATGACCAAAATGAGGAATACATTTACACCTTACAATCATTCAATACAAATCAGGTCAAGGTCAGATGACACTTGGCACAAAAACTAAACACTGAACAATGAACCTCGAAAATGAGGTCAAGGACAAATGAGACTTGCGAGACTGACATCATAAGATATTTCCAGACACCAAATAAAGTTGACCTATTGCATATAGTATTAGAAAAAAACGAACAAAACTCAAAAGCTTAACTTTGACCATTGAACCAAGGAAATGAGGTCAAGATCAGATGACACCTGCCAGTTGGACATGTACACCTTACAATCCTTCCATACACCAAATATACAAGACATATTTCATATAGTATCTGAGATATAGACTTGACCACCCAAAACTTAACCCTTTTCACTGATCCATGAAATGATGGCGAGGTCAAGTGAAAACTGTCTGATGGGCATGCTGACCAAGGTACGCAAATACTAAACATAGTTACCCATAATATGTGAGAAATTACAAAAACTCTTAACTTTTTTTCAAGTAGTCACTGAACCATGAAAATGAGTTCAAGGACAATGGACATGTGACAGACGGAAACTTCCAAACTTAAGGCATCTGTATTTAAAGTATGGAGCATCCAGGTCGTTCGCCGTCTAAAATATCAAGCTTTTAAGAAGTGAACTAACGCTGTCGCCGTCGCCGCCGGATCACCATTCCTATGTCGAGCTTTCTGCGACAGATTTTATGACAAACTGTTGTAGGAGTATATAGAAAATCAATGAATTGATAATTTCATAATTTCCTCATTATCTACAAAGATTTATAAAACTCTGTTATGTGGTTTCAGACGAGTTGCAATAACGAGAACAGGACTGACAGACCGATGGATCAAAAACATTGTACCATAAAGAACTTTGTTTGGTTTGGTATAATAAAGGGTCTGCTAAATAATGTAAGGCTGAGATAAATTAGTCATTTGGTCACACCAGTTTTTTGGCGAGGTTCGTTTTGTTCAGTCTGTGATGTTCTTTGTGATGTTCTTTGTTGTGTTTTGCATTCTGTTGTTTGTTTTTTAATCTTTCTTTTTTTTTTGCCGTGGTTTTGTCAGTTTATTATTGACTTATGTGTTTGAATAAGCCTTTAGTATCTTTCGCCTCTCTCTTCGGTCAATTTGATTATGTGGGACATACAGATTTAGACCCAAACTTGTCTCTGATTGTTTCGTGATTATTGCAGATGTAAATCATACTATAAAATTGAGTATGGAAATGGGGAATGTGTCAAGGAGACAACAACCCGACCATAGAGCAGACAACAGCCGAAGGCCACCGATAGATCTTCAATGTAGCGAGAAACTCCCGCACACGGAGGTGTCCGTCAGCTGGCCCCTAAACAAATATGTATACTAGTTCAGTGATAATGGACGTCATACTAAGCTCCGAATTATACACAAGAAACTAAAATTATAAATCATACAAGACTAACAAAGGTCAGAGGCTCCTAACTTGGGACAGGCGCAAAATTGCGGAGGGATTAAACATGTTTTTTGAGATCTCAACCCTCCCCTATACCTGTAGCCAGTGTAGAAAAAACAAACGCGAAACAATACGCACAGTAAAACTCAGTTTAAGAGAAGTCCGAGTCCGATGTCAGAATATGCATATGAAACAAAAGAAAATAAACAAAATGACAATAATACATAAATAACAACAGACTACTAGCAGTTATTGACATGCCAGAACCAGACCTTAATTAAACTGATTGAAAGATTATGTCTTCATCATATGAATATCAGGCACAATCCCTCCTATTAGGGGTTTAGTATTATACCGTCATGAAATATACAACCCTCTTATTTACAATATCATTTGATCAACACCTATTTACAAGGGTCTATTTGATATGATTTTTCTCATTGTTGAAGGCTGTATGGTTGCATATAACTGCTTACATCCACTTTATTTGAACTTGAGTGGATACATGTAGGCGTCTCATTGGCAATCATACCACATCTCCGTATTTTTACAGTATTGTATCAGTACTGTTACCTAATAACAGGACAAAACAAGACAGCAATTTGACAAAACTAAAGACATACATACTTGATTTTACTTCTCTAAAGATATAAACAAAATTTTCATAGTTCGTATCTGAACATGTACACAGCCATGGGAATTTTAAGGGACTATATTTCAGTGTGCATATATTTAGTAGCTAATCTGGCTACTTCCTGTTTATCAGACCGATACCTTAGAAAAGAATTGTGACAATATATCCAATCTTTTCATAAACCAAAGACTAACGTCACTAGGAGCAGCAGTTAGTTGTCATAGATACTCTAGATAGAAAGATAATCTGCCACTTTTATAAAAGGGACTACACATAGTTTTTGAAAGGGTATAATCGGTTTGTGCCGAAATTACTTTCTTTAGTCCAGAAACTCATTTGTGCTAAATGGTAATCTCCACCCACATTTAGGACTGGCAGTTATTTGTAGTTTTTATCAACAGCTTGCACTTTTTCTAAATTATATTTGCTTCTTTTAAGACTGACCAAAACTGTTTTTTTACCATTGTGGTTTGATTAAGGTAGTGTATATCAAACAGCTGTTGGAAATATTTTGGACAACCCTCTTATTTACAATATCATTTGATCAACACCTAGTGGTCTTTGGTGGTATCGCGCATAACATTAATAAGGTCTTTTTTAAAAGGCAACTTGAAATTATTGGTCCCATATTTATGTGCTATAGCAAATGTATTGGCTGCTGATCTGCATATATGATAGCAATATATTCTTATGTTTTGAATGACCCCTTATTTCTTCACTCCACTTTATAAGATAGAAATAAATGTTATTCCATATTTTATTGTTTTTTTTTAAAGGTATCATAATTTAGACATAAAGACAAAACTAAGCACAGTGAAAAAAGTCTACTCTGTCCTGTAAAGTTTGAGATGTTTTTGTTGTTCAATCTTTGTCACTTGTATGGAAACACTAAATCTTGATAACCTACAACAGAAATATTATCACTTTTATTTCAATTCAATTGTTGCAGTTATCATGCATGTAATAGAGAAAATGATAAATTAGACCAGATCTCCACATTAATAATATCAAAACTAGAGGCTTCAATGAGCCTGTGTCACGCACATGATACTTTTATTTACAATTGATGCATGATACAGAAATTGTCTATACCAACCGTCAGTGTTTACCATACAATACAGTACTTCTATACACTGTCTGTATACAGTATTTGTCGAATTATGTCCATACCTATCGTCGATGTTTGACATAAAGTACAATACTCCTATATACCGTATATCAACAGTATTTGTCTATACCTACCGTCGGTGGTTAACATACAATACAGTCCTCCTATATACCGTCTATCAACAGTATTTGTCTATACCTACCGTCAGTGGTTAACATATGATATAGTACTCCTTTGCACCATCCATCAACAGTATTTGTCTATACCTACCGTCGGTGGTTAACATACAATATAGTGCTCCCATAAACCGTCTATCAACAGTATTTGTCTATACCTACTGTCGGTAGTTAACATACAATATAGTGCTCCTATATACCGTCTATCAACAGTATTTGTCTATACCTACTGTCGGTAGACTAGTTAACATACAATATAGTGCTCCTATATACCGTTTATCAACAGTATTTGTCTATACCTACCGTCGCTAGTTAACATACAATATAGTGCTCTTTGATACCGTCTATCAACAGTATCTATCTATACCTACTGTCGGTAGTTGCTCCTATATACCGTCTATCACCAGTATTTGTCTATACCTACCGTCGGTGGTTAACATAAGATATAGTGCTCCTACATACCGTCTATCAACAGTATTAGTCTATACCTATATAGCTACCGTCAGTGGTTAACATACAATATAGTGCTCCTATATACCGTCTATCACCAGTATTTGTCTATACCTACCGTCGGTGGTTAACATACAATATAGTGCTCCCATATACCGTCTATATCAACAGTATTTGTCTATACCTACTGTCGGTAGTTAACATACAATATAGTGCTCCTATATACCATCTATCAACAGTATATGTCTATACCTACCGTCGGTGGTTAACATACAATATAATGCTCCCATATACCGTCTATCAACAGTATTTGTCTATACCTATTGTCGGTAGTTCACATACAAAATTTATATACTTTTCAATATTTATATACACGTCATTATCAAATAGTTATTTGTAAGTTATACCTACCATCGGTAGTTAACATACAAATAGTGCTCCTACAATGTATAACCGTCTATCAACAGTATTTGTCTATACCTACCGTCGGTGGTTAACATACAACATAGTGCTCCATTATACCGTCTATCAACAGTATTTGTCTATACCTACGTCGGTAGTTAACATACAATATAGTGCTCCTGTATACCGTCTATCAACAGTATTTGTCTATACCTACCGTCGTGTTAACATACAATATAGTGCTCCTATATACCGTCTATCAACAGTATTTGTCTATACCTACCGTCAGGTGGTTAACATACAATATAGTGCTCTTATAAACCGTCTATCAACAGTATATGTCTATACCTACGTCGGTGGTTAACATACAATATAGTGCTCCATATAACCGTCTATCAACAGTATTTGTCTATACCTACTGTCGGTAGTTAACATACAATATAGTGTTCTATATACCGTCTATCAACAGTATTTGTCTATACCTACCGTCGGTGGTTAACATACAATATAGTGTTCCTATATACCGTCTATCAACATTATTTGTCTATACCTACGTCGGTGTTAACATACAATATAGTGCTCTATACCGTCTATCAAAGTATTTGTCATACTACGTCGTATTAACATATATAGTCTCTTATACGTTATCAACAGTATTTGTCTATACCTACGTCGGTAGTTAACATACAATATAGTGCTCCTATATACCGTCTATCAACAGTATTTGTCTATACCTACCGTCGGTAGTTAACATACAATATAGTGCTCCTATTACCGTCTATCAACAGTATTTGTCTATACCTACCGTCGGTGGTTAACATACAATATAGTGCTCCTATATACCGTCTATCAACAGTATTTGTCTATACCTACGTCGGTAGTTAACATACAATATAGTGCTCCTATTACCGTTATCAACAGTATTGTCTATACCTACCGTCGGTGTTAACATACAATATAGTGCTCCTATATACGTCTATCAACAGTATTTGTCTATACCTACCGTCGGTAGTTAACATACAATATAGTGCTCCATATATACCGTGTATCAACAGTATTTGTCTATACCTACTGTCGGTAGTTAACATACAATATAGTGCTCCTATATACGTCTATCAACAGTATTTGTCTATACCTACCGTCGGTAGTTAACATACAATATAGTGCTCCTATATACCGTCTATCACCAGTATTTGTCTATACCTACCGTCGGTGGTTAACATGGAATATAGTGCTCCTATATACCGTCTATCAACAGTATTTGTTTATACCTACTATCGGAGGTTAACATAGAATATAGTGCTCCTATATACCAAGAGGGATAACGGATCTGCATCTAGAATTTATCATGCTGCCTTTTTTTTGGATTTTTAAAATTCTTGTTATCCCTCAATTTTTACATTCATCCCAAATAATACAACAGTAGTCAATTAGGGGCAGAACACCCATTGTATTATGTTTTCTTGCAGATATAAAAAAAAAATGTATTTAAGAAAGATGGTATATTCTTGATGATATATTAGCACAACCCTGGTCAATTTGATTTCTCCAGTTACTTAGTGGGCTGTCAATTTTGAAACTAATATTTTTTCACATGAAGAATTTTGTAATACTTTAATTTATTATCAAGTTTGGTTAAAAAGTCTGAATAGTTTCTGCTTTGTTCCAGTAATCAAACATTTTGTTTCATTTGCATCTATGAACATGTTATTCATTTTACACCACTCTTCAACCCTGTATAAATCTTCTTGAACATCATCATTTATATTTTCTAGATGTTTCCCCCTGATTTATGAATAGTGGTGTCATCAGCATATACAACGATATAGGTCTGTTTCACAATTTTTAATGCATAAGGGAAGGTCATTTATAAATAGCACAAACAATAGAGGACAAGGTATAGAACATTGGGGAACACCAAATTTTACATGTTGTTGTTCAGAGTTAACATTACAAATTTATACCTTTTGTTATTCAGGTACGACTTAAAAAAACTAACAGTAGTCTCACTAAATCCATACATGTCGAGCTTTAAACAAAGAAAGTCATATTCTACCAAATCAAAAGCTTTTTTTTAAATCTTAATAAAATTGCTAGGTTTAAATTACCATCTTTCATTTCTTGCAACCATGTGTCAATGATATTAAATAAATATCAAGCTCAATCCAGTATATATTCCAAGCTTTAAGTTATGGACAAATGATAATGCTATTAAAAATACCAAATCATAATCAGTGCTTTTCTCTTTTTCTATTTACAGTATATGACTAGGTAATAATGATTACTTTTTTCAACTATTTTCATACTTTTTTGTTTCCTCTGCTTTTGTATCAAGGGCATAATTGTTTATGGCAAACTAAGCATCTGCATAATCAAACTATTCCTAACTATACTCTACCTCAAATTCTGGAAACTGCAGAATTTTTGTCATAACAGTCTTATGGTAGCTGAACTATTTCTATTTTTTGTAAATCTGGATTAATAAGTCTTTTGTCACATTCTGGGGCTATAGAAAAAAAACATTACAGAATTATCAAAATTATGTGTATATAATGTTTGTGTACAGTCATTCAACTAAAAAAGGACAAAAATTATTTTTTTGTGTATAAATAAATAATTGTGATTTTAATGTCTTAATATTATAAAAAAAACTTCAAAAGATTAAATTTAAATTGTAATTTAAACATGAAAGAGCACATATAAATCAACCTTTTACTCAGATTTATATCTAAAACCAGTTATAACTAGCTATAATATCTTTGACTTCACAAATATCATCATCTAATTTTACAAATCAGTATTTATTTGGTGGCACTTCCTGCACACTAAGTATGTTATGCCGAGATTCACTTGTTGTCGAGTATCGAGTTGCGAGTTGCGAGTATCGAGTTGCGAGTTACATAAGTCGAGTTGCGAGTTACAAAAGTCGAGTTGCGAGTTACAAAAGTCGAGTTGCGAGTTACAAAAGTCGAGTTGCGAGTTACAAAAGTCGAGTTGCGAGTTACAATAGTCGAGTTGCGAGTTAAGAAAGTCGAGTTGCGAGTTACAAAAGTCGAGTTGCGAGTTACAATAGTCGAGTTGCGAGTTAAGAAAGTCGAGTTGCGAGTTATAAAAGTCGAGTTGCGAGTTATAAAAGTCGAGTTGCGAGTTACAAAAGTCGAGTTGCGAGTTACAATAGTCGAGTTGCGAGTTACAAAAGTCGAGTTGCGAGTTAAGAAAGTCGAGTTGCGAGTTACAAAAGTCGAGTTGCGAGTTACAATAGTCGAGTTGCGAGTTACAAAAGTCTAATTGCGTAAAAATGCGGAAACGAAACTATTTTAATTTTTTGGTATAACTGTTTAACATTTTGAATGCTGATTTCTTATAGAATTGTATACAGTATTGTTGATTATTTTTGTTGTTTGGACTACATCCGAGTCTTTTGTAAAAATTAAATTGTTTGTTTTAATAATCACTATGTTTAGTATTTTCTGAAGAAGCAGATATCCTTTTGAAATACAGCGGATGGCTTGCAGTTTAATTATTATTAAATTTCATAGCTAGCAACGTCATAATAATTAAACGTAAATTAAGTGAGATAGCAACCAAACTATAGTACATATAAAATACCCCTTCTGCAGATTTCGTTAACAGTGGGCTTTTGGGGGCAGCTGCAGAGCCCGGCAATATTAGTTAGGGACCGCAAAATTTATTCTTTTGCAGTGACATATTTAACATTGGCTATAGATGAAGGGGAAACGAATAGCATGCATAAAACCAGTTTAAATCCGCCACATTTGTGTGTCTGATATAGGTCAGGAACCTTTATCCTTTGTTGCTCTTGTATGTTTTTTGAATTTTGGTTGATCTTTATATTTAGGAGCATAGAATGGCATCCATATTCTCGATCTAATGAACAATGTGTTTTGGGCATTCTCGGGGCTCCCTCTAGGAGTGTGATTATTCGCTGGGTTGAAGACCCAATGACATTTGATTGAATTATATATTTTTGTTGGGTTGCTATCTCTTTGATTCATTCCCCGTTATTATTCTGTAGTCTATACATGTAGCCTCTTGTAAAAACTTCATTTGCGCCATTTTACAGTTAAGATTTAATTGAAAAGTTTTAAAATGTTTATTGCTACATCGTGAATAAGGTTTTTTTTAAGTATTCCTCCTGGGTATTGGATATTTTAGTAACTTAGGTTTAAAATTAGAGTGTTCACATGATTGAGATTGTCAATTATGAACTAGTTTTCTAAGAAAACTAATTTTGATTGTTTCACATTTTTCATGTCTAGGCCGTTTATAGCAGAATTTGTAGGTCATAGTTTTCTATGGTGGCTTTATAAATCCACTTCATTTTACCTTGATAGTGCCTCATTGCAAATCATACCACATCTCCTTATTTTTAGGAAATTATTCTGTAGCTTTCTAGGACCACACATATAACCATAATCCAGTGTAAATTAGTACATCCGATCCGTTGCTTTCCAGTTTTGTGCTTAACTTTTGGTTTAACTGTAGTGTTTAGTGCTTTTTATTTTTTTTATATGTATATGTTAATTTATAACAGAACTGAGCTCAACATTATTAGTGGCTACGCTGACCAGTTCTAGAAATATGCAGTATTGTGCATTCAAAACTGTGCTTTAAAGTTATCATTTAAATTATCTTTTGTATAAAACTATTTTTTATACTATTTACCTGTACTTATAAAAAAGAAGATGTGGTATGATTGCCAATGAGACAACTATCCACAAAAGATCAAAATGACACTTACATTAACAACTAAAGGTCACCGTACGGCCTTCGACAATGAAAAAGCCCCTACCGCATAGTCAGCTATAAAAGGCCCCGATAAGCTACATGTTTACCTGTATTTACAGTGGCGGATCCAGAATTTTTCATAAGTGGGGGCCCACTGACTGACCCAAGAGGGAGCCGCTTTACTGATTTCCTATATAAGCAACCAAATTTTTTTCCAAAAAAGGGGGGGGGGGGCGGGTCCCCCCTAAATCCGCCTCTGATTTATTTTCGAAATATAAAAAGTAAACACTGACCCCTGAACCATGAAAATGAAAATGAGGTCGAAGTCAGATGCAACCGCCAGTTGGGAGGTGTACCTTGCAATTATTCCATTTTGAAACATAGTAGAGCTATTGCTTATAGTATCTGTGAGATAGACTGGACCACAAAACTTAACTTTGTTTATTGATCCATGAGGTCAAGGCATTTTAAACCACGTGACAGACATAGGGGACGTCGCAGGATACGCACATACCAAATATAGTTATCATTTTACTTATAAGAGAGAAATCAACATACATGTAACAACATTTTTTTTTTCAAGTAGTCATTCAACAATGAAAAGGAGGCCTATATGACTGACTGAAAATTCGAAAATACTTAAGGCATCTATATATACATATAGTATGATGATCACCCAGGTCTTCTACCTTTCGAAATATTAAGCTTTTATAAAAAGTCAAGAGCTAACGTCACCGACGCCGCCACCAGATCTGTATGGCTTATGAAAGAATGATGGTATCACGTTTTGACACTGAGGTTTAAGGCAATTTAGTATTTGGAGACAGTTTTTCCTACGTTTTATCTTAAATTATGCCACTGGAAACCCTTAATAGTTCAAAACCTTTCATGTAGACAACAACCTTTCATCCGGAGGTATTTATTTTATCATAAAAGAAAGGCGGAACATACCATGAAAGAGGATTTAAAACTGTCTGGTCAAAGACAAATTTACAAACCCTTGTCCAAATCAAATCATGGAAAAATACATTCCAAACTCTTCATTATCTGATTTTAACTGATTTGGGAGGATAAATATATTTGGTTCACCATGTGGAACGAATCTTGTTGCTCGTGATTTAAAAAAAAATGATAATAAAATTGAGAATGGAAATGGGGAATGTGTCAAAGAGACAACAACCCGACCAAATAAAAAAAACAACAGCAGAAGGTCACCAACAGGTCTTCAATGTAGCGAGAAATTCCCGCACCCGGAGGCGTCCTTCAGCTGGCCCCTAAACAAATATATACTAGTTCAGTGATAATGAACGCCATACTAATTTCCAAATTGTACACAAGAAACTAAAATTAAAATAATACAAGACTAACAAAGGCAAGAGGCTCCTGACTTGGGACAGGCGCAAAAATGCGGCGGGGTTAAACATGTTTGTGAGATCTGAACCCCCCCCCCCCCTATACCTCTAACCAATGTAGAAAAGTAAACGCATCTTTTATTGTTCCATATTCGGGGGAAAGAGTGATGCTAATATGATATCAGTAAAGCATTTGACCGGGTCTGGCATGAAGGCCTCCTTCACAAACTAGAAAAATATGGAATAAGGGGGGACTTATTAAAATGGTTTAAAAGTTACTTATCCGAGAGAAAACAAAGAGTTGTCATAGGAGGACAGACATCTGATGTGTATAGCATTAAAGCAGGTGTCCCCCAGGGCTCAATTTTAGGCCCTGTATTATTTTTATTATTCATAAACGATATTGTCTGTGACATATCATGCAATATCCGACTTTTTGCTGACGATACATCATTATATATAGTTGTTGAGAACGAGTATGCTACAGCTGAATCAATGAACTCTGATATAGAAAAAATTCACGTATGGTCTCAACAATGGCTCGTTAATTTTAATCCAAAAAAAACTGAAACCATGACTATATCTAGAAAAAGAGCAAAACCCCATAATCCACCCATATACATGAATGATACACTGATACAAGAGGTTGAAGAACATAAACATTTAGGGTTAATTTTTCAAGAAAACGGTTGTTGGGAAAGTCATGTAAACTATATTATTGATAAAGCTACGCCTCGCTTAAATCTTATGAGGAGTTTAAAGTTTAAGCTATCGCGTAATAATCTACAAGTTATATATATCAGCTTCATCAGGCCCATTCTCGAATATGCAGACACTGTGTGGGATAACATACCAATTTACTTAAAGGACAAGCTAGAGAGCATTCAAATAGAAGCGGCTCGTATAGTCACAGGTGCCACTAAGCTTTGCTCTAAATCTAATCTGTATAATGATACTGGTTGGGTTTCTCTGAGTGAAAGAAGATCCAGACATAAAATTATTAAATTTCACGAAATGTTTCACGATCAAGCTCCTAATTATCTTTGTAGTATCGTACCTCAACAACTATATCAGGTCTATAACTATAATACTAGAAGTGCATTTAATGTTCAAAATATGAACTGTAGAACTACTTTTTATCAAAATTCTTTCCTACCATCTGTAATTCGTGATTGGAACAGGCTTCCACAAGATGTTAGATGTAATCCTTCAAAATTTACACTTAAAAATTATATAAATCGAGATACTAAGAAAGTCCCCACATATTATAATGCTGGTTGTAGAAAAGGCCAAATACTTCACGCCAGACTCCGGTTGAACTGCAGTGGCTTAAATGAACACCTTTTCCAGAAAAATATTGTTATTTCCAGTCTCTGTATATGTGGGCAAGTTGAGAGCAGCAAACACTATTTGCTAGAATGTCATAATTATCGACTCATACGAACACAAACCATTTCTACACTACCAATATATAATATACAAACATTATTATCAGGTAGTGAACTAATCAGTGATGAGGAAAACGGAAATATTTTTAAAATTGTACAAAGCTTTATTTTAGAAACGGTGAGATTTGGTCCGTAACAATTATTTTTATGTCGATGTCGATTAAGATTTCGAAACTTTATTTGATGTAACCTTATTTTCGAAACATTAACATATTTCTCAGTTACATGCACTATAATTATTTAAATACGAGTTGATCACATTTTTCGATCAAACTGACTTCTAAGTAACGGGCAAACCACAGAATAAACATGTTAGCTAAGAACTGGAAATTACGTTATACGAGTTTCTAATACTATGTTCCTAATTTTGTCATTTTTTTTAAAAGGGAGACGGATTTATATAAGTTTTTCTTGTTTCCGAATCCCTGTATTTCATATTGTATAATTATATTTTGTGCACTTCTTGAAATAAAATATTGTTTAAACTAAACTAATATGATAATAACACTGTGTTGTTTACGGCAAGACTTCGGCTATTTACTAGTATTCGAATTTCAAGATATCTCGTATAATATATAATATAGAATATTGAATAAGAATATTTATTCTTCCCATCAAGAGCTCTTTATGGGCAACATTACATATAACCAAACAATGCATCATGTTTTGTAACAGAAAAAAAAAACCAAACATTTATGCAAACGTTGAAACGAAATATTATTCCAAATATTAATTTGAGATCGATTTATAAAAGTTGACAAAATAAGATCGATCTTTAATCTACTGAAAACGGGAAAAATCGATCTTGTAGTGTAAACACTCTGCATTAAATAAGATCGATCTCGTACTTTAAGGATTCTTTTTTTTATATACTTCCAGAAAATCCCTAAAGTATCACATATATGCATATCAAATGTGATTCAAACCTGAAAATTTGGTGTCAAAAATATTTTCGTAACTCGCAACTCGACTTTTGTAACTCGCAACTCGACTATTGTAACTCGCAACTCGACTTTTGTAACTCGCAACTCGACTTTTGTAACTCGCAACTCGACTTTTGTAACTCGCAACTCGACTTTCTTAACTCGCAACTCGACTTTTGTAACTCGCAACTCGACTTTTTTAACTCGCAACTCGACTTTCTTAACTCGCAACTCGACTTTTGTAACTCGCAACTCGACTTTTGTAACTCGCAACTCGACTTTTGTAACTCGCAACTCGACTTTCTTAACTCGCAACTCGACTTTTGTAACTCGCAACTCGACTTTTGTAACTCGCAACTCGACTTTCGTAACTCGCAACTCGACTTTCGTAACTCGCAACTTGCAACTCGACGATAAGAAACCCTCTGTTATGCCTTAGGTTTAATTTTGATGCAATCACATTTCAGAAGGTACATGTCTTGAACTGTTTTAATGAATAAATTACAGTTTTAAACTCATTTTAGGCTGACCTGAGGTCAATAGTCTTAAACAATGTCATCAAACTATCAGTTTTACTGTAATATATTGATATTGTGACATTTATGGGAAAGAGCATATGAGTTAGTCAAATTGGTCAATACAATGGAAAGTTTATAGCTGAGACTACTATAACACTATGTGTTATACTAGTAGCCTCAGTTTATAACTATGTTAATGTTAATTACATACATGACATAATAATTAAATCATTTAAAAAACTATTCCAAAGATTTCTCTCAAATCATGTTTACATTTTTTTAGAGAAGAGTCTGTCTGAAATATATTCAGGGGTAGTCCAAATAATTATGACTTCTTAAAAAGCTATATTATGGGGAAAAGGGGGGGGGGGGGTCTATTATGTTTTTTTCATACAGGAGGAAGACGTCAAAGCAAAAAAAAACCCAACAAAACAAAATAAAATAATAGCCTGTCAAGACGTCCTTATATCATAATAATTTGGTCTAATTTTGGGATAATACATTTAACTTCCTTTGATGTCGGGGAGGGGATAAGTTTTGACGATTAATTATTCTTGAAACTAACAATAATTATTTCTTATTGTTACTTTGTTAAGCGAGCGTGATGTGTGGTTCTCGAGTTATTTAAAAAAAAAAGGGGGGGTTGTTACTATATCAAATTTATCCAGTTTGGAGACAATAAATATTTAAAATCTAACCATAAACTCCAATGTTCCTGCTTTTTTTAGCAGAACAAACACGATGGCATTCTCGTCTCTGTTATAATCAATAGTCAACTCATTTCTTCTTCCAGGTTATTTCTTAATCAATTATGATTATCAGCTGTCTATCTATTGAAACTTGAAACTTTTTATTTCTCAAGACCCCATCAGGGGTATGTGAATATAAACAATAATAACAAACAATAACATATATACAAAATAATGAGATCATAGAATGACATGGTTACATATTCAATGGTATACTTAAAGTACATGATTTAAGGAATTTGCAGTGGAAGGCAAATCTAATTTATAACAGACAGAACAATTTTACAAAATTTGGCAAGTTTGACAATTAAATTGTAGTCATCAGAACAAAAAAGTTCACAATATTTTATAGCATTTGGCTTTTTATACACATTACAGGGCAAAAGCCTTTTTCTTTCATTTGAAAAAAAAAGTACATTTAAATAGATAATGAAATTCATCACCAATTTCACATAAATTGCATAAATCACAAATGCGATCATCACGTTCAACACCCCAAAAACGACCTTGTTCTATTTACCATGTTTATGTTAAACTGGTCCGTAATTCCATCGTAGTGTATCGATAAGTGAACACAACAGTGACCCAGTTTATTAAACGTCTGTAAACCGAGGTATATAATATACAAGGTTCCTGAGTCAGTAACCGTAACTATCCCCGTGCTTTGTGCGCATGCGTAAGAAACACTAACAACAAGGATAAAACAGGGTACACAGTTCCGTAATTTCGTATATTTTTCTTATCTTCATACTAAAGAGCTCCAAAAGTAGGCGTGCTTAGGTGCACTGGGCGGGTCTAAAAACCGACTCTCGGTGGTTAACGTCTCTCGATGGTTAACTTTAAGTGCCTACCTCTACGTTCATTTGATAAAATGAGTTATTTGTAAAAATAAAATGCACAAAATCACATGACATTTATATAAAACAGAATTTACAAAACAATTAAACAAAAAACAGCTTTGTGTTTATTTTGTGTTTAAAACTAAAAAGTTATGTAATTCTGTCGAAAGGAAAAAGACGCCCACAAATCCGAATTTTGAGCAAATATCCCAAATTTCTACCTCAATTTATTCAAAAAGTAGCATATGGTGGTATATTTGTTTTTATTACATAATTGATTTCAGCCTATATACAAATTTTATCAAATTTTCTACATAGAATCAACTTTATCGTATGCCCTTATTACATCATTTAAAAATACAGCAAAGCTGACAATGGTAAACGTAAACCGAAGCAGAACACTTGATATTTTGAACAAAACAATACAGGATAAATGTTATATAACTTTTTATAGTATAAAAATGCATGTATGTGTTGTATTAAACAGAAAGGGACAACACTGCCTCCTCTTTACAGGTCTCTTCCTTTGAATTGGTCAGAAGGTCAGCTCTCTAATAGCCTGTTCTTCGGCTGTTAAAACTTCTGCAGGATTAGATGGTAGTTTTGTAGGATTAGATGGTAGCTTTGTAGGATTAGATGGTAGCTTTGTAGACTTAAATGGTAGCTTTGCAGGATTAGGTGGTATTTTTGCAGGCATAAATTGCAGCTTTTCAGGCTTAGATGGTAGCTTTTTACTTAAAGCCATTAGAACATTGGATCTACCGCCATCTTTATCTATTTTTGTTACATTATTATCGCTGTGATTGACTGTATTATTTCCTCCGCACGAACAGGAGCAACAGCATGAACAATCTATGTCTGCAATAGAAAATAAGCAGATGCTCGTTTTGACATTAAAAGTCAAGGTTGATTACCAATCAAAAGATGTTCTAACAGTTTTGTGTATTTGGTTGTACACAAAATCTAGCGATTCATGAAAGACCCCCATAAAAGAGTGAGACAATTTGATCATAAAACTAAACTCAGTACTCAAAGAACAAAATATGTAACAAAGTCTATAAAAAAACAGTTGTGCAAAGAATTCGGATCAAGCGGTCTGTCTTAGATTTTGAGTGAGTTCAGAATTTTTTTGTCTGTTTGATAAAGAATAGCATTAACAGCTCTATTTCTTTGCTTTTTGTGTACATGTTTTTGTTGCTGTGCATGAACTGGTTTTGGGTAATGATGGATTGTTAAATGTACCTCATATCCTTTGTTTTTCTATTATATGGACTGTAAACACAAAAACAAGTTTTTTGATTGGTTGATTTCTGAGAATAAATTCGATATACGTAGTTACTCAGTTCTCAGAATACAGCATTTGTGCACGAAACATACATCACGTATTTTGATTGGTTAATTGATTTAGCCTAAGTCATAAACAGAAAAATAAACCAGCTTAAAGTCAGTTTGAATGAGAGAGTTGCAAGCATGATTAAAATTAATAACTTTTATGATATTTTTACCAACTGGAATAGGGTAACACAACTCGCGTTTTATTTGGCTCAATGCAAATACCAAAAAGATCACTACTCTATCCTTTAAAAAAATAAACGATATGTGGTATGATTGCCAATGAGACATCTTTCCACCACAGGTCAAGCTGACAATACCCTACTTAAAAACAAATATATATAAAAAGAGCACGGAGCCTTCAGTTGGCTCACACCGTAAGCTATAAAGGGCCCAAAACATGACTAGTGTTAAAGCCATTCAAATGATAAAGCATATTTTTGCAACATGACTGCATGATAATGTTGTCAGAGAAGTTCATCTAGTACTTGATACTTAACTGAAATTACTATCAAATTTCCATAAGCAAACAGATAATACCATATTTACAACAAAAAGAAGTACAAAGTCAACATGTTGTTTTCAATGCAACTTGCCTATTATTACATGTATGTCAGCCTAGCTCAAATATGTGTCCTATCCTCAGATCGATTTCATAGTCTATATTGCGTCATAGCTGTCACAGATCTATGTCGTTTTTTTCCCGCTCGTGTCATCATGAATGTTATATTAGGTTAATTTCAGAAGGACGCGAGATTGCTGTTACCCAAATTAAAATAATGTATCAAAATGAAAAAACACATCTTTTGGAATTATTTGTTATTAATATTTTTACCGCATAGCTCGGTCTGCTTGCAACACCTGCCACATTTATAAATTAAACTCAACCCTTGGTAAACATAGCAGCATATTTCAACCATGGTTGCCCTGAAACAAATATAAAAAAAAAATGCTAATTGAACGAAATTAAAAGAGCCTTTACGTCTAAATCTGGGCAGACTCTGAGAGAAACTTGAAGGAACAACTATTTAAAGGGGCACTAGCTACGAATTAAAAAAAAAAGGATTTTTTTTTGTTCTTTTGTTGAATCACATTTGAAACTGTAATAGTGAAATGAAAAGTCGTATTTAGCAGACAAATTGGTTCAGTTTTGTTAAAAAAAAAAAGCAAAGAAACATTGCTTATCAATAAATTATTCACTTCCAAGTGAACAATTCGACCTTATTAACTTTCAAGTGAACAATTCGACCTTATTAAATCCGTCTTAATGGGAACTTCAATTGAACCTTTTAGCTACAGATATGTTACGAATGAACTAGGCATGTTCAGCTAGGGTAAACCATTTGATTGACTGATTATTACTATACTATATATAAAAATATTAATTTTCGCGAACCATTTAGGTCACGGAAATTCCAAAATATGGCATCAGTAAGGAGAGTTGTGCAAATAATGTGAATACACAGAACCCCCATCCAAATTATCTTTAGCTAAAAGTATTCATCATTTTCTATTTTATATGTACTAACAACATTCCATTTTTCTATAATTTCGATTGAAATATTCCAAAATCTTAGTTAAAATCGATCGAATGCCCCAAATAAACATTGTCTGATTGGTTGAAGTACTGTGGCGTCGATGATTAGCATAATAAGCCTCGATGTAAAGCACACGCTTCACATGAATAAGGAGAGTTTTACAAATAATGTGAATACACAGATCCTCCATCCTATTTATATTTTGCTGGAAATGTTGCAGTGTTCATCATTTCTGTTTTGATTCTGCTCACAACATTCCATTTTTTCTATAATTCCGATTTAAATATGTGGAACCCGCAATAAAAATAGATGGCCTCAATGATCATGATGATCTAATAGCAACGCAAAAAATTCCGTTACCCTGAGTTCTACGATGTTACATTAGCCTGGGATCCGGCCCAATCTAGCTGCGCGTCGTAAGGTCAAGATTAGCCAGGATCCCAGTCTAAATAAATGTTACATAAACCAACCAAATCACACATACAGAACTTTGCGCTCAAATGTAATTCTTGGTGAAGTATACGGGTAACTTCGTTTACGAAAATTTATACACACTTTATCATGAACATATTACCTGGCTTTTGCATATTCACGTTTTTGGAAAGTTTGCTATAGCTTGCTATTGCTACTTTCCTTAGCCGTCGGCCTCAAACTTCCGGTTGACAGATTATCGCAATATATTCTGCTCCGAGATAGTGTAGTACTAGTGTCTCAGTTCTGATACTTGGGAAGATTCTTTTAAAATTTTAAGTTACTACTGTTTTGACTGAAAAGATAACAGCTTGAATAAAAAAGAAATGAATGTTCACCGACGATTCAGATGAATTTAACTTCATTTTAAAAATGAGTATCACAAACACTACTTCGCGGATCTGCCATGCGCTGAAGAGAAAATCACAAGAAATCTACGCGAGATTGCGTTTTCATTCATTCATGAATATTTCATGAATGAACATTTTCCCGCTCTACTTTTACCTGTTTACTATGACGTTACGCACGGTATTGCGTCGCAAGACGTAACATGTATAATTGACAAATTTGACGCCATATACTAACTTTGACATTTTGTTATCAAGAGCGGAGTACCTACTCGATCGACTTTTATCAAATAAATACCATAAGCTGAAGAAATGTTTCAAAATTTATCTTGTTTAAAGCAATTAATTACGTATTAGGATAGTTATTATTTTCTGATCTGTGATTAGATGAAAAAAAATGTAAATGTTTCCAATTTTATTTTGGATAGAA